>CM053580.1:158920505-159004015 GCA_028627135.1 Pseudochirops cupreus
GCAGCTTGTAGTATTTTCTCCTTGATCTGGGGACTCTGGAACCTGACTATAACATTCCTCAGAGTTTTATTTTGGGGATCTTTTTCAAGAGGTGATTGGTGAATTCTTTTAAGTCCTATTTTGCCCTCTGGTTCTAAAATATCAGGACAATTTTCCTTGAGAATTTCTTGAAGGATGCTTTTTAGATTCTTTTTTTGATCATGGCTTTCAGGTAGTCCAATAATTTTTAAGTTGTCTCTCCTGGATCTGTTTTCCAGGTCAGTGGTTTTTTCAAGGAGATATTTCACATTGCCTTCTACTTTTTCATTTGTTTGTATCTAGTTAATAGTATCTTGATTTCTCATAAAGTCATTTGCTTCCATTTGCTCCACTCTAATTCTGAAGGAATTATTTTCTTTAGCAAGCTTTTGAGATACTTTTTCCATCTGGCAAATTTTATTTTTTAAGGCATTCTTCTCCTCATTGGCTTCTTGGGCCTCCTTTGCCATTTGAGTTAGTCTATTTTTAAGGTGTTATTTTCTTTAGTCAGGTTGTTGACTCTCTTATCATGATTTTCTTGCATCATTCTCATTTCTCTCCCCAATTTTTCCTCCACTTCTCTAATTTGGTTTTTAAAATCCTTTTAAAGCTCCTCTATGGCCTCTATCCACTTTGTATTTTTCTTGGAAGCTTTTGGTGTGGGAGTTCTGACTTTGTTGTCTTCCTCCCATTCCATGCTTTGGTACTTTTTGTCCCCAAAAAACGAATCTAAGGTTTGATTGCTGGGCTTGCTTTGCTTCCTTTGCCTTCTCATGTTGCCAGTCAATTACTTGGCTTTTGGGCTCAGTAGTAAAACTCTGCTTTCAGAGGGGAGAGGTCTGTCCAAAATCACTGGGGTTTTTGCAGCTGCCAGACTTATCAGGAGGCTGCCATTTTTTGCAGTCCCCACCAGCTTTGGCTCACTAAAAACATACCTCAGGACCAACACCCAAGACCGCGATCTGATCCAGGCAGCTCAAGGAAAGAGCATTTAGCCTCTGAATGATTGCTTGGCCCCCCTGCAATCTGCAGGCCGGGAGCTTCTGAAGTAGCCACATGGAGGTGCCTGCAGGGCTGCTGCTTCTGACTGCTGCTAGCTCTGTAGGCAGTTTGGCTGGACCATCTCCCCCAAATTTAGCCGAGTTCCACCAACCTTTTCCCTTTGTCCTTGGCTCTTGTGGGTTGGTGATTCCGGAAATCACCACAGCTGCTGCTGATCTGCTCTCCTGAGCGCTGCAGCTGCAGCTTCTCCTGGATGCCCTGGGGCTGAAACCACATGGACAGGCTCTGCTTCCTGGGCACTGCGATGACCACTTGCCTGGCTGCCTTCAGCAAGAGCTTTGTTATTCTGTCATTTTTGTGGAGTCTGGAGCTCTAAAATTTGTTTAGAGTTATATTTTATAGGTATTTGAGGTGGTTTTGGGGGGAGCTTGTGGAGGTCTTCTCTTTCTACGCCACCATCCCGACTCCCTCATGTTTTGTTTAATTATTTCTTGATCTTTTATAATTTCACTGGCTTCACTTTGGCCAATCCTAATTTTCAAGGTGTCATTTTCCTCCTCAAGATCCTGGTTCTCCTTTTCTTATTAGTTGATGTTCCTTTCAAAATCTTCTTGCTTTTCTTGGATTATTCTTATTTATTTATTTATTTATTTATTTTTAGTTTTTCCTCCATCTCTGCCATTTGATTTTTAAAGTCTTTTTACAGATCTTTTATAAATTATCTTTGGGCAGGTGACCGTTTGATGTGTTGCTTTGGGATAGAAGAGGGTTTCTTTTTGCTTGAATATCCTCCTCTGAAGATGAACCCCAGTCTTCTCTACTCCCATAATAGCTTTCTGTGGTTGGATTCTTTCTCTTTTGCCTATGCATTTTTTATGGTAATAGCTTAATTTTTGTAATCACCTCTAGTCCTGGGGTATGGGGGATGGTGCCTCTTGCCCCGGAGCATCAATTCTTCCCTCTAGCCTGGAACCAAAGTGAAACCTCCAACCTCCTATAAGCGCTCATGGCCAGAGGCTTTCTGTCCTACTGCTTCTGCTCTCATCAGGCATGTGCTCTTTCCTTCTCACCACTACTGCTCTTCGCAGCACAGCTGGGTCTGGCATTCCTTGTCAGCAGAGGTTCCCTTGATCTTTCCTAGCTCAGACACCCAACTCTCCTCACTATCCTGGGGGGTAAAAGTTGCTGTAACTGGGGCTGAGACAGCATCCCCAAACCAACTAACCCCAGGGCTTGCCATGTGTAGTTAAAGCAGACCCTAACCTGGAGGTATTTACTCTTCACAAGGACCAAAACTGATCCTGGGATTTTTCTTCTGATATTCTCAAATTGTTTCAGAAAGAACCCTGTTGTGCCCCTATTCTTGTTCGTTTTTACCTGTACTTTGTTTGTCCTAAGGTACTATTTCATCTCTTTTGTGGGCGAAAATCTTGAGAGCTTGGAATTTTCCGATCTACTCCACCATCTTCCCAGAATCCTCTATCATCCTTCCTTTTGAAGAGGACCAATGACATCATAGGTAGTGTCTTGACTTGCATGTGAATTGGATTTGTGAGGCAGGGTTGCACAAAGTCATCAGCTCACTCTTTCTTCCTGAGTCATTGAAGTCCAGTGATAAGAAAAAAGTCAAGACAAATAATGATGGTCCAGTATACAAAGGAAAACCCTGGCTTCTTCTATGTCTGACCAAACTCCAAGTGCTCCATGGTTCCTGCTTCAGCCACCTCCATGAGTGTTGGAACACATTGTTCTCATCTGCTCATTCTGCTGGGGAAAAGTCTTTACATGCTTGGGGTAGAAGTCCTCCTTACTCACTGAAGGTTTGAGGCCTGTTGGTTACCCTCAACCTGACTTAGCCCTTCCACCAAAGTGTTACTGCTGTGTATTCTGCATCTTCTTGGAGCCACAGGTTAGGGTCGGGTAAAGGTGGGAGCCAAAGATGGATGATCAGCTCCAAAAAGGGTTTGGCAAGCCCTCACACCAGAAGTGCTGTTCTTCCTGAAAGCCCTCTATCATGAGATCCTAGAAGTACAGGTGGAAAGGACCAAAGAATAACTGTTTGTGGGGCTTTAGGGCCCAAGGTGGACAGAGTGGAGAGTGGTAGCAGAGAAAGGAAGTTTTTACTTAGGCAGTCAGTTCATTGTACCACACTCTCCAGTCACATCTGATGTACTACATTCGAGTCTGGAGGCAACATTTTAGAAAGGACATTGATAAGTTGAAAAATAGCCAGAGGAGTATGGATAACCAAGGTGGTGAAAGGCTTTTAGATCATATTATATATGGACTAGTTGAAGGAACTAAGAATGAAGACTCTGGGGGGCCTGGGGCGGGGGAGAAGCATGGGAACAGAAATGTCGAACTGGAAAGGATCTCAGATGTCATCTATTTTCCTCATTTCTAAGATGAGGAAACTGAGGCCCAGAGAGAGAGGCTCATTGCCCAAGGTCATACAAGTGGCAAATCAACAGAGTCAGGATCTGAACCTTGGTCCTCTATTTCCAAATCCAGTCCTCTCTCCTCTACTCTATGCAAGCATGACATAATGATGAGGTGCAGGCTCTGGGAGCCCCTTGAGCTCTCCTTGAATCTTCCCACAGAAAGCATTTGCCTGAGACCATGGGCCTTAAGTTGTGGGTCTGCCCAAGTCTTTAGCCCTCCTTTGTTCCAACAGTGTCCCCACCCTTGATCCTCCTGTCCCACCCTTGAATTGGCCTAGCCCACCTGTGGTCTCCAGGTAGCCTCCAGCAACTTCCTACCCTTAATCATTCATTATTGGAGTCTAAAGTCATCTGACTTCTGAAGACCCTCCCCAAACTCCCCCTCTATGCCACCCCTGGATTCCTCCCACAACCTTTCTGTATATATGATTCCATCTTCCCTCCATGTGGTGTGAGAGTGCCATAGAATGACTTAGCACAGACTTACTCTGTGTCATACTTGCTCTAGCCCACTTGCCCAATGCAAGCATAACAGATACCCAGGCTCCTTAAGAATCTACCCAATATGGCGAATTTTTAATGACCTTTTAATAAACTTTGCTTTTCTTTGGCTGAGAGAAGACTTCAGTCAAATTCTTTCAGCAGGACCCAGCATATTGGTATTTTGGGGTCTCCAGAGCAACCCTAACCCTAACCACATCATTTTTATGGTTCCCTAACTGGGAATCTAACCATGGCTGTGGTGGTGAGAGTGTCGAATCCTAACCACTGGACCACCAGGGAAGCAACCCTGACCCTAACCACATCAATAACAGCTGTCTTCAAGGATAGAAAAGTTGTCATGAAGAAGGATTAGATTTGTTCTGCCTGCTCCCAGAAGATAGAATTAGGGCACTGTAGCAAACAAGCAGATTTAGGCTAGATGTAAAGAAAAGCTTCCTAACACTTAGGGTTTTGTGGAAGTAGAATGCATTGCTTCAAGAAGTAGTGGTTTCCTCTTCACTGGGAGGTCTTCAAGCAAAGACTGGATGACCATTTGCCAGGTGAATTATAGAGGAATTCTTGCTCAGGTGTGGGTTAGCCCTCAGGTATCTCAGGTCCTTCCCAATTCTGAGATGCTATGATTCTATATAACTTATGAAGAAAAGAAACACACAGCTGGGATGACATAGCTGAATCTGTTTTCAGAGCCAACAAATTTATTGTGGATAGTCTGAATCAGATTTAGGACATGACTAGTATCATAACTGTAAAAGCTCATTAAACTAGTGTTTCAAAGCAGTTATACTCTTCAAGTTATTGAAAATGAAAAAAAAGTATTTTTAAAATTTCAACTTATTTCAGTGACTCAAATTCTGATGACAATAAGTGACCTACTATTCTAAGAGAAACTAGCTAAGGAATGTTAATAACATATCTTGTTGGAGTGAAATGTCCAGAGATTTTGAAATCCTGTTTGGTGGTCCTGATGGAAATATTTCACTTTTTTTAAAAACCTAAACATGCAGTGCTATGTGTAATTGTGGTAAGTGCTGTGAGCAAAAGAAGTAAAACACAAAATAAGCAATCTTGTTAGGGAAACAGGATTTGTTTATAAGATATAATTAGGGGTGGCTAAGTGACACAGTGAATAGAGTACTGGCTCTGGCAACAGGAGCACCTGAGTTCAAATTCAGCCTCAGATACTTAATACTTACTAGCCATGTGACCTTGAGCAAGTCACTTAACCCCAATTGCCCTGCCTCACTCCCTCCAAAAAGGAAAAAAAAAAAGATAAAATTAAAAGAACAATACAAGATGGGATATGACTAATTATGTGATGCTATGTAAGTTATTAACCTCACCAAACCTTCATAAAATTAAGAAATTGGATTCCTAAGGTCCATTCCAACTTTATCACCAAACTGGAAGAGCAGTTTAGTTAGAAAAAAGGGAAATGAGAATTGGGGTTGTCCAAGAAGTCTTCCCAGATGAGATAGAATGAGCTGAGCTCATGAGTTGGATCAGTAGAGAAGAAGGAAAGTATTCTAGGTTATACAAGCAGAATAAGCAAAGATACCATGGTACGTGGAGAGAAGGACCTGATTAGAGCTTAGAACTAATAAAGTGTGTCGAGAACTTGTGGGAAATAAAATTGAGTAGAGCAAATTTTGGAGGGTTTTGAGTGCTAGATGGAGGAGTTTATGGAGCCATGGTATAGGGAGAGGTAATCAGGGTCTTCATTCTTCATTTGGGTACCAGCATCCATGGGATTCATTTCCTCCCTAAGGAGATTCTCCAAGAACCTGACCTCATATTTCACTGTCCTCTACCTGCTCTCACTGCCTTCATCTTCTTTGCCTGGATCCAAGCCACCATCCCCAAGTTCTCATTGTTGTTGTACCACTCTTCTGGGGCTACTTTACCTTACATTTTCCCATCCTCACTGCCTTGGAGGTCAGGTTCATGGACTGAACAATTTGAGAAAATAGGTCTCCTCTTTCTCCTGGTCTGACTGCTTCCAACCTGAATGGACCATTTGCTGCAAGCCTTCCTCTCCCCAGGTGAATTTGGTCCAACTCTAAGAATTCATGGCTCTAACTCTGGAAACTTGGTTTTGAATGAAAGGTAATAGGGAGGTATAGTATGATCCTGAACATCATTATTCTGCTAACTCTTGCTTTTGGAAAGCTCTCTAAGCTAGAGCTGATAATAAATGGGGTATTGGGGACTTATCTGTATAGTCTCCTTCAAGCCACACTAATTTGACAGAAAATCAGTAGTTTCTCAGTAAAAAAAAGTCAAGGATCTCCAAGGAAGGCTGTAGAACCTCTTTCTCTTAACTTCACTTTACCCCAAATGCTTTTAGACCTCAAAGAACCGCCCACATGTCTGCTTAGGGATGATCTTGCACAAATGTAGACAAATTGTCAGACCACTGACTTCCAGACTAGTCCTCAGATTAAAGCACTACTTTCCTAAATTTAACTTTTGTATTTTGTTATTGGATGGACTTTCCATACTAGTTGTTCTTTTCACTCCCTGAAGTGTTGAAACCCTCCTTTCCTGCTTCCATTTGTGAGAACAATAATGTTGTCATCAGAACATCTTCTCTATCCTTCCTTCCCTCTCTGTTGTGTGGAAAATGTGAGATTCTCATATACACAATTCCTTTTTTCTTATCCCCTCAGTTACTTGATCATAAGTCAGTCTCCTGAGGGTAGAGATCTCATGACCTATTTTTTCCCCCTCTACTGAACCAAGAGAAGGATAACACATTAGTTTCTGTTCTACCCTTGATTTGAATGTGAATAGGACAACCAGCTGAGGAACATGGCTTAAGTAATCTCTCCACTTAACCATGGCCTGTCAGGATTTCCCTTAAGCCTGCTATAGATCTGAATGAAAAAAAAAATCCACTCTTTCCTATTTTATTCTGAAATATTCAAGTCCCCTCGAAGCTCAGGAAGTGTAGATTATTTTCCTTTGGTTTCCATTTTTAAAATTTGGCTTTATTTTCGATATCAAGTCTTAGCATGAAGAGAGCCAGGGATGAAATTCTGTTCCCCCTTGTGGTCTCAGTGATGAAAACAAAAGAATACCCAGTTCCTCTTTTGTCTAAATTCCCTTTCCTTCCCCTTGCAGCTTTTTCCTCCTCCATCTTTAATTAGACTGCTTCATATGCTGGCTTTGCTTTTTCTATATTACTGTGAGGCAGCGTGGGATGGAAAGAACACTGGATTGTGAGTCAGGGACTTGGGGTTCCAATGTCAGCCCTGTTTCTTAATTCTAGAGCCTTCTCTCTGTTGATCATTTCATTTTTTTTCCCTGTAGATAGCTTGTTTGCATATATTTGTTTGTTGTCTCTCTCCATTGGATTGTAAGCACTTTGAGGGCAGGGACCATCTTTTTCCTCTTTCTGAATCTCCAACAGTGCCTGGTGCTTAGTAAATGTCTTTTGTTTAATATTTTAGTGTGTCACTGTCTTTATCTTTAGAAGTACAAAGTTTTACTAGACAGTCTTTAAGGTTTCTTCCAGCTCTAAATTGGTCCTAACACCCTATGACTGAAAGGAGGGCTTAAGGAGTTCAGGATTAAAATTCCTTCTAGAAAAAGGAGACCAGGATCCTTTAGGAAAAGTTGGGCAAGATCTGCTGACATATTTAAGGATGAAAAAAACATCTATAGAAGGTTGGGGGGAGATACTGACAGATCATGCTAAAGGAGAGTATTTAATTCACCTTGGCTTGGCTATTATCTTTTCAGCCATCTTGAGAATTGGACGGAAGCTGGTATATTATCTTTCCATGATAATGTAATAGGTCAAAATATCTTTAATCTTGGGATTTTTACAGTTTAACTGAGACAGTGAGAAAAATAGGCATCTCATAAGTGAGAATTTCATTGATTTCAGTCAGATTGTTTGAAATTCAACTGAATCAGGTGACTCATGTCTTGAGTGACCAAAACTCAAATAGACCATTGCAGCATACAGAGTTTAGATTCATTGCATTTTATGCCTGAATAAAGTGTACATGGGATAATGCTTTTGGGGAAGGGGGAAGAGAGAGGAAGGAAAGTTCAATCTAGGAAAGTGAGGGAGAACAAAATGGAGGGTTGTTTGTGTTCAGATACAGGAAAACCGATCATGAAGGGAATGATTGAGGCCAAGTATGTAGTTTTCCTGGGCAAATGGAAATAAAAAATCCCTGGCTTTAAGACAGGGGTTCTTAACCTGTGGGTTATGTTCAATTTGTAACAATGAAAATACATCCTGCATATCAGATATTTACATTACGATTCATAACTGTAGCAAAATTACAGTTATGAAGTAGCAACAAAAATAATTTTATGGTTGGGGGTCACCACAGCATGAGGCTTGCGGCATTAGGGAGGGTGAGAACCACTGTTTTAAGAGCTACAGAAATGAAGAGGAAAGAAGGTAGAAAGTAGTCTATTTTATTCAATTAAAAATGACTTATGGGGGTAGTGAGGTGGGGCAGTAGATAGAGCACTGGCCCTGGAATCAAGAGGACTTGAGTTCAAATCAGTCCTCAGACACTTGACACTTCTTAGTTGTGTGGCACTGGGTAAGTCACTTAACCCCTATTGCCCAAGCACCCACTATATGCAAGATGTACTATATACTAGATCCTATGTACTATATACTAGATCCTAGGGACATGAAGATAAAAATCAAATAGTCCCTCCCCTCAAGGAGCTTAAATTCTTTTGAGGACATACAACATCAGATTATAGGATCCTAGGGTTAGAACATATTGGAGACCATCTGGTCCAACCTCCTTATTTTATAGATGAGAAGACTAAGGTACAGAGAGGTTAAGTGCCTTGCTTGTTGTCACACAGATAAGTGATACAGATGGTATCCTAATCCCAGTCCTTTAATTCTGAATCCAATACTCTTTCTACCATAAAGTGCTGGACCTGTAAAAAAGAAAAGTAAGTATAAAACATAAAGAAAGTAGTGTACCCCATTCCCGAACTTGCATTCCAGCTGGCAGCGTGGTTCCTCAGAGGGATTTACTGTGGGTTTAAGGAATTCTCTGTGGGCACCCATTACTTCTCCTACTATAGCTTATGAGACCCCATTGGTATCTTTTCTATGAACCATTAGATGTTAGAACAATTAGTTCTTAGTAAGCATGTAATAGGATGACAATATAAAAACAGTAGCTACAAAACATTCCCCCCATAAAACATGGTTAACTCTTCCAGAAATGTAAATAGAGAACATATGTGGTCAGATCTACTCACTGCTGAGACTTGAAGTTTGTTTTTTTCTCCTATTGGAGTTCTCACAAAGTTCAACTCTTGATTGCCAGGGCTAGCTCTCAAGTCCATAGCCAGATTTCTTTTTGTTTTCCAAGTATTATGGTGGTTTTTGTTTGTTTGTTTTAGAAAGAGGAAGGCAGGACAATTGGGATTAAGTGACTTGCCCAAGATTACATGGCTAGTTTTGTGTTAAATGTCTGAGGTTGGATTTGAACTCAGGTCCTCCTGACTCCAGGGCCGGCACTCTCTTCACTGCACCACCTAGCTGCCTCAAGTATTATGTTTTTTTAAAGATGCTTCTCTGAATCTAGGTTTGTCTGGAATGCATGTCTTTTCTCCCTTAACTGTGTCATAAACTCTCTCAAACCAACTCTTTTTTTCCTGGGTGGAATATCTCCTCAGTGAGGAACTCTGCTGCTAGATGGCCTGACCAATTACCAGGGGTGGGGGCAAGAGGGGAGAAAATCCTCTCTTTTCTCCTAGAAGTGAAGACCTAGCTTCTCCCCAAACTTCTGACTCCAGTTTTAACTCCCTTAAACTCTCAAACTACCTGACTTCTCAGCTACCTACAGGGCTTAGTTATTTAAAGCTCAGAAGGAGTGAGGTCAAATTTTCTGTCCAGCTAATAATGGTGCCTGTCAGAGAAAAACACTCCAAAAAAGAGTGTCAAAACCTGGCAAATATAGCAAAAGTCCATAATCTGTGATTATGTCCCCAAACTGATTATATCCAATGAATTTGGATTGGGAAACTCCTCCTAATTACATTAGTACAAAGTAATTTCAGGATAGAGAGAGTGATAATAAATTTAGGGTATCAGAAAAGATTCCTGTAAGAGTTAGCTCCTAAGCAGTACTTTGATGGAAGCTAAGGATTTTGTGAGCCAGAAGTGAGGAGGGAGTGAATATTCTTATATAAAGGCCCAGAGGTGATAGAAGAAAGGTCATGTATAAGGATCCAGTAATCAGGCCAACTTGACTGGAATGGAAAATACAAGAAGAAAACTAAAATGAAATAAACTGCCAAATTGTGAAGGACTTTAAATTTAGAAAGATGTTTCTAAAATTTAAACTTAACAAAGAAGATGAGCATTTATGTATAAAAGTAGTATAGAGAAAGAGGAAATTATGAATCTCGGTTATGTGTACTTTTTCTTTTAAGATATATAATAAGGTCAACATATACATTTCAAAGTTGTCCTGCTTGCCTATGTTTCTTCATGGCCTTCATTCTATTTTCTTCTGTTCATTAAAATAAAAATAGAAGCAAAAACTTCAATGATCCTCTTTTCTTCCTTTTCTTTTTACAACCCAACATCTAATTTTTTTCATCTCCCTCAACTGCCTACCCCAACTGAAAAACAAACAAATAAACAAACCAAAGAACAAAAATAAAACTCTTGTAACAGATAAACATAGTTGGGTAAAAAAAATTCCCACATCGACCATATAAAAAAATGTGTGTTTTATTCTGGACGTTGAGTCCGTCATCTTTCTTGCCAGGAGGTGGGTGGCAAGCTTCATCACTGGTTTTCTGGAATCATGGATGGTCATTCTACTGATCAAAGTTCTTCAGTCTTTCAAAATTGTGTTACTTTGCAATGTTGTGTTTTTTGTATAAATTGTTCTCTGGGTTCTGCTCACTTCTTTCAAAGTCTCTCTGAAACTACTGTTACTACATATACATATATAGAATTATGTAGTGTGTAGTACATATTATTATTATTATTATATATAATATATGTTATTATATAGTAATTATGTAGTATATATAGTATTCCAGTAGTATAAATAGTATACTAGAATAGCATAGCATATATATGACGTATATATACTAATCATATGCATGTGTATATTTGCAAGTATTTTTACATAAACATAGAGAGACACATACATAGCCCATATTCATACCATGCTGTTATACCGTCTTTGCTATAATTTAATATTTTTGTTCATTGCTAGTTTTTGAAGAGGACCAATGAAATCATAGGGTGAAGTCTTACATCACTCATGAATTGGATTTAAGTGAGGCAGAGTTGCACAAAGTTGTCAGCCTCGCTCTCTCTCCCAGAGTCGATATAGTTCAGTGGTAAGACAAAAGTCAAGATGACTGGTGATGGCCTGGGATGTTGTACATGACCTTGATGTCTTCAGTGTCTGACCAGGCTCTAAGCATTCCACAGCACCTTTTTCCACTTCCTTTGAGGCCATTGGAACAAATTGTTCTTATCTACCCATTCTGTTGGGGGTCAGTCTTCACATACTTGGGGTAGACACCCTGCTAACTCACTGACAGATTTAAAGCCTGTTGGTTACCTCCATCTACCACATCTGCTGAGACAGTGTTACCAGGGTGTGACTGGAGCCACAGGTGAGAGCTGGGTGAAGGTGGACACCAAAAGAGATGAGCAGAGCTCAGCAAGTCCTCACATCAGAGGTGTTAGAGGTGGTTCAGTGGATAGAGTGCAAGGCCTGCAATCAGGAAAACTTTGATTCAACTCTGACCTCAGACCCTTACTAGCTGTGTGACCTGGGCAAGTCACTTAACCCTGTTTGCCTCAGTTTCCTCATCTGTAAAATGAGCTAGAAAAGAAAATGGCAAACCACTTCATTCTCTTTGCCAAGAAAACCTCAAATGATACAACTGAACAACAACATACCAGTGTTAATATTTTCGTACAAACTTCCTTTTCTTAACAATCCAGACATCCTCCCCTCCCCCAATACCTGGGCCATAATCACATCCTGTACCACCTCTACATTGTGGGAATGAGAAGGGGATTAGGTTCACAGTTTAGCTCAATTCCCACTAAGCTCCAAGTCCAAGGCTTCTGGCCCCCCAGCCTTGGGCTTAAGTCCAAGACACCTTGGCTTCTTCTTAGAGTTTCTCAGCTGCAGCCAGCTGGCTACACATCCAGCCTGAAATCCTGCCTCTAAGGCCATCATAGCTCCAGCTCCCTCCTTCTTAACCTCGCTTCTCCATTCAGGTCTTAGCAAATTTCATTCTTGAATGTATTTTTTTTTTACACCAAACTCTGTGTGTGTAAATGTTTATTTTCAATCCTCCACTGTCCAGTTCAGATGAAAATAAGGTTCATTGGTCCTACCGATCCTTACTCCATGTTTGTATACTCTTCATCTTATGTACCCTATTATGTAAGATAGGATGTTTTCTCTCCTACCTCCTCCCCCTCACTTCCCACCCTACAGGACAGTTATCACTTCGGTATTGTAATTTTCTCTGTCACAGTTTCAATATATAGTGGGTCAGCCTGAGAAATTAAATGGGAATTTCTTGGGAGTTTTCCAGAAGCCGCAGACAAGTGAAAACCAGCAGACGACACAGAAAAAATTTAGAAACTTAGAAATGCATTATATATTACACACATACATACATACACAAATATAAAATATCAGTGTATTTTATCTTTTAATATCATGATAATTCAGACTTCTTCTCTGGTCCAAAGGGAGAGCCAGGTCCTAACCCCTGAGATGTAGAAGGGATAATGGTACACTCTTTTTCCTTTCCCTTTTCTTAAGACTATCAAAACCAGGACAAAATCACTACAGACTCATTGCTTGACCTATTTAAATTTCTATGATCATTCAAGACCTTGGGATTCTGAAGGACACTTGTTTTGTTTTCTCTTGTAAGAATGTAAGTACATCATCATCCTGTAGTCCCTTCCAAATGTCAAAGGTGTTTACCCTTCCAGGTTTCTCTTTATTCCTGTGTTAGCATTTCAAAATTTCTACTCAACTCTGGACTTTTCATCAAGAATAGTTAAAAGTCGTCTATTACATTAAAGATCCATCTTCCTCCCTATAGGATTATACACAGTTTTAAAGGATATTATTCTTAGTTATAAGCCTTCCACTCCCTTTACCTTCTTTCCTTTGAGGAGGGTTCAAAGCCTTTGCTTGCTTCACCCCCATTTACCTGTGTACTATCCTCACTTACCAGTTTAAAGAGGGAGAGATGGATGGATCCTGTCTTAATAGACAGTTACATGGTACAGTTGAGTGTTGAGCTTGGAGTCAGGAAGGGCTGAATTCAAATTGGCCTCAGATACTTACTAGCTGTGTGATCCTGGGAAGTCACTTAACCTCTATCTGCCTCAGTTTCCTCAACTGTAAAATGGGGCAAAAAAAAAAAATTAGCACCAACCTCCCAGGGTTGTTGTGAGGATCAAATACAATAATAATTTTAAAGTGCCTAGCACAGTACCTGGACCCTAGTAGGTGCTTAATAAATGCTCATTCCCCTCCATGTGGACAGGAATGGGTGGCAATAGAGAATAAAAGTGGATGGGAAGGGTGTTGAATCTTTCTCACTTTCAAGACCACTGCCATCCTGGAACTGCCAGACATGACCTAAAGAGCACCAACTTACAAAGAATTACTTAAAATAGGAAGCTAAGTTTCTCCTCCCTTTCAGAATCAAGCTCCTGGAAAAAACTGTCTATGCTCTCTCTACTTCCACTTCCACTTCTCCCACTCACTTTTCACACCGTTGCACCCTGGCTTCTGACCTTACTACTGTAATAACTAAGGATCTCTTAATGGCTAAATTCAGTAGCTTTTTCTTCATTTTCTCCCTACAGCCTTTGACACTCATGGCCACCTTTTCCTCCCGAAAATTCTCCTCCCTCAACTTGTGACACTGCTCTCTTGGATTTCCTTTCAGCTATCTGTCCATTCCTCAGTCCCCCCGGCTGGTTCACCATCCCTGTCCCTTCTTCTAAACTTTGAATGTCTCCCAAGGCTCTGACCTGGGTCCTCTTTTCTTCTCCTTTTCAGCCCTCTGAGTTTTTGGTGATATCAGCCACTTCATGGATTTGGTCATTACCTTTATAGAAGACTCTCAAATCTAATCATCAGTCCTAATTTCTCCTAGTCCCTATTCATCTACAGTCTTTTGGACATCACTTCCTAGATCCTTCAGGCCTTTACTATTGTTAATTTCTTACTTAAGAGAAAAAATTTACCGCATATGTTTTTATCTGCAGTGATAGGCCCTAAAGGGTTACAAGACCATAAATACATTTGGATTTTGGGGAAATTGCCCTTCAACCAGACACACACACACATATACACACACCCTTATAGTTCCACGGAAGGACCTTCTATAGAGAGGTTCTTGACAAGTTAAAAAAAAGGTGACAAAGAAGCGCTTCAAAAACTATGACTGGTAAACAAAAGTTATGTTGTATGTAGCACATAACCTTATCTACATAGGTCTTTTACTCAGCATTCTCCCAAGTGGAGGCTCAATTTGTTTTTATATTTCAGGCCAATGATTTGATTAGGCCTGATAGTCACCTCACTGAGTCTTAATTTGCTCATCCTAATGCAGAAGCAAAGATCATATTTTCAGTTTTGGATATTTTGAATCTCTGGTACCAGGCAATCCAAGGGGAGGGGCCTGGTAGGCATTTGGAGCTGCAGGTCTAAAGCTCAGAGGAGAGGTTTGGGAATCATCTGGATGAGAGCTGAAAGAGTAGAAGTGAATGAAATTGCAATGTAAAAGAATGTAGAGAGAAAGGAAGAGATCCAAAGATAGAAACGGGGAAACTCTCCTTAAGAAACTGGGAAGAAGATGAGTCAGAAAAGGAAAGAGAGAAGAAATGCTCAGAGAGTTAAGAGGAGAACCAGGAGAAAATGGCATCTCTAAATCCAAAGGAATATTGAGTATCAAGAATAAAGGGGATGGTTGATAGTCTCAAATGCTTAAGAAAAGTCAAGAGGGATGAGGACTTTTAAAAAGTCCATGGAATATGTTTAATTAACCAAAGAAACAGAAGAAATCACTGAGGGCAAAATTGAGAAGATTAATTATGTAAGGAAAAAGAAATTTGCACAACAAAAAGCAATACCTTTAAAAATTTTTATTGATGTTTTATGTTTCTTATATCACCATGGTATCCCATGTATCTCTCATTTGCCCTTTCCCCCCTCTCCAACAGCCATCACATATCACAAATAATAATTATTTTTTTAATGAAAGAGGAAGGAAAAGTCAGTACAACTGATCAATATATTGAAAAAGTCCGAAAATATGTGCAATGTAACATCTGTGAACCTCTCATCTCAACAGTAGGGTTGGTTAGGGGTGTCTTCTCATAGATCAGTGGTTCTCAACCTTCCTAATGCCTTGACCTTTAGTACTGATATGTGGGTATATCTGCATGTGGGTGGACCAACCTGGAGACAGATAGAGGAGCAATGTCTTGGTTCCCAAGATCATAGGAAATGTGTGTTTTCTGATGGTCTTCAGAGACCCCTGTGACCCCTGTGAAAGAGTCATTTGACCCCCAAAGGGGTCACGACCCACAGGTTGAGAATCACTGCCATAGATCTTCATTTGAGTCCATCTTGATCTTTATAGTTTTGTTATATTTATTTTTAATCTTTTGGTATGTTGTTCTTTCCGTTTACATTGTTGTTACTGTGTATATTGCTTTCTTGGCTCTGCTTACTTCACTTTGCATCAGTTCCTGCAGATCTTTCAATGCTTCTCTGAATTCATCATATACATTGTTTCCTACAGCATGATAGCATTCCATTATATTAATATAACACAATTTGTTTAGCTATTCCACAATTGATGGACGTCTATTTTGTTTCCAATTCTTAGCTATCACAAAAAGTGCTGCTATAAGTATTTTGGAACATATGGGAACTTTTTCACTTATTGATAGTATCCTTGGGGTATAAGACTGGTAATAGGCTGTCTACTGGGTCAAAGGGAAGAAAGTTATATTTTAGTCACTATATTTGCATGGTTTCAAATTACTTTCCAAAATGATTGTACCATTTCATAACTCCACCAACAATGCCTCTCTTTGTGCCTCTCTTCTCTCAACCACTCCAGCATTGGCAATTGTCATTTTTTGGTCATTTTTGCAAATTTCTAGGGTATGAGGTAAAACCTCAGAGTTGTTTTGATTTGCATTCCTCTCATTGTTAGTGATTTGGAGCATTTTTTCATGTGTCTGTGAATACTTTGTAATTCTTTTGAGAACTTTTTGTCCACATCTTTTGACCATTTATATCTATTGGATGATGATAGCTATTAGTCTTATTTATGAATTGTTTATATCTATCGGATACCAAACCTTTTTCAGAGAAATTTGGTAACAGATTTTTTTTCCTATTCAGTTACTTCCCTTCTTAACCTACGTGAGAAGTTGTTCAATTTCGAGTAATCAAAATTATTTTAGCCTTTATAATTATGTCTTTCTATTGTTTGCTTAAGAGTACATATCTTACCCGTGGCTGTGAAAGGTACCTGATCAATTTCTTTTCTGATTTTCTTTATAGTATGATCTTTTTTATTATGGTAATGCATCATTCTGGAGTGAAGTATAAGGTGTTGGTTGAAGCCACATTTCTGCCACACTACTTTCCAGTTTTTTTGTCAGATGGGAAGTTCTTCTCCAGGTAATGAGTGTTTTCTACTTTATCAAATACTGGGCTATCGAGTTCTAGTGTTTCCAAATCTCCCTTGTGTGATCTCTTCTACTGATTTATCTCTTCTTTAACCAATACCAGATTGTTTTTGATGACTGCTGCTTTATAATATTGGAGAAAGAAATTGAAAACCACTCTAGTGTCTTTGCCAAGAAAACCTCAAATAGGGTCATAAAGATTTGGATATGACTGAAACTGTTCAACAATAGGTTTTATGATAGAGTTTGCGTCTGAAAATGCTATTCCCTCCTTTCCTTACTTCTTTTTACCATTTCTGTTGATATTCTAGATTTTGTTTTGCTAAATGAATTTTGTTATTATTTAATCAAGCTCTGTAAAACATTCTTTTGGTAATTTGATGAGCACAGCATTAAAAAGATGAATCAGCTTTTGTTGTGTTATTTTTATTATATTGAGCAGCCTAGTCAGAAGAAGTGAATATTTGTCCAGGTATTTAGATTGTTCTTTAATTCTTTGAAGAACAGTTTGTAATTGAATCTATCCAAGTCTCTTGAGTGCTTTGTGAGGTTGGTCCCCAGATATTTTATGCATTTTGCAATTATTTGGAATAGGATTTCTCTTTCTATTATCGTTTTTCCTTCCTATTATTGTTTCTCATGTTCTGTCATTTTTATATAGATTTTTTAGATTTCATTTTATAGCCTACAACTTTGCTGAAGCTATTAAGAAAAACAATATCTTTAAAATTTTTAAAAAGAAAAAAATATAAGGAGGGCATGTTTGAAATAAATATATCAAATATAGGTCTCACACCAGAATACATAAGTAACTAACATATATCTTTAATACTATGAATTCATGCTCCCCAGTGATATAGTGGTCAAAGGACATAGACAATTTACGAAAGAGAAAGTACAAATGATCACTAATCACATGAAAAGATAATAAAATGTATTAATAATCAAAGAAAATCCAGTCAAACCAATCTTAGATACCACCTTATACTCACCAGAATGGCAAAAATATTAAAAAAAAAAAACTAGGATAAAGTTCAGCATTGTTCAGGCTGTAGGGAAACTAAGCAGAACTGTAGACTGGTGCAAACTTCTGGAGAGCAAGATGAGGCTGTACAATGTGTTCTAAAACTAGTCTTACTTTTTTTAGCCAGGCATTCTAGAGTTTGAACTCCATTCCAAAAAACATAATAAAAAGTGGAGTGAGGTATGGGAAGGACCAATCTGTAAACCAAAATTGCATCTGCTCTGTATGTAATAGCAAAAACAAAAAAAAAAAAGAAGAAGAAAAATAACTTGTTTCTCCAACAATTAGAGGAAGACTGAATAAATTAATATACAGACATATATGGAGAGGAACATGGGAGAATGAACAAGCCACAGCATATTACAAATGAGAAATATGAATATGTATAAAGGATATCATCAAAGAAATTTATGATCAAAAGGGAGAATGGGTTGATTATATTATGAGAGCAACAGATATCTAATATGTATGTGTGTGTATCTATCTATCTATCTCATGCTCCACTGGTACCATCTTGATAAATCTCTTCTCTCTCTCTCTCTCATCTCTATCATCCATCCATCCATCCATCCATCCATCCATCCATCTATCTATCTATTTATCTATCTATCTATCTGTCTGTCTATCTATCATCTGTAACTTGAGGAAGTCTCTTAGCATATTGAATTGGACCCCCTATGTTGAACTTATGAGAAATCTCAGACAAGAATTTCACAGAGTTTACAGTGTGTCTTTGAGAAGTGTTTGTATTAGGCAGAAAAAAGTTCACCTGTTGATATACTGCAGGAGGGAAGAATAGGGATTTTCTCCCTCTTCTGGCCCTGACCCTTCTAACATGGACATCATGAGGCTTTTACAGCCACTACCCATCTCTGGTCACCAGGGGTGACCACTTTCAGGTCCAGCCTTGAAGAGGAATTTCTCTGAGTCCATGTGGCTATGTGAACACCACAGTAACCCAGCCTCAGCCAGGCAGCCAGACTGGTAGTTTAAATCCGCAGGGGTTTTTGGTTTGGGGGGAAAAAATACCAGATCCATGCTTTCTTTATCTACTTTGGGAAGTTTATAAAATATAACAATAAGAATTTCTTTCATATAGCTCAGGAGCTCCTATCAGAACTCTGACAAATTCAGAGAGTTTGCCTTTTGCCCTTTACTCTCTTCCTCTTTGTCTTGTTGTCTCTCTGTCAGACTGTCCCTGCCCACGTGGCTGTCACTGTCTCCTTTCCTATTCGTAGTAATGAATGTGTCAGTGATTACTCTGGCCCTTTCTGCCTAACACCAGACGTATGATCTCCCCCAGGATTCTCTGGGACCCTAAAGGGGTCGGTGTAACTAGTCTCTGTCTTTGTCTCAAACCCCAGTTTTGGGGATCTCAGCACCCCAGTTGCATTTAGTTTTTATAGGAATGTTTACTTTAATGATCCGTCAAGAGCAAACATACATTCTCCTCAACATCAAGAGGGCATAACCCAACCCCCTCCCTCCCCTTGCTCTATCTCAGACTCTATGGATGGGAAAAAGATTAGGTTCACAGCTTAACTCAATTCCTATATAGCACAGTTCCATCAGATTCCAAAACCAAAGGTGCCTTAGGTTTAAGCAGCCAGCTGGATGGTGCAGTGAATAGAACCCTGGGCTTGGAACCAGGTAAGATTCATCTTCATGAGTTCAAATTCTGTCAAAGACACTAACTTTGTGACCCTGGGCAAGTCATTTAACTTTGTCATCTGTAAAATCAGTAGGCAATGGCCAACCACTCCTGTATCTTTGCCAAGAAAACTCCAAATGGGGTCATAAAGAGTTGGATATGACTCAACAGCAACCTAGGCTTAAGTCACTGGAACGTCGATTGCTCAGAGTTTCCCTGCTGAAGTGGCAGCAATATTTGGCCTGAAATCTTGGGTCCTAGGTTCCCATGGCTCTGGTTCCCGAGATTTCTTCACTGGGAGAGAGATTACATTACAATCCTTTAACGTCCTTTTCAATTCTAACACTATGGTTCTGAATAAGCTTATCCTTGAGGGTTGAGAGAGAGTTCAAGTTAAAAAAAAAAGGCTAAACATGAATGGAGTTTATAGGATTAATCTTGGAAAGGTGAGAGAATCCTTTTTCTCTGAGCCAGAAAACCAAGATGAGATAGAGGCAGACATTTTGCAAAGGAGAGTATATGAATAAGTTTACATCAGATGACTTATCTCTGTGAACCAAGAGGTGAAGCAGTTGTTTACAGTGAGCAAAGATAAAATTGGAGGATAAAGAACAGAGAACACCCACATTATACCATTATAATCTGCCCTCCCCGCTCCAAAAAGCAAAAAAAAAAAAGACATTCACATAATGATTTTTAAAAATAGTTAGCATTCTTATAGTGCTTTAAGGCTGGTAAAGTGCTTTACAAATATTACCTTATTTCATCCTCACAATAACTCTAGAAGAAAGAGTTATTATTATAGCTGTTTTACATGGAAGAAACTGAGACTGATGGAGGTTAAGTGATTTGCCCAGGTTCACACAGCTAAATAAATTTGAGGCTAGATTTGAACTCCAGTCTTCCTAGCTCCAGGGCCAGTGCTCACCTATCTGCCTTGATAATCAGAGATACAAGGTGCGAATAACTAACATCAACTTTAGTCAGTTAACTTTAACATTTACACAAATAACTACAGTTAAAATAGCATATGATAAATGTACAATTTATTATATTCCTTTAATATTATCATCTTTGGACCAAGTTCTGTCTATGAGCATCTTATACATGAGTAGCTAATGGGTTTGAATCAAATTCCCAGTATATAAATGTTTTAACACCTGTTGGGAATGCCATCCATCTCCCCCACCTCCTGTGTGTTGCTTTTAGCAGATGTGACATAAGATGGCAGATCCTAGACTCTTAAATTTTGAACTGGAAGGGACTTTAGAGGTCGTTTTACTTAATTCCTTATTTTGCAAATGAGGCATAAATAAATGCCTCACTTGGGAAAAAAAAGGCAAAGCTGGGATTTGATCTCAGATCATCTGACTGTAAATAAAGGTCTATTTCTGCTTCACCATGCTGCCTCCTTCACAAAGACTTAAAGAGATGGGGAGTTGTCTATGACCTTCCTGATTCCAGGTTCAGAGCACTAACCATGCTGCTTCTCCAGGATGACTGACATAGACAACAAAGGTCACAGGAATTCTGATTGGCATCTGGGCCTTAATCAAAGTACTAGAATTGAATCCCTTTGGCAGATATTCTCAAATCCAATTCTAGTCTTTTCTATTTTAGTTTCATATTCTGGGACTTTCCCAGGAAGTCTGCTAGGAGGCCCTCTGGGCACATGTCATGGGGAAACCCCAAAGAGTATGAAAGTGGTTTATCCCAGGCTGGTGAAAGGAAAGAATGCAGCCATACTAGGGTCAGTGAATTGAAGGGGAAATCTTAGAACAATGTCAGGATAGGCAAAGGATTAAGAATCCAGGAGGTAGTGGCACAAATTTCTTTATCAAATTTCATCCTTGCGGTGGAGGAAAAAGGAAAAACAGTATGGAAATAAGATACAGGAATGAAGGGAAGGAGGCAGATGTAAATAAAATGCTTAATTAGGGTTATCACCCTCATTTGACATTCATGTCAGTGGAATATACTGTATCACTAAATCTCAGAACTGGAAAGGATTTTAGAAGGTGTCTAGAGCTTCCTCCTAAAGTTTTCTTGGAGACAGAGGACCCCAGAAGACCCACAAACTGTTGTTCATGGAAAGGCTTTCTGGAATGTTAAATCAATGGGGAATGTCTGTGTCTATTTTAGCAGCTTTAATTCTCACCTTCCAACACAGCTATAAAATACTGGCAGGTGGAAATGATTCAGAAAAGAGCTGGGCTGAAAGTAGAAGGAATGATGGCTCTGGGTGATTCAAGAGCACTGTGATAGGTATTGACAAAGGTACGAGGATTAATTAAAACAATCTATGCCCTCGTGGAACTTAAAATTGAAAAAAGGAATACACATATAACTTTAATATTTGTACCAATAACTATAATGCAAAATGATCCATAATGTATATGAGAATGCTACAAACCAAAACCCTAAATATGCAAAGTCCCAGGGCAGTAGGAAGGATTAAGGGGGTGATGAAATGCTTTGTAGAGGAGGTCACATCTAGGATATGCTTTAAAAGTTGGCTAGTGTTTCAACAGGTTTTCAAATGGAGGCAGTAGAGACATCCTAGAAAGAGAATACAGTGTGAGCAAAGGCATAGAACTGGTGGAGTATGGGACAAATTTTATCATGAGTATTTTAGTTTGCTTGTATAAATTGTTCTAGTTCTGATCAGTTTACTCTGCATCAGTTCATAAAAGTCCTTTCAGGTTTCTCTGAATACATCCCCTTTCATAATTTCTCATGGTGCGATAGTATTCATACATCATAATTTGTTTAGGCATTACCCAATTGATTGACACTCCCGCAGTCAAAAGTACTACTATAAATATTTTTGTACATATTTATTCTTTGGAGAGTATATTTATCACCCAATTAAGAAACATTTTGAGTATAGCTTTTTGACTTTTTGTGTATAGATGTATTATTTTCCAGAATTGGTTGGAATAATGTATAACTCCATCAGTAGTGAATTATTGTTTCTGTTGTTTTAATTGAGTTGTTTTAATCAGTTGTTGGTTGATAGCATGCTTTTTAATTTCTTTTTTGGAAAGCCATTTTTTTCATAGCCTTTGATAATTTATCAAATAGAGGAGTGGCTCTTGTTCTTAGACAGCATTTGTACCCATTCCTTATATATCTTAGAAATCAGAGCTTTATTACAGAAATTTGCTGTAAAGATTTTTCTTCATTTTACTTTTTATTCTCCATTTGGTAAAGAACTCTTTTCCCATCCATAGTTGTGAAAGTTATCTCCTTTTCTCATCGAATTTATTTGTGATAATAGATCTAGAGCTGGAAGAAACCTCAGAGGTTACCTAGGCCAACTTTTTAGTTTTACAGATGAAGAAACTGAGGCATTAAGAGATTAAATAGTTATTAGGCTAGCATTTATACAGTGTTTTACAACTTATGAAATACTTCACATACTCTCACAAGTTGTTGTTGTTGAGTCATTTTTCAGTCATGTCTGACTATTAGTGACCCAATTTGGGGTTTTCTTGGCAGAGATACTAGAGTGGTTTTCCATTTCCTTTTCCAGCTCATTTTACAGATGAGGAAATTGAAGCAAACAGGGATAAGTGACTTGCCCAGGGTCACATGGCTAGTTAAGTCTCTGAGGCTAGATTTGAGTTCAGGAAGATGCATCTTCCTGTTCTAGGGCTCTATCCACAGTGCCATTTTAGCTGCCCCTATTTTTGATTAGTTCTTACCTTAAAAAGCAAGGAACTGCCTCCAAGCCTGGCATTCTATCCACTGTGTCATCTAGCTGCCCCAAAAAGTAGGTATTATTATTATTATCTCCATTTTACAGATGAGGAAACTGAGGCAAAAAAAGTTAGGGGGCAGATAGGGTCACACAGCTAGTAGGTATATGAGACTGAATTTGAACTCAGGTCTTCTGAGACTTTAAGTGCAATGCCCTATCTACCATTACACCAGGTCATGCATCCTTGTTTCTCCAAAAGAATTTTGTTATTTTTTTCCCTGGTACTGTAAAGTAAACCTTCAGTAATTTGATTTGTATGTCACTAGATTTCTATATTAATTTAGGAAACATTTACCATTTTAATTATAATTAACCTGACAAGATGACAAACAGCAACTTATAACAAATGATCTTCTAGCCTTTGTCAGAAGACTTCATATGAGAAGGAACCTATGATCTTCTGAAATAGCCCGCTCTTCTTTTGGACCACACTAGTTTATTAAGCCTGGATCTGCTTCCTGGAACTGCTAGGCCCGCCACCTAGTTCTGCCCTCTGAGAAAAGAACAAGTCTGAATCTCACAGTCCTCCAAGTGCTTGAAATCAATCATCATGCCTCCTCTAAGTCTCTTTGAGGACAAACATCGGCAGGTCCTTTAACTGGTTTTTACAATATGGCAGCATGTTGAAGTCCTTCTCCATCCTGATTGGCCTCCTCTTCTGGATGCTCTCCATTCAGTTAGGGGAGTGCCTCCCCCAAGCATGTGAAAACTTCCCCTGAGGAATGGATTAAGAACATTTTTTCCCTTTGATCATGAAGGTGGTTGAAGCAGGTGCTATGGAGCAGTTAGAGCTTGGTCAGAGATGCTGAGGTCATCCACTGCATCCCAGGCTGTTGTCAGTCATACAGACTTTTGTATGGTCATCAGATCTGATGAATCTGGAAGAAGGAGTGAGGCTGATGACTTTGTGTAACTGCTTCACTTAAAACCAATTCATGAGCAAGTCAAAACAAAGGAAAAACAACAACAGAACTCTAGTGTGCTACATGCAGGGTGGAGGATACAGATATTTTAAAAAATGACAAAATTCCTGTCCTTAAGGAGTTTCTAATCTGCTAGTATATAACCTAGCTTATCATATTTGATCCATATACCAGGGTCAGTCACGAAACATTTATTAAGTGAACATTATGTGCCAAGTGACAGCTAAGAGGCATGGTGGATAGAGGGCTGGACTTGGAATCAGGAAGATTCATCTTCCTAAGTTCAAATCTGGCCTCAGATACTTACTAGCTGCGTGACCCTGGGCTAGTCACTTTACCCTGTTTGCCTCAGTTTCCCCATCTGTAAAATGAGCTAGAGAAGGAAATGGCCAACCACTCTAATATTTTTGCCAAGAAAACCCCAACTGGGGTCATGAAGAGTCAGAAATGATTGAAATACAACAATAAATGTGGCAAAAATTATATTAAATTCTGAGTACACAAAGAACCAGTCCCTGCTCTCAAGGGACTCATGATCTAATGGGGGAAGTAGCTATGTACCAACAAGCTAAATATAGGATAAACTGTAGATAATTTCAGAGGGAAAGCACTAGAATTAGGGGGAATTGGGAAAGACTTCCCCCAGATAGTGGGATTTTAGCTGGGACTTGAAGGAAACCAGGAGGCAGGGAAGAAAATGCCAGTCAACAAGGTGAGTTCAGTCATCCAAGGTTATTGTTTCCATGTCAAAGATAAGGAAACTGAAACTAGGTAACTCGCCCTATGTTGGATTTGTAATTCTAGCCAACGTCTTTTCACCCTGTTCATTGCTCTCATTGCTCTTTCTCTAACATGATGTTTAACCTTCTCAATCCTTTTTGTGTGCTCCCTAAGTACTGACCATGGTCCCACAGAACAACTTAAAATTTTCCCATCTTTCTTCCTCAAGTACCTGCCTAGCTTGTGTCCTGCCCTACCTGGGAATGTCTCCCTGTTTTTTAAAGTGACCTTACCTTTGGATTATTTTATCAAGTTAGCTTATATCTTGGTGGGTGTCAAGGGCTTAAGGTGTAACTGATTTGCTTTTTAGAGGGGGTTAATTCTGGAAATAGGATTCCTTAATAGCATAATTTTATTGGGAAGAATTTCAAGCATCATGACAGGTAGGGGATGAGGGTAGATGTTTTGAAGGAAGGAACCTTTTTGACCTTCAAATCAACCAACAGGCTACTGATATTAGAACCTGCCATGGATGGAAGAATATCCATTTCATTGCTATTCATTTCTTACCTTGATAGTCCCTAAACTCTTTAACGAAACCTTTAACTGGGATACCAAGGCCACATAGCTATTAGTTCTGAGAGAACCTGACATTTTTCATCTTTGTCTGGACTTTGTTGTCAGTCCCTTGTTCTGGAAGAGGATCAATGACTTCAGGAAGGTGAGGTCTTGATTCACAAGTGAATTGGATTTAAGTGAGGCAGGGCTGTCAGCACCACTCTCACCTTCAGGGTCATTGGAATCCAGTGACAAGATATAGGTCAGGATGAATGATGATGGCCCTAGATGCAATGAGAGATCTTGGCCTTTTTAAGCTAAGGTCTTTCCAAGGCCTCAGTTTGTTTGAGACCATGGCTGGGACCTACTATTGGCCAATCAGTGAGAAACAAAGTGATTTGAGTTAAAAAAGCATCATCAAGTATTTCCATTTGAATCCCAATTGGCTTCTCTGGAGTAAGCATCATATAAAATGTTTGTTGAGTTGATTCTAGGACCTAGATTTAGAAAGGACCTCAGACCTGTCTTCTCTAACTTCCCCATCCCCTAGTTGAGGAAACTGAGAAATTGAGTAATTTTCTCAGGTAGTAAGAAGCACAGTTGTGATCACATTCAGACTCTTTGACTCAAAATTTAGCATTCCTTCTATTATACCACTTTTATTTGTCACTTGAATAGGAAGAAAAAAAATCCCCTTTTCCTTATAAACTCTGCAAAAAACCCCAACAAACCAGTAAACACACACACACACACACACACACACACACACACACACACACACACATATTGGAGGTCCATGGGGACTTTGGTGGGATTTTTCTGGGAAACAATTAAAATTCCTTTTGATAGTATCTCATCTCACTCTCCCCTTTCAGTCAGTCAAGAGCCCTGATCTTTGGAGAGGCGGGACTTTGGTTTGCTCAAGTCAGGGAAGAAGTGAAATGTTTTTTGGGAAATATTCAGGTAAGGCAGTTTTTTAGGAGGGAGAAAATTTTTTTCTGTCCATGTGAAAAAATGAAGACTAATAATAACTACAATAAAGAATGGGAAGAAAAGGGAATTTCCAGAGGAGCATCAATGGTCACAGCCTAAGAAATGGGTGTTTCCTAACCTTAGAAAACAGTAAAGAAAAGATCTTGCTTTGGTGGATTCCATGGCCTGAGAACCCCTAGGCAATCTGTCCTTCTCATACTTGAGAGTTTCTAATTCTAAACTAAGCATTTCTTCATTCAGTGAGGTCATGCAGTAATTGGGGTCAGAGTACTACTGAGAGGGAACAACTCAAAACGAATATGTTCATAGGAAGGTCTTCAGGGAATGATGTGACTGAATTCTATCAATGTTTGTTGTAAAAGAACCAACTAGAATGAGTATGTTCATTTTCTATCAATGATTGTTACTATAGAAGACAGGCATTCTCTGTAAAGAGAGAGGGGAGAAAAAGATTTTCAGATAGCATTGGAAGGCTGAAGCAAAGAGTCTCAAACCGAGTTCTATGAAGTCCATCTAGCCTCATTTGGGATTCTCTGCAAATTCAAGTTTAGGGATAGAATTACAGAGTTAGAAAGGACCAATACAGGGCTTGATAGCTAGATAGCTCAGTGTGTAGATAGCTCTACTAAGCCTGGAGGCAGGAAGACCTGAATTCAGATGTGACTCAGACACCATATTTCATTGCATAATCATTGCAGATTTTATGGCTAATTTTTTGCAAAAAAGTGGAATGAAGCTAATATGTGAAGCTTTAAAATATTGTGCTGGTATTACTTAAAAATCATTTATTA
This sequence comes from Pseudochirops cupreus, assembly GCA_028627135.1. Lineage (NCBI taxonomy): Eukaryota > Metazoa > Chordata > Mammalia > Diprotodontia > Pseudocheiridae > Pseudochirops > Pseudochirops cupreus. The sequence goes on from CM053580.1 coordinate 158,947,615, forward strand.
CTAAACTGTCTTTGGTGCAAGATTAGTATGCATAGAATACTTGTGAATATATGTTAAAATTGAATAGTCCAAATCTACGCACATAATTTCTTCATGACAGTTTAGCGAACATTTTTCTGGTCTGAAAAACAAAGGTAACACTCAAGTTGTTATTGATTTGTGCATTACAGTTGAAATATTATACTTGAGAAAATTTACCATGGGGGTGGCTAGGTGGCACAACGAATAGAGCACCAGCCCCGGAGTCAGGAGGATCTAAGTACAAATCCAGTCTCAGACACTTGACACTTACTAGCTGTGTGACCTTGGGCAAGTCACTTAACTCCAATTGCCCTGCCTTCACCCTTCCAAAAAAAAAGAGAAAATTTACTACAGTGTTGTGAATACGGACTTACAAAATTTAATCTTCTATGTCCAAAGATTCTGTGCTATCATTGGTTTCATTATCTGACAAGTCATCCTCAGTGCCACTTATATCAGATGTGTTTAGTTCTTGCTCTGCCACAGTGCATCATCTTCAGATCCATCTAGTGCATTCACAATCCCCGTCTTTTTGAAGCTTTTGACAACTGTTTCGTGTGGTATAAGGTCCTAACTCTTAATTACACATGTGCATATCGGTTCCAAGGAAGGGCATTTAATATTTCCAGTGGAGGTCAGTTGGTGATCATTCATTCTCCATTCCTTGTAGAAGCAGCACAAATGATTTTTAACTGTTTTGTTTACACCTAGACAAGACACTGAGACTTCCAGGCTTGGCTAGCCATGCACAAGAGATAAATGTGTATCCGATGTATGCTACTGGTGAATACATTGCTGCTCTATTTACGTTTTAAGTGATGTGATGAACAGAATTATACCTGAGATGATTATGTGATGAAAGGTTATAAACCAGTTTTTGGACTGAATAAACAGGGTGTGCCAGGTTTATGTAGTGAAATATGATATTAACTTGACCTTGGGCTAATTACATAACCTCTATTTATCTAATCTAGTGGAGAAGGAAATGACAAGCCTCTCCAGTATCTTTGCCAAGAAAACTCTGTACCTATAGGACTCAACAACACAGTAGGGTTTAGTCATTTTGTCATACAAATGAAGACTGTGATTAAACAGTGCTGCAGCCTAGGCAGTGGTGTGCTGGAGCCAGCTCATATCGTCTCTGGAGAGCTGATTGTTAAATTTTCAGTGTGAGCTTATCAGACTGACTAAGAGGACAAAATAGGAAAATGATAAATGTTGGAGAAGATGTGGGGAAATTGGAACACTAATGCATTGTTGGTAGAGTTGTGAACTAATCCAATCATTCTGGAGTACAATTTGGAACTATGCACAAAAGGTCTATTAAACCATGCATACCCTTTGACTCAGCAATACCGTTTCTAGTTCTGTATCCCAAAGAGAATATACAAACAGGAAAAGGACCCACATGTATAAAAATATTCATAACAGCTCTTTTTGTGGTGGCCAAGAATTGGAAATTGAGGGGATACCCATCAATTGGCGAATGGCTGAACAAGTTGTATTATATGAATGTAATGGAATACTGTTGTTCCATAAGAAATGATGAGCAAGCCAACTTCAGAAAAACCTGGAAAGTCTTACATGAACTGATGCTGAGTGAAATGAGAAGAACCAGGAAAACAGTGCACACAGCCATATTGTGTGATGAGACTTAACTCTTCTTAGCCATGCAAGGATCTAAGACAACTCCAGAAGACTCATGGTGGAAAATGCTGTCCACATCCAGAAAAAGAGCTGTGAAGTGTGAATGCAGATCAAAGCATACCATTTACTTTCTCTTTTTTTATTTCTTCTTTCTCATGGTTCCTCCCATTGGTTTTATTTCTTTTTTACAACATGACTAATGTGAAAATATGTTTAAAAAATTTCAGTGTGAGAATATTGTACCTTGGAAATCAGCAAAGGCTGTAAGTCAGGACCTGGTTTATTCTTTTGTTGATTGTCTAGACTTAAGAAAATGATCAAGAAAATGTTAATAATACAGATTATACCTAAAAATGTGTTTCAGGTACATTTCTTTTTTTTTTCCTGGAGAGCCAGTTATTAAGCATTTACCAGTATATCTCTGAACCTAAGGGACTCAACTTGTTATAACTTCCTTTTCCTTATCTGCAAAATAAGGGTGTTAGACTAGTTGACCCCCAAGGTACCTCTTATATCTAAATTTTAGGTAGTGAAATGGATATAGCATTGGGGAGTCAGGAAGACTTGACTTGAAGTACAGCCTTGGATATTTACTAGCTAGTATGTGATCTTGGAAAAGTCACTTAAGCTCTGTTTACCTCAGTTTCTCATCTGTACAATGGGGATAATAATAGCATCTATACCTCATGGTTGTGATGAGGATCAAATGAGATAAATAATTGAAGCGCAATACAGTGTCTGACACATAATAAGCACTATATAATGTTAGGTATTGTTTTTGTTATTAAGTATGAGAGCAAAATTCTGGGGTATTCATCCCAGTCCTCTTCATCTATGTTTTATGTTGATTTTCATTTTTTTTTTGGCCTAGCATATGGAAAAGATATGTTTGAGAGATAAGGTGGGGGAACCTCTTGCCTTTCATGGGAAAATAATAATGCAGAGATGAGCTTATGATCAGCGCTTGGAGCAGTTGTTGAGAGATGTTGGCAATTTCAGGACAACTGAATCTTCTTCCCTTGAGACCCCTCAGGTCCAGATTACGTGGAGAATCCTAAAGGGTCAAAAGTGTAGTGAGTATGCTCTGGGGTATCCTTCCAGAGCCAGGCAGGCTAACTCTGCCCCTCTAGGTTCTAGGATGCCCTGAGAGGATTGAAGGGGGTGTTTTTTTCTTTCTATTTTTATTGTCTTGAGCTCCCACAGACTCTATTTCCCTCACTGTTAGATGCCAGTAACTAGGACTCTAGTTCCAATAAATCACTTAACATTGTAGCTTTTACAAAGAGATATTTGTTTCAAAGATAAAAGTATAAACATTGTCCCCTCCCTCCAGATAAAAGAAAAAGAAAAAACCCAAGCTTGAGGGCACATTTTTCCCTTTCCCATTCTAGGGAGAATAGGCTCAAACTCCTCTTAAATTCCTACTTAGCATTGGTTCCCTGGCTCCTGCTTCCCCCCTCGCCCCAACTGATGCCTAAATCCTGGTCATATCTTTTGTTGGGTTGGGTCCTGGAGGTCATTCTTTTTTTTTTTCTTTTTGGAGGGGGGAAGGCAAAGCAATTGGGGTTAAGTGACTTGCCCAAGGTCACACATCTAGTAAATGTTAAGTGTCTGAGGCTGAATTTGAACTCAAGTCCTCCTGACTCCAGTGAATAGACAAGTGCTCTATTCACTGAGCCACCTAACCACCCCCTGGAGGTCATTCTTAAAGGTTACTTCTTGTTCCTTAGGTTACCATCATTGCTGAGCTGGTTGCAAGACCTGGATGCCAGGATGCTGTTTTCTTGTCACCTAAAATGACAGAATAAAATGCCAACACAGCCAGATGACTGTCCTGTATTTACAAAGCCAACATGGCCTCAGAAATGAGAAGGCTAAAGACTTTTCCTTTTATAACAGTGTCTCTCACTGGATGCTACAAGTGAAGGAGTCAAATCAGGCCAGAGTAGCTGAAGGGATTTAGGCCTCTTTGAATGACCCAACAGCCTCTTCTTTACTATGTGGTTAGGTGACAAGAACTGGTTATAGAATATCTTCAAATGATTCAGTGTTCCTTCAAAGACTAGTACTCCAAGCTCTCTCTAAGGTACTCCCATTACATATCCATATGAATCTTCCAGAAGAAGGGTTCCTAGCCTCTCCACATAAGGAGATGTCATCAGAAGTGCTCTACTCATTTGCCTGACTCCTAAAGTGGTCCTACTGGCAAGACATTTTATAAGACTGAAATTTGATTTTATAGTGAGGCCTTTTTCCCCTCTTGTCTTTTTTGGTTTTATATCACCTCTATATCCCTTCATATCTTCCTCCTGCCCTCTCCTTGAGAACCATACCTTATAACATAGAATTCTTAAAAATATTAGCAAAATGGATTGACACGTCAACCAAGTCTAACATTGTTATGTAGCACTCCAAATTCATCATCTCCCATCTCTTAAAATAAGGGAAAGGAAGAAAATTCCTCCTCATATATCTTCTTGGGGGTTAAACTTGGTCACCATATTTTCATAGCATTTGTTTTCCATTGTTTCATTGTTGTTCTTTTATAGAATTAGCTTTATTTGACTAACAATTTAAAGCCCAGGGTTCATTCATTATTCATCCATTCTCTTGAGATTCATTTATTGAATGCCTACTATAAGCAAGGCACTATGATGAGAGCACAAAGATGTAACAGAGATTTAATTTAATTTGATGAATGTTTATCAGATATCTGTGCCAGAGAGGGAATACAAAGATACATATGACACAGATTTTTCTCTCGAGGAGCTTGCCATCCAATTAGAGTGTAAGACCAGTATAGCACACATAACAATATGAAGAGTGTGATATGCCTGAGACAAGATATAGACAAAAGGTTAAGAATGATTTGAGGAAAGAGTGTTCACTTTCAACAGAAGGTAGGTGAGTGGGTCAGGGGAAGTTTGGAGGCAGAACCTCAATTGGGGCTTGAGGGAAGGGAAGGGATTCCAAAGAGACAATGGGACAGAGAGGGAAGGGACGGCACGTGAAATGGCATCAACAAAAAAGAAAGAGGTACAAAGAATAGTCTTGTTTGACTGGGATGTAGAATTATGGGAAGGCAAGACAAGCAAGGTACGGTGGAAAAAGTAGTCAATTTGACCTCAGATTAACTGTGTTTGAATCCCAACTTTCCCAATAATCCCAATTATTCTGTCACTTTGGACAAGTCACTTCACTTTTTGGTGAATCAGTTTTCTCATTTATAAAGCAGAGGAATTGAACTAGATGTCTTCTAACGTTTTTTTTTTCAGCTTAAATTCTATGATTCTGTGATCCTGTGATTTTAATCTTCATCTTCTGATCTCAAATCCAATGTTCTGTTCATGGTTCCATGATGATCAGTGCCTCAAATGACCATTCCTCTTGTCTTCCTTTCTTTCTCCTTCTGTCATAACTGTTGGGTTGGGGAGCATAGGAAAAGCTAACCTAAGTAACAAAGAAAGGGTGAATTTATAGCCTCCAAAATGATTTAAACTCATTTGCTTAAAGCAGAACAAAATAAATGGCACCTAGAACCAGGGATATTCAGAAATGTAGAATAATTGAGATTTCTTCCAGCCAAGATTTCCTAAAATTGCCTGTTATGGCCTTTGGTCAAAACAATACAAGGTGACCTACTAAGGCACTCCACTTGCTGGGATGCTTTCCTAATAGTAAATTCCATATAATCTAGCTTAGACATTAATATACAAATTGATTTTGGGGGTTGATTCCAGAACTGGCTTTTGAACCATGTTCTTTGGATCTCCAGAATTCTCTGGAAACTTGGGTAAGGTTCCTTCACCTGTTGTCATTAGCTAAGGAAACTGAGATTGCAGGTTTATGTAGGGGTAGGATTCTCAACACTTTTTCTTTTTTATGAGTAAAGAGTAAAGTGTCTAAGGTAAAACTGTGGTTGTGTGGTTTATGAGGAACCAATGGGTGGTGGTGGCAGTTGTTTCTTTGGTTCTAAGAAATAAAAAATTCAGAGAACTGCGGGGTTTTGTGGTCATAATTCTTTTTTTAAGCCCCTCTCTTGCCATGTAATGTTCTAAGGGGTCTGAGAGTTCTTAGAAGAATGAAAAGCCCCGCTTCACTATCCTAATCTTCAAAGATAATCTCTGTGATTTCATGGAACTTTACTGGTAGAATGAATGCACATTTGCTTACTAAAACTGTCATGAGATGGAAACTGGAGAATAAAATGATTAAAGGTCAAGGGCACAGGGTTATTTGGGGAAAAGTTTTCATAGCATCACCATGTGTTCCTTTGATTTATCATATTATTTGTCTTAATTTTTGCTTATAAAATCACAGAGCTAACTGCTTTGGAGTTAGGCTAAATAGTACAATGCTTTTTCATTTCTTGTTTCCCTGATAAGAGTCGTTTTTGACATGAAACAAATTGTCAAAGGTGATGTTAAGATTAGAACTCAGTAGAGGCATGAACACTCTCAAGGGGCTTCTATGTTGCTCACAAAAGGAGGTGACAGATCAGTAGATTTTCCAACTGTTTTTAGGGCTATCTGAAATTGAAATTTGTAGCTTTTAAATTCCTCAAATTAGAATTTAGTCAGAGTGGACTACTGGAAAGTCATGCAAAGTTTGGTTGGTGTCCTAGGAGAAACAAAGATATGTGTATTTTCCCTATATAGGGCTAATCTGAGAGGTTTGACAGCATGGAAGCCTACCTAGACTGGTTTTTGGAGGTTATCTTTGGACAGTGAAATCACTGAATCAGTTTCATAGACTCTCTTTGTTGGAATGGACCTCAGTGGTCATTTAGTTCAAGATTTTCAGCTTGTAGATGATCAAACTGAAGTCAAGAGTTTGCCCAATGTCACATAAGTACTAAGCATCAAAGGTAGAAAGTCCTCCTAGACCTTGTTCCTTCTGCTACCTGGGTTTCTGATAGGGTGGTGGGACCTGGACCCCAAAATGCAAAGACAATGTCTCTGGAAGCAACCCAGAATCTCAGTAGGACCCTGTGAGAAAATTCTCTCATATAGTACATACAGAGCCGACCCTGTGATTCCTTAGATAGAGGTTATCCGTCTCTGGCATCTGGAACAGAACTATCTTGTCGCTTTTCCTCTAATATCTGGTATCAACAGAGCTTCCTCTGTTGACTTCCTGAATTTTCCCATAAATTCCAGCAGCCCAGACCACTGGCTCCTTTACCCAAGCCACCTGCCTCCCCATACTACTTACCACTCTTTAATCCTACTCAGATCTGTTCACCATTTTCCTGTATATAACCATCAGCATCATTCTCATTAGTTTGCAAGTTCTCTAAGAAACTTTGCCCACTTCTATTGGCATCATAATAAACTTTGCCACTTGACTAGAAGATGCCCTGTACCTTGACATTTTGTGATTCCCAGCACCCCAAACCACATCATTTCTAGTCAAGTCTGAGGTACTTAAAGACTCTTCCAATTGGTGAAGAGGATGCTAACATAGTGCTTTGTGACTAAGAGAAGGGAGGAATTGATACAAAAGCTTCCCAAAGGTATAAATAAATGTCCTATCTTTAGGAGGACATGGGTAAATGCTAAATTCTTGGAGACTGACTCCAGACATGTGGTGAAAGAAAGAGATTGACATTGGAAGTGGTTTATATGTGGTAGAAGCCAGCTCCTCAGCATGTCCCAAATTTTCTAGCTTTATTTCCTTGACACTTTGGGGAATTATTTCTTTTATGGGATCAGGGCCTCTCACTTGTTTTTAGCTGAGATATCTCAGCTCAGTTCCCATTGGGAGAGCTGATTCATTCTGTATATTTATAGGCATATTCTAAGTTTTGTAACTTCTCTAATATCTCTTTGTTATTTTCCTAAATAAATGGGATGCTCACTCTTCACTCTTTCTGGTCACAAAAAGTTAAACCCATGGGCACTTTCCCCTCTTTAAAGGATAGTGGTCAGGTTATCTGTCTTTTGTTCTGAACTAATCAGATATACCTTCACTAGCAATATTTAGGAGAAAGATAGATATAATTCTAGTCTAATACCCCCTTTTGGAGACTGAAGAAAAGAGTGACCACCCTCAAGGCCCTTTTCCAGCTTTTTTCAAGGTAGGAATCACTGCCTATCTTGGGGAGAGTAAGATTCCAGAGATACCTATTTATGCTTTCCTGTTAGCCTCTTCTCTATATGTTTAGACATTCTTAGTGAACATACACAGAATCTATACAGGCATGTAAGTATCTTACACTTGTACCTGAAAAGAATCTGTTCTACAATATGTGTAACCAGTATTGATGACTTTCAATGGGTCTTTCTCTCTCTAGACAGTAGCCCATTTCACTTTTGAATAACTTTTTCCTGAGGCAAATTCACCATGCTAGACTACTTTCTTTGAAACAAAAAGTTCAAAACTAATTTTTCTTTTCCTTTTATTACCGGAAAATCCCTCTACCTAAGACCTTCTGCTTTAGTGTTTGCTTTTGAGACTATTTTTCCATTGTACAATTCTACCCACCACAAACTCAACTGGGGAGAAGTTATAGAAGTGAAAGTATTCTTTTACAAAGTCTCTCTTTCCCAAGGTCAAAGAACAGAATGTCTCCTGAGAGATTGGGCTGCTAAGGGTTTAAAAGTTTAAGAGGAGACCTTTCTTATCAGATTTTGAGTCTGGAACAAAAACAAACAAATAATCATTCTTTCCTATTCCCATCCCTGGGAAAAAGAAATGTCTACAAAGAAAAACTTTTCCTTTTTTGGCTGAGGTTTATATTTTTTGCCAATATTACTCAGCTTCCTGGGGTTTTCTTTCAATGTGAAGGCATTTATTCTAGTTCTGAGGCAGCTTTCTGGATGTTGGTTGTGGAATGTGTTGCTGTGGACTTTACTGTGGACCTGGACAAGGAAGTGGGACAGAAAATTTGAATGCAGTAGTCTTGACTTGGTGGAGAAAAGTTAAACTTTGACACAATGAAGTTTTTTCCCTTCTATTTGATTAGAGTTGCTAGGATTCATAACAATACCTCAGAATTATAACATGATCATCAAATCTAGTGCCTTTTTTTTTAATCAGTGAGATCCAGAAAATATCGGAGTGACTTAACATCAGAAAGCTGCAGCTTCCTCTCTCTCCACCCAGAGATGCTAGACATAATCCTTGCCTCAAACACCACCAGGAAAGAGAGATCAAATTAGCTAGTTAGTGTGCCTTTTGTATACACACTCAGTTCTTGCTCCGTAACCACTCACAAGACTTTTAATGAGTTCAATAAGTAGACAGAAAATAGTCATAGAACTTTAGAGTATGTTCTGAAGTGGAGAGACAGCCATATCCCCCACTGCACGGCATTACATTCTTCCAGAAGTAGGCTAATCAAATATCCAAATGAATACCTTGTGTCTGGCTATCACTGGGACATTATTGGTCAGTGCTCAGGTTATACTTTCCCTCCTGTTTAAAAATTTACCATGCTTGGAAAACTGGTCAGGGTGAACAAACACATTGTCCATATCCCCAGCTCAGATCAGTGCTCTGGGGTTCTAGGATAGGACATAATCTGTGATCTTTTTTAATGCTTCCCCAGTGCCATACAAGAAAGAGCTGTGAAACATGATACATCTACTATAATCCCATAGGTAGAGGTAAAAGACAAATTAATTGTCCCCCAATGCAGAGTTTAGCAGCTTCAACAAAGAACACTTTACAAAGTTTACCAGAGTTCTGTTTGCTTAGTACTTGACAAAGGTCTATCATGGTGCTTGAAACGGCACCACAACTCAAGGGCAATAAAGAAAAAAAAAGACAAAGAAAATTCAGTTTCTGATATTAGAAGGAAACCTTGTCCCTAAAGAGCTTCCCACACCATGTGGAGGTCTTTCCCAGGGATTAGGGCCCTGGCATGAACTGTAAGTCACCCTCTTATGTTCAGGTGAGAAACCAAATTATTTCGAGTAAAAACTTTCCCAGTGATTCTTTTGGTGTGTAGAGCATTCTAACTAGGACCTGGCCAAAATTGCAAGGAATCCCTTTCTACACAAAGCACATCACAGTTTGGCTAGGAGTCTGTAGACCATAGGCAATATCCTTAGAAGTCCAGGCCAATTTCCTCTGGGTCTCTATACCAAAGGACTCCCAGAATTTCCTTCAGTGGATTCCTTCCACTGCAAAGGCTATCTAAATGGGATTTCTCCCATCAATAGGAGAAACAGGCTAACTGCAACCCTGAAAGCTATCACAAGCAGGATAGGTTTGTTTAAAGACCAAAAGTAAAATATGAACATTTATCAGCTAGGTGCAAGTATTCTGTTGATATTAAATATAAATTACTCATATTAGCCTTATTGTCAATACTTGTAGAAGATACTAATACTTAAGCACTCAGCAATGAAAAGACATCTCAAAAAGTCTATTTTATAAAGGAAATATACCAGAAAAAAATGAAATACTGTTCAGTTGCAGCTAATACAAAAGAGACAAAAGAATTGTCAATTTTCCTTTAGTAGATCTTGAATACTAGAGAATCTCAGGTGGAGAATTTCTAATGGATCCCTGTAAAAAGAAGGATTCAATATTTATTCTAGACATGACCTTGGAGCCTTTATAGATTTTGTATTTATTCTGCCAACCCACATGAACACTAGAAGGTTGGGTCCCAGACTGTGACTGGTTATATTTATCCTCTCATGGTTCTAGAATTAACCCTATGGGGTTATGGGATTTTCTCTAATGCTATCAACTCAATAACCCATTCTGCTGTGTTCCTCTCAATATCAATCAGCAGTGATTACTGCTTGGATACCAGCTAAGCTTGAGGTCAGGGGTTATCTCACTTTTTTATTTGTATCCCTAATGTTTATAATCTATAATTCTATTAAATTATTTCTCTTAAATTTATAGTTGCATTCCAATTCAATGTCATTAAGCCATTGCATATCTTACCTGACATTACTTCCTATGTATGATGGAAAGAACAGTACCTCATACACAGAAATACTAGGTGCCATGCTGTATACATGCTCTCTAGGTTTACTTTCCCCATTACCATTCATACTGATGAGAGGCAATTATTCCCCTCACCCTCCGAATTTAAAGTAGCACCCAGGGAGTGGTTTTGCTTAGTCTGTTGCTCATAAGTCCCTGTCTGGTGTGTTTCTTACTGATCTCAGCCAGTAGCCTCAATTAGTTTTTATGATGATAGAGTAAGAACAATTGCTACCAAAAAAAATTCCTCTGAAAATTTGCAGTATACTTTGCTACAAATACATACATAGCACATGGAAAATATGGGAAGAAACTTTTAGTATAATGTTGTTATGGCATGTGTAAAGAACACCTATGGTGCACTGGAGAGAAGTGCTTTGTAGCTCCTCATTACTAGAAGTTCTTCCCTCTCTTTGTGAAGTCCTCATGAAGTTCTCCCTACTTGTAGTTTTCTTCTAGGATCTGAGTTTTGGTGGCCTTGTAGATGCCTCTTGTGGGTGTGTTCAATTTGTCGTTAGTTTGTCTCCCAACTTTTAGTTGGATCACTGTCTTCTAGTGATCCAGTCTCTCCAATGACATGTCTGTTGAGGGATCAGGGGATGAGAGGGAAGGAGAAACTCTCTCCCTCAACAGTAGCAATTCTCTTTCAGGGGGTTGGCTTGAACTAGACTCAATCCCAGAATTCACATCTTCTGCTGCTAGGGGAGTAGACTGACTCTAAACTGGCTGCTATTTTAATTTTAGGCTCAATGGGAGTGACTGATACTTTGGCCAATTACTTTGAATTTTTTCTTGACATAATCAAAGAAATTCACTCCTCATAAATCAATCACCATCTTGTTTACTCATTTAATACTTTCTCAAGTCCATTGATGGATTGATTGAAGGGAAATCAGAAGAAATCACACATCTATATACACACATATGAGTAAAGTTTTATTTTGTTTTTTCTTTATATCATCAGTGTTTAGAAGCACAAAGTAAGTTCTTAATAAAAATCTATCTATCTATCTGTCTATCTATCTATCTATCATCTCTTATTCATTCCATCAATTTGGCCTCCATGCTCTTCTCATGTCTTTGCATCTTGCAAAGGCTATGTACTCCATTCCTGAAACTCACTCCTTCTTAGTGGAATCTCTAGTTTCTTCTGGGGCTCATCTGAAGTATCACTTTCTACACAATATTACACACACACACACACACACACACACACACACACACACACATGCACACACACACAAGTTTAAAAATAAATAATTTTGAAGATATGCCTAAATTAATCTCAATAATTCACTTTACCTCTTATCAATCAAACAACAAGTTTTTATTAAACATCTACCATGTGCCAGCTAGGTGCTGGGAATGGAAAGACAAAAATGAAACTGTATGCACACACACACATCACACTTTAGCATAGCAGTATTTCTGTGTATGAGGTGGTAGCTATATTCCAACATATATAGGAAAGAAAATACAGGTAAGATGTTTGCTTAGTTAGTGATATGGAATCAGAACAGTGTTGCAACTTAAAAAGAATAATTTCATAGAATGGTTGATGGGAAGATATCATCTGGTCCAACTTCCTCCTTTTACATAGGAGGAAATTTATAACCAAATGATCACAGGATTTGAAGCTAGTGGGGATGAAGGATTCTCTAGTTCAAATCTCTCATTTTAAAGGTGAGGAAAACAAGTTTCAGAGAGGTAAAATAATTTGTCCGCATTCACACAATTAGTAGAGTCAAACCTGGCATTCCATCCTAAGCCCAGAGAAGTTAAATCTGACTTGTCCAAGAAATGAACAGTCACTGGATAAGCCAGGATTAGAATCTAAACCTCTTAATTTTCTTTTAATTAATAAATGAATGTTTAAATAGAAACACTTAATAACAATACAACAAACTAAATTTGTTTAGTACATGTTTACATCTCAATAATTTTCAATGTATAAAGTGATATACAATTTTTTCCTGTCATTCCTGAATCTTTCTCAGAATTCTTTATCCATTTATTTTTATTAACTTTTCTTATTATGTGATAATAGAGACTATTCCATTCTTCTAGTTCTACATTTTACTTGCATTGTTTCATAAAAATCTTTTCAACTTTATTTTATATTTACTTAATTGAATTCTGGTATTTCATTACATTAATGTACCATACTTTGAAAAAAAGTCATTCTATTTTTGGGCATTTAGGTTGTTTCCAATTTTTTTTTCATTTTTAATAACACTTTCAGGGTATATTCCCAACAACGGAATTATATCAAGAATTATTATTATTTTTGTAACTTTTGCTGGCAGTGATGGACTTTTTTTTGTTTAAGCCTATGATTTCATTGTGTGGGGGAAACTCCCTATATGGAAATGCACTAGCCATCCCTAACTAACATTTTAATGTTTTCTTTTTTGGGGGTGGGCAGAAGCAGAGGTTTTGGAAACACATGAAGCTACAGCTAGATTATTGGTGGCATTGGCTACTGGCTAATTGAAAGACTTTGTCAGTTTTTGATTACAACTTTCAAAATTCTAATGGTGGCAGTTCTGGAAATACCCCAGAATTAAAGGTGGAAACCCCCCAGAGACATGGTGGTTGAGAAGGTAGTGGTGGGAGGATAAGGTACTCAATAAAAGAGCATCACATTTTACTTTTTATTACTTATTTCAATGGCGTTTATTATTTTATCAAAAAATCTATTTACTTGGTATGGCTTTACAAAGAACTGAAGTTTCATTATTTTCTTGCTTTTATTTTTTTAAAAAATGATTACTATTTATATTATAAATGTTTATAGATTACTCCTTTCTATGAGACATTTCTCGTAATAAAGTTATTAAGCAAAACTAATACTGCACGGAACTTCCCACATTTGTAGCACACTTTTGCCTCTACTAAAAAAAAAAGAACCAAAATCTATCTTTTCTCCCTCTTAATCCAATAGCATTGAAAAAAAGAAAAAAAATCCTTATAACAAACATTTACAGTCAAGGAAAACAAATTCCCTTAATAGCTATATATAGAAACGTATTTGTCTCATCTGGCATCTAAATCCATCATTTCTCTGTCAAAACATGCTTCGTCATCAGTCTTCTGGAATCATGAATGGTCATTGTGTAGTTCTTAGTCACAGTTACTACCAATTTCAAAGTTGTTTGCTTTTATAGTGTAGTTGTTGCCTAAATTGCTCTAGTTCTGCTCATTTCATTCTTCATAAGTTTATGAAAGTATCCAAAATTGTTCACTGAAAAGTATTGATATATTATTCATTTGGCTATTATAGTTGTTTAAATATAATATATAAACATGGTTCATTTTATAATATTGATATACAACTGAATATAAATTGTTCTGGACCTGCTTACTTTAACTCTGTATCAGTTCATATAAGTCTTTGATTGTCTTTTTGGAATCACCTCTTTCCTCATTTCTTATGGGACAATGGTGTTTCATCATAGAAATATACCACAACTTATTTAGCCATTCCTCAATTGAATGACATGCCCTTAGTTCTTAGGGTTGTTTTTTTGCCACCAAAAAGTCCAACTTAGCTTAGTTTTTGAATCTTAGTTTGACAGCTAGGAAGTTTTATGCTACATTTTCAATGTAGTTACTTGTTGCTGTCTTACATTAGATAATGCTTAAACTTTCTTGTTTGTATGCAAATATTGATAGTACCTATTGTCAGGGAGAAAATGTGTGGAAGAACTTATGATACTACACGGAAAATCATGAGGGGCCTTTATTTTTGTAATATTAGATCATGAGGTATTAGTGGGTGTTACTCATTTTATAAATGTAACATCCCTCCATCTAAGGCTATTACCCCTACTTATATTCTTATTGAGTCCTCAGGGCGTGGCTGTTACTCTTGGATTCTGTGTTCTTGGCTATTCCTCCTTCTGTAGTCCCCAAAGCTCCTGGAATGCTTCCTATTAACAGTCAGTCAGAATACTTAATCACCTTTTATTTTGTTCAATTTATTTATTTATTTTTAGTTTTCAACATTCATTTCCACAAGATTTTGAATTACAAATTTTTCTCCCCATATCTCCCCTACTCCCACCCCAAAACAGTGAGCCTATTGAATATCCCTTCCCCCATTCTGTTCTCTCTTATATGCTGCCCCATCCCCTCCCCAACTTTCTAGTAGGGCAAGATGGATTTCTGTACTCCAGTGCCTGTGTATCTTATTTTCCACTTGCATGTAAAAAGCATTTTTTTAACATTTGTTTTTAAAACTTTGAGTTCCAGATTTTTTCCCTTCTTCCTTTTTCACCCACTCCCACTGGGAAGATAAACAATTCACTATAGGTTGTACATGTGTAGTTATGCAAAAATTTCCATAGTACTTATATTGTGAAAGACTAACTATAATTCCCTCCATCCTATCCCACCCCCACCTATTCTATTTTCTCCTTTCACATTGTCCCTTTTCAAAAGTGTTTGCTTCAGAGTGGCTAGGTGGTGCAGAGCATAGAGCACTGGCTGTGGAGTCAGGAGGACCTGAGTTCAAATGTGACCACAAACACTTAACACTTACTAGCCATGTGACCTTGGGCAAGTCACTTAACCCTGATTGCCCTGTTTCCCCCCTGCTCCAAAAAGCAAAAGCAAAAAAAAAGTGTTTGCTTCTGACCACCCTCTCCCCCAATCTGCCCTCCCTTCTATCATCCTCCCTCTTATTCCCTTCCCCCCTACTTTCCTGTAGGGTAAAATACCCAATTGAGTGTGTATGTTATTCCCTCCTTAAGCCAAATTCAATGAGAGTAAGGTTGACCCATTCCCTTTCTCCTTCCTGTTCTTCCCCTTCATTGTAACAGTTTTCTCTTGCCTCTTTTATGTGAGATAATTTACCCAAATCTATCTCTCCCTTTCTCCTTCTCCCAATATATTCCTCTCTCACTTCTTAATTCCTTAATTACCTTTTAGCAAAGGTATGTATTAAGAAGACAGAAAAATAACAGTTTGCAAAAACATCTCCCTAAAATCCTGGGGCCTGTTTTGCCACAAAGATACATAGTCTTCTTGGGAAGAACTGGCTCAAATGTACTGTCTAAAAGTAAATGAGGTACATGTGTGGTAAAAAAAAAGAGAGAAGAAACAAAGATGGGGAAAAGAGACCCTAAGACATGCTGACAGGGATGGGAAGCACAGTTCAGACTAAGTTCCAACCTAGGACCTGCGGCTCAAGTTGAGTAAAAAAAAAAAAAAAGAAAGAAAAAGATAATATGTATCACAATGAAGAAATACTGTAGGTTAATAGAGTTAAGTAATTATCTTCTCCTAAAAATACAATCCAAATGAAGAAAACAATTTTGAAATAATTGCAAGCAGAACTTCAGAGAAACATTGGCTACAAGGACTTCAAGAGTGAATGGGGAAAAAAGTCCTTCAGCAAATATTGAAATGACAGAGAAAGACTCAAACTAATATACTCAGAATAAGAATAAATAGCTTAGTACAAAATGCAGATGAGGCAGCTAAGTGTCATGGAAGATAGAGCACTGGGCTTGGAATCAGGAAGACTGATCTTCATGAGTTCAAATGCAGCTTCAGACATTTACTAGCTGTGTGACCCTGGGAAAGTCACTTAACCCTGTTTGCCTCAGTTCTTCATCTGTAAAATGGGCTGGAGAGGGAAATGGCAAACCACTCCAGTATCTTTGCCAAGAAAGCCCCAAATGGGGTCATAAAGAGTCAGACATGATTGAAACAACTGAACAACAGCAACAGAGACAATGTGAATGTCTGTTTCCTGCTAATGAATATTTTCATCAAAGATGCCCTCAATTATATATGTATGGAACAGTAGGCTTATAAGTTTGCTGTTATTGATGATCTCTTCTATTTTGGGGGGCATAGAATAAGAGAGTGGAGAAAAATAAAAAGATAAGTACAAATGAACAGTCAGAAGAGAGTTTATAAGGATGAATTGTTTACATTTTATTGGGGGGTATTAAAAGACTTCTTTTAGAAACAACGTCACAAGGAGTCAAAGAAATAGTTGGTTTAGACAGAAGGTCTAGAAACACTTGTGTTATATTTTGAAGAAGTTGAAAGAAAAAAGAAGGGGAAAGTGATACATTAGGGAAAAATGGAAGGAAAAAATGAGGAACTTGTTAACACATGTAATAACGTTACCCAAGTAGAACTATATACAAACATAGAAGGAATAGGAGGAACAAGCATCATTTGAATTTCATTTTTATCCAAATTAGTCAAAAGAAGGCAGAATGCATCCACACATACACATACCAAGAGGTTGGTATGAGTATATTCAACTCAATAAGGATGCAGATAAGAACAGGAAGAGGGTAAAGGAAACTATAAGATGGAGGATATTTTCAGGGAGGGATTAATCCTGAGGAAAAAAAAACACTAAGCTTGGAGAGGGGAGAGAGAAGTGTAGGTTAAAAGGGAAAATAAAGAAAAGGGCAGAGACTTGAAATAAACAGGGAGTAAAGAGCATAGAGAATAAAAAGTGTAAGAGAAGAGGACAAAAGGAAATGAGCAGTTAACTATTGTAACTGTGAATGTGAGTGGGATACATTCACCGATACATTCTACTCCATTTGGAGTAGAAACCAAAATCTAACAATATGTTGTTTGTAATCTGAAACATAGTCTTTAAAAGGTTGGGGTTAAATCTATTATCCTTCAGCTGAACATGCGCAAAAAAAAAAATCGGTATTCTAGTTCATTGATTTGTTCTCTCTCTCTCTCACTCTTTTGTTTGTTAAGAAATGTATTTAAAAATATAAATCTTCTTCTAAGGACTGCTTTTGTTGCATCCCAAGAATTTTAGTATGTTGACCAACTGCTATTATTATCTTTAAAAATGAAATAGGTTATAATTTCTATAATTTATTCTTTGATCTGCTAATTCTTTAGGATTAAGTTATTTAGTCTAGGGTTGATTTTTAATATTTTTACTAAGAGTTCTTTATTTGATCTAAATTTTGTTAAATTATGTTCAGTAAAGGTGGTGTTTAATGCTTCTGTTCTTCTGTATTTCTGAGATTTTTATGTCCTTAAGGCATGATCAATTTTTGTAAAAGTGTTATGTACAGATGAGAAAAATATGTATGTATGTATATATATATACACACACACATATATATATATATATATTTTTTTCCTTCATTAATCACCATAGAGCTATCATGTTAACTTTTTCTAAAATTCTATTCAGGTCTTTAAGTCTTTTCTTTCTTTCTTCCTTTTTCTTTGTTTCTTTTTCTTCCTTCCTTCCTTCCTTCCTTCCTTCCTTCCTTCCTTCTTTCCTTCCTTCCTTCCTTTCTCTTTCTTTCTTCCTCCCTCCCTCCCTCCCTTTCTTTCTTTCTTTCTTTCTTTCTTTCTTTCTTCTTCCTTCCTTCCTTCCTTTCTTCCTTCTTTTCTTTCTTTCTTCCTTCCTTCCTTCCTTGCTCCCTCCCTCCCTCCCTCTCTCTCCCCATCCCTCTCTTTCTCCGGTGTGAAATTATTATCATCAATGTTGATGTAATTTCTTTTGTTAATTTCTTATTTTTATTTTCAACTTCTTTGAAAAAGAGTTCAGGGTTAATAAGTCTTACTCCAGTTTCTTATCATGTTGTAGAGGTGACCATGGGTTACAGAAGGCTATGCCAGAACTTGTTCTGTCATTGTAGAAAGACTTGGAGGATGGCCATGCATCTGCTTTCCGGTAATGTTAGCTAATTAACTAACTAACAAGAGACACATCATCAACAGATCTGCTGATAGATTTTTTTCTTGGGGGGGAGGCGGGGATCATAGAATCCTTTAAAAGAATAATAAAAAAAGCCTCAGTCTTATCTTCCTCTTCTGTACCAACAATGACAAAGTGCAAGAAAAGGGACTGCGAATTCTAAAGATCATACAGGTTTTAGAGCATCAATAGACTTTGATTTAACTACTGTTATTCTAAATGTGAGATACTTATCCAGTGATAAATGAGTAGACATATTGTTAGAGAAGCTGAATCATATCTTGGTGTCTTGGCCAAAGAAAGGAAGTAATTATGGTTGATTGGAAGGATGGCTCATAGGTATTTCTCAGAAAGGCCAAGAAAAAAAGTTGGTAGAGTGAGTTTTCTTATATACCCAAAGGCAAAACCAAAAAACCCCACTAATATTTTGTACTATAGTTGTTGATCATGTACTGCAATACTAATGCTAAGTAAAAGACCACTATGAAAATAATTATTGTTAATAGACCAAGGACCAAGTGGTAGAGAAATTTAAAAAATGAATAGCTTCTACATCAAATCAACATATATTCTAATACTTGATAACTTCAGTGCAAAAGTGAGAAAAATGAGGACGGGGAGAAGCAAATAAGAAAGCATGGTTTAGGAAAAATTAAAAGGAGAAGATAAAATCTTCTAGATTACACAGATGTTTCATACCTTTATATATATATAAAATAAAATTTCATGCTTTTATATATATAAAATTTATTTTACTAGACATTGGACATGGTATTCACCAAATAATACCACAAAGCCAAAATAGATTGCCCTTTAATATACAGGTAAAGACTTGTTATTGATTTAGGAGTCATCCCTTAGTCAGAGTTCTGTATAGTCAGAATATTGATTCATCAGTTAAGATAAGTATGAGGAAAATACAAGAATGATAATAAAGATGTAATATACAATTGAAACAAATCCTCTCCTAAACACAATTTAAAATTGTACTACCTCTACTACAGATTTCTTCTGACTGTATTTCTCAAGGTCAATTTGTTCTTGTCTTCATCTCTTTGTGTTTTATATCCACTTTCACAGATAATATATAGGAATCAAGGTGGTTCCAAATATAGTGTTTCCATAATCATCAGTGATGAAAATATATTGCTCGGAAAACTGCAGATAGATCTTTTCCATTCTACATCTTCATTGACGCTGCAATTTCATCTTAAACTACTCTTGGAATGATTTAGACTTACTCTATCTTATGCCTAGTTCTATGCAAGTTCATCTTACTTTCAGATACTTTTCACTGTTTTATGGTGTGATTCCTTCCAATATTGTGTCTTTGCAATGTTTTTTTTTTAATTAAAAAAGTACTTAAACATCATAAAAAAGCTTTCCCATACATATACCAGAACACACACACACACACACACACACACACACACACACACACACACACACACACAAAGGATTCTATACAAATCCATGAACTTTCATTTCACACCACTTACTTCAAAAAATGTTACAAATTCTGTAGGATTTTTTCAAAGATGCCCAATTTTGTTTTTGCTCAGTTGTGTCCAACTTTTCTTGACCTCATGGACCATAGTCTGACAATATTATCCATAGGGTTTTCTTGAAAAAGATACCGGAGTGATTTGCCATTTTCTTCTCCAGTGGGTTGAGGCAAACAGGGGTTAAGTGACTTGCCCAGAGTCACACAGCTAGTAAGTGTCTGAGGCTAGATTCGAACTCAGGTCCTCCTGACTTTATCCACCAAAACACCTAGCTGCCTCTTTGTTTATACTTCTTTTTGATTCTCCTTCTATTTTCTTCTGTGCAATGATGGCCCTCTTTTTTCTTTTTGACATGACTATTGCTACCCCACTCCCATCCTTAACCATTATTCTCCCATTAATCAGGAGAAAAAAAGGTGGGACAATTTATAACAAATTAGTAGATTTGAGCAAAATTAATCCACACAACAGCCATGTCTAAAAATATATGTCTCTTGACTTCATATCTATTACCTCTCACTTAGAAGGACGGTACCATGCTTCATCATAGATTCTCTGCCTGGTCATTGCTTTGATCAGAGTTCCTAACTTTTTCAGAGTTGGGATTTTTAATTTCAATGTTGTTGACCTTGTATAAATTGCCCTCCTGATTCTGCTAAATTTCATTTTACACTGATTCATACTACATACACAGAATTCTCTGAAACTATTTTTTTTGTAATTTTTTTATGGTACAGTAACATTCCATTACACTTGCATACTAGAATGATCTAAGAGGAAATCTAAGGCACCCCTTGGATTTTAGTCCTCTTATCCTGACCCTATCCCCTCTCTAGTTCTTCAGTTCCCACTTTAGCATCAGAAGTTTGTTTTGCTTGTGACCACTTTCTCCCTCTTTACCGCTCCCTCCATCCCCACTTGCTTTCCTTTTGACTTTAATCTGTTTCTACACTGAACTGTGTGTGACTCAGTGTTCAACCCTCTTTTGTCCATTTTAGACATCCAATGGCCACCCCATCCCCACCCTACCCATCTTCTATGTTTTTATATTCCTCTCACAAACTTCAAAAAGTAGTAAGCTCTACCCCCTTCTATACTAGTGCCCTGTCCCTTTTATATTTTTTGCTCTTTCCCATTCTAAAACCCTTAAAATGAATCATTTCTATTCTCTCAACCCCGACTAGGACCTTAGTTTTTCTTATTTAACTTCATTATTAACCTTCCTTTAAACACATTAAGGTTTTGAAGGGGCACTTATTATTTTTTTTATCCTATTAGAATGTTAGCACTACACCATCACTCAGCTCCTTCCAATGGCTCAAATAAATTTAACTTTCTAGGTTTCTCTGGATGTTTGTGTTTGTATTTTAAAGTTCTTGCATAGTTCTTGTCTTTCATCCTAAATATTTGAAAGCCCTCTATTTCCTTAAAGGTCCATCCATTCAGCTTTGTAGGGTAAGTTATTCTTGATTGTGATCTTATATCTTCTACTTTTGGAAATATCGTATTCCATGATTTCCTCTGTTTCTTTGCTCATCTATTTATTTATATATTTACTTATTTATTTACTCATTTTATCTGTTTCTCTCTCTCTCTCTCTGTCTCTCAGCTGCCAGGTCTTGGGTAATTTTGACAGTAATTCTTGGAATTTGAATTCCTTCTTTCTAGATGCTTGCAATATTTTTCTCCGTATTTGGGCTATGACATTCTTGGAACATTTTTTTCTTTTCTTTTCTTTTTTTGTTCCTTTCAGGAAGTGATCACTGGATTCTTTCTATCTTTATTTTGCTTTTTGGTTCTAATAGATTGTAACAGTTTTCATTTAGGATTTCTTTGATTATCGTGTCTGGGCTTTTTAAAAATATGGTTGCAGGGAGTCCATTGATTCTCAAATTATCTCTCCTTGACATGTTTTGCAGGTCATTTGTTTTTTGATATCAGACATCTTACATTTTCTTCTATTTTTTTTCATCTTTTGATTTGGTTCCAATATTTCTTGCAGTCTCACAGAGTCATTGATTTCTCTTTAGTCTATTCAAATGTTCAATGATTTCTTGGGGAAAGTTTACCACTTTCTCTTCCAAGCTGCTTTTTCTTCTCTCATTTCTTTTCTCCAGAGCTTTTATTTTATTTTTGAATCTCTTGCTTTATTTCTTCTAGATATTCATGTAGTCCTTGTGGAAAATTCAGTTTTTGAGTTTCTGCTTGTAGCTAGCAGCTACACAACAATTTTTTGGTACTGGTTGGTATTCTGTTAAATTTATTCATCTCTCTAGCTTTAGTTTCTGAATGGGGTCTTTGTGTCAGAATTGGGCTCTGCCTCCCTCTGTGCTTTCAGGTGGGATAGTCTGTTTGGTTCCATCCTATGTCCTACTTTCTTGCATTGATCTCTACCTCCTGATGTTAGCTCCCTGCCACCCCCTGTGATCTCCCTGGTTTCTGTATCTTTGAACTTCAGAGTACAGGACCTCAGAGCCCCTGGACTTGGGCTGTCCAAAGCTGAGCAATATGGCACTGAGCTCGTTGGCACCATGTCAAGGTCCCCATCCTGGGGCTTTCCAATAAACCTGGGGTTTTCTTGGGGGAGACTTCTATTCTTCTGCTTTTGTACACAGAAGCTTTCAGGTTACACATGTCCTCTCTCTGTTCATGATGACACTTGTTTTATTTGAAGGATCCATTTTCCTATTGCTGTGGATTTCTGGCTGACTTTTAATACAGCTCTGGGGTGGAAGATATCATTCACTGCAATTTCTCATTGAATTCCCTAATCATTATTCAGTTTGGTGGATACTTGATGGTTTTGTAGATAGATAGGAACTGGGTAGTTTGTCCTCCTGTTTCATTTCCTACCCAGCTTTACCCTTTTGTACTTCTCTATCATGCCCCTTCTCATTCCTTCCTTCCCTCTCCCACTTCCTTTTGTTTATTGTCTTTCCCCATTAGATTGTAAGCTCCTTGAGGACAGGGACTGTGTTTCTTTTTTTGTATTTGTATTCCCAGAACTCAGCACAGTATTCGATACAGAGTAGGTGTTTCAAAACATTATTGCCTGACAGGCAGCCATCTAGGCAGGCATTACTTTATAATGTTTTGCAGATGAACTTGTATTCTAAACTGATGTTATCTTCTTTCAAATTTTTGTCTTCAAATTCTTCTGGGATGGCTTTGCTTAGCTGAATATCTTGCCAAGCTTTCCTTAAATTGATTTTCTCCTCCGCTGCTTCTCACTGCTTTATAAGATGATAGAGCTTATCGTCATCCATCATCTTTCTTTGTAATATTTTACAAATGAGTTTGTATTCTAAATTGGCATGCACTTATGCCCTCACCTCTTTATTCTTGGCAAATAAATCAAATCTTTAATAATTAAGATATTTTGTGGGATATTTTGGGCATCCCATGCCAAAAGATTTACAAAATTCACAAATTACCTTTCCACATAAAGTCATTATATCATCAATATAATTTCTGACATCCCATTTCTCATTTCTCTTAAGTCCACTTTATTTGTTTAAGTAGTTTAGGATTTAATTATTTCAGTTGTTTGCTATATCCTTTTCTCATTAGTTTTCTCTTTTTTTTCCTTTAAAAAAAACTAATTCTGATCTTTTCCCTGATAAGTTAGTGGTCTGGTTGTACAAATAGTTGATTCAGGGGTAAAAAATAAAACAAAAAGCCTTCCATACCAATAGCAAATATTTTAGATGGCATGGTGGATAAAGTACTGAATCTGGAGTCAGGGAAACTTGAATTTGAATTCCATCTCAGTTACTTTCTAACTGTGTGACACTGAACAAGATAATTAATTTGTCTCAGGCTCAATTTCTTTATCTGAAAAATGGGAATAATTATACCTACCTTATACAGTTGTTGTGAAGAGCAAATGAGAATATATGTAAAGTACTTTGTAAACCTTATATAAGCTTTAGTTATTATTATTATTTCTCCATCTATTAGAATATAAACCATTTCATCTTTTAAGATATTATTTGGAGTTTTCCTTGGCTATTACTTACCAAATCTTATCCCTATGAAAGTGTTCATGATATGAAAGCACAAAGCTTCTTCATAATCTGCAAGTTTTTAGGCTTTCTGATTCATTATTTCATTTTCTAAAAGAGAAACAAACCCTAGAGCAGCCCAGTTATTTCTACTATATCATAAAAGAGGATCAGAATAATGTAGGAAAATGTGTAGACCTTTTTACAACCTAGCAAGTATAACTAAGAAAAAAAATGGTTTGCCTTCTGGGTATCTTCTGACTTCACTGACCATATACTTCTAATGAGCAACATTTTGTAGTAATGTCTTCTTTTAGCATGATCCTGCCTTGTTTCCTTGATTTTGTTTTAGAGAAAATCTCCTCTGCATCATCCTGTACAAGATTCATATACTCATCAAAACCAATTATGCCACCCTCTGTTCACATATTTTCTTGTTCATATAGTTGCTTGAATTTGGGATTAATTTTGGAGATATCTGAAGATGTGATTTTCTTCTGGCCCTGGCCACAGTATATCATTGTGGGAACATACGAGACCATTGGGCATGACACATCTCAGGGAAACCACCAGCAGAACTGGAAATGTTGCCTCGCTGCGTGCTGGGACCTGATTCTTTTTTTTTTAATGTAACTTTTATTGTCAATTAACATGTCAGTTAACAAGCATTCATTTTCTCTTCTTCCTACCTTCCCTGACATTAGGAAAAATAAAGAAAAACAAAACTTTTGTAACACATTTGCATAGCCAAACAAACTATGTCAAAAATGTATGTCTCATGTCACATCTCATGTCTCTGTAAGGAGGTGGGTAGCATGCTTCAGCATTGGACCTCTGGAATTGTGGTTGGTAACTGAATCAATAAGAGTTAAGTCTTTATTTTAACTGAAGCATAATAGAGCTTGTTCAGTCCCTTTTTTTTAACTCTTTGTAAATCTTTATGTTTCAAATGTGTTTCTTGTAAATGCAATATTGTTGGATTCTGCTTTTCAATCCATTTTGCTATCATTTTCCAGTTTGTGGGTAAGTTAATCTCTTTCACATTCATAGCTCTGATTGGTAATTTTACATTCCCCTCCATGCTATTGTCTTATACTTTTCTTTCTCTTTGTATTTTTTTTGGCTTTTTTTTTTGGAGGGGGAGAGGCAGGGCAATTGGGATTAAGTGACTTGCCCAAAGTCACATGGCTAGTAAGTGTTAAGTGTCTGAGGTCAGATTTGAACTCAGGTCCTCCTGACTCCAGGGCTGGTGCTGTCTTCACTGTGCCACCTAGAGGCCCCCTTCTCTTTGTTTTCTACCCCTTTCTTTATAAAGAAGAGGATGGTGAGAGAGGAGTGCATTCAGCATCAGTGCTCTGGGTTGGGTACAGTCTACTTCTGCTCCTTTGGCCCCTTTTATCCCCCTTTATAAGAGCATGCTTACACGTTCTTACCCTTTCTTTTCTTTTAAGCCCCTCTTAGAGATTCACTCTTCTTAGTTAGAGTTTGTTTTGCTTAGGATTAATACCTCTCTTAATTTATCTTTTCTTGTATTTCTCCCTTTCTCTTTTCCTCTTGTCTTTGTTTCCTTAATGAATGAAATGTATTTCTATACACAACTTTGTGTGTGTGTGTGTGTGTGTGTGTGTATTCTCCCTCCTTTGATCAGTTTAGATGAAAATGAGATTCAAGTGTCATCTGCTGTCCCCAATCTTTCCTTCTTGTGTGTGTGTGTACACATAATGTCTCTCTCCACACACACCCATATACATATACATATATATATGCTTATATACACACATCTATATATACATCTACACACACACACACACACACACACACACACACACACACAAAGTTTTCTTATTTGCCCTGATTGTGTGTGATAATATTCTCCAGTTTCCCTTCCCTGCCCCTCCCCTTGGATTATTCCTTTCCCCTTACCTTTCCACGTTTCTTTCAATATCATCAAAATGTGATAAAGCCATTTCTAGATATTTTGTATATTTACATTCCCTTTATGACCTCTAATGATGTCTAGGTCCATTGGAGATAGCTGCATCGTCTCTCTATAGTACAACATAAACAATTTATCCTTGTTCAGTTTCTTAATGTGTGATTGTTTGCTTGTGTTTACCTCATGTTTTTCTTGCCTCCTTTGCTGATATTTCAGTATTTCTATTCATCTCTGTTCTTTTTATTAGGAATGTTTGCAAGTCCTCTACTTCCTTAAAGGTTCACCATCCCCGCCATGAGATTATATTCAGTTTTTCTGGATAAGTTATTTTTAGCACTAAGCCTAAATCTATTGCCTTCTCAACATCATATTCCAAACTCCTTGCTCCTTTTACAGTGAATATTTTGTGTGATCCCGACTATGGTTTTTCAGTACTTGAATTCTTTCTGGCTGCTTGCAATATGTTTTTTTTACCTTGATTAAATTTTTAGCTACAATGTTCCTTGGAATTTTCATTTGGGGGTGATCACTGGAATCTTTCTATTTCCACTCTGTTCTCTGGTTCTAAAATATCTGAGTAGTTTTCTTTCATGAGTTCTTGGAAAATGATGTCTAAGTTCTTTTTTTCGGTCATGGCTTACATGTCCAATGTTTTTTTAATTATCCCTCCATGGCCTATTTTCCACGTCAATTGTTTTTGCTGTGAAAGACCTTACATTTTCTTCTATTTTAAAGGTTTTTAAACTGTTTTCCCCCTGGTATTTTTTATTGTCTCTTGTGGTAATTAACTTCTATTTAATCAATTCTAATTTTCATGGATTTTGTTTCTTGGGCAAGGTTTTGTACCTTTTGAAGCACACTGCTGATTTTATTTCAAATTCTTTCTTCCGTAGCTCTCATTTCTTTCCCAGTTTTTTAAATGTAGTGATCTTATTTAATTTATCAACCAATTTTAATCTCTTCAAAAATTTATTTCTTCATTTCTTCTAGGAATTCTAGTTGAACTTGTGCTCAACCTATCTATATGTTTTTTGAGGATTTTCTTGTAGATACTTTTGAATTATTCTCTTCTTTTGGGTTTATATCATGAGTGTCCCTGTCATCATGATGACACTTTACAGCAAGATTCTTTTTATATTTTCTCATTCTTCCAGGCTACTTCCTGACTTTGGACTTTATTTTTGGGCCAGACTCTGTGCATTTCTGCAGGGAATGTTTGCATTGATCTTGTGTTCTCTCGGCTTCTATTGCTGATTTCTTAAGGAGTATTTAGTGTACTGTTATTCCAGGATCTTAGGGACAGATCAGACTGGGGATCCACAAGCTCCCAGTTCTCCTAAAGGGTCTGATTGAGGGCAGTCTGATTGTTGCTCTCTTTGAGCTCTGCAAATTTCTGATCTGGGTTTGGGTCTGAGCAACATATCTATATCTTTGAAGTTCCAGTAGACTGCTGCTAGACACAGTCTTTATCAGTTATCTGGAAAGCTCTCTGGGTTTAGACTGATAGAACTGAATGCCCACCTTTGGTCTGGGCTTGCTGTCCTGGTCATTCCTCTAAAGGCTTCAGTCTGGGCTTACAGTTGAAAATAAGATCCTGCTCCACTCCTTGGGTCAGAGTCATGGCTTCCTTCTGAGTATGTTCCCAGTTCATCAGATAGCACAGAACCACTTCTCATCCTGGACTGCCAACCTTTGGTGTAGGTCACTTCATGTTCTGAATCTGTGACCTAGAATTGTGTAGTGAATGGTAGACCTGTCATTTGGCATTTGTTATAGTATTATGTACAAGGTCAGGCCCTTCTATGTGAGTCTGGGACCTCTCCTGGTGCACAATATCAGTCATCTTTCTATATAACATTTGCTGGCTAGATCCCATCTCTAGTGTCTGCAAATCTCTTTTTCTCCCTATGCTGACCTGGAATGGAAAAATGATTCACTGTGTCTTTTTCTTGGATAATCCAGCTAGGACTAGGTTTGGTATATTTTCTAGATTTTTGTGGAAGCATTGTGAGGGAGAGTTCAGTTGCTATACATCCATCTTGGATCTTCCCTTTCATTCCTTCTTACATAACCAGGCATTGCAGTAATTCCTTTCTGTTCCTACCGTTTCCCACATTTGCATCAAAGTCACATAGAATCAGAATTCTTATATATATCTATATATCTATATCTATATCTATATCTATATCTATATATATACACATATAAACTTACATGTGAAAGTAATACACACAAGTAGAAACTTTTAAATCATGGAGCATATTAGTTTAAAAAAATTTTTAAAATAAAAAAAAGATGAATAGTCTTTATGAGTGAGTTGGTGAGGCTCTAATGAGTTTCACTGATGTGTGACCAGAGAATTAGTACATGTATTGTAGGAGACACACACCAGCAATTATTAGGAAATGACAATGAAGTACAGCTGCTGGCATACTGTCTGGGTTTTTTTTTTTTAATAAATCTATAACTCTTTAGATAGTATCACAGAAAGAAATGAACTAAGGCAGAGTTGTACTTTGTGCAACCTCAGGATAGCCTCATGCACTAACCCCTTGTGAAATGCAGCTAATACAGGGCAGACCCGCATTAACCTCTTGGAAAACTCAGAAGGGCTTCAGCAGGGGTAAAGGTATTCAGAATTACTGTGAATGAGCTGACTGACTGCATCACTAGTTTGGTTTAATTCAGCCTGCTTTCCAGTCTTGTCCCTTTTTGGCCTCTCTTGCTGACTGCTTACAAACACCTTTACGCTCCTCATTCTTCCTGAAGCTCACATTATGCTATCCCATTCTCAGTGCAGGCCAGATGAAATGGACATGATACACTTTCACAAAACAGACCTTGTAAACTTGTCATTGAACAAACCCTGACCCTACCATCCAATGCCGATGAATCAGATGAAGGTAAATTTCAGTCAAACATCTTTTTCCCCCCTAGTTCAGCTATACATTTCCTCTCCCTCTCTCTTTAAAAAAAATTATTAGGTTGTCCTTGAAGGATTTTCTCAGATTAGTCAAGATGCATAGTATTTGCTTTCAGTGTTAAAGGTTATGCATCACCTATGCTTTCCTGGAACTTGTACTCTAAAAAGGGAGAGAAGACTGCCAAATGGAATCAATCTATCTAAATAAAAAGCAATTCTTAAAAATGAAACTTAATCGGAATGCTCATTGTAACTCTTATGTAGTTAGCTAGGGGCTAAGTGTATAGAGGATTGGACTTTCAGTCAGGAAGACCCGGATTCAAACTCTGGAATACTTGAGTACAGATCCCTTATTATCGACATATCCCTACCAAGTCACTTAACCTCTCTCTGCCTTGGTTTTTCCATTTGTAAATGGAAAACAGTGCTGCTATAAGGAGCAAATGAGATAACCTATGTAAAATCACTTTGCAATGTTAAAACTCTCTGTCTTCTTGTTGTTATTATTTTCTTAGTGTATTCAGAATACTGTTCACCTGAAAATGACCATTGGAAAAAGATAGTAGCTATAGTTTCTCTTCATGAGTCTGCCATTCATTTTTTCTGTGGTTAGTTTGTTCATTTAACCTCTTTGTGACAAATATGTCATCTGTAAAATGGGGGTGGTTACTATCAGTCTAATTAAACTGATATTAATTAATTATTGTCTATGTATGAAGCTGTCACCACAAAAACATGTATACATCATTCACTAAAGTGTGGTAGGAAGATGAAATCATTGTTATGTAGAGTGATAATGAATGGTAATCTGTAGCACTAAAGTATGTGGAGAGTTCTGTGCTAAATCCTGGGAGGGACCCATGGGAAATAAAGCATTTTAGGCATATAGAATGGAGTGAACAAAGGCATAGGGATGGGAAAGCTGGACATCTCTTTGGAGAATATAGAATCCATGAAAAAGAAGTAGTGAGAAATAAAACAGAATATATATGTTTGAGAACAACAAATTAAAGAGTTTGGCATTTGCTTGGTAGGTGACAGGGAGTTAACTGAGTATTTTTTAAGCAAAGGAGAGATGTGGTAAAAATGATTAAATTCAAACATTATTCTAGCAGCAATATGTTAGACTTCAGAATTCAAAGAGCCTGAAAGTAGGGAGACTGGTTAGGGGAGAGTATTATCATAGTTTAAGTGAGAAATGATAAAGGAATGAACTAGGGTGGTGGCAGTATGAAAAAAAAAGGAGGAAATTGATGGAAGAGATATCATTGTATGCTTGACAAAATTGGATTTGGAGATTAAGTGAGCACCAGCGACTAGAAAAATGGTGGTGCCATTAACAGAAATAGGCAAGTCGGGAAGACAGGTTTTTGGGGAAAAGATGATGATTTCAATTTGGGAGCATGTTGAGTTTGAGTTATCAGTGGGGCAAGGAAATTTTTATGGGCAATTGGAGGGATCAAGGTTGCAGAATAAGATTAAGTCATGTTTTAAGATGATAAAGGATTTAGGAAACTGAAGATCTCAAAGGGAAAGAATATAGACAGAGAAAAGAAAGTAATTGAGAATAGAGGTTTGGGAACCATTCATAGAAAGATATAAAAAAAAAAGTGTTGGAGAGATCAGCAGAGAGCCAAGGTAGTATAATATCATACAAGTTAAAGGGGAAGAGAATTTCAAGGTTAGAGTGGTCTCACTTGCCACAGAGAGATGCTGTAGGGGTGTTGAAGAAGATGATAATTGAGAAAAAGCCTTTAGGATTTGGGAATTAGGAGGCGGTCTTCCAGAGTTCTGTATTTAGTAGAATCATGGAGTAAGAAATCAAACTATAGCAAGTTAAGAAGAGTGAGGAAATGTAGTTGAGCGGATACAGACCATTTCTTTTAGAGGGTTAGCTACAAAAGCATGGAGATAAATTGCATGGTAGTTGAAAGGTTCAAGGAAAGATTTTTTCTTGTGTAAGAAAGACTTGTGCATGTATGATGGCAGAGGGGGAAAAGACAATGCAAAGAAAAAGATTAAAATGCTAAAGAAGGAGAGATAAGTATGAAAAAAGTCTCTCTGGAGTCAGGAAAGAATTTGATCCTGGGCACAGATGAAAGGTTTTGATTTTATGAACAGGAAAGGCACCTATAAGGTTAGATATGAGGTCAGGCTAAGTGTAAATGTGGAACCTCTTATTGGATAACTCTAATCTTTCCAGTCAAGTATGAGTCAAGATCATCTTCTAAGAATTGGAATTAAGGAGATAGGAAATATGTGTTGGAAAGCTCGTTACTCATTGAATCATGGGGGTATAATCCCACATGCCCTCATCTAGGGGTACACACACACACACAAACACACACACACACACACACACACACACACACATGTTCTCCCTGTGGTATTCTTCCAGTTCTCCCCATGTCTCCTACTATTCCACCAACTACAATCACCCCCTTGTCTCTTTGTCCCTTCCCAGTCCGTTATTATCTTATTTCTTTTGCCATGAAAATTTTCTCCTGGGTCCTTTCTTCTTTTATCACCTTTCCCCCATGCCTCTTGCTTCCTCCACACCTACTTTTCTCATAGAGGTTTGGCGACTGGGGACACGAGGTTCCCTCTCTCCTAGTATAACTATATTCAGGCTAATTAGGTTGTACCTCTCCCTACTGCCAAAAATGAATTTATCCCAGGAGTGAGAATGTCCAGTTATGTCTCTGTCCCTCTCTGTCCTAATGGTATCCTATGCTAAGTAACATGTTTGTACTTTTGCTATTTAGGTTCAAGTAATTTTGACGTGTGTTACTCAGAGTTCTTAGTCAGAAGCAACATTACTAGAGAAAAGTAACAGCAACAACATGGAGAGCAATAAACTCAACCACGAAATCGGAACATTGAGTGCTTTACCCATTGTTGAACTTCCTTGTATTTTCCACTTTCAGTGGGCACTTCAGCTTTTCATTTAGTGGGCCTTTAGTTGACTGCTTGTGCCCAGCTTCTTCTGAGTAATAGGTTCACTTCCAACTAGTTGCAAAGCTAAAAATAAATTATGCCTGGACTTGTAGGTGATTTTATATTAAAAAATAACAATGCAAGACTTTCGAAGTCTAAATTTAAACTTGTTACCTTGTCCATAGTGTTGCTATGGTTAGAAAGAATATAAAAGGAGATCTTTTGCTTCACAATGGGAAGAAAGGGTGAGGGGTTATCTCTAAATGACTTTTACTTCTCTCTTTTAATGACTAAACTGTTTCATTTTATACAAATTAAAATCTTTGGATAAATACTGAGTAAATGTGATCCAGTTTGGTATAGTCAAAACAACTCCGAATTTGGAGTCAGAAGATTTGGGTTTGAATCTCTGCTGTGCTATTTTAAAATACTATGATTCTGCTCAAGTGACTTGACATTTTTGAGCCTCAGTTTCCCCATCCACAAAGTGGGGGGAGTTGCATAGGATGATTTTACAGTATCATAGCTATGGATCTGGAAGAGAGCTTAGAAGACATCTAAGTCCAACCCTCTCATTTTACAGATGTGGAGCATAGTCACACAGGTAAGATTCATAAGCCATGGTTCTCTGATTCCAGAACTAAGGGAGTCTTCCCCATCTTTTTTCCCCCCATCCATTGCAATTCTAAAGTCACTTCCTAGTTTCAGTCTATATTCCTTTTTTTTTTTTTTTTGCTTCAACTAATCTGGAATATAGGTCACTAAACCAAGGGCTTTATTCATCCAACCAGAAAAGTGGGTAATTTTCCTAAGTAACTGCTGATGGATGAGTATTAACATGAAGAAGCTGGATCCCATCAGGAAGTGACCTTGGAAGTATTCTTATGACATTGTTTAAGCCCTACTGTTGAAGCCAAGTGGACTAAGGACTTTGCCCCTGTGACTAACAGCTGCTGAAACCACTACAGAGATTAATAATTGTTTAAACCACAGTTTCTTTGTGGGCAAACAAATGTGTTTTTTTTTTTCCTTCTAAGGCTCCCTCTCATGATATCAGCATACTGAGAAGGCCTCTATCCACTCTTTACCTAGATTTGATCTGATCTTTGCAGTATTGGGGAGGTCAGGCTGGTGGTACTGTAGGGAATCTCCACCTCCTTCTTATCAAACCTAGCACTGGTGACTTCCATGCCAGGATATTTTTCTCTCTCAGAAAAGCAGCCTGTTGAGCCATGTACTTAATTACATATTCAAATCCAAGTAATGCATTATGACTATTATCATTTACAGTGAAAAAAAATGGTGACAAACTAAAGATTTCCAAGTTCTGGCTAAAAGTCCACTAATTTTAAGCCGTATCCAGTGTAATCAAGTTTCAAGACAACTAAAGAGTTGCAATGGCAAACTAGAAAGAAAATTTTTAAAAAATCAATTAGATTAAATTAGTAAACCCAAAGCATTCACTTAGTGTGCACTCAGCAGTGTGCATAGAGATCTTGAGACTAAGGGTCAGTAAAGGTCACCACTCCCTCACTCCTGTATCAACTTATATTACCCCATCCTTTGACCTTTTATTTAGACATGGGGTTAACAAATGCTTGTGGAAAAATAGAAATTTCTATAATGTTAGTACAAATAGTAAAGTAATGAAATAAACTTAATGCAAACACTCAATCTGAATTTATTTGAGGTCAGTGGTATTAGGTGGGATAGTGGATAAAATGCTGGACTGAGTTTAGATTCTGTCTCAAACACTGACCTTGGTCAAGTCACTTAACCACTCTCAGTCTATAGTATCCTTATCTATAAAATGAGACAACATATGTAAAGTGTCTGCAAACCTTATAGTGAGTGCTGTATAAATTCAAAATATTATTATTGTTATTATTATTATAAGAGATGTGAAGGTGAAATGACTTGTGAGTATAATGCTCACTTTGACGATTCAAGTAGTTGTACTCAGCTGAGGGTATTTCTTCCATTAGCACAGATGGCAATGTCATCTGAACTTTGTAAACAGTGTTCAAGGGGTTGCTGTGGTCATTGTTAGGAGCCTCTCCAACTTGGCTACATTGGTCTTCAAATGACTGAAAGTTCACTGTTGTATTTGGAAGTTTCCAGCAGTGTTTACATTCTTCTGACATAGCTTTTGAGAACTCAAGTTTCCCTCCATGTAATGACAAGATGTCAGAGAAGGAATCTAGTGAAGTCGAGGACTGTTGCATCTTTGTTACTTCATATCAGAAGGGTTCCTAAGGGCCATTCATTTAAAACACTGAAAATATGGAAAATGGAGAAGGATTATCACAGAAGTACGGTTTGAGAGCTAGAAATGGCCTCAGAGCCCTCCTTTTACTGTTGAGGAATCTGGGACCAAGTCACTTAACTAAGGTCATGCATGAAGTAGGCACGGGAGATTACTGTATACAATATTCTCTTGGTTCTGCTCATTTCACTCTTCGTTTTTTCTTGTGTCTTTCTATGTTTTTTCTACAGTCATTGAGCTCATGATTTCTTATAGCACAGTAGTATTCCAGCATGATCATATACAACAACTTGTTCAGTCATTCCCCAATTGATGGGCAATCCTCCTCCAATTTCTAGTTCTTTGCCACCACAAAGAGAACTGCTAGAACATAGAGGTGCTTTTCCTTTTCCCTAACCATCTTTGGAAATAGACCAAGTAATGGTATTGCTGGATCAAAGGGTATAGTTTAATAACTTTTTGGGCATAATTCCAGAGTGCTGTCCAAAATGGTTGGATCAGTTCACAATTCTACCAGTAATGAATTAGTGTCCCAAGTTTTCCACATTTCCCACATTTTCCACATTTCCATCTCCAAAATGTATCACTTTCCCCTTCTATCATTTTAGCCAATCTACTAGGTATAACATAATATCTCAAAGTTATTTTAAAAGTCCCCTAATTTCTAATATTGGATCCTCTATCCACACAGCAACTGGCCCTCACCTTTCTTTCTAAAGCTCAAACTTTCATAAAATGGCAAGAACTCAAGCACCATGGAAGGGAAATCTCTTTGGCAGTATATAGATCTGGTTACAGGTTTATAAGAAGGGAAAGTACAGAAATTTGATTTCAATTCAGTAATAACAACTATTTAGTAATAACAGGAAAAAAACAACAGTAATAAAAAAAGAACAAGATAACTGACTGGTGGAAATTCCCTTGCTATAATTAGAGCAATAAGAAGTAAAATGCCAGAGGTACAATGTCTGGTCCTTTTGAAATGGAGAAAAATTGTAGTCACCTGAATTGTATGCCACATCTCTGGAATTTAAAGCATTTAAATCACCCTTTCCTACCAACCAGGAAGGGACATTGAGGAGCTAATCCTGGATCTTTTTCTCTTGCCTTGTTCTAATATAGTTTCTATCATGTTATGTGAACCTGATTTACTTGTAGTAATGTTTCAGTCACCATGTTGGTCTTATGTAAGGGATAAAGGTACATGTGGCATTTTCTTTTTTTAAATCACATTTTTAAAATTATAAACTTAAACCAACAAAGATGAAAGTTTTAATATACAAAGAACAGAAGAGAAAATTGAATATAAAATTGTGAGCTTTGTTTATGTGCAGTTTTTAAAGCGTATAATAAATTAAAGATGGTAGTAATAAAATTGCCCTACTTTTCTGTGTCTAGAGAATATTTTTTGGGCCACACTTAAGGTAAGAGCCATGACAGTCAATGTTACTAAGCAATAACTTAATTAGATAACACTGGTACATGCAAAAGAGGGCAAGAGCCAAGACTGATCTCTCAACGTAGGTTTTTGCTTTGTGCTAATGCTTTTGGGGCCTGAAGATAGCTGCTGATGAAGTGGTGCTGAATGGCCTTTGTAATATATTTTGGGGTGATTTTTATGGCATAGTTGTAACTTCAGTCTTGTGTATGATCAGTTTATGAAATCAGTTTAACTCTGTCCCTTCCCTCCCCCCAGCTGTAAAGCATTAACTCTGTTTCTCCCCTTCCCCCAGCTGTACTGTGCCTTCCCTGCCCCCAGCCTAGAGGTATTTCCTCTAAAACCATTAACTCTATAGCCATGATAACAAGGATCCTTTCAAGGCACTACCTCCTTTTGTTCTAGCAAACAAAACTCATCCATTTGCAAATCTGGATGGGTACATCACATTTAATTTGACCTCAGATCTGACCACTGGTTGACTTTATGACATTTCAAGGCAAAAACCACACCCCCCCACCCCTTACACCCTGCTGTTTCTCCCAGTGAATTATGGGTAAAATGCATGCACAGTTGATATGAAGGGTGCCTGTCCCTTTAAATATTAGTCACTCCCTGGCTCCTCCCAGGTCCCTCCCTAACTCCACCTCTGTACCCCTAATTAGCCTAATGAACTTATGATTGACAGTCTTAGGTCTTAAAAACTGTGTTTCTACCTCCTGCTCTTGGCAGGTAGGCTTCTTCTAGCCGGTGGTCTTTCTAGACTCCTGCCTGCTGCAGAGCATCACACTTTCAGGCTTTCTCTGACCACCCCAACCCCCCTTACACCTTGCGAGCTTTTTCTAGCAGATTTCTCATCCCTTTTGCCCTTGTGTAACAATAAACTTTTATAAATCTGCCAAAGGACAGCTGAGCCTGTAATTCTTTTCAGACGCCGAACCTAGAAAGGTTTTCTCATTAGAAATCCCCCATACTTATACCTCATCATTTTGACATGGATTCCATGACTTTTTACCTCACTGTGAGAGTATTATTATTTATCCTCTCCACCATCTGGTACATTAGGCTAGATCTTTCCATTAAAGACAAGGGAAGCTGTCCCCAAGACAGGATTGGCCTAGGGGTTCAGCTGCCTGAGTTCAAATCTCACCTCAGACACTTAGTTATGTCACTGACCCTGGGTAAGTGCTTTTGTTATCTCTATCTGCTTTTGTTCCCTCATTTGTAAAATGCGGTAAAAAAAATAGCACCTCCATCAAAGGTTGTTGTGAGGAGCAAATAAGAAAGTATTTGCTAAATGCACTTTGTTAATGCTAGCTGTCACTGTGGATATTATCATTCTCATTATTATTATTATTATTCCTTTGGTTCAATTTCCTGTGCACTATGACTTTATTAAGTGACTCGTTAGTTACCTAAGGTCATAAAAAAGGCCATTCCTTTGGAGCAGGCCCTTCAGATTTGGTAGACGTTCAGAGACCCAGTGAGTCACCACCTGTATGGAGGTGAGAGGGCAGCTTTTTGGTAAACAGGAAGACTTCCTCTTTCTGGGTTCAAATCTGGCCTCACATACTAATTAGCTCCCTGACCCTGGGCAAATCACTTCACCTTGTTTGCCTCAATTCCTCATCTGTAAAGTGAGCTGGAGAAAGAAATGGCAAACCACTTCAGAATCCTTGCCAAGAAAACCCCAAGTGGGGTCATGAAAAGTAAGACATGACTCAAAAACAACTCAACAACATGGAGGTGAGTAGACAGAGTCTACTTAGTCAAAGTAATTCTTTTTATGTTGTGGCTAGGCAAAACTTTCATTAACTATCCAATAACCTAAGAGTTTCTCATTTCATTCTAATAATTGGGCTAAACTATCAATGGATTAGACCAAATCAGACCCACCCATTATACTCTCCATGGTAGAACCTCCATTTTCTTTTGGGAAGACTGGAGAAAGGTGCTGATTGACTATTTCTCAATTTTTCTAGCCTCATGTAGAATATATATTTCAAAGCTAATTGAATTTACATGAAGTTTACCAGGAGGTTGCTTTCCCATAAGGGATTTTCCTAAAAAAAAAGCCACACACACACACACACACACACACACACACACGCACGCACGCACGCACGCACGCACACGCACATGCACACGCACATGCACACGCACAAACAGGTTAGTTGTGGTCACCATGCCTTTATGTATGGTCTGTCACAAACGGACTACAAAGGAGTACACTTTGTCACTATCAGTCTGTATGTTTCTGTGGTGAGCTAGAATAATGTACTTTTACCTGGTTTATTCATGGTTTTAATCTCTAGCTTTCCATTCTGAGGGAACTGCTAAGCAGGAAGTCTAAGAATTTACTAGTGTCTTCTTTGGCACATACATTTCCCAGTTACTGAAACCACTTTGCATTCTCAGGCTTCTCTCCCAACACCTTCCTTTTGCATTAAGGTATTGGATGGAACTGGGAAGGCGTGGGGAGATGTCTCAACCCTTTTATCCTTTTGTATTCCCTCTTCTAGACTGGCTGAGCTATCAGTCAACAATAGGTTAGACAGTGATAGTGTAGTAATTAGTGAAATCATCACTCTCTGGCCTCCTACTTATTGTGAAAGACAGTGACATTAAGTGAAATGAGGATGAGGGAATAGGTTTATACTTTATATATCTTTATACTATATCTATATATACTACATCATTACATAGATGATAAATTCCTGCACAAATCCCTGGGTAAGAATATAGAAACACTGGGCTGGATGGAATCCATTTGAAGGGATGCTGATGAAGAAGGGGAAAAAAAAGGAGCCAGGCTCTGTGAAATGTCACACTATTTACCATTCACATTCAAATGTCACCCGTTAAGAAGCCATGAATCTCTTCTTAGGGACCTTCTGAGGGGAATACTAAAGTTTTTTGTGGCTGGGTTTGTTGGGGACCTAAGCTGAAGGAGTATTTGTCTTCCTGGTGATGGATGGCATTCATAGAAACGTTGGACAGTTTGGCTGGATAGGGAGGAGGCAAGAGGCTCTCTTTGTGTCTTCCTCCTTTTCACTCCTATCTTCCTCTCAATAGTTATTTTTTTCAATTTTCATGATTAATAATAACTCAATTTATGCTCAGGTGAAAAAGAGCTAGGATTGTTATGCTCCTGTTAAATTGACCCTGACTTGTTTCCTCATGACTGGAATGCTCTTCCTCTTTATCTCTGCTTTGGGAACCTTAGTTTTCTTTAAGGCTTAGCTCAAAATGTTGCCTCTTATGAGAAAACTTTCCTAATTCCCCTCCTCTCATCATTAACCCTCCCTCTTAACCTTCAAATTACTTTGAATTTATTTTGTGTTGTTTTGTGGTCACATATCAATCCAATAGTATGCAAGTTATTTGAGGGTAGGAATTGGTCTTTTTTTGTCTTTCTGTCAAAATATTTGGCACATATGGGATACCTAATAAATTCTTGCTGAATTGAACACTATAAACAAATCTTCACCTTGAAAATATTGTTCTATAATAGGCCTGTTGTCCTTGGCTGACCAAGGAATTGTATGTAGTGATGATGAATGTGAGCATTTAAATACAAAAATTGCTCTCAGCCCAAATAGAGACTCTCCAAGTAGACATGGAAAGGAATAGAATTTTGTTCTAGAAAGACCCTGTTCTCTTCTTTCTCAATGGGTTTCCATTATAGAAACTCTCTAATGTTCCTTCCTCATGGGAAAAATGAGCACATTCCTGTTCTCCTTACAAAATTTAGGTGTAAATTCTAATTTTAATCCTTCCCCCTTCAATAAAATCTTTGTCATTTGTTATCACAGGGTCAAAGCTCTTGGAACTTAAATAACCATAGTTGAACTTTCCTGGCTTCAAAAGTTCTTTCATAGACGTTATCTCATATGATCTTCACAACTAGCCAAAGGGTAAACAGAGAAAGATCAATGCATTATCCCCTTTTTATAGAAGAGGAAATTAAGGATCTGAGAGTTTGCCTTAAGGTCATATTCCTAAAAGTTGGCTCAACTTGGAATAGAATTTAGGACTGCTCATGCTTAGAGCTCTTTATAATAACAGCCACCCCTCACATTGATATGGAACCTTGAGGTTTGCAAAATACTTTCTTCACAACATTCTCTGAAGAAAATGATAGAAATATTATTATACCCATTTTATGAGCATAATAGTAAGTTAATGGGTCAGAGAAGTTATAAGTGAGTCTCCATTTTTTGTTTTATTGGGAGGCGTGGGAGAGAGAGTCAAATTCTTCTCAAGTTTAGGTAATAAATACTCTGACACTGCTTGGGAAATCCTAAATTTTAAGGTCCTTTCCAGCTTTGTTACTGGAGTAGCTATGAAAGTAACACTTCCTCTTATAGTCTAAAGGCAGACAGAACATGTTAGGTGTTCACTTTATGTATGATTCTGCTTGCTTTTCCTTATAACTGGAGATGAATTTAAAGTTATAATTCAGTTTGAGGCACTCGAGATAGCTATTTATCTACATTTTAATAAACACTTTTTATACTCATGAATTTTATAGGGTCATAATTTCATAGCTGGTAAGGACCTTACAACTCATCTTACTCAATGTCTTTATTTTGTAGACAAGAAAACTAAGGCCCAGACAACTGTGCTGTGAAAATAGGCACAATGTAAGTGATGGATGAAACTAATCAGAGCTTCCTAACATTGCCTTTCATCCACTGAAAATTTCCTTTTGCTGAAATTTTTACTGAAAAAAATGAGGATTCTGCTTCCCAGAGCACATTCTGGTGAAAGTGTGTCCCATCTATCTCTCTATCTATCTATCTATCCATCTATCTATCTATCCATCTATATGCAAGAGCAAGACCATCAGTGCCAAAAGGGTCACTTTACAATATGCCACTCACACTGAACATCCATGAAAAGATTACACAGTCTTGACAATTCAAGAATTTGCAAATGAATGACTGCATATTAGAGGATTTAGAGCTAGAAAGTGCCACAAGGATCATTTTGTTCCATCCTCTCATTTTGCAGATCAGGAAACCAAGGCCCTCAAAAGTTTAGGCAACTTTTCCAGAGTCACAAAGGTCCGCTACAATAGAGCTGGGTCTCAGACCTAGGTCTGTGGATATCACATGCAATGTTCTTTTCAATCCTCCTTATAGCATTGTGTAGGTTCTGTTCTGGGTTTCAGCTTTTATACTTTGTTTTCTCATCCCGGTTGCCCTATGTTTATTTTCTTTTACTACCTACTCAGAAACCTTTATTTAGAGCCTGGGGGTGGGAGTGGGGGTAAGGCTATTCTCAATAATTAAGTCTTTTTATTTAATCAGATATGTTAGAATAAATCAACATGGTCCCAAAACCTAAGAACCAGACTCTTCCATACCACCTGTCCTTTTCTTTAATGAAGAAAGGTATACTATAACTTTAGGCTCCAAGTCATCACAAAATGCAAAACATTACATTTAGATAAAATAATGTGTATTTCAGGGGCAGGTAGGTGGCACAGTGAATAGAACACTGGCTCTGGAGTCAGGAGGACCTGAGTTCAAATCCAGCCTCAGACACTTAACACTTATTAGCTGTGTGTCCTTGGGCAAGTCACTTAACCCCAATTGCCCTGCTTTCCCCCTTCAAAAAGCAAAAAATAGTAATAATGTGTATTCCATTAAGCCTTTTGAGAAATATGGCATGGGTGGGTAGGGGGTTTTGGTGGTTTTTTTCCTTGGTTAACTTAAAGATTCCCCCACCACAATCCAGCCCCTCTTTCACTCTATAGTTCCACACATTATCCTTTGATCATAGTATACAATGGAACTTCCCGCCCAAAATTACCTTAGGTTTGAGCCACACATGTCTTAAAATAATATGTACTGGTATTGTTCTGATCAATCAATTTTGTAATTAACAAGCATTAATTAGGTACTTACTATATGCTGTGCTAAGAACTAAGTACTAAAAAATCAAAACAGCTCTGACCTCAATTAGTTTAAATTCTATTGGGGATGGAAAGGAGAGATAGTGCGTGCCTTTCTCACATATGCTATTTTTTTCATTTATTATATTATTATAATATAATATATATTATAATATAATATATTATATTATATTATATTATTCATTTGTTCAGTCCTGACCAACTCTTTATGATCCTGTGGACTATAGGATGCCAGTACTGCAGATGGGATTTTCTTGGCAAAGATGTAGGAGTGGTCTTCCATTTCCTTCTCCAATGGATTAAGGCAAACGTAGGTTAAGTGACTTGCCCAGGGTCACACAGTTAATAAGTATATGATGCTGGATTTGAACTCAGATCTTCCTGACTTCAGGCCCAGCACTATATCCACTGAGCCACTTTACTGCCACACACACACACACACACACACACACACACACACACCATCCCCTTATATGTATATATATATATATATATATATATATATATGTATATGTATATGTATGTGTGTATAAATATACATACCTAAACATATACATACACGCATATCATCTCAAAAGTCCTAGGGTGGTTTTAAGTTATTAAAGTTTAAAATTGCATTAAGACTTTTTACAGCAACCTGTATAACTCAAATGATTCTGTGAATTCCTCGATTCAGGAGTTCCCTCTAATAACGTGGATTGCAACCTCACTGAGCCTGATCATTCAAAATGTACACAGGGAAAAGAAAAACTGTCCAGAACAGTTCATTATTCTAATCAACAAGCTCTTCTTAAGTGTCTCCGAGGTGCCATTCACTCTGCTAGGTGCCGGGGAGTACAAGTATAAAGAATTAAATAATCCCTACACTCAATGCATTTCAAGTAAGATTCTTTTTTTCCTTGTATATCAAAGTGTTCATGTTTGTTGTTGTTTAATACGTTCATAATAAAAAAGAGAAATACTCAAAAGGATGTGATCTAATCAATTCAATCAATTCAAGAGTTCTCTTGCACAATATGGATTGTAACACATTCATGCCACCTATCTTGTCCATGTTCTCCCATAATTTTGCCACAGAAGGTCCACCCCACATTCTGGAGACTGCTCAATTTCTCCAACATTTCCAGGGCACTGTCCATTTGTCATCATTTGCTTTTGCTTTATGATTGGTCCATCTTCTCTTCTTCTTCTTTTTTTTTTTGCTTTTTGGAGCGGGGAAAGTAGGGCAATTGGGATTAAGTGACTTGCCCAAGATCACGTGGCTAGTTTTTGTGTTAAGTGTCTGAGATCAGATTTGAACTCAGGTCCTCCTGACTCCAGGGTTGGCACTCTATTCACTGTGCCTCCTAGCCACCCCCATCTTCTCT
Organism: Pseudochirops cupreus; assembly: GCA_028627135.1. Classification (NCBI taxonomy): domain Eukaryota; kingdom Metazoa; phylum Chordata; class Mammalia; order Diprotodontia; family Pseudocheiridae; genus Pseudochirops; species Pseudochirops cupreus. The sequence continues at coordinate 158,990,239 of CM053580.1, forward strand.
TCCTGTTATACAATTTCTTGACTTCCTTTACTCCTGATTTTCTCTGGTTATATGTTGTTTATTGATCATATATTGCAACTTTCTGATACCCACTATGCATCTTTCTATTATGCTCTGTGTAGTACTCCTCTTTAGTTTATCAGAGGCAGTGATGTTCTCAGTCTTACTGCCATTAATGACATCAGGAAAATGTTGGTATTGAACAGACGGACCTTTGCTTTCATGGGAAGCATGGAGTTAGTAAAAGGACTTTGAAAGTTTCTTAAAACAATTGAGTCTATTCCTCTCCTCCTTCTTTTCAACTATCACTCAGATCATTCTTGCTCTGTACTTGTTGGATAAGGCCTATAGAATGTCCATTCAATTTCATGTTGAAATACTGGCAATAGACATTCTTGATCTACTTATCCTTTACTGTGTGGACAGACAAGTCAAACTTTTTTTTGAATGATTACAGGAGCTTCTACAATACTTTTTGGCTTAATGCAATTAATATCCTCTGTAAACAAGAGCATCTGGAAGACCTTACCATTCAGTAGGATACTTGGGTCCCCTTTACTTGGAGAAAGAAATGGCAAACCCCTGCAGTATCTTTGCCAAGAAAACCCTGTGGACTGAATAGTTAGGTCCATGGTCATGAAGAGTCAGATACAACTGAATGACTGAACAACAAATCTCCTTCATTTCAATGTCAAACACTTTCTGTGTGTGTAAATCTCCCTGTTTTATGTCTCTCCTTTTTTTTTTTACAATCAGAGGGTCATTGAATATAATTATTTCTTTTACTACATATTCCACAAAATTCTGAATGATTTTAATGAGTGAATGGGAATTGAATAGCTATAAAAGAGTCTATAAGGTAACATTTTGCTCTCCCAAATCAAATGCTTGTTAATAATAAACAAATACACATAATAGTCACTAATAGTCTTTCCCACAATTGTGAAATGGTAAACATATAGTCAGTCCATGTTGAATAGTGATTGCAGAAGCCTGAATTTTTCCCAGTACTATCTTCACTGATAAATGAAATTCAGAATTCTTCAACACATAATTAGAATATTTGTGAGTGATGGTGAAATAAAATGTATGACTATCCTTACATGTAATTGAGGCAGGGTAGAAGAGCAGGGCATGGGAACTGAGTAGATCCAATAACTTGGGAGCTAGGGGATTTGAGAGAACATCAAATTGTATGTTGAAGTCTCCTGGAATGAGAGATGGAGTTGGAGTGAAGAGGAAGACTGAACTAGGCATTGAACTCATTGAGAAAGGAAGAAGAATGCCCTGAGGACTGGTAAATAGCAGCTACTAGAATTTGGATTGGGTGACAAATTTGAATGAAATGAACTTCAAAGGAGAAGAGGCTGTTTAGTAATGATATTAGAAGAAGAGTTTGGAAGTGGTAAAAAGGAATAAGGACTATTCAAATTCCTACCATCAAATTCTAGAATATCTAAGTCAAAGGAAAAGTTTTTCAAGTAGCCTAAAAGAGTTCAAGTAACAGGGAACCACAGTCATAACATATAAGGCTATGTTGCAACTACAATAAAGCAAAGAAAATCTTGGAATATAATATTCCAGAAGGCAAAAAGAAAAAGACTTACAACCAAGAGCCTACCAAGTTCGCATTGGTCTGATCAGCCACAGTTGGATGATGTTGTGACAACCTCATTGTTGTATATCTTACTCTGAAAAACAGTATAATAGCCACAAGGTAGAAAAAAAAAACCAGAACCTTAAAAGAATATAGAACTTTGAAGTATTATTGATGAAGAGACCAGAACTTGGTAGAAGCCTTGAAATGCAAATATAGGAGAAAAGAAAAATATTGAAAGGCAAATACATCATAAAAATTAGATGGGAATAACTGGTGATTAATGTTTACATTCTACTAACAGGAAAAATACAAGTATCCTTTTGTAATTTCATTATCTTCTAGTATTACAAAGGAAGTAAAGTAAGAAAAATGTAGTATGGGATGGTGGTGGTTTTATTCTGTATCATAGGTTTTAAGAAAGTAAAGAAAAGGAAAAGAAAAAGAAATACACAGGAAAAGTCAGGAAGACATGAGAGGAGGAAATGACCATTTTAATTTATTTAAGATATGCAAGAAAAGTGTGCAAACATGAAAGAGGGAGTGGAGAAAGAGGTGTATCATGAATCTTTTTTTTTTATTTGACCTGGGTAAAGTAGAGCTGAATTTGATGCAGAAATACAGAAAGCTCGACATAGAAGCAGGTAGGAAGAAGAAAGATCAGACTTCCAGAAGGTGAGATAGTTTTGGAAGTGGGAGTAGCTCTAGAGGCCAGTTAGTCCAATCTCTCTGTATAGAAAAGGAAATTGAAGGACAGAAACTGATTTGCCAAGGGTCACAAATCTGGTAAGTGTCTAAGACAGGATTGAATCCAGGTCTTATTGGCAGCTAAGTGGCACAGTAGATAGAGTACTGGCCCTGGAGTTAGGAAGTCCCCTCTCCTTGAGTCCAAATCTGGCCTTAGACCCTGGGCAAGTCACTTAACATTGTTTGTCTTAGCTACTCATCTGTAAAATGAACTGGAGAAGGAAATGGAAAATCACTCCAGTATCTTTGCCAAGAAAATACCAAATGAGTCACAAGGAATTGGACATGACTGAAAAGAACTGAAGAGCAACAACAATTTAATTTAAATCTTAGTCATGAGCAAAATAAAATTTTATTCCAGAAGGTATATCATAAAGGAGACATCAAAAGGAGAGAAAAAAACATAATTTCAAATTATCAGGATCTGGAGCAGGTGAAGAGAAGAGGGGCATAAGAGTGGGATATTATATCTTCAAAAAAGGGACAATGAAGGGAAATATAAGAAGATGGAAAGGAGAGAAATATGCAACAAATCATTATAGCAATGAATGTGAATATATGAACTCACACATAAAACAGAGGACGATGAATTATAAAATAGAATCCAATAATAAATTGTTTGTGAGAAACACACTTGAAATATAAATATCCACAGAATTAGAATGAGTGGTTGGAGTAGAGTTTGTTGTATCTCAGGTAAATCCAAAAAAAGGTCGCCTACTTTTTCCAGGTGTATTATATTTTCAAAGGATGTACACATAGATGATGAGGTTGATGCATGCATTGCCAGAGCTAGCTCAGTGTTTTGGAGGCTTTGAAGGAAAGTGTGGGAGGGAAGAGATATTAGGTTGCCTACCAAATTGGAGGTCTACAAAGCTGTTGTGATGACCTCATTGTTGTATACCTACAAAACCTCAACAGTACACCAGTGCCATGCTAGGAAACTGAATCACTCCCATTTAGGTTGTCTTAGGAAGATTATGCAGATCACCTGGCAAGATAAGGTACTGGACATAGCTCTTTTCTCAAGCTAAATTGCCAACCATTCAAACTCTAGTAAGGGAGCACAATTCTGATGGGTTGGTCACATTACTCAAATGCCAAATATATGTTTGCCTAAAAGACTATTTTATGGAGAACTCACACAAGGCAGGTGATCATGTGGCAGTCAGAAGAAGCAATATAAGGATACTCTTAAGGTCTCTCTGAAGAACTTGTTAATCAGTTATGGGACATGGGAGACATTGGCAAAGGACCATCCAGCATAGTGTGCGTGCATTAAAGAAGGCTCTGTGCTCTATGAGCAAAGCAGAATTGTAGTAGCTCAAAAGAAACATGAGATGTGCACATTTAGAAACATCTCCACTCCAAATGTTCACATGAACTATTTGTGCCTGACTTGTGGTAGAGCCTACCAAGCTTGTATTGGTCTGATAAGCCACAATTGGATACACTCTACCTTGACCCCAACATAGAGATGTCATTTTGGTCCTCTTTGAGAACAAAAAACAAGAACCAACCAGATCCAAAAAAGTAGGTGAACAGAGAAACTAAACATGGTTAAAAGAGGCAAAGAAACTACACTATGCTTAAAGGTATCACTGATAATATAAATATTTATATACATTCCCCTAATAGTAGATCAAAGATATTAAAGAAAAAAAAATCAAATCAATGTTAAAAATATAAAGAAAAAAGTATAACACTTGAGGACTTCAATGTTCCCCTTTCAGACCTAGAAAAATCTAACAACAACAAAAACAAAAAAGAAATATAAAAGAACCTCTATAAAATTTTTAGAAAAGTTAGATATGATAGATCTCTGGTGATTATTGAATATTTCTCAGTTGTGCATAATACCTTTACAAAACCTGGCTATATTCTAGGGCATAAAAACTTCATAAACAATGCAGAAAAGTACAAGTATTAAGAGCATCCTTTATATACAATAACATAATAAAATTATCATAAATTAAAGGCCTTTGGAAAAAAAGATTAAAATTTAACATTTAAAATTAAATAATTTAATCCTAAAAAAATGGTGGATCAAAAAACAAATCATAGAAACATTAGATCATTTCATAAAAAAAAGTGGAAACAGTGGTACAACATGCTAACACTTTTGAGAGGCAGATAAGGCAATCCTTTAGGGAGCATTTGAAAACAAATCAGTTGATTGAGCATGCAATTAAAAAATTGAAAAAGTAAAAAATCAAAAGCTATAAATTAAACATAAAATAGAAATTCTAAAAATTAAAGGAGAAATAAACAATATTGAAAGCAAAAAATTACAAATTGGTATTTAAAACAAGGAGCTGTATTTTTAAAAAAGAGACCCTAAAAACCACAGGGAAAACAATAGCTAATCTGGAAAAACAAAAACAAAAACAAAAACAGAGAGGAAAACTGAATCTCCAGCATAAAAAATGAAAAAGAAGAAGAAATATAAAGTGAAAATAAGGGGTTATTATTATTTCTATTTTCAAAATTATTTTATACATGTTGTTTATGCAAAAAATAATTTTTCACAATTATATTTCAGCAAAAATCCTAACACATGAAATGGATAGATATATTTTTTAAATAGAAAATTTGCACACTATCATACTAAGAAAAAAAGAATTTAAATGATCTAATCTCAGAAGAAATCAAACAAAACACAAACAAAATCTCAAATAAAGAACCCCAGGATCTGATGAATTTAAACAAAAATTATGTCAGATTTTCTAAGAAAAATAAATAAAATTTACAAAAATTGTTAGCTAAAACAGGGAAATATAATATACTACCACATTCCTTCTATCTGATAAATATAATCTTGATACCTAAATCAGAGATAGATAAGTCAGAGAAAAAACCCAAACTTATAGGTTAATTATCAACTATAAACTAAAACAATTAGCATAAATGTTTCTAACGAATACAAATTCAAAATATTTAATAGATTATCAAAGAAGAAACAGCAACATATTAAAATATAATTCACTGTGGACAAGTTGAATTTATACTAAGAAAGCAAGGTAAGAACAATATTAGGAAATCTATAAATATAATATACAATATTAATAATAAAGAATATTTAAAACTACATGATTATATCAATAGTTGTAGGAAAGGCTTCAACAAAATGCAACACCTTTTTAATGTTGACTTTATTGTCTTCTTTGGTTCCATGTTTTGATTCTCTTTGTCCCCCCCCAAAAAGATTCTATGGTCTGATTGTGCTTCCTCTGTTTGCTTATCTTGCCAGTCAATTACTTGACTTTTGAGCTCTTTGCCACAGTAGAATTCTGTTTCCAGAGTGGAGAGAGCTGTGTCCCAAAATTCTGGGGTGTTTGCAGCTGTTATCAGAGCTGTCATCAGAGCTATGAGGAGGACACCCCCCCTATGGCCACCACAAGCTCTGGCACACTAGCATTCCTCACCCCAGCACCATCACCTGAGACTGCAACCCAGATCCAAGCAGGACAAAGCAAGAGCAATTACCCTCTGAATGGTCTCTTGATCCCCCTACAATCTGCAGGCCAGGAGCTCTGGAGGCAACCACATGGCAGCAGCTGCAGCCGCTGCACCACCACCACCTTCACCACTCTGGGGGCAGGGGCTGAACGGTGCTCTTCTCCCATCTAGGTTGACCAGAGTTCCCTACTGACCTTTTACTTTCTCTTTGGAATTTATGGGTTGAGAAGTCTAGAAACCACCACAGTTCCTGGTGATTCACTCTCCTGAAGTTTGCTCTGGATGGTCTGGGCCATGAGTCTGGGCTGTCATGGTTCATGTGGGACTACGCTCAGCTCCCAGCCTGGTGTGATAGACCCTATCAGCCTTCCAGGCTGCCTTCAGCAGAAGATTTGTTTCTGTCATTTTGTGGGTTCTGTAGCACTAAAATTTGTTTAGAGTCATTTTTTACAGATATTGGAGGTGGTTGGAGCAGGAGCTCAAGCAAGTTCCTGCTTTTACTCTGCCATCTGGGCTCCACCCCTTTCTAATATTGCAAAGGAAGAACAAAACCAACTCTATCTTGGAACAGCCTTTGTAATTAGGATAGGACAAGCACATTTTTATGAAATCACTCAAATTTAGCTCATGAAGCTAAATGCTTTAGAATGTAAGACATAGATATTGTAGTTTGAGAATGTAAACATAGAAACCACAAAACTATTGTAACGTCCTTGACACTTTTCTCACTTTTCCCCACTATTGCTTAATTCATCCTATCTTTAAATTTATAAAAAACATGAAGTTGTGTCACGTAGAATTGGGAATAGTTTCTGGAGCAATTTCATTCTGTTTCCCCTTGTTTTAAACAAGTATATACACAATCTTTTAGGCTTAAATGACTTAGTCTGTATAATTTCTTTTTTTTTTCTTGGAGGGGTAGGGACCCTTTCAAGGTTCTACTTAGATATACCTTGTATAACTGCTGCTTGAAGGACTGGGACTGAAACTGGTGAGAAGTGGTCTACTGTGGTCCTTTTAGCCTACCACTCTATTGTCCTCTGGTGATATCAGTGGCAGAACAGGTAAGCTTTTGTTCTCAATATTCCTTGTTAGACAACTCCCATTGTTAATTCTAGCTAAGGGTCTGTATTTGCTCCTGGGTAGGGCTTTAGCCTCCATGTAAGACCATATTAGGCTATGTATTAGGCTATATAAATGGGAAATAACAGCAGCAAGTCCACGTTAACCCTGTGAAAAGGGCGGTTAATATCCTAGCATGAAATTTTACAAAACCTTTAAAGCAGAAGTATAACTCTTCAGTTTCAAGGGAAATTAAAACTGTTATTCAGAATAAGTGTACACAGTGGGATTTTGTTGGTTAATTTTTCTTTTTCTGTATTTTTGTAACCTGGTTATCTGAACAGAATTACTTTTTCCTGTGGTCTGATCACCTAAGAGAAAAAAAGATAAGAGAAAGAATTTTTATACAGAAAATTTCAAAACTTTCAAAGAATGTGATCTTACCCCAAAATTGCTAATTCTAGCTAGTTGAGAATATACAAAGAGATATCCTCACCTCATTTCCATGATCTCTCTTTTTTTTTTTGAGGCATTAGGAGTTAAGTGACTTGCCCAGCATCACACAGCTAGTAAGTGTATGAGGCAAGATTTAAACTCAGGTCCTCCTGCCTCCAGGCACAGTGCTCTAATCCACTGTGCCATCTAGCTGCCCTCATCTTTCTCCCCTCACCATTTTTAAAATTTTTATCTTTCTACATTCATTTTTATAAGATTGTAAGTTCTAAATATTCCCCCCTCCACTTCTCCCTCCCCCAAATGGCACACAATCTGATATGGGCTCTACATGTATGATCATATTAAACATATTTCCACATTAATCATGTTGTAAAAGAAAAAAACAGAACAAAAGGGGAAAACCATGAGAAAGAAAAAAATAAACAAAAAAGAGAAAATAGTATTCTTTGATCTGCATTCAGACTCCATAGTTTTTTCTCTGGATCTGGATAGCATTTTTCATCATCAGTCTTTTGGAACTGTCTTAGATCATAGCATTGCTGAGAAGAACTAAGTCTATCAAAGTCAGTCATCTCACAATGTTGTTGTTACTGTGTACAGTATTCTCCTGGTTCTGCTCATTTCACTCAGCATCAGTTCATGTCTTTCCAGAATTTTCTGAAATCCGCCTCCTTATCAATTCTTATGGAACAATAGTATTCCATTACATTCATACACCACAACTTGTTCAGCCATTCCCAAAATGATGGCTATCCCCCCAGTTTCTAATTCTCTGTCACCACAAAAAGAGCTGCTATAAATATTTTTGTGTATGTGGGTCCTTTTCCCTTTTTTATGATCTCTTGGGATAAAGATCTAGTAGTGTTTTTGCTGTATCAAAGAGTGTGCACAGTTTTTTATAGTCCTTTGGGCATAGTTCCAAAATGCTTCCCAGAATGGTTGGACCATTCCACAACATTAATATTCCAATTTACCCACATCTTCTCCAACATTTTTCTTTTTTCTATTTTGTCATGTTAGTCAATCTGATAGGTATGATATGGTGCCTCAGAGTTGTTTTAATGTGCATTTCTGGTCTAATCAATAGCAATTTAGAGTATTTTCATACAACTATAAATAGATTTAGTTACTTCATTTGAAAAATGCTTGTTTATATCTTTGACCATTTATCAATTGGGGAATGACTGAGGCCTTTATCAGAGACACTGACTATAAAAATTGTTTCCCAGCTTTCTGCTTCCCTTCTAATCATGGTTGCATTGGCTTTGTTTGTGTAAAAACTTTTCAATTTAATGTAATCAGAATTATCCATTTTGCATTTCATAATGCTTTATTGTTTGGTTCACTTCTCCATAGATCTTACAGGCAAATTATTTCTTGCCTTCCTAATTTGCTTATAGTATAACCCTTTATATTTAAGTCATGTATCCTTTTTGACCTTATCTTGGAATATAGTGTAAAATGTTGGCCTTTCCCTCGTTTCTATCATACTATTTTCCAGTTTTCCCAGCAATTTTTGTCAAATACCGAGTTCTTATCCCAGAAGCTAGAATCTTTGGTTTGATGAACAGTAGATTACTATAGTCATTGACTACTGTATCTTGTGTACCTAATCTATTCCACTGGTCCACCAGCCTATTTCTTAGCCAGTACCAAGTAGTTTTGATGATTGCTGTTCAAAAAAAAAATAATACAGTTTTAGATCTAGTACAGCTAGGTCACCTTCCCTTGCATTTTTTTTTCATTAATTCCTTAGATATTCTTAGATATTTTGTTCTTCCAGATGGATTTTGTTATTGTTTTTTTTCTAACTCTATAAAATATTTTGTCATAGTTTGATCAATATGATACTGAATAAGTAAATTAATTTAGGTAGAATTGTCATTTTTATTCTATTAGCTTGGCTTGCCCATGAGCAACTGATATTTTTCCAGTTATTTAGATCTGACTTTATTTGTGTGAAATGTATTTTGTAATTGTGTTCATATAGTTTCTGGGTTTGTCTTATCAGTTAGACTCTCAAATGTTTTATATTGTCTATAGTTACTTTAAATGGAATTTCTCTTTCTATCTCTTGTTGCTGGACTTTGTTAGTAATATATTGAAATTCCAGTGGTTTATATGGGTTTATTTTATATTCTTCAACTTTGCTAAAGTTGTTAATTATTTCAAATACTTTTTAGCTGATTCTCCAGGATTCTCTAAGTATACCATCATATCATCTGCAAAGAGTGATAGCTTTGTTTCTTCATTTCCTATTGTAATTCTTTCAATTTCTTTTTCTTCTCTTATTGCAAAAGCTAATATTTTTAGTACAATATTGAATAACTAGTGGTAATGGACATTGTTTCACCCCTGATCTTATCGCTTCTAGCTTATCCACATTACATGTAATGTTTTCTGATAGCTTTGGGTAGATGCTACTTATCATTTTAAGGAAAACTCCACTTATTCCTATGCTCTCTAGTGTTTTTTTTTAAATAGGAATGGGTATTGTATTTTATAAAAAGTTTTTTTTTTCTGCGTCTATTGAGAATCATGTGATTTGTTAGTTTTGTTGTTAATATGGTCAATTATGCTCATAGTTTTCCTAATATTGAACCAGTCTTGCATTTCTGGTACAAATCCTAGCTGGTCATAGTGTATTATTCTTGTGATAAATTGCTGTAATCTTTTTGCTAGTATTTTATTTAATTTTTTTGCATTTATGTGCATTAGGGAAATTGGCCTATATTTTCCTTTCTCTGTTTTGACTCTTCTTGGTTTAGGTATCAGCATCATATTTGTATCAGAAAAAGAATTTGGCAAGACTCCTTCTTTGCCTATTTTCCCAAATAGTCTATATAGTTTTGGAATTAATTGCTCTTTAAATGTTTGATAGAATTTGCTTCTAAATCCATCTGGCCCTGGAGATTTTTTCTTAAGGAATTCATGAATGGCGTGTTCAATTTCTTTTTCTGAAATGGATTTATTTAAATATTTTATTTCCCCTATACTTATCTGGGCAATTTAAATTTTTGTAAATATTCATATATTTCACTAAGACTGTCAAATTTATTGGCACATAGTTGGGCAAAATAGCTCCTAATGATTACTTTAACTTCTTCATTAGTGGTGAATTCACCATTTTTTTTATACTGCTAATTTAGTTTTCTTCTTTCTTTTTTTAAAAAATCAAATTAACTAAAGGTCTATCTATTTTATTGTTTTTTCCCCCCATAAAACCAGCTCTTGGTTTTATTTGTCTGTTTAATAGTTTTCTTAACTTCAATTTTATTAATCTCTCCTTTGATTTTCAAATTTTCCAATTTGGTATTTAAATGGGGATTTTTAATTCACTCTTTTTCTAGCTTTTTTATTTGTACACCCAATTCATTGATATCCCATTTATTTTATTCATGTAAGCATTTAAATATATAAAATTTCCCCAAAGAACTGCTTTGGCTGTATCCTGAAGGCTTTGATATGTTTAGCCATTATTGTCATTCTCTTGGATGAAGTTATTGATTGTTTCTATGATTTGTTATTATACCCACTTCTTTTTTTTAACTTTAATTTATTTATTTTCTTGTTTACATCATTCATTTCCATGACATTTTGAGTTACAGATTTTCTCCCCATCTTTCCCCCACCCACCACCCCAAAACAGCCGTCCCACTGTATAACCCCTCCCCCAATCTTCTCTCTCCTATGTTCTCCTCCATCACCCCTCTGACTTTCTGGTAGGACAAGATGAATCTCCCTACCCCAGCGCCTGTATATCTTAATTGACCCACTAATTCTTTAGGATTTAGATTATTTAGTTCCCAATTAATTCTTAGTCTGTCTTTCCATAATCATTTATTACATGTAATTTTTATTACAAAACGATCTGAAAATGATGCATTTAATATTTCTGCCTTTCTGCATTGGATTGTGAGGTTTTTTTATGGCCTAGTACATGGTTAATTTTTGTGTAGCTGTCATAAACCACTGAGAAAAAGGTGTATTTTTTTCTATTTCCATTCAGTTTTCTCCAGATGTCTAGCATATATAACTTTTCTAAAATTCTATTCACCTCCTTAACTTCTTTCTTATTTATTTGTGGTTAGATTTATCCAGTTCTGAGAGGGGGAGGTTGAGGTCCCCCACTAGTATAACTTCATTGTCTATTTCTTCCTGTAACTCATTTAACTTCTCCTCTAAGAATTTGAAAGCTATATCACTTGGTGCATGTATGTTTAGTATTGATATTACTTCATTATCTACTCTACTGTACCTTTTAGTAGGATGTCGTTTCCTTCCTTATCTCATTTAATTAGATCTATTTTTGCTTTTGCTTTGTCTGAGATCAGGATTGCTACCCCTGTTTGTTTGTTTTTTTAACTTCAGATGAAGCATAATACCATGATCTTTTAATGTGGAATTATGAAATATCCTAGTAGAGCTTTTCTGGTGGGAGGGGAGACATTTTAAAAGTGGAGAACTTGTATGCAAGCACATATCTCTCTCTATTATACAAATACATCTCTGTCTCTGTCTCTCTCTGTAAGGGATTGTAATTGCTTTCGTGTTAAAAAAAATAGAGGGATTTAAAATGTGAAATTTGATCTCTGAGTTGAAAGTCATCTCTCACACTGAAATTTAAGTCCTAAACCTGACATACATAGGTAGGACTGTGTATGTTGCACAAATGAGAACTTTGTGAATCCCTACCTTAACTAGGTATTTGGCTTATAGAGGAACCCTAAAATGCCGTGTGAAATATTGATTATTACAATATCTTCCTGCATAGACCTCTTTTAAAAAATAACAATACTTTTTGCAGCAGTCTTGCACAGTCGACTTGGAAACCTTCTCAGGTTCATATTTCCTTGTTGAGTAGGCTAAAGGGGAAAAAAAAAACAAAGGCAGCTTTAATTTTCATAGTGTGATACCTCAGTGAATTCTTTGCAGTCTAACTTTCCAGTGGTCAAAGAAAGCTAAAGCCTATTCAAGGAGATGCATAGAAAATTTAAATGATTTTTTTCCCCTTGCTTGGGGATTCCCTCAAACAATAGTAAGTGACACAGGGACCCCTGTTCCCAGTTACTCTGTTCCTCAGGTTCTAAACCTTTCTTTTGCTACCAGATGACAAGAGATTCTCATATTGGACAAAAGGAGGACTAAAGAGGAAGAAAAAGAACAACTTCAGAATCTGCCTTCACAGTTAGAATAATGAAGATGATGATAATGATGATGATGAAGATAGGTAGCATTTGTATAATGCTTACTATGTGCCAGGCATTGCAATTTACAACTTTTATCTCATTTGATCCTCACAACAATCCTGGGAGATAGATGCTTTTATTATCCCCATTTTACAGATGAGAAAACTGAGGCAAAAAGGGATTAAATGACTTACCCAGAGTCACATAGCTAGTAAGCTCCTGAGGTTTGATTTGACCTCAGATCTTCCTGACTCCATGCCCAGGACTCTATCCATGAACATCCTAGCTGATATGACAAGCACATGCTTGTTATGTCATGTAAAGTTTGCTTTGAGGCAAAATGTCTTAAAATTTAAAATAGATATGACTTTTTGAAAATGTAGATATAGGAAACCACAAAATGTTATAACATACTTGACATTTTCCTCTATTACCCTTTTAAAATGAAACTGATACTGTGTGACCTTGGGCAAGTCACTTAACCCCAATTGCCCTCCAAAACGAAAAAAAAGCAAAAAAAAAATGAAACCGATAAAACCTATACAAATGTAAAACTATGCCAGTTAGCATTGAGTACAATGTTCAGAATGATTTGACTGTTCCTCCTTGTTTTAAAGCAGGTTAAAATATTTTAAGCTTATGTGACTTATTTAGTCTGTATGATTTTTTTGGATAATGTTAAAAACAATAATATGATAAGTAATATTTACTTAAAAGACCAAGAGTTAGCATTATTTACTTGGGAGGAAGACTAGAGGTCTTTCCAATAAGAACAGGAGAAAAGCCAATGTGTCTATACTATCTGTTACAATTTATTATACTTTTTTAATACTAGCTATGGTAATAAGATAAGAAAAAGAAATTGAGAGAATAAGAACAGGCAAAGAAGAAATAAAATTATTGCTTTTTGTGGACAATATGATGGTTTATTTAGTAAAGTATAGCTACTTAGTTAAAATTAATAAAAACAATAACTTAATAAAGGAGCAGGATAGAATATAAACTCACAAAATTGTTAGCTTTTCCATATGCTTCCAACAAAACTCAACAAGAAAATACGAGGAAAAAAATCTTTTGAAATTACTACACAATGTATAAAATATCTGGGAGTGTATTTATCAAGATATACAAATAGAATTATAAAACATTGTTTACATAAATTAAGACAAATTTAATTAATTGGAAAGGAATTATGATTGGATAATATTGCCTCAATTAATTTAGAGATTTAGTGCTGTACCAATCAAATTTTTAAAGGCTTATTTAT
>CM053580.1:159004515-159091976 GCA_028627135.1 Pseudochirops cupreus
GGGCATTCCTGGAAAACAAGCCTGGCGCCACAGGCTCCACGTGACCACATTCAGCCTATTAGGGAACAGAGTATACTGGCAAATATCCAAGGGTCCTCAGGGTCACGTAGCCACGTTAGCAAAGGGCCTAGGGGCAGGGAAGATCTTCAGATTCCCATAACATGGGGAAACTTCACTATAAATTATTCCTCACATGCTCAAACAATCTGAAGAAATCCCTTCTCCACTCCAGCAGGGAGCTGGTACTGTGGCCCACCATTCACTCAAAAATTCAGCAGTCACATCTCCCTCTCTAAATGTAGCTCGTAGTAGACAGGACTATCCCTCTGGGAAAATGCCCCAATGCTTGCATAGAAGCAGGTGACAAGTGCTTTTCTTCATCTCTTCTTTGGTGATAAGATTGATCATTGTGATTTTTAAATTATAAATTCTGATATGAATCAGAGTTCAGTGTTTCTCAGAAACAAGGATCCAGTTTTTTTTTGTTGTTTTCATTCATATTCTTGTAGTCATAGAGTGAATTGTTTTCCTGATTATTTCACTCTGCATCACTTTAAATAATTTTCTTTTATTTCTTCATGTTTTCATTTTTCATTCTTGATCTTCTTTTTTGTTATGGCCCTTTAATATTCCATTTCCTTTTCATTTGTAACTAAGGACCTTATCTCAGCAGATTGGTTTGTTTCTCTTGTATTTGTTTCCAAAGAGCTTTATCACATTCTCCGTACTACATCAATTTTTTAAATGAGTAAGCATGTTACAAAGGTTCACTTGTACAAGGAGTTGCTCACAAGATATAATTCAAACTGTAGAATTAAGCCTAAGAATAGGCTGATCGTTTTATCTAAGCATCTTCAACAAGTTTTCCTGTGTGGAGTAAGGCAGAATATGGCATATTTTTAGGGGCAATGAATTAGTTGTCATTTTTAAAGTAGTTATACATGAGTATTTATGATAAACAATAGGAAAAAAGTATCTTACTATTTTTATTTTATTTTAGTATGATATTAATTTCATTATATATTATTTATTACATTATTATTATTGGCATCAAGGGTTAGCTCAGATGCCACCTCCTACCTGAAAACATGCTTGATCTCCTAAAAGTTGTAATTCTTCTCTGATCCCTGAAATTACTTTATATTTATGTAATCCATGTCCCAGGGCCCCAATTACATACAATAATAAACTTCAGTCTGAGAAATGTACCCAAAATCATCTGTTTAATTCATATTGCCTCAACCAGAGTTGCTACTAGAAAAATCTCAAAATATAATTCAACAGAGTTAATGGGTAGGTCTCCACATGTGCAAGTAAAACAGATTCCAATTTCTATAAAAGCCGTCAAGGCAACATATATATCAAGCATTAAATAGTTTTTATGTAGACCCGTGCTGTTTCATGTAGTAAAGTTCTGAATGGTTACACACAAAGTCTAAGTGAATTCTTTCACATCTGAACCACTCTCCCAAAATCTGACTTCAACATTTATACTACCCCCCAAAAAGTGTAGCAAAAACAAAAAGAACACATATAACCCATAAATAATTAAAACAATTCCTTCTCCAGTGAGTCACGCAGCCATATTGAGTTCCAACATCTCCGCTACTCACTCACATAGAATCAGACTTCTAGTGAAGATGGTGACACAAACAGTAGTCAGTGAGACTTGCTTTTCCAAAAACACTCCAGGAAATATCTGAGAAGGACCTCATCTGGAGCAAAGATTCATAGAGTCAGTCCATAAATGCTTTTTAGGCACCTACTACGCCCCAGGCACTGGTGATACAAAAGGAGGCAAAAGACAGTCCTTGACTTTGAGGAGCTCACAATCTAATGGTAGTGGGAAAGGGGAAACAGCAGGGAAACAAAGACAATCAATCGGGAAACAGGATAAATAGGGAAAAAAATTTAAAAGAAGGCACCAGAGTGAAGAGGTGTTAGGAAAACCTTTCTGCAAAAACTGAGACTTGAAAGAAGCCAGGGAAGTCAGTAAGCTGAGATGAGGAATGAGAGCATCCCAGCCATGGGTGACAGCCAGAGAAAATGCCAAGAACTGAGAAATGAAGTATCTGGTTTAAACGTGGAATGGCCAGAAGGCCAGTGTCACTGGATTGGAGAGTACCCGGCAAGGATTAAGGTATAAAAAGACTGGCGAGGGAGGAGGGGCTAGATTATGAAGGGCTTTGAATGCCAAGCAGAGGTGTTTGTATTTGATTCTGGAGCCAACAGGGGAAGGGAATGACACGGTCAGAACAGAATGGGGGGGAAAGCTAATTCTCACAGGTCACTGACGGGTAGTTGTAAAACAAATTGTAAAACAAATACGTTTCCCCCAGCTACAGATGGGTCTGACTTTGTCCTCCTTGGAGCACTAGGAGCCACAGTAGAAATGAGCCAATTCAGTACCTGGGCACCCTTGCCGAGAGGCTCAGGACCAGTGCCTAATCTAATGTCATGTTACAGAACAAAATGAAATACTCATCACCTGTAGGTTGTTATTATTAGTTTGAACTGGCTTTGTACTGGCTCATAAAGATAGTCAGTACTCACTGGACTATCTCTACCAGCTCCCTACTTCATTATAAGCATCCTGGACTCCTCATTATATATATCCTACACTTAAGACATACGTATACTCCCTACCATCTTGTCAAACAAGACATTGATTGGTGGCAGACTGGACAATCCTCAATCAGCCCTAGTTAACTAGATAGCTAGTTAACTTAGTCATGTAACAGACCTAAAAACCACACCTCCCTATACCCCACAGCCCCAGGGCTTTTCCTGAGGAACTCTGGGTAAAATGATTATGAGCATTTAGGATTAGATACTAAATAGTAGATATTAAAAGTATGTTCCTTTAAGAACTGACCACTTCTTAACCACTGCCTAATCTCTCCTTGAATCACCTAATTACCATATCTGACACATGTTTTACTATATTTTCCTCTATAAACTTTAACTGTAGCCCTCTGAAATCACAGGTTCCTTAGAACTTTTGCCTGCTGAATAGTGTAAAAATAAACTTCTGCCAGCTAAACTTAAAGACTGAGTCTGTGAATCCATTCCAGATGACGCTGTCTGCTCTCTGGTCCTTGAGAGACCCCTAAACCCCTCAAAACTGCATCAGTCCTATCATATACCATGCCCATGGTGGCAATGTCCTAAGGATCTCTTAGAAGACATTCCATCACTTAAACACTTTGAGGTGTTGTACTGGGCAAGTTTCTTGGCATAAGCTGTACTAAATTGGGGAAAATCTCTGAGGAAGGGACCTTTAAGATTAAGGAGGACTGGGAAAGGCTTCTTGCAGAAGGAGGTAGTACTTTAGCTGACATTTGAAGGCATTCAGGGAAACCAAGGAAGTTATGAGGTGGAGATGAGGACAAAAAACATTCCTGGCATGGGGGACTGTCAGTGAAAGCACTCAGATGGGGTGTCATATTTGAGGAATAGCAAGAAGGTCAATGTTACTAGATCACAGAACACATGCAAGGAATAAAGTATGAGAAAACTGACATTATTGTGCTACTCCAACTATTTGTAAAGCCAACCTTCCAATGGCAAGGCAGCAAAAGAGAGGTATTTTCACAGTCTTAACAAAGATGTTAACAGCAAGTTTCTCTTCTTTGGCTTTTTCCATTTAATGCTAGAAGTTAAACTATATTTATAGCAAGAAGAGAAACAAATGACATACATGACCCAACAAAACTCTTAACTACTAGAAAACAAATAGGTTTCTCCCAGCTACATTTTGGAAAATAATTCTCATTTCTAAGACCTTGAAAATAATGTTGCCATATCAACTTCATTCAACCCTTTCTTCATGAATCCTACTTTAATTGCAAGGTTATTATTTCATATAGTTTTCTGGGGGACAAAAGAAGAAAACAAAAAGAAATAAAATGAAAAGAAATATGTATAGGGAAAGTGACCGGCTCCACCTAAAGGACTGAGCATTCTCAATGTGAAAAATCTTACTCATCATCTCCCAATATATTCTAAATCAGTGGTTCTGAACCTGGGTTCCCCAAGCCACTCTAGATAAGTTTCAGGGAATACATGAACTCAGAAGGGGGGGAAGAGGAGAATTACTTTTCACTAACCTCTGAAATTTACCATTTCCTTTTATTGTGAATGTAGTCAATTAATATTATTCTGAGAGGGGGTACAGGCTGGTGGGATCTCTGGCACACAAAGTTAAGAATTCCTGCTCTAAGTGATCTACACCAAGAAAAGGAGTGGAAAAGACACATAAGAAGTTCAAATTGGAAGATAATATGCAAAAACCATCTGTATTTAGCTTTAGAACATATTTCATACTAATATTTAAATATGAGAGTTTCTGATATTCTGAGAAGTTATGTTAAACTATGAAGACAAAATACAGAATTCTGCCAAGCAGGGTCTCAGAGACTGTCTAGTGACTCTACTCAGTCCTTCATATTGACTTCTCAGCTCAGACTACTAGAAATAGAGAATCCCAGAGATGGAAGAGAAATTAAAGTTTATCAAACTCAACAATACGTAAACAAGTATCCTATCACCAAGAAGTAGTTATCCAAACAGCTAAGTGGTGATGCAGAGTGATTGACCAGCAAATCAGGAGGATCTGAGTTCAAATCCTGTTTCAGACGCTTGGCTTACTAGCTTGGGCAAATCACTTAAAGTCTCTCAAGCCTCAGTTTCCTCAACTGTAAAAATGGGGATAATAATAGCATCTAGTTCATAGGATTGTTGTGAGAATCAGCTGAAATATATGTAAAAATGCTTTATATACCTTAAAGTGCTATATGGATTAGTTATTTATTATCATCATTATTTTCCCCTTGAACTCAGAATACAAAAATTATAGAATCTTAAAATAGGAAAGGACCTCAAAGGGCAAATAGTTTGCTTTCTACATAAATGGGAATACTTTTTGCAACGTTGTCAATCTAGCAGGTAGTATAGGTGTATGGGGGGGGGAATGGTATTGAAATGGTGAAGAGGGGATGAGTTATTTCCTCTTTGGCTGTACTCTCTTCTCCTTTGCTTTACTCTTAACCTCATTCTATCCTTAGAGAGAGAAAAATTAGCTTTTACCAATCTTTGCCTTTTAAGAGCTTATATAGCTTCTTGTTCCATTGTTTCTTTATATCTGTAGCTATCTCTCTAGGCCACCCATTTCCTCTCCAACTGTATTTGGCAAAAGAACACATAAGTCAACCATACAACAACAATGATTAATTTGTCTTGAAACAAAGGAGAATAAGTAACCTTGCTGTCTCAAGTTTCTTTTAAGTTTGCTTTCATATCTATACTATGATTAGAATGTCTTTATATTATAGATATGCAATCTATAATATTTAGATCACAATTAAATGTTAAAAAATGTTTATATATCCATTAAATGTTGTGTTGAGGATGGGGGTGATTGAGAACAACCCAAAAGGGAAAGAGATTGAAAATTGCTATATGTACCAGTGCAAGATTTGTGGTTAAGGGGTCAAAGGCAGGAAATTTATATTTTAAAATGCCCAGGTCAGAGAGAATAACATTCACTGCTCTCTCACTCTCTCTCTCTTTATATGTGTGTGTGTGTGTGTATACACATACATATATACACATATATGTATATATGTGTATATATATATATATATATATATATAAAATAACATTATGTATGTGTGTATGCACATTTAAAACCAAGTACATTATTAAAAACTTACTAGCAAGGTGAGTCAGCTATTAATCATTATCCTTGGCTTTGAGAAAACCACTCCCTAGATGGGCATAGCTGACAGTGGCTAGGAAGTGACACCCCAAGGGAGAAGTAGTTTGGCCCACATTGAGGTGTGTATACTGACTATTCACTATCCCTTTATGTCAGGGGCGGGGAAAGTAAGCATGAAAAACACTTTTACATAAAGTTCCCAGATCTTTTAGGTGAGACATACATCAAGAGGGTCCTTTTCCTCAGTAACACTTCTCTCACTTATACTTAGGATGCTAGGTCCCCTTGAATTTTCTTGCTGAGCTTTCAGAGAACTCAGAAACTTGTCATTTCCCAGCAAGTGGCATTACTTGTCCTTTATGTCATAAAAAAAAGCCCTCTTATGAATCTGTCTTGTATTCCTTCTGTAGGACAGGCTTTTGAATAATTGAAGACAATTTTCATGTCCCACTAAATCCTTTCTTCTCTAGTCTTGAACCTGAGTCACTGGACTGGTCTGTGCCAGGCCTTGAACAGAACATGTGGTGTTGAGAATCATCTGTATAAAAAAGGAAATGAAAGCGATGGGATTATAGGCTCTTACATTTGCCCTTTTTAAATCAAGCCGGAGTGGATTAAGTGGAGACACCAAACAGAGCATGAGGTAGGGAAGGGTACAAAAAAGGAAGGGTTCCAGGGGCAGCTCCATTCCCCACTCAAAAAATAAATTGTGGCAGCAACTGATATTTCTAAAACCAGGATAGTTTAATGCCTTCCCTTCCCACCCCAAGGTAGGACCAGGATAGACAAATCTAGAACCAAATGCGGAAAGTCAGAGAAGGGCAAAATATCTAGTGATGTCACCAAGAAGATTCAGACATAATTACCATCCGGCCATGGAAGAAGTCTTATGAGAGGGATTCCCTGTAAATCATTTAAACCAAGATCTTTACCTACATTCCCTGAAACTCCAAATATTTTATAGGGAAGGATGGGATCCTAAACAGAGTAAGAGGCTCTCATTATTTTCTCAGAGGCATATCCAATGACTGTGGATCAAAGATATGAGGTCAAACTGAAAGCAAAGAAATATGTTAACATGCTGAGAAATTTGCTGATAAAAACTTTAACTTTTTACAATACAGACTTCTACAACTTTTTAGTCCCACACAACTAATTAGCAACATTCTGCAGCAAGTTAGCATAGATAAGTAGCATCTTTCATAGGAAAGGGAAGGATAGGGAAAAGTGCAATCAATCAAAGGGTGAATACCTGCCACGCAGCTGAAAGGAATTTGTTATCAGACTAAGACGTCCCCGTTTACAGGAATGATATAAGGGGACGTGACCAAGTACTTTTACAATTGTGAAAGAAGTCCCTTTAGACAAAGCTGTAATGTTTCATATTAAAGGACAACAATTAGTTGTTACAACAGTAGATGGGATGGTCTGCTTTGTGGTGTCCTTGCATGGTTTGTTAGATTTTATTTCTCCTTATATTCCATATATTACGCCAGCAGGTGGTTGGGGGTATTTCCACATTTAGTCCACATTATGAAATGGTTAGAGTTCCTACTATTCTCCCCATACCAATTAGCAGGGAAACTGGAAACTTCTATCTGGGAAGGTTTCAGACTTGGAATATTCTAGATAAAGGGGGGAGCGGCCGGGAAAGAAAAGAAACTTGGCTAGGGTTTAAATAACGCCCATGGATCAAGAAAAGCCAGTCTCAAAAAACAGATTACAACACAATCTAGTTATATTTTTGAGTCCATATTTCTCCACCCTTGGGGGTGAGGGAGAGACAGAAAATCGGAGGGAAAGAAGAGGAGTGTGAAAAAGTAAGGGAAAGACAGAAACAAAGAGGAAGAGAGGGACGGAATGAGAGAAGTAAGTAGAGGGAATAAAGAGGTGGGGGAAAGGTAAGGGAGAGAAAAGAATGGGGTAAGGGAGAGGAAAAGAAAAAGGATGAGGGAAATGAAAGACAGAGACACAGAAATTCACGCAACCAAATCTGCTCCTGCTTCCGTTCTGTCATCTCACCACCAGCTACCCCCCCTTCCGCAATAATTGCTGCATAAACTAATAAAGTAAGCCTTGAGCTAGAAGCTCTGAGTTCCAGTTCCTTCCAGACTCAAAGTACACTTCTCAACAGCCGTCCACACCCCTTTCCACATAAGTCCGGCACTTTTTTTTAAAACTCACTTCACCTCATTAAATCCCTCTCATCACTCCCCATACCGTTCTTTTGTCTCGTTGTTATAAAGGAATATCTATCCACTTCTCCTCCCAATGTTTTAGGGTTGTAGACAGTTGAAAAAGCATCCTTAAAAGCATGGCCCACTCTCTCCTAGAAATTCTGAGCGATGTATTCTTAAAGGAGTCGGACCCAGTGGAGCACCTGGAGGAGGAAGAGCAACAGCACCCCCACGAAATAGGTAAGACAATTGAAGGGGTGAGGCCTCTTGTTTCTGCAGCCTTCGGTATCAGAATTGCAAAGGAAACTTAACTGCTTCCTTTAAGACAATGGCGGGACTCTTTAGGGAAGGGAGTAGGCAGAAGAGCTGCATGGGTCCGAATTACTATTCTTGTTAATAGCGTATATTTATAAATAGCTTTAATATTTACTAAGCACTTTCTTCAAAACGATCCTAATGAAGAAAATGAGACTCAGAGAATTTAGGGGCCTTTTCTGGATGTTAGGAAATGCCTTGTATCCTCCACCGTTATAGGAAGAGTGTGTGGATTCTTGTTTCTGACATTATGGAAAGACATGGAGAAAAAGGGTCAGAAGATGTGGCAATAATAATTCCTGTAATATTGCTTGCACTAAGCTTTTTTCCTCCCTGCCAAGGAGTTCAAACTGCTTTCAGAATCACTATCTCCTTTTGCTCCCACTATCTATCCCTGTGATCTAGGAAGGACAGCTAGACTAGCACCATGTCTCCCATACAGCAAGGAGATTAACAAAAGAGGTTAGATCATTTGTCCAAGGCAATAATGGATGGAAAGAGAACCAAAACCCATACTTTTGACTCACTAGATTAAGAAAAAAAGGAGAATTTCTAGGAAAAGGAAAAGAAGTTACCAGGTATTTGATTCTTACTGTGAATTTGTATCTTCTGGGTTCATTTCCATTTCTTGTCACAGTGGTGGTACTTGAAGAAGAAAGCAGCAGTGAGGTGATATCTCTGGACTCTAGTGAACAGTCACTTTGCTCATCACCAAGGCCCAGCAAAGGTTTGACTTTGAAATGTTTCTTGTAAAGAAATTATTTGAAAACCGTTAGTCCCAGCAACTGGGTTATGTGAAACATCATTAGGCATTTAAAACCATTGTATGTTATTAAAAAAAAAAAGAGCAAGATGTACAAAATGCTTAAAATAAGTGTCAGAACTGAGCAATACATATATATATACACACACACATATACATGGGGATACATATATATCTATACATACATGTGTGTCTATAGTCTTCAGAGATATAACTTTTAATGTAGATTTGTTTGTAAACTTTAAAGAAACTTAACTTGGGGAGGGACAGAACTCCATTATCTGTGTTTTCTTCCAGATCTTATTGCATATGAAGTCATGGTTAACCAGAGAAATATAGAAGGTAAGTTTTCCCAAATCTTCACTACAATCAAAGGAATATCCTAAGCCTCAGCTATGACAACTCACCATCCACTTTGTGTGTAATATGACATGTGTAATTCTCTTTGCAGCACTGTGCAAAAAGAGTTGCATTAGGGATAAAAAGACCTGGGTTCAAATCCTGATTCTGTCACTCCCTGTTTGAGCAAGTCATTTAACCTCTTTAAACCTTGATTTCCTCATCTGCAAAATGAGGGGGTTAGATTTTATGAGGTTTTTGTAGATATCTTCCAACTCTATGATTCCATGGTACCATAGTAGACGCTATGAAGTTAAGCAAATATATAAAATAGAATATAAATTTATATACGTATATGTGTGTGTATTTATAGATACAGCTATATCTCTATCTCTCTATCTCTAGATTTGTCTAGAGATAGAGATATAAAATAGGAGCAGCCGATGGTACAGTAGATAGAGTTCTTGGAGTCAGGAAGACTCCTCTTCCTAAATCCAAATCCAGCCTCATTCACCTACTAGCTGTGTGTGTAACCCTGAACAAGGCACTTAACCCTGTTTGCCTCAGCTCCTCATTAATAAAATTAGCTGGAGAAAGAAATGGCAAACCACTCTAATATCTTTGCCAAGAAAACCCCAAATGAAATCACAAAGAATCAAAGTGGAAACAAGTGATCTACAACAGTAACAATATTATATTATATATTTTACTTAATTTTATTTTTATTTTCAGTTCTAAGTTCTCTCCCCCTCTCTCCCTCCCAGTCCATTCAGAAGGCAAGAAACACAATGCCTATTATGCATATGAAGTCATGTAAAATATATTTCCTCATTAGCCATGTTTAAAAAAAACAACGAAAATAAAGTTCTTAAAAATTGCTTCAATCTGCACTCTGAGACCATCAGTTCTCTATCTAAAAGCGGATAGCACTTTACATCATGAGTCTTTTGGAATCATGGGACTCATTGTATTGATTGGAATTCCTAAGTCTTGGGGAGGATAGGTGGCACAGTGAATAGAGCATCAGTCCTGGAGTCAGGAGGATGTGAGTTCAAATTCAGCCTCATACATTTAACACTTACTAGCCATGCGACCTTGGGCAAGTCACTTAATCCCAAATGCTCAGCCTTCCCCCCTCCAAAAAGAAAAAAAAAATTATCAAGTCTTTCACAATTTCTTATCTTTACAACCTTGCTTTTACAGTGTAGATTGTTTTGGTTCATTTATTTGCCTTTGAATCAGTTTGTGCAGGACTTCTAAGGATTTTCAAGCATATATATTTTAACATTAAATTTTGATTACCTGGGGGGAAAAAACATTTTTTAAGGAAAACAACACAAAGAGGAGAAAGAACAATTTGCTGGAGCATTTTGCAAAAAGTGGATGTTCTAGGAACAAAAGAAAAGCAGAGAATCATAGGTTTTTAGAGCAGGAGGGAAATTTATATGTCAACCCCTTCATTTTATAGAGAAGGAAATTGAGAGAAATAGGAAAAAGTCAGCAGCAGAGTGAGGACTAGGACTTATTTTTCTAGACCTCTAACCAAGTATTCTTTCCACTAATATCACATTGTTGCTCTTTGGATTGCAACATCAATTGAGTATGTAATTAAAATAAGTGGTAAAAAGCTAAAGCTATTATTCTTTTTTTTAAGTAATGAGTATCCAAATATAAAGTCATAATAAACAATACTAGCAGGTTTTTAACCTCTAAAAATCTATATGCTGGGTTGGCTAGGTGCCTCAGTGAATAGAGCATCCACCCTGAAGTCAAGAGGACCAGAGTTCAAATATGACCTCAGACACTTAACATTTATTAGCTGTGTGACCTTGGGCAAGTCACTTAACCCCAATTGCCCTGCCTTCCCCCTCCAAAAACCAAAAAAATGAAAATAAAAATAAAATTATATGCTTTGATGGTACAGAAATAAATTCTGCATTCCATAAGGATAGCAGAGGAGTGTCATTATATGTTAACATTATACTTTAAACACATCAAATGTCTGTTTTAGATCTCTGCATATGCTGTGGCAGTCTCCAGATTCATACACAACATCCCTTATTTGAAGGAGGAATGTGCATCCCATGTAAGGTAAGCATATATAACTCTGACAAGGGGAAGTACACATTTAATAGAGTCTACATGGATTACGTTTTTAAGAAGCAAAGAAGTTTTCGTAACTGACCTTCTATTTCCCAAGGACAACTTCTTGGAGTCATTCTTCTTATATGATGAAGATGGATATCAATCTTTTTGTACAATCTGCTGCTCAGGGGACATACTGCTCATGTGTGAAAACCCCGATTGTAACAGGTAAGAAGGCACAAGTAATATGAAAATACACTCCAAAAACATGACCCAGTTTCATTCTTATGCAACTTCAAATGGACCCAGGCTAAGAGGTACTTTCTGGTGTAGGAAAACTGTCCATCTTACTTAGAAGCTCAGCCTGGGATAAAACTCTTTCTTCTCTCCTTGTTCTGCTCCCCCAGATCCTTTCCTTGGAAGATCTCAATTTTAGTGTCACTTAGAAACTTTCTGTATAAATATTCGTGTACAGCATTCTTCTATTTTGTCCACCCCCCGCCCCCCCCAAAAATCTATTTTATGTCTGCCTAGTATAGTGGGAAGAGTATTGAGTGTGGAGTCAGATGCAGGATTTGAATCGGCTTTTCTGTTTTGTTACCTTGGATGGGTCATGTGATCTGTTTCCTCATCTGTGAAGTGGGGATGGCAGAATTGGGATAGACTCGATGGTAATAATTTTTATTAGATCTATGATCACTACCCTCTCTAAATCTTTGATCCTCTGAGTGATGTGATGAGGAGAAGTCAACTTAGGAACTCCGTGACAATTTGTAGAATAGTATTAGTGGTACAGCAGAAAATCTCCCCATCTGCATTGTCTTTCCTGCTTATCCAAGACATCACTACCAGATTAATCTTTCTGAAATACCTCTTTGATCATGTCATGTTCCTGCTCAAAAGCCCTCAAAGGCTCCTCGTTGCCTACAGAATAAAAGTCAGGCTTCTTTTTTTTGTACTGTTTTGTACTCTCCACAACCTACCCGCTACCTGCCTTTCAAGACTTAACTCACATTACCCCCTACATCATCCTCGTATCTCTCTACATTACCGTGTACTTAGTCTTATTCTGTTCTAGCCAAACTAATTTGCTTATTATGACTAGAATTTACCTTACACTTATCATGCTTTTCTTCATTAGATTCTAAAGGCTTTTCTCCCACCAGAACACCCAGTGTACACAGGGTGTCCCAAAAGTCTTAGTGCAACATTGTATTATTGAAAACTTAAAATTGCACTAAGGGGGGTGGGGTGGGAGAGACATATCGTATTTATCCAGAGCCAACAGCTGCTTCAAATCCAGCTCAGCTTCCTCTTCCTCTTTAAAGCTTTCTCTTAACTCTCATAACAAGAGTCTGCATACTTCCTGTGGCAGTTAATTATACTGGCTCATGATGTGTCTTCCACTGTGGCCTTGAACTGTTGTTTGCAAATTTTGTTATTTAACTGTTCCAGAGTTTAGTTTCTTATCTCCCCAGATATTTTACGATAGGGACAGAAATGGATTTTTATCCCCCATAGCCCTCCCCAAGCATGACACCTAGTTCACTGTTGAACAAATAGTAAGTACCCAACGAATATTTATCGATTTTGTTTGAAATATATCTTCCTTCACCCCAATGTTAAAAACAACAGATAAAAGAATTATAAATTGGGGCTGCCCAATTAAAATTCGGATTGGGCACAATTCCCTAAGTGTGTTTCTAGCAAGCAAAAAGTGTCTCACTGAAAGTTCACAGTTGATTTATGCTAAGAAGTCCTTCCAAAAAAAAAAAAAGAATTAAAACTCAAAGTTTTTTTAAAAAATGAATGTTAAAATTGTTTCTACATGTAATTGGAGGGAAAATAAAATATTAAATTTAAATTTATAAAAGAAAAACAAAGAATAATTTAATTTTTAATTAAAGAAACATCTCTTTCCCATTCCCCAAAAGGGAAGAGAGTTCCTCTACTTGAGTCAATGACAAAGATTGGTGGTGGAAAAAAAGAAACTTTTCTTGAGCCTTCCTTACATCACCCTGGTCTGACGTCATTTTTGTTTGTTTCTGTCCAGACTTACAATTTCATCAATGTAGGCAATTCCCCATGTGAAAATTCCCTCTGTTGATATAGATCACTAAGAGCTCTAAATTAAATAATTGCCTGGGTTACTGAGAGCTTGTGACTTGCCTAGGCTCAGTCAGTATGTGTCAAAACACAAATCTTGATGCTAAGACCAGGCCTCTGTCCACTACACTGTGTTGCCTTTTGTAGGCACTAAATAAAAATAAACAGAACCTTTAAATGCCAGGGACTTGGCCGTGGCACTCTGAGCACTGAGCATCTAAGTTTATTCTCTACACCCATCTCTCATTTCTTTAGGGGCCACTTATTTGAGAGTTTCCCTGCCCTGTCCTTTTTTCTCATTGTGCTTACTTTCTCATTTGAATTTTGTCATTTCTTAGTTAAAAATTCTGTGCTCAGACCCTGAACTCTTTGGCAGATGGGCAATTAAGAAGTCTAATCAAGAAATTACGTATATACCTTCTAAGAAAACAATTCTCTTGTCCCAATATTACTTATATTACTTTGCCTTCTACAGCTTCACATACCACTACTGATACTCCAACTCCAAGGACTTTTCGTTAAAAATCAAGTAGTTCAAAACTTGTTTTTTAAGTGAGCTCTTCATGTGCCGTTCTGCATGTGATTTTGGTCACACAGAGAAAAGGCGAGTGGATCAATCATGGGGGGTATTTCTGAGTTGTCAATGGAAGGACTCTAATGGATATTTTTATTTGGTTGGCCGTAGATGTTACTGTTCTGAGTGTGTTGATGTCCTTGTAAATCCCGGAAGTTCAGCAAAATTTCAAGCAGTAGATAACTGGAAATGCTTCTTGTGTCTACCCTTGATATCAGAAAATGGGCTACTGAAGAAAAGGAGGAAATGGCGGGAGAACCTAAAGGATTTCTATGATCAAGAGTCTGTAAGGAATATTACAACTTTAAAAATTAATAAATGAATAGAAGGGTTTTTGTTAAGATTAATAGACCTGAAATGTGACTTACTTACTTCTTTCTGCTATCTATATGTGCTATGATGATTCAGTTAGTAAATGTTATTATTTTTAATCTTTTAAACATATTTTCTCTCTCTCTTTTCTCTTACTACCTCCCTCTTTTCTACTCCTTGTGAGCGAGGTTCCATTTTACGATAGTATTTTTAATAAAATATAACAGGAAATTTTAATTTCTGTACTTTTTCCTTTACAATCTTGATGACCAGGCACTTCCAACAAGTGGAAAAAGGTACTTGGAGAAACAGAAATTTATCTTCAGTTGTTCTTAAATTCCAGCAGGTGGAAGCAAAGACTAATCTACTGGACTTTGAAAGGGTGTCATTGTCATTGTGGTCTGCTGCATTTGTAGAGCAGAATCTAAGCAGGCTCTCAGAAAAGAGACTTTTCCAAGACCTAGGAGGAAAGCACTTAATGTGCCCCTAAATTTAATCTTATATTGATGCAGAGAAAGATTTTAAATAACTTACAAATGAGAGGTTAAACTTGTTTGTGGGTGATTAACAGATTCCTAACACAAAATTATTAGGAAGTTTTGTCTGACTTTAATTCATTACATTGTTTTCATTCACTGAGACTTCTAGTTAAATACAATATCATGCAGAATAGCTGCTCCAAACTCTTTAACATTTTAAGGGACATTTCAGGTTATGTTTAGTTACGTCCTCCATTGCATTGAAAATCAGTTTCATAAGAACAATGAAAGAGAGGTATGACTAGACAGTATTTCTTCTGAAAAATATCTAGGGGTTTCAGTAGACTACATAGTCAATATGAATCAGGAGTGTTATTTTTATCTATTTATTCTTTCATGCATTCATTTGTTTACTTACATATGCATAGAGCTATGGTTTCATTGGAATAGGTAACTTCAGGGATGAGCAGCTTGGTGACACAGTGGATAAAGCACCAGGCCTGTAGTCAGTAAGATCTGAATTCAAATCCAGCCTCAGATACTTCCTAGCTGTGTGACCATGGGCAAGTCACTTAATCCTGTTGGTTTCAGTTTCCACATCAGCAAAATGCGCTGGAGAAAGAAATGGCAAACCACTTCAGTATCTTTGCCAAGAAAACTCCAGATGGGGTCACAAAGAGTTGGATGCTACTGAATAACAACAATATTCTTCATCAGTGCAGATCAGCACTTTGTAATGTTTCAAAGCTGCTTGGAGCCCTTAGAGTTTGAGTGAGAGAGTCTCTAAGAGAACCTAGGTCTTCCTGACCGCAAGGCCGGCATTTTATCCCTTTCACCATGTCGTTCCTCAATAATGGGATGCAGCAGCCAAAAAAGTTAAGGCAATATTAGGCTACATTAAAAGAAGTTCAGTGTCAAGGACTAGGAAGATTATAATCCTGATGTACTTTGTTCCAATCAGACCACATCTGGTCTTCTGTGTTCAGTGCTGGGTGCTGCATTGTCAAAAAGACATCGATAAACTGGAGAACGTCCTGTTAAGGACAATCAGGATGGTGAAGAGCCTTGAGACCATGCCCTATGCTTCATCTAATTAAACTAGTTTAGATTAAACTGTTTTAATATAACTAACTAGATATGTTTCTAAAATCTGGAAAAGAGAAGACTCGGAAGGCATACTAGCTACCTGAGTATTTAAAGGGTTGCTAAGAAGAAAAGAGAGGATACATGCATTTATTAAGCTGCTTCTGTGTGCCATACATCACGCTAAGTGCTTTAAAAATATTCTCATAAGCATTCTGGGAACTAGATGTTATCATTTTATAGTAAACTGAGATAGACTTGACCAGGGTCACACATCTCATAAGTCTCCAGAACTAGATTTGAACTCAGGTCTCCTAGATTCCAGGTCCAGTCCTCTATCCACTGCACCACTCAGTTGCTTCAATTCTACTCTGTTTTTCTCAGAGATGAAAATTAGGAGCAACGTAAATAAGTTTTTCCTTGCCTCAAAACCAAATTGAACACGTTGAAACTTCTGAACAAGTAGAGCTGTACAAAAATAAAATAAGCTACCTCAGGAAGTAGTGGGTCTCCTCTTAGAAGTGATTCAAGGAAAGTGTTATTAAGAATTTTATTTGTATGGAATGTGTTGGATTAGATGGCTGAAATTCTGAGATTAGTAGTATGGTAGGAACCAATCAGACTGGGAAGAGTTAGGGCTAGGGATTAGATGTGTAATTTCACTGATATATCCCTGGAAAGGATACTGCCTTTACCAGTGCAGGTCTGTACCTTGTCTGCAACTTATAGATTTAAAGAGCAGCCTAGAAAATGGAGAAGTTTAGTGACTTACCCAGGGTCACACAGTTACTATGGGTCAGAGCCAGATCTTGAATCAGAGTTTCCTTAACTTCAAGGCCAACTCTCTAGTTCTTCACAAATTTCCAGTAGTAGTTTTCCAGTAGTAATTTCCAGTAGTCATTTTTTAGAGAGTCTTCCACTCTTGAGAATTCTGTGGCTGTGGCCAAGTGATTGGTATTCCTCCCTTCTCAAGATCAGCATGCACTCCCAGGTCAGATAGTATGTAAGTCAAGCATCTGGTAAGGGCTCTCCAAATACAGCACTTGTTAACTGATAGCTTTGGGTCATTGGCTTCTAACCTGTCTAATACCTTCAGTGGTCTTTCCTCATGCTCTTCCAACTGTTTCCCAAGTAAGATTAGATCATCCAGATGCACCAATGCTTCCAAGGACTTAATTCAACAAATAGCATTCCTTAAAGAGGCAATTAAGGAATCATGGTAATTGTGAAATTATTAGGGAATCATGCCTGTTCCTAAAACATTGAAAAGTGGCAGAAGCACCATAAAGTCTTTGGTGCATGTGCCAGCATTGGTAGAATTCCATTGGACAGATGAAGGCATCTTCTCCTTATCCTCTTCTGCCATGGGAATCTGATAGTATTCACTGTACAGGTCTGAGACTAAAAACTTGGCCACCCAACAAGCAATCCAGCACACCTTTACTCTTACTGGTGTGATGTACTGATGATCCACCTTACTACTTTTATTCAAAATCCAAAAGTTCACACCTATCCAGAGCTTCCCTTTCTCTACTCTGAGCAAGGCACCCGGACTCTGTGATGATTCCTTCATGGCATTCCTGAGTTGTAACATCTCTGAGAGAGCAGTTTTCTGAGGTTATCCTCAAAAAAGGCAAGAGTTAATGAAGCAAGTTGTATATGCTTCTCTTTGGATAGATTCTATTTGTGGAGTGAGATTATACCAGTTCACGTGCTGAATCTCTTTCTCAGATAATCCTTCTGCTCCTCAACCATGAGTCTCCAAAGTTGAACTTCACACAATTCAGCTTTTCAACTGAAAGGTCCAATGCCTCTTTGATACCCTAAGGAAGCATTGTACTTTATCTCTTCATAAGCTTCCTCAAAAGAAGTACGGGTTGTCAGGGTATTTAAGTATTACTGCCTGCTGTTAAAACTCTTCCAGTTGGTTCAGATCAACACTGAAATTCCAGAGATATTATCTGAAGCTACATTTATCAAGGCCACAATATTCATCTTCTCACTTCCACCCACGCCTTCCCAGAAGGAACTGTAACAAAGCCCTAAAACGAATGGTTTCCTTCTCACTTAGTACACAAAGGCTTACCCCTAGCATTTATCATAGTTGTGTATGTTGCAAGTCCCCTTCACAAAATGATTGGAATGTAACTGTCCCTTAGGATAAACAGTCTGGTATAACAATGTACTTTATATCTTCAACTTTTACTATTAATAATCCACAAAATCCTATGGGTGCAGGTGGAAAGGATCCATGAAAATATGGTAGGTCAAGTATTAAGTGCTTTGAGGTCTGATACAGTCCTTATTCTGAACTCTATTTCCACATCTGGATGCCAGGCTAATGTCCTCTAATGTCTGCCAAATCAGTGCCGAATTTGCCTGTTAAGTGTTCCCAGCATTCATGATCCTGTTGTGTACATGCCTATAGCACTACAAAGCTCAGCCTCTCAGGGTACTTACTATTAGTTCTCTCCACGAAGCAGTGAGCCTCCAGTTCCCATTTCAAGTCCCTTTTTGCTTTCCCAAGAATGGCTCTGTGCATTTGTCTTCAGCAAGCTTGACCTGACATTTCATAATATCTGGATGATTTGAGAAGTCCGCTTCTTGGTTTCTATATCTAAGAAAAAGCCAAAGAAAAATACAGATCAGTCCTTGCTTGCAAGGGACTTCTACCGTTTTCTTTACCAACTATATCAAATCTAAGTAAGTGATAGACTGTACATATGTCATATACATCCCTAACTTTCCTTCCTTGTATCAATCTAGTAGAGTCCATCCTCTTCATAGATCCTGCTCTTTTGATCACTGCTCTATGAAACAGCTCTTCAGCATTGCACAGTGAGACTCTTTTCCCCTTCCTGTTGAAGATTATCAAGAGATTTCACATAGCAGCCACATTTACTCTCAGAGCCACAAAACTTGCTGTCTGGCACCTGCAAACATTTGCTCCTGTCATGGTGTGTCTTCTTTCTTCCTTCCTTTCTTTCTTTTTTGGGGGCAAGTGGGATTAAATGACTTGCTCAGGGTCACATAGCTTAGAAGTGTCTGAGGCCAGATTTGAACTCAGGTACTCTAGGACTTGTGCTCTTTTCACTATGCCATCTAGTTGCACCTGCTTATTCTTCAAATAAGAAATTAAGGCTCAGTTCTGTAAAGCTCTTCTCCCTTTTCCTCCTCTTCTTTTTCTCTCTGTCACTCCTATATCACCTCCAAGTTGAATCCTAGCCAAGATTAAAGGGCTTTGCTTTCTTGATGGTCAGGAACATTCCTCTGAAAAATATCCTGGCCCTCCTTCTGGAGTACATTGTAACTCTGAGATTGGCTAACAACCACCCCACTGCAACTAGACCCTGCCATTGCTAGGTCTTGCTCATTGACTTCTAAGGGAGTGTTCTTTGCTTGAATACGTGTCTTATATTGTCCATTCTGTTTTCCCAAGAAAGATCTTAATGTCATTCACCAATTTCTTTTCAGCAATGGGGGAAGGGAAGGTGGTAGTAGAAGTTAGTGGTAGAAATTAATTTTCAATGGTATTTTTTTAAAAAGGGAAGAGAACAGAGTTTACAAACTACAGGCCAGTGGATCTGATTTAGATTCCTAGGAAAGACCATCAAAAAAAATATTGAATCCCTTTTAAAAAGGGAAGTGGTGATTACAAAGATCCAATTTATCTTCATCAACAACAGGTCATGTCTGACTACCTTCATTTCCCTTTTTCACAGTATTACTAAACTAGTAGAGTAGGATAATGCTGTGTATATTGTTTACCTGGATTTTGACAAAGATTTTGATAAATTATCTCATACGGATTTTATGGAGAAGATGGAGAGAAACAGATAGATTCTGATTTAGAGCTGGTTGGATGGCCAGACTCAAAAGTAGCTCAGTGTCAGTGTGGTAGGATGCTTCTAGTGGAGTACCTGAGGGATCTGTGATTGCCCCTGGATGTTTAACATTTTCATCAATGACTAGGATAAAGGCACAGGTGGCTCTCTCATCACATCTACAAATGATACAGGGCTGAGAGGGATAACTGAGGTTGTGGATGACAAAGTCAGGATCCAAAAGGATATTGATAAGCACTGGGTTGAATTTCACATGATAAAATTCAATAGAGATAATTACACTTGGGTACAAAAATAAATTTGTTGTTATTATATTAGGAGGCCTGTGTAGACCGTTGTTCTAAAAATTATCTGGGGATTTTAGTATACCACAAGCTCATTATGAGTCAGCACACTGATGTGACCAGGAAATATGCTCATTCTGTCTTGGGCTACATTGAAAGGGCCATATCTTACAAGATTGGAGAGGAGGTGGTCTGATTGCAATCTGCCCTTTTCAGATCTCATTTGGGCTATTGTGTTCAGTTCTGGACACCACAGTTTAAGAAATACATTGAGGAAAGCTAGGTGGCACAGGGGAGAGAGCACCAACCTTGAAATCAGGGGGACTTGAGTTCAAATCCGACCTCAGACACTGACTAACTGTGATCCTGGATGAGTCACTCGATCCTGTTTGCCTTAAAAAAAAATAAAGACATTGATAAACTGGTTGGTGTCCAGAAGAGCACAACCAGGATGGGATGATAACAACATATATAAGTGCTTTATCAACATTATATCATTTTATGTTCACAGTAACCTTGGAAGGAGGTGCTATTATTGCTCCCATTTTATAGATGAGTAAACTGGGGCAAACAAGGTTACATAGCTTTTAAGAATCTTAGCTGGTGTTTGAACTCAGGTTTCCCTGCCTCCAGTTCCAGCATTCTATCCACTGCACCACCAGTTGCCTCTACAGCAGGAAGATTTAATGCTGAGATAGGAATAAGGAAGTACAAAATACGAGGTGTGGAAGTAAATCCATACATGACTTTGTGGTTAAAACAAAAGTCATCAATAAAATTTAAAAAAAAATAAACCTCTAGTAGAGCAAAACATAAGCTTAAAAGATACCCTTCTACATGTGGGGGTGGCTAGGTGGCACAGTGAGTAGAGCACAGGCCCTGGAATCAGGAGGACCTGAGTTCAAATTCAGCCTCAGACACTTAACGCAAAAACTAGCCTTGTTACCTTGGGCGAGTCACCTAACTTCAATTGCCCTACCTTCCCCCCTCCAAAAAACAAACAAACAAAAAAGATTTCTCCATATGTTGAGACCATGCAAAAATCACTGAGAAACACAACAGAAAAGATAATCCAAAGAGGCAACATAAATAGTGTGTTGGGCTAAATCCTGCCTCAAGCATTTACTGGTTATGTGACCTCAGCAAGGCACTTAACCTTTAAAATGAGAAGGTTGGGCTTCATGACATATAAGGTTCTTTCCAACTCTAAATCTACAATCCTGTTATTAACTTTATTCGATAACACAATGACCATTAACGTCAAAGATATCATCCAGCACAGAGCCCAAATGGAAGAATTACCTATAGACCTTGAGGTTCTCCAGATGTTCCTCTTTGCAGATGATATTGGTTTGACTCTCTCTATCCATGGAACATTACAGAGCCTCTTAAATGAGATCTATTCATCGCTCAATAGAGTTTGACTTAACAGTTCACACAGGAAATATCAATTGATGTGGTTTCACCTGACTTCCTGCAAATTGGCGATGATCAAAAACAGAAAGTCATTAGTGAGGGGGTGTGGGAAGACAGGCACACTGATGCTCTGTTGGTATGGGGCAATATAATCCAACAAGTCTAGGTTTCAAGTGGAAGGATTATGCAATAGAAATGTGACTAAGCTGTCTATGCTTTTTGACCCAGCAATTTCACTACTGGGTACATAACCTAAGGAAGTAAAGGTCTAGTATGTACCCCAAATTCATAACCGCACATTTTGTGGTAAACAACTGAAAACAAAGTGATTGGTTGCCTATTGATTGGGGAATGACTTTTTTTAGATGGCATATGAATATAATAAAATATTATTTGGTTGTAAGAAATGACAAATTCTAGGAATTCAGAGGAACATGAGAAGATTTATATGAACAAAGATGAGTAGAATATATAGAACCAAGAAAACAATATACACAATGATTGCAGTCAAGTAAATTAATCACTTCTTTAAAAGTCATTATACTCTTGAGTAATGGGAAAGCCAATGAAGATCCTAAAGAAGAGAATAAATTTTTTTTTAAAAATTTTTTAAAGAGGCGGCGAGGTGACACAGTGAATAGAGCACCGGCCCTGGAGTCAGGAGAACCTGAGTTCAAATCCAGACTCAGACACTTAACACTTACTAGCCATGTGACCTTGGGCAAGTCACTTAACCCCAATCACCCTGCCTTCCCCTCTCCAAAAAGGAAAAAAAAATTTTTTTAATTAAAAAGAATAAAAAATGATCTCTTCTCTCATGGTAGAACTATTAGAAAAGAATATGGGTGTGCATTGTCAGGAAAGGTGTTTTTATCAAATATTTTGCTTAATGGTATTTCTTTGTCACAAAGGAAGGTTAAATATGGTGACAAACTGAGAAATGACTATGTTGTAAAGACAAAGAGCATAAAGAAAATATTCTTCAGTAAAAATCCAACTAATGAAGAATATTTCTAGTTTAGACTATTCAGCTGGATGGGCTGATCCATCAGAATATGTATCTGGGACAAATACTGAAGATATGAAATGAGCTAGGCCCAAAATTGAATAAGAATAGATTGGCCTAGCATTTGGGAAACTCTAGAGCACAGATGTGATGCCCTCCTCCCCCCAAGCTTCTCACTAAAATAAAATTGTAATATTTAAACATCACTATTCTTTCACTGATACTCTGTGGCTAGGCATCATGGAATACACAGTTTCTGAAAATGTTGCAGTTTATCTAAAGAATAGTAAGCTATCCTACTAACATAGGTTGAGTTGTAAATATGTTGTAACTTATTACCCCTAATGAATCATGCACAAGTGACATTAAAAAATCAATATTTAAATGTGTGATTAGGACAATTGACCAGTCTTGTAGTGAGAGGTAAGGACAATAGTAGGACAGCTCATGTTTTGTACTGGTATTCATATAATGATAAGAGATTTAGAGGAAGGTTTTACCCATATTGGAGATTTGAAGGAAGGTGTGAGTATGTTGTTACACAGGATGAGAAGACTTGGATGGGCCATGATCTGAAAAACTGGGAGGAGTTGACAATCCTCATTTCACAGATAAGGAAACTGAGGAAGATAGAGGGGTTTTTTTTTATTTCCCAGGGGTCACAGAGTTAGGCTGTCTGAGGCAGGATTTAAACTCAGATCTTTCAGACTCTAGTCCAGTGTTCTATCTAGCTGTTTATCAGAGCTACAGTGAAATTGTTGTTTGAGTCAACATTATCCTACTTCACAATTCAACTGTAGTACAGTTACTCAGAGCCATCCTGGAGCTTAATATAATGTATTTAGAAATTGGCCAAGGGAGCTAATTATGTTGGCACTCACTGGCTGAACATCTGGTTTCGATTAGCATGGGAAGACACAAACAGCCATGACAAGGAACTGTGTGAACTGCTTTTAGATCTCCCTCAGTTGCCTCTGAAAGCTGTGGAACTTGCTTGCATGTCTCAGAGTTGGGTCTGAATTCTCTCCACATACGATGAAATCAGAACAGCTGGTACCTGGACTAGGTGTATCATGTTAGCTGCTTCCCAGAGTTACGATACATTTCAGATTTCCTATACTTGTTGGATTTATTTCTTGGATAGCATAACTAACATATATCTCACAGATGGCAGCAGAGTGGCACAGTGGATAGAGCTCCTGGCCTAAAGTCAGGAAGACCTGAGTTTAAATCTAGCCTCAGATATTTACTACCTGTGTGACCCTGGGCAAGTCACTTGACCCTGTGTGCCTTGTTGCACACCCTACAATGAGCTGGAGAAGGAAATGGCAAACCATTCCAGTATCATTGCCAAGAAAACTCCAAATGGGGTTATAAAGCATCAGACAGAACTGAACAACATAGAAATTTGGAAATTACAAACTAGAGTTTCCTTCTGGAGGCATTATTATTTTTTCTTTTGGCCATTAAAACCCTGCCACTCTGCCCCTCAACAATTAAAAAAAAAACAACATAGTAATCATAGCTTTTCCTGTGGTAGAGAAGAAGTTAGGTGGTTCAGTGGATAAAGCGATAAGCCTGGAATCACAAAGACCTGAGTTCAAATCTGGCTTCAGACACTTACTTGCTGTGTGACCCAGGGTGAGTCATTTGCTCTTCTTTCTCTGCTTCAGTTTTCCTCAGCTGTAAAATGGAGATAACAATAGCATTTCCCAGGGTTGTTGCCAGGATCAAATGAGATAATATTTGTAAAATGCTTAGCACATAGTAGGCACTTAATAAATGTTTGTTTCTCCACCTTCCTCTCCCTCTCCTACCCCCTTACCCCTCCAACCACCCTACCCGCACCCTCACTCCCCCCTCAACCCCTAACTACCCCACCTTACCCCCTACCCCTACCCCCCCAAACTGGTGTTAGAAATTGTTGTAGTGCAAAGATAATAGATCTTAAACTAGAAGGGACTCAGCAGCCACCTAATCCAGCCCTGTCATTTTGTAGAGGAAGAAGCTGAAGTCCAGTGAGGGAACCATTACAGAGAGAGTAAGAGCTCTGGAGGTGGGATCTGAATGGATCCCAGGTCTTCTAGCTCTTGGTCAACATTCTTTCCAGGATTTAGCACTGCTCTGGGGGAAAAAAATGGGACAACCAACAGGTATTCATTAAGAACACAATTACTGTGTGATTATGGTCAATGATTAATTATTAGTAACTAAATTAATTATTTAAATTTAGTTAAATAATTAATAATACACTAATTAGATCTAAATTAATTTAATAACGTTAATGATATGCATGTTAATATTTAATATTAATCATTGATGATTAACATTGGGGAAGTAAAGACAATGGTATAACAGTTCCTGCCCTTAAGGAACTTATATTCTATCAAGGGAGACAACATACAGCATATAGGGGTTTGCAAAATAACTATAAGATAGTTTTTTCTGAGGCAGGGCACTAGCAGCTAGGAAGTCATTCCTTTTTTTCTTTTTTGTGAGGCAATCAGGGTTAAAAGAATTACCCAAGTAATTAGCCAAGTAACCCAACACTGTTACTCAGGGTCCGAGGTCAGATCTGAACTCAGGTCCTCCTGACTACAAGACCAGGAATCTATCCAGTGTGCCACCTAGCTGCCCCTTAGGGAGTCATTCTTGAAGGAAATCAGGGATTTCAAAAGAAAGAAGGGAGGAGGGAGGATGCTCAGGCATGGCATGGGTGAGGGTCTAACAGGACAAAGGCAGAAAGATGAGAGATAGAGCGAGATATGTGAGAAAGACCATGTTGAGCAGTATGGCTAGACTATAGAGTCCAGGTAACAGAGTGATAAAGTAAGAAGATGGGAAAGTTAAAATGCATTCACATCATAAAGGGCTTTAAATGTCAAGCAGAAATATTTATATCTGATGCTGGAGGTGATGTGGAATCACTATGACCACTAGTCAACATAATAGGGAGTTAAGTGAGTGGCTGGGTGAGAGGGACAAACCAGTGCTTTCAGGAAATCACTGTGGTAATACCTCCTACTCCCTGGAGTAGGAAGAGACATGATGCAGAGACCAAAAATCTAGGCTAAAGAAAATGGGGGCTTGAACTAGCATGGGGGCTGTGTGAATGGAAAGAAGGGAGCACATGCCAGAGATGTCAGTCAATAATAAGTAAGTCAGTAAACATTTATTAAACACAACTATTGTCAGGCACTATGCTAAGCACAGATGTTGTAGAGAGAGTAACACAAAAATGTATTTGGAAAGCAACTGGACATGTGGAAAAAGGGAGTGAAGAACAAATCTAAGGTTGGGAACTTCAGTGACCAGAACAATGGTGACACCTTCAATTGTGATAAAGAAATTCAGAAGAAGAGTGAGTTTGGGGGGTGGAGGGTTATAGTTAATTCCAGCTTGGTAAGTTTGAGATGTCTATGGCATATCCCGTTTGAAATATCCAAAAGGCAATTCATAGTGTTGAAACTGGAATTCAAGAGAGAGATTAGGGCTGGATTTATAGGTCTCAGAGTCAACTGCATAGAGATGAAAATTTAACCCACTGGAGTTGATGAAGTCTCCAAGAGACAGTATATAGAAAGAAAAAAGAAAGTAGCCTGGAACATAGAATTAGAGTATCCCCATGGTTAGTGGGTGTGACATGAATGATGAATCAATAAGAGACAAAGAGTGGTCAGTCAGCTGCCTATGAATCTACTGCTCTTTTCCACTACCCCATGAAATGTTTTCCTCACCACTGTGTGAGGGAGACTATGTATGTTTGTTCATCATAGTTTTACAGTTGAGGAAATCAAAGCCTAGATAAGTAAATGACATAGGACTAGTACATGTTTGAGTCAATATTCAAATTCTGGGTCCTCTGATTCCAAGTATTCTTTCCACTGTCCTTCAATGTAGCCAAATATGTCCTTACGCTCTTCAGATAGCAGTCAATTTGTGTTATTCTTGATTCTATGTAAAATCTTAGATGATGAAAGTGAAACACTTATGCCCTGAGTCAAAAACCTTAAAAAAAAAAACTGAAATCACAAAGATAGTCTAGGCTAATTACTGTGAATTAGAATAAATGAATATATTGGAAAGAAGAGGAATTGCATGTTATTGAGTCATTCAGTCAAGTTTGACTCATGACCTCATTTGGGGTTTTCTTGGCAAAGATATTGGAGTGGTTTGCCTTTCCTTCTCCAGATGAGGAGCTGAAGTAAACAGGATCAAGTGACCTGCCCAGGGTCACACAGCTAGTAAGTGTCTGAGGCTGGATTTGAACCTTCCAGGAAGATGAGCCTTTCTGACTATGCCTGGCACTCCATCTACTGCACCACCTAGCTGCCCCAATTACATGGGAAGAATTGCATGGCATGTAATCAAATCGACTGTAAACCTTTCTAAAATGATTTCTCTACTTATTTGTTTATTTATATTGTGGTTCACTCTTCATTTTCAAAGAGGACCAATAACAAATGTTTGTTTATACATTAATACAGCCCAAACCTCTAGAAATGTATAAAACTGTGCCTGCATGGAAACGAAAACCAATCCAAGTTCTCTCCCTTTTTGGTGATATTGAGGAAGGTAAATGTATTTTCAATCTTATCCAAAGTTATTTTCTGTTTTAAAATAAATTTTAAAACCTTGTCCATTCAATAAACTTTTCATGAGTACTGATTATCTTAAAGGGTCTGTGGGAGGTACCAATAAAAGAAAATTTGTTGTCTACCTAATAGACACTCAATATTGTGCTACTTAGAAAAGGAATAGAAGACATATTTCTTGCCCTTAAGGCAATTACATCCCATATGAAGAGAAATGTATATTGCATCAAGTTATATATGCTTCAGTCCTAAATGACATAGATCAGAGCTTACAATAGCTGTTAATAGTATTGTAGTAATAATGACTCTTTTCCATAGCACTGACAATGCCTTTTCTTCACAATAAGCCTAAAAGGCAGCACAAGTATTATGTCTGTTTTCCAGATGAGGAAACTGAGCCTCAGAAAGGGATCATAGGATGATAGATTTTGAGCTAGAAAGGATGTCAGACACTATGGAATCCAACAGTTCTAAAAGTGTGATCCGTGGACCCCTGGCAGCTCTGTGGCAAATGGATCAAAGAAAGGAGAGACTGGATACAGAGACAATAATTGGGGACCTATTATGATAGTCCAGGCAAGGAGTGACAAGAGTCTGGGCTAGGGTGGGTTCAGTCTGAGTAGAGAGACCTGATGCAGAGATGTTGAGAAGGTGGAATCACTATGACTCTGTAACTGATTAGATCATGAGGGACAGTAAAAAG
The DNA here is from genome assembly GCA_028627135.1 of Pseudochirops cupreus. Lineage (NCBI taxonomy): Eukaryota > Metazoa > Chordata > Mammalia > Diprotodontia > Pseudocheiridae > Pseudochirops > Pseudochirops cupreus. The sequence goes on from CM053580.1 coordinate 159,032,317, forward strand.
TGAAGGCTGATGCCTGGGTTGTGAACTTTGGTTATGCTCTTAATAGAAATAAAGAAGTTCAAAGGAAGAATGGGTTTAGGAGAAAAATAATGACTTCTGTTCTGGCCGTGTTGATTTTGAGATGCTTCTGGGTCTTCCAGGTTAATCCAAACTGCTAAAGGAAGTATCCGTAGATTTCCAACATTTAAGTTGGGGGTGTAGGAGAAGAGATCAGAGAACTGCATTTGACCTCCTTGAGGTATACGCTCAATACTAGAATTGTTGGGTCAAAGGGTGTGAACAGTTTGACCTATTTTCTTCCAGAATTCCAAATAACTATTCAGAAGGGTTGGACCATTTTATAACTCCACCAAAAGCATAGTCCTATGTATTTTCCCACTGCCCCTCCAACATTGACCATTCCTGTTTTTTGTCATTGTAGGGTATGAGGTGAAACCTCAGAATTATTTTAATTTCTATTTCTCTTACTATTAGTACATTATATGCTATATATTTATATATTATACACTATATATAATTATATGTCATATATAATTATATATAATATATACTAATTATATATTATATACCAGTGGTTCTCAACCTTCCTAATGCCGTGACCCTTTAATACAGTTCCTCATGTTATGGTGACCCCCAACCATAAAATTATTTTTGTTGCTACTGTTATGAATCATAATGTAAATATCTGATATGCAGGATGTATTTAGAATATAACCCACAGGTTGAGAACTGCTGTTATATACTATACGTTATATACCATTATATATTATATATACTATATTACATATTATATACTATACGTATATACTATACACTATATTCTCTTACTATTAGTCATTTGGAGCATGCTTTTGAAATGACTGTAATTTTTTTTAAAACTTAAAAAATGGAAACTTAAAATGTTTTTAAAATTTAATATATTTCTTGGGCTTAGATGTTTGTGTCATGACTCTATCCAGTCACAACAAATCATTAAAACTATAGTCTAGAGGAGGGAGGGATTATAATCTAGACTGATTAAGTGAACACCACAATGAAATCAAACATCCTTGTTGGACTGAAGTCTAGTGGTAGGTCCGCTATTAAAAATTAGTAATTAGATTTCTCTTTTATTACTTTATGGAATCAAAATGCATATTAATATATAATATATTCCTTCTTTACCCCATACAGAGCTAGTCAAGTTTGGATTTTTGGATAACAGTTCTGGTAATGGAAAACTGAAACATCTGGTTGATGTAACAGATGTAGTCAGGAAAGATGTAAGTAAAACAAAGCAATATGTGTTTCCCTAATTTTAGAATTTTGATATCCCTAAAGTCTAATTTCCACTAGAAGCAGAAATTACATACGTATATGAGATGTTGCACAATAAAAGAGGAACCCACTATGTTCTGCTAATGTACATAATGGTTTGTCTGAAATATATGGATACCAGTTGCCTCATCACTTCCCCTGAAAGTTGAAATTAAATGATGAAACTTTAGTATTGCATTTTTTAGGTCATCAGAATCATGTGAACATTCAAATGCAATTCAAGTAATTCTGTAGATATCTCTGATTTCTGCTTCCACAAATTTCCAAGGCCCCATATAATAGCACTGTGATACAAAATATTCATTCATGGGGTCATGAGATTTAGTAGAGCTAAAAGGTACAACAGATTATCTAATCAAATCCCCTCATTTTACAAGGATCCAGAGAGACCAGGGTCACACAGCTAGAAAGCATCTGAGGCTGGATTTGAACTCAAGGCTTCCTAACTCCAGGCCCAGTGCTTTATCCATTGTACCACTTGGCAGCCTTGAAAATAAGTACCTTCCAAAGTCTCTGATATATGTGATGTGCGTGTGTATTCTCACACATGCACACACACACATATATATGTGTGTATGTATGTATGTATATAAAATATCCATATTTTACATTATATATATATTCCTTTAATATATACTGAGTAAACTACAGATTTACATATTAATGTATATTACCTTATACCAGAGCCAGTTTCAAGATTAGCAAACCAAACGGCTATTAGTCATAACTATCTATTTGCGGCATATCAGAATGAGCCAGACAATGCGGTTTAAGTTATGGCTCTACCCTTTACTAGTGTACAGCCTTGGACAAATCACTTCTACCTCTCTGATCTTTGGTTTCCTAATCTATAAAAATAGGAATAATAATGCCGTCCTCACAGGGCTATTGGAAAAAATTTCTAAGGCAGCTGCGCACACAGTGGATAGAGAACTGAGCATGCAGTTAGGAAGACCTGAGTTCAAATCTGTCCTCATACATTCACTAACTATAGGACTCTGAACAAGTCAATTAAACATCCACCTGCCCCAGTTTCTTCACCTGTAAAATGGAGCAGGGTTGCTGTGAGGATCAAAGGAGATGTTTGAAAAGTGCCCTAGCACAGCTCCTGGCTAGATATCAGTGCTACATAAATGCTCACTCCTTTTACTTTGTATACCACAAAGGACACTAGAAATGTGTCCCATTGTTAATAGCAGTAATAGATTAACAGTAACTGTCATGCTATCTTAACGAGGGCCTTTTGCATGTAGTTAATGCAAATACTTTTATTTGCATTTCTCCAGATGAAGGGTGGCTTGCGCATGGTCTCGCCAGCAGCAGGTATCAGAGGCAGGCTTTAAACTCATGTTTTCTAATTTCTATTTCAGCAATCTTTGCACTACCAAAACTGATTATATTGTTGCCATCAGGATTGTTATTCTATATACAGCCAAATTGTTTTGAAGTGTAGTTGTTACACTGACATCGTAAGTTATTGATTCATTCACTCTTTTAACAAGGATTTATTAAGCACTTACAATGCAACACTCTGTTAAGCACTGGAAAAACAAGGGAAAAGAGTGTCTGCCCTAAAGAAACATATGTTGTGGTTGAGGGTTTTTTTGTTTTGTTTTGTTTTTAGGTAATCAGAGTTAAGTGGCTTTTGAACTCAGGTCCTCCTGACTCTTAGGATGGTGCTCTATCCACTGAGCCACCTTGCTGACCCAAGGAACTTATTTTCTAAAGAGCAACATCTGATACATCATTTAACCCTTGCATCACTCACTATATCTAGGGTTGGAAGAATGGAAAATTGTCACAGGAATTGGTGGATTATTCACTATTTCAGACTGCAGAATGAGCCTTCATGTACATGGGTTTAGAGAGGAAAAGGAGAATGTCAAGTGCCTACCATTTCTTCATTGTGTGTAATTCCTGGTGTAGAAATTCCCTCTGCCAAGGTAGATCAACAACAGCTCTGCATACAGTACAGTCTTGGAGAATTTCCTGGCAAATGGCGAGGTTAAGTGACTTGTCCATCATCCTACAGCTAGTATATGTCCTTAAAAATAAGTATGTAGGCATTGCCTCCCTGTCATGATTTCAAAGGCATTGAAATTACTACTCTCCCCCTTCCCCCAACCCCCCAAAAACCACTTCCATTGCCTACTTTCTAGTATGTACCCTTGGTTTAAACATTTACTTAAAAATTAGAAAGAGGGTTAAGATATCAGGGAGAAGGAAGGAGATGGCTGAGAGGATGCCAAAAGGTAAAAAGATGGTGCAGAAAACCAAGTAGAAAAGTATCAAAGAAAAATTTTGACTAGGCCTAGCTCTACCTAGGGGAGGTAGGGTTGGAGGAATGATGTACTTTGGACAGCCGGCGGGCAATCTGAGAGGTAAGGACTTGCCATATAATAGAAGAAAGGTGCTGAAAATGACATCCAATTTTATGATTTGCAGGGGGCCCAGTTGGCAAATAATCCACCAATTTCTGTGACAATTTTCCATTCTTCTACCTCAAGACATATGCCTGTATGTCTTTTATGGAGAAACACTGATAGATGAATTACTGTTCCTGAAATCTGAATAACCCTAGGGTCTAAATGGACCATGATTAGAAGACAAATGATAATAATGGCTTGCATTTATATAGTGCTTTGACTTTTTGCAAAGGGATTTCATCACAAGAACCCTTTGAAGTAGATATTTAAGGAACTATATCTTTATTTACATTTAAGAAATTGGAATTTAGACAGGGAAAATGACTTGCTAACTGTGTTGCAACTAGTAAATGTCAGAGACAGATTTCAAACCCAGGTCTTTCTAGTCTATACCACGGTGAATTCTCAGACCATAGACTTAGGTCTTGCTGAGCAAAGAGGGGAGAAGGAGCAGAGTGATCAAGGGATGGTATCCTTGGTCCCAACTTCCAATGTCATGAAAACCATCTAGATTGAAGAGATCTGTTGGTGAAAGGGTCAGTCTTCAGACTCCAGACCCTTCCCTCAGCTCTGGAAGGAAAGGGACAATCTTTTTTTTCCATCATTACCATCTTAGTAACTGCTCCAAGACAGCAAATTTGGGAGATCCTTAGTCCAGAAATCCTGCCTCTAGCCAAGGTCATCTTCTTTTTATTTACTTATCCCTTTTCATTTCATGAGAAGATTTGCTAAGACGTATTTACTAGTAACCAAATTAACGTGTGCAATGAATCCAGTCATTAGAAATGCTTTGCAAGTTTTCCATTTCCAGTTCTACACCCCTTTCCAGGAAAAGTGAGGGAGTGGAAGTTAACTCATGCCAGAAATAGGAAGCACTGAGACCTCAAAGGAAAGAAAGGTGGAAGTAGGGGAAAGGGCAGGAAATCATAATCCAAGTAACAATCCCAGCAGCTACACGGAAAGCTGGGCTGAGGCAGGCAGTTTGGGGCCAGCTAGCCCGCCCTGCTGAGTAGGAACAATAATGTTTGCTGAATTGAATCAAATCACCAACACTTAAGGGCTCCCTGGGTCTGCACTGTCAATTGAACTGCCATTTAAACATAGTTTGGGGATTTTACAAGTAAACTCAAGCAGGTTCCAACTCCTTCAGGTAGACAGAAACAGCAGGAACAGTGGGGAGTATATGAGGTAACTGAGGAGGACCAAGATTAGATTGAATAGTTTAGAAATGACAGAATGGCCCAACCTAAAAGGTCTGATTCCACGTCATCCTGGAATGCAGCCTTTAGCGGAGTTCCCCAGGGATCTGTTCTTGGCTCCAGGCAGTTTAATATTTTGAGAGATGATTTGGATAAAAGCTCATATGGAATACTTATCAAGTTGTGTGTGTTACAAACATGGGGGGTATAACTAGCACTGGATGATAGAGTTAATATCCGGAAAGCTCTCAGTAGACTAGCAAACTGGACTGAATCTAGGAAAAAGAAATGTAATTAAATTAATGGAGATGAATTCAAGTATTAAACTTGGTAGAGAAAGTATAACTAGTTAAGTTTCTTTTAGAAATTCCTGTAGGGGGGAAATGAGGAGCAGGAGGGAGCAAGGTAGTGAATAAATGAAAGGTTTATGAAGTACTTACTATATGCAAAGCCCCGTGCTAGACCTTGGGGATACAGAAGGGAAAGCCACACAATCTCAGGGAGCTCACATTCTACCACATTTGGAATGTTTCAGCTCCAAGTGAGATTGAAAGATCCCATGATCCTTAGGGCACAACAGCAAAGCAGATGGTAATTTTTCTTCTTTATCATCATTTCCACTGATAAAATCATGCCAGATTCTGATTTTGAATTATTTGACAGTGCTAAGGAGTCTGGTGGCAAGAATTTCCTTTTCCAGGTCTTTAACAGATGCATCTAGGAGTTGCCATGGTACCTCTCCACCAGAGTTGCTTCCTAAGATGGTGGCTGTGGGCAATGGTCTGGAAGCTTTGTTGTTCCCAAGGCCCTTGGGTTCAGAGTGAGGTAGAGTTACACAAAGTAGTCATCCTCACTCTCTCCTCCAGAGTTATCAAAGTCCAGTGGCAAGACGTAAGTCAAGAGGACTGGTGATGGCTGGGGAAGCTGGGAAAAGTGCTAAAAAAAAAGGCTGTACTAAATTATCTCCCTATCATTTTCTACTGCCCCACCCCACACTGATTATTTCCAATTTATCCTGGAAATTGTTTGTACATATCTGTTGGCTTGTTGTCTCTTCCACAGACTGAAAAAGTAAAGCCAAAATTCTAGGTTCCTACAGTCAACAATGTGAATAATGATGCAATAAGGAGATCCCTTACAGCAATCTCTCCCTACCTCAAATAAAGAGCAAGTAGTCCTTTTTCCCATTTAGTATAGTTGTTTTGTTTTGTTCCCTGACCTGCCCACTCCTGAGTTCAGCTTGTAGAAGAAGTATATAAAGATTTTGTGTTGTGCAGGGTAGGAGGTATAGAGGGTAAAAGGATGGTGCACCAGCATCTATTAATAAATTGAGTTTTAAATTTCTTATTTAATTTTATAAGATTGTTCATGAGGGGCCGGGTAGTCAAGATGGGGGCCCACTTGTTGTTTGAGTACATTAAATACATCTCCCACCTTTAATGTCCAGTGGAAGGTCTTAGCAAGTCTATAAGAAATATTGACAAGACAGGCGACCTAGAAGTTAAAAGATGGTGATGTCTACTGAGAGTACAATGGAAAGTACAGTGGATTTAGGGTTAGAAAAACCAAAAAATCCCAGCTCTGGTGCTTTCTGCCTGTGTGACTTTAGGCACATCACCATACCTCACTGTTCCTCAGTTGGCTCCTCTGTGAAATGAGGAGATTAAGAACCTCTGAAGTTCCTTGCAGCTCAAACCCTAAACTCTTCAGATTTTGCAAAACAGTAGAAACACCGAATGGAATTCATGGACTGGAGCATTTCCTTGTAGTGTGGATTTCATTTTATTAGCATTCATTAATACTGCCCCTCAGCCTTCTATGTGCTACAACAATTCTCTCTCCTGGTATTAGCATCACTGTGACTTCATAGATAGATGGTGTTATTATAGGTGCTAAAGAAAACTCAGGACAATTTATAGTATTGATGAGGTCTTACATTAGAGGGGGAAAATGTTTTTACCAGACCTTTGATTTCATTGATTTAAGGAACTCCCGGTAAGAAACTATGTCTACCAATGTTGATCAGGACCTTCCCTGTAACATATAAGCTTCAGACAGTTGCCTGGCTTTGTTAAATGATTTATTCAGGGTCACACAGTCAGTTTGTGTTAGCAGTAAGATTTGAGCCAGTCATCCCATTTCCAAGGTTAGCTCTCTATACACAATTCCACTAATCCTAACCCTAATCCTAAACCTAACCATGATACTATTTCACAATAAGGATCTCATCAGGATAAGCCAATACCCCATTGTGGCATTGATAAAGGTTCAAGAGACGTGATTTCTGGGTAATTGAATCAATTTATTAACAGTGACAGCATTTTAATAAAAGGATGGTCATTTGACTGTTTCTCTCTTAGATCAAAGACAATCAGAGTGAAACATAATGGTTGGTCCTCCTGGTTGGGGTCTGGATAGAGGAGAAGGCTAGCTCAACATTTAGAGATTGAGGTCTTGAAAGGAAGATAAATGAAGATGGGGGAAATCTGAATCTCCCAAGTCACTGGTTATTAATAATCATTTCCCTCACATAGCTCATAAGATCTTTAAAAAAATGACATTTACAAACTCCCCCAAATTGACATAGTAGGAAGAATTGCACACGGTAAGTGACATAACCATCATCAGACCATAACATGCCTAGAAAGTCTTTTTGCCTTCATCACCCTTCTAGATCTGGATTCCATTCAATTCATTTCAACAAGCATGCCTTAAGCACCTTCTATGCCAGGTACCATGCTTAGTTCTGAAGCTACAATGACAAAAACCAAAGTCTTTGTTCTCAAAGAGTTGACACTCAACTTGAGAGAAACAATTTGTATACAGATAAGTAAATATTAAAATAAATACAAATTAATAGGGGCAGGTAGGTGGTGCGGTATAGAGAGTGCCAGGCCTGGAGTCAGGAAGACCTGAGTTCAGATTCAGCGTCAGATACTTAGTATCTTTGCCAAGAAAACCCTAAAAAAGAGTCACGGAGAGTCAGACACAACTGAAAAATATACAAAATAATCATAGTTCCCATTTATAGAATGATTTAAGAGCTTTGCAAACATTGTCTCATTTTATCCTCATCACAACCCTGAGAGGAAGACGTCATTATGATAGATGAGAAAATTGAGGCAGAAAGAGGTTAAGTGATTTGCCCCAAAATCACACAGCTGGATTTGAACTCAGGTCTTCCTGAGTTGCCACATAGCTGCCTCTTATAATATAGAATATATTGACAAACAAACAAACAAATAGTAAATATATAAAGAGTAATCAAGTGAGTACTAAAAAATGGGGGACTCAGGAAGGGCTTGTTGTGGGAGGTGACATTTGATCTGAGCCTTGAAGTGAGCTAGAGGATCTAGAAGATGGAGAAGAGGAAGGAAACCATCTGAGAGGCACTAAGGACAGACTGTGCAAAAGACAGGAGATGGCATGTCCTATACTTTTGTTTTTCTTCAGTCTTGTCTGCCTCTTCATGGCCTTATTCGAGGTTTTCTTGGCAAAGACCTTGGAGTGGTTTGCCATTTCCTTCTCTAGCTCATTTACAGATGAGGAAACTGAGGCAGACAGGGTGAAGTGACTTGCCCAGGGTCACACAGCTAGTATGTGTGAAAGGCCAGATGTGAACTCAAGGAAGACTTGTCTTCCTGATTCCAGGCCTGGCACTCTTATCTACTGTGCCATTTAGCTGCCCCATGTCCTATATGGGGAACAGCAAATAAGGCCAGATTCTATTCCACTCTACTCTTAAATTTAGTTAGTAAGGAAATCTAGCTGGTTGCAGTTGTTACTCCTGGAGCCAGGTGAGTAATTCTGTGTTAGAGCCAATGTACTGTGCCTTGAATTCATCAGTTATATCCCTAAATTCCTGGGACTTCACTTTGAGATCTGGCAATGGGCTGTAGCTAGTTACAGCACACATCTGGTGTAGGAAATACTTCTGATGCCTCAGAAAATGCGTTTCCCTGAGAGTTACACAATGTCCAAATTATAGGAAACAAGCCAATGGACCCAACTAGAAAGTGAATGGAGCAGAAAAGCATTTGAACTGAATAATTCAAAATACCTCTTCACCCAAACCCACAAGAGTTACAGGTCTGCATGTTCGTATGTGTTTTTCAGTCATCTCAATTGCAGGGCCTCTGGAAGAGTAGAGTCTGGAAAAATACAAGAATGTCAGATATCTCCTCCCCTGCTCAAGGAAATGATGTAGATTATTGGAATTTAACAGACTCGAAGGATTGAGTAAGGATATAAGGGAGTGCTGGTGAATAGCTTGGTTCAAAAGGAGATCTATAGGAGAAAAGAGAAAGTTGAGCTTAGGTCAAATCCAGAAGTTCACAAGTGCAGAAGGCTAGACAGGAAGTCATGAATTGAGTGAATGAGCACTAAGGGTTCAATTGTGTATGGGTGTGGGGCAAGGAGGTGGATAGCACAGAACATGATCAGGAAAACACTCCAAGGAATCCAACATCAAGGACTAATAGTCTCTTACTCAAAGAAGCATTCCATGAAGTTATCCTTAGATGATGGCATCCTTTTATTGTAACCATACCCATCTTTAGCTACATCTGTGCTTCTTATGGGTAAGGATACTTGGATATAGGGCCAACTTAAGGCAAAATTGTTTAGTAAATTATATATATATTTATTTATTCCCATTTCCTTGACTCCCTTTACTCTACATAGATTCACTTGATACCAACTCTTTCAAGTGTTAAAGGATATTTTGTTTTATTTTTTAATATGATAATTTTCCTTTTTTTTTCAGTTTTCAACATTCACTTTTATAAGATTCTGAGTTTCAAATTTGTTTTCTCACTCCCTCCCCACTCTCCTCCCTAAGACAGCAAGCAATCTGATATAGGTCATATGTATACAATCATATTAAACATATTTCCACATTTGTCATGTTGTGAGAGAAGAATTAGAACAAAAGGAAAAAAACACAGAAGAGAAGAAAAAGAGAAAATGCTCTGATCTGCATTCAGACTCCATAGTTCTTTCTCTGGCTGTGAATAACATTTTCTGTCGATGAGTCTTTTGGAATTGTCTTAGATCATTGTATTACTGAGAAGAGCCAAGTCTATCAAAGTTCTTCATGGCACAATGTACTGTGTACAATATTGTCCTTATTCTGTTGACTTCACTCAGCATCAGTTCACATAAATCTTAAACGATATTTTAGTCAACATGAGGTCACTAGGAACAAGATATGTGAGACTAATCTTATTTATCAAATAATATAATATGTAAAGCATTTTGCAAACTTTAAAGCATTTTATAAATGCTAGTTATTATTGTATTATTATCATTATGATTTTAATTTTTATGAGGTTACTGGACTGGAATGTTACAGTGTAGAAGGATCATTTATAGTTTTCAGAAAGTAATTTCGGTAAAATCTAAATCAATTTAACAAACAGCACCTACTATTTAAGGCATTGTGCTAGGTTCTGTCACTACAAAGACTAAATATACCATTCTTTTTGTCAAAGAGTTTGAATTCTGTGGGGAGAAACATATTTAGACGTTAGGTGATTTGGGGAGGCTCAGAGCATTAACAACTAGAGGGAATTATTCAGGAGGTGATAGCAGAACTGAACCTTGAAGAAAGATAAATATTCTGAGAGGTGGAGATGAAGATGGAGGGGATGCCAGGCATGAAAGAATACCTGTGTGAAAGAGATGAAAAATAGAAACTAAGTTCAGAAAACAGCTAGGAGGCCAATTTGGCAAAGCAAGATGGGAAAAGTTAGTTGAAGCAAGATTATGGACCACTTTGGATAGAGCACTGGGCCTGAAGTCAGGAAGACCTGGGTTCAGATGTGGCTGGAAATGCTCGCTAGCTGTGTGGTAACCTCTGTTTATCTCAGTTTCCACATCTGTAAAATGGGGGTAATAATAGTACCTACCTCCCAGGGTTATCGTGACAATCAGATGAGATGTTAGTTATAAAGTACTTAGCATAGTACCTAGCAAGGAAGCACTAAGTAAATGTTATCTATTACTACGACTATGAACCTCTTTCTGCCTCAGCTTCCTCAGTGAGGATAATAATAGCACCCTGCCTCCCAAGGTTGTTGTGAGGACCAAGTGAGATAATATCTGTAAAAGTACTTAGCACAATGCTTGGCACATAGGAGTAGGTGCTTACTAAATGCTTAAATGATCTCTAAATTCTAAAAGTCCTAGCTCTAGAATTCTATAATTCAATAATCTACGCTATTATTATTATTACTAATAGGACGCTATAAGAGAGAGAGGTCCTATCACTTATCACAAGTATGCTAGAGACTAATGTATACTTTTTTTAGAAGTCTTGAGTCACATGTTAAAATAAAGAAATTATAACAAAAGTTCTGAAATATTTTGTTTAATTAGGTAGAAGAATGGGGACCATTTGATTTAATATATGGTTCCACTCCTCCAATTGGTCAAATCTCCGAACATCCACCTGGTAAGAACCACTTCTAGACATTAAATGACCATCTCCTGAAATTCTCTTTATATGCGTTGTCCTCTTACCCTACCTACCATTGCTCCTTATTTCAACCATCTTTGTTAGAAGATCATCATGTGTGGTGTTAAAGGCCTTTAATCCCAGCTAGGGCTGGTAGATCTCTTGAGTTTGGAGGTTTTGAGCTCCAGTGGACTCAGTGCCCAGAGTGTTCCCACTAAGTTCCGCATTAATACAGTGAGTGCCCAGGATAGGACACTAGGTCACCTGAGGAGCAGTCAACTAACTCAGCTCCAAACAGAGCAAGTCAAAGCTCCCCTGAGGATGATCAGAATTGGAACTGCCTCTTGAGTAGCTTAGGTGAGGTAGAGAAACCCAGGCCTAATAAATAAATAAAATTTTAAATGGAAGAAAGAAAATTAAATACATGGATAGATCTAAAATTTTTATTATTCTTAACTTTTTTTGCTCCTTGTTGCTATTGTTCTCAAGATCAAGTAAACAGTTGACTATGAGGTATAGGGATTGTCAGGAGCTTCTTAAGGAAACCTAGGAACCCAGGCAATGCTGAAAACAAAATACTTTTTTTTATGAGCTTAAGAGGCCTTATATGGGGAGGTCCCATGGCTAAACTGGAGACAATGAGAGAACAATAGGAAAAGTCATCAAAAGAAGTGGAAAGCTTCTAGAGCAGCCTCAGCAGGTGTTGGGCTGATATTGTCCTGATGCAAGCCCATCACCCACACATTAAGACTAAAACGTCCAAAGCAGAAGGGGGAGAGAAAGGGTTAACTAGGACCATGTTCAAGGATCCTCAGCCACAAAAGGGGAGGGAAGAAGAAGACAATTGTCTTAGATTTCTGTGGTTCATTCAATGTTTCTGGGTAGCTTGCTTGACTTAAGAGTTTGGAAGTGTGCCAACCGCAAAATAAATGCACCAACCCCAGGGTTAGAGATGCTCAAATTTTTATAGGCTAGGGAGGGATTTGAGTAGATCTGATTGGTGTCCCGCCACTGATATCAGATGTAGAGAGCTATAATTCAGCTAGGAAACTGGCCGTTTCTAGCTTGGAACAGAAAATTCTAGATGCGAGGGTTTTCACAGAACGGTCATGGGAGAAATGAAGGTTATGGAGTAGAAGGGGCTATCAAATCTTTAGGTAGAGCTGGCTAGAGAATATGCAGCCTGTTGGAGAAAAAAAAAAGACTAGACCAGGACAAGGAGAGATTTTGTCTCTACTATAATAGGAATATTTAAATAACTTCATAATCAGCATTAAGCTATGGTCTTCCCCTCTCTCAGAAAGATACAAATAACTAAGAGTAGAAAACTCTCCTCCCATCCCTTTCCCAGATTCTCTGTCTCAGTATGGCTTATGTGTGATTTGAATGGAGAATCACCAGCACAGGGTTTCTTCTATTTGATCTTTAAAAACTTTGGATGTAATTGGTTTCCATTATATGTCCTTTGTATTGCTAGGCATTTTATTCTATTAATTTAAAACATTATTCTGAGAAGGGGCCATAGTCTTCACCAGTTTGCCAAAGGAATCCATGACACAAAATGGATTAAAAATCTGATGTAGTGAAAACTGCTCTCCTTGACAGTCAATGTTTTTATATTCCCTGTTCTATTCTTCAAGTGGCATAGGGAGCTCTCAGGAGGGGAGGGAGAAGATACTATGGGGGCAAACAACAAGTACCCAAACTCTGATGATCAATTCCATTCAAAGAGCAACCTCCCCTCACCCTCCCCCCTGACCAGCTAAAAGTATCTTCTTCATCACATTTCTTACAGCACTTTCTCTGGATCTCTCCTTTTCCTTTCCTACCTGCCATCTGATATCATACTGATTTGTGTTAATGAAATACACCCCACTCCTGTATGCTCCAGAAAGGTGGAGACACTGGTGTTTTTCATCTTTGTCTCTCCAGAAGCCTAATATATTGTCTTGCCTAGTGTAGCCATTTTATAAAAGTCTGTTAAATTGAACTGAATTTTCTTTTTTACATAGCAAGGCTAGCCCTCAGAAGTGTGGCTGCAACACTATACCCAAGCAGTTTGGGATGACCAGATTTCTCACTTTCTAGAAACTCTCAGAGAGCATTACATTATGGTTTAGAAGTGTCTGTTTTCTTCCTTCCAGGGCAAAGAATCAGGCATGTTATCGTAGGGAAAAGACTGAAATGCTGACTTTGTCTTCCTCTTCCATTTTATTCCACAGAGAGCCCCTGCACTGTAATAAAATGGTCCCCAAACCACAAAACAGTCCTGTCAGAGGAGACTCACAGAATAAACGCCAGCTATTTTCAGGAACTAATCTGTCTTTGTTCCCTGTAGAAGGAGAATAGTTAGGTGTTATAATACCTACATCATGCCCTTAGTGTTTCAGTTGTACAAATCCATGAAGAAAATAACTCATATCACTTGGTAGAGACAGAGGTGATGAACAGTGGATGCAAAATTCTGCACACTGTCAAAAATGGTCAATATCTTGATTTGTTTTCCTTATCTGGTTTTCTGTTACAAATGACAGTTCTGTGCAAGATATATTAGGAAATTAAAATGATATAAAAATCATCAAGCATCAATAAGTAAAATGTTTTAAAAATAAGTCAAAATAAACAAAAACCAAGTGGGGCCTATTTTCTCTGATACATCCCTTGAACAGATTTTTACCCCTTCCTTTTATCATGTAAAGACTAGATATGAGGAAAGAAATAAAATAAGAAACTAAAATATAGCTAAATGAAAATAAGATAATAAATCTGTATCCAGTATTAAATAATTCTCTTTTCCATTCTGCTCTGGCACGCCCACCCACATATTTAATTCATCTCTTATTTTCAGGGTCCATGTTGCTACTTTTTAGAGGAAGACATTCTAGGATTAGATCCTTTGTTTCTTTTCTGAATAATAATTCTCTTTCTGTTTTCTGCTACTTCTAGTATGGTACTTCCTTCAGTATTACCGTGTCTTACAATATGGGAAGCCTAAGATGGACAGTGAAAAGCCATTTTTCTGGATGTTTGTGGACAATTTGTTCCTAACTGAAGATGATAGAGAAATTGCTTCTCGATTCCTTGAGGTATAAAGCTTTTTGTGTTTCAAGGTCAGCTCACCACAACAAATGGGATTTTTTTTTTCCAAGTCCCCCCAAATTTTTTTCTCATTTAGCAACACAAAATTTGTCTTGTCTTCTAGGAAGCATGTACCCTTAGGTGCTGACATTTGTTGATCTTAAGCTAGATGCCACAAGCTAAAGATTAAAGTCTCATTAGCTCTGACCTGCAAGTGCTGCAGAAATATAATCTCTGTTTCTAGTAGTGGGGTATTGCCCTAGGGGACCATCAATGAAGTTTCTTAATTTTTAAATCTTGCTATAATCATAGGTGTTGACTTACAAGGAAGAGTTGTGAAACATAACCATATGTAGATGTGGAATAGCCTCAAAAATTACTTTTGTCAAAATAATGTAATTTTGCTTTTGAAGAGACAAATATCATGCTGTTTGTCCTTCTGGCTCTTAATTCTTCTTGTTTCTCTTGTTCTCGTTCTTCTTCCTCTCCATTCTTTTCCTCCTCCTCCTCTCTTTCTCTTTCTCCTTCTCATCCTCACTAAGTACCTAATAATCAATGATTATGGCAATTTTTTTTTACTTTGATTCATCCTATGTCATAGATGGATCTTCTTTACTGAGTCATTATTCCAATCTCTGTCAATCTCATCTTTCTTTGACATTAATTCAAACTATAATGATAATTCTTTCAGCCTCAGTGATTTTTCAGTTCAGGTAATGAGTCATAATCATGTATGAGCCCTTTTATTCATTTCTTCTTAGACCTCTTCCTTCCTCTCTCAAGAGCCTTCCTCTGTTAAGGTTTAATTTCCTTTTAAACTGTTTCTCTTCCTGATTATAATTTTACTAAAAGATTAAAAAGTCAAATATAACAAAATAATGTTGTTCATAACTACACATACCCCACAGGAGATAAGAAATTTTTGCCCTAATTTGTATCATGATAAAAGGAAAACTTTTAATTTCAACTCTTTTTCATGATCAGAAAAATATAAAGTAAACTATTTTAGTTTTAGGTATCGAGATGCAGAACAAGGTTTATAGCACATTGGGAAGATTATATGTGAAGAATTTATGGAAGATTATGAGCAAGAGTGGTACAGAATGAATAGGCATAGGTGGGGTACAATCAGCACTAGTGAAGGTATTGTCCACATAGAGAAGATCATGAGAAGATCATCATCATTGCTCCTAAATCTTGCTCCAATATTTGTTCTTTTGTAAAATATGCATACCAATACCACTAAGACTTACAATAATTTTAATGTTTTATACTGAACAAGACTCATTTAAAGTTATAAGAAACTGACAAAATGCCATCATTAAACCTGGAATCAGATTTTCATGTGACTTTATTCAAGTCATATACTTAGAGTAGCACTGTGGTTCCTATTAAGAAACACAGTTTCTCAGTACTGAGGACTTAAGGGTTGACAACTCACGAAGTTGCTTATGCAAAGGATTGCATCCACATTAGAATAATTTGAAATGAAACTGTAAGGAAGTAACTTTCAAATGTTGTACTTCTCCTTATTGAGTCATCTGCAAAAGAAAAGTTTCAAATGTAAACAAATGTTTTGTTAATTTATCGGTTCTATTCAGGGTAGACAAACTGGTAAACATATTTGGAATATCAGGAATAATTCTGTCATTAATTGTACTCTATATTCATTCGGATCATAATATGGGGTAGGAGGGTAGAGGTGGGGAGAGATCGCTACTTAGCATCCAGCACATACATACTCAATACATAGTGACATTTTCCATTTGTTAAGACTGATCCAGTGACCATATATGAGATGTATGATGAGATGGTCAAGAATGCAGTCCTTATATGGAGCAACATACCATCCATGAAAAGGTGATGTAAAATACGTATTTTTTATTTTCAAAGTTTATTTTGAGAAATGGACCATGAAATTACATTTGATGTTCAGTCAAATAACTGAAAACCCATTTAATCAGATTAGGAAAGGTTTTGAAGATAGGGGACACAATGACAATGTTGAGCCAAGAAAGAGTGCCAAGATAGCTAGAAGATCCTTTCTGATATTGAACACCATAGATTTTGCCTCAGGGCCTGGCTTAATGTTCCCTCCTTTTGAAGTCCCCCTTCTCAGTATTATCTTGAAATGATCATACCATTTTTTGCTATCCCAATCTCAAAAGGTAGTATCAGAAGACTGTAACCTACACAATTTCAGTGTCCATATCCTTGACGCCCTGAAACCAAAGAACCTTCAGTGAGACCTCCTGTTTAGAAAATAGTTGTGGTAACCCTTGGTCATATAGGCACCACAAATGGCCTTTGAAGTGGGGTGGAACAATGTAGAACACTTTCAGGACTCTTTTTCCCCTAGCAGTCACTAAATTAATTGTTTCTTCTGGAGCTTCCATTAAAGGCAGTATGTCATAGTGAATACAGTGTTGAACTTGGAGTTAGGAATACAAGGCTTTAAACTCTGCCCTGAAATTTACTAATTACGTGACCGCTAACCTCACTCAATCTCAATTTCCTTATTTGTAAAATGGAGATAACAGCAGCCCCTATCTCAGAGGGTTGTTGTAAGGGTCAAATAAAAAAAAAATATTGAGCACTTTGCTAATCTTAAAGTAGAGTAAAAGTACAATATAAACGATGATGATGATGGTGGTGGTGATGACGATGGTGATGATGGTGATGATGATGGTGATGGTGATGGTGATGATGATGACGGTGATGATGATGATGGTGGTGATGATGATGGTGTTGGTGGTGGCGATGACAATGATAGTGATGATCACCATCATGGTGGCAAAGATGGTCATAGATGGTGATGATGATTATTCCATCCTAATGCCTCATCATGGTATGAAGGTAACCCTAAGTCCTCCCAGGTTTGTGTGAACTAATAAAATTTCAAAGACTGTATATCTTTGAGGCAACAAGACACAGAAACTCTCAGTCTGTTCACTAAGTGAGAGAGGTATTGTGATTTGCCTTGGAAAAATAATGGATCCTAGATGAATTTGAAGCATTTTTCTAAAAAGAGGGAAACTGTCCACCAAAACATGCCTATGATCTCTTTATCTTCTCTCCTAATCCACTCCTTTTCTTGATGAAAGATTGGATTTAATGAGATCTGAATTTGGTGGGGAGGGGGATAGTTATAGGTAGAGTAGAGAAGATGAAGAAGATAGCCATTCTTATTCTTCTCCCAGGTACTATAACATGCCAACATATCCCATATGATCCTTGTTATTGGTTGTAAAATATTCTAGTTTGAACTACACAAGAATCTCACACCTCCATATTAGAACTAGATAGCCAATGTCCTTTAGGATTATTGTGTTTGAAATTTGGGAGATGGGGTGGGAAAGACTAATTTTAAGCAAAATATTTTAATTGGGTTTATAACCGGGATTACTAGCCATGGGCATGGAAAGTTATTCTCCCCCCACCCCTCCAAAATAAGCTCAATGGAAAATTTTCCTCTTTTTAAGGATATTTTTTCTTTGATACTCAGAGCTTTTTTTTAAATCAAAGACAAAATAAATCCATTAAAATCAGAAAACCATATCCATTTCTGATAGTAGTCACAACATGTGAAATCTTTATAAAAGCAGCAAAAGACCAGAGAGGACATTGGCAGCCAGTTCCAAATTGAACATACCAAAATGGTTATTGTTAAGATGTTCAAGGACACTATCCTATAATGGGCCTTTCTACCAAGCCTAAAAAGATTAAAAAAAAAACATATGTGAAGTATGGAAAGAGTAAAAAGAATGAAAGAAAAGCTGAAAGCTCCAATACAATATTTGTGCCCTTGTTCACATGTCATCAAATACAGAAATCGCTCATTTATACCAAATGATCTGAACTAAAAGTCAGAAGTGTGCACTAAATGAAAACATAGTACATGGAAGATTATGCCCACTTGTATGGTTCTTTAAAGTGACTGATCCCTAATACACCCAAATACTCTCATGTATTCTATCAAATATTATTAACTTTACTCACTTGTGCTAATATAAAGTATCTCAAAGGTTGGAACTATTTTTCAATTGATGAGTATGTGGGAGAGGAGTTCTGAACCAGTAATTTTATTGTTATAAAAAAGTCCCAGTAAGGAAATTCCCTCTTCCATCATAGATCAAGACCTACTGTACAACTTAGTGTGTTAAGAGAGTTGCTTGGGTTTCTGAGCAGTTAAAGATCTTTCCCAGGTCATATGGCAAGTATCTGTCGAAAGAGCAAAAGTCTTGCTCTCATATCTTCCCAATTGGAAAGCCAGTTCTCTATTACTCATGTTTATTCTTATAGATCCCCAAATAGGAAGAAAATGTAGATGGTTATGTAGGTGAAAGGGTAGGATAGTTATGAAACATACACTTACACTAAACTCTGGAGATTGTAGTTACATAGGTATGGAATGTATACCAAGGACTAGTCATAGTTTGTTATCCTATTGAAATTTCATTACATCTGATGTTTCCCCAGTAAATTGGTGTTCAGTTATAGCCTAGAAATCTATCAGTTACACAAATAATTTGTTTGTTGCATGATGCGTGAAATTCCACAGAATTCTAGGTCTAGACTAGATCACTTAACAGAGGGGAAAATTGAGGTTGAGTGAGATGAAACAGCACATTGAAGTCTGTATAAACACTTAAATGTCACTAAATCCCTGGACTTCTGACAATAGTCTCAGTACTTTTTCTACTAATTATTAATTATTCTATTAATTTTCTATTTCATATCAAAGCTATTTACTTACTTCATTTGTTACTGGGTGAGAATTACCTATGACCTTTTTTTTGCCCTAGTTTTTTTTTTCCTCTTATTATTTCTGTTTTTGTCTTTTAATTAAGTAGGAGAGTATCCCGTGATAGATTTCAGGAGTTTTCTTGGGAAAATGAGGGTAAAATCCGCTTGCAAGACCTGAGGGTCTGATTCCATCAGTCACTCAACAAGCACTTATTAAATGTTTACCATGTGCCAAGCAACGTGCTAAGTGCTGTGGATGCAAAAGCCAAAAACACAGTCCCTTTTCTCAAGGAGCTCACATTCTAATGTGGGAGAGAACATTCCAACAACAATATTGGTTGGTTGGTTGGTTTTTGTCCTTCATTCTTCAAGAAGAGCAAAATGACATCACTATGTGGGGGTCAGGGTGCAATGTGATTGACTGTGGCTGATCAGACCAATAAGAGCTCAGAAGGCTTTACCACAGGTCAGGCCCAAATGGTCCATATAAACATTTGGAGTAGAGATGTCTTTAAATTTGTACATCTCATGTTTCTTTTGAGCTACTGCAATTCTTCCTTGCTCACATAACACAGCAACTTCTTCCACATGGGCACGCCAGGCTGAGCAGTGTCTCAATGTCTTATGTCTCAATCACTTTTGGAGTTCCTCAGAGAGACCTTGAGAGTGTTCTTATATTGCTTTTTCTGAGTGCTGTGGATGCAAAGAGAGCCAAAAACACAGTCCCTGTTCTCAAGGAGCCCACATTCAAGTGCGGGGAAGAACATTCCAATGATGATACAGAAAGTGGATAGAAGGTAACCTCGGAGGGAAGGCATACAGACCGATTCCATGTGAGATGAAGCCCAAAACTTGCCTGTAGCATCACATGTTTCAAGATAATTTCTGATGGCATAATATAAAAAACATTTATATGCTTCCACTATCCAGTTTATAAAGTTAACTACAGAAAATTACAACCTATAACCAAATATTGCATCTTAATATCTTTCCAATTCTTTTGGGACATTTTCACCACCACCATCCCCTCTTAATATTCATTCCCATCTCTTCTTCATCATTCTATCTCCTCCCCACCCCAATCCTTAGTTCCTTCCTGCTTGCAGGTGGGGGTTGGAATGGTGTTTGTTTTATGGCACTATAACCTTTCAACTTTGCTTTTTCTTTTGTAGCAATAATTCAACTTCAGCTTCAGACTGGAATTTATCTCTGCTAGCACAAGACATACAGAGCTTGAATGACTTTTCTCTATGGCCAGCCAGACTTGTGAATAAATGCTTTATCCCTCTGAGAGAATATTTTAAATGCTTTTCCAAAGACCACACTTCTTAATTTCAATTGAATCATTTACCATTATCAAAAAGATTATTACTTAAAAAAAGTTTCCTAACATTCCGCTTTTTTATATATGGTTTATGGTTATTTTCTCATATAATTTTTATTATTTGCTTAGTTATATATATGTATATATATATATATATATATATATATATATATATATATACACACACACATATATGTTTGCTACTTTATTTTACTTATGAAAAGGCTACCCTAAGCCCCAGGTTGCTTGTCTACACTACCTAAATTAATGTTAAAAAGTCTAAAAGTATGACTTTTCCATTCTCTTAAAAAATTTGTTACATGGGGTAAAAAGTTCCTGAAACCATTTTGTGTGCTATAACTTAAACATCTTAACAGATTTATTAAAAGCATTTATTTCATCAGTTTTCATGTTCTTTATTTATGATTGCAGCACTGCTAATATCATTATGTAAAAGCATGCCATTCACATCAGAAAAAGTCAGGAAAAGAAATGGTGAAGTACCATAGAACAATGTTGGGTCTGAATTTAAAGAGCCCAGATCCAAATTCTGTCCCTGTGACCTTTCACTTGTTGGATGCTGAGCAGTTAATCACTTCATCTCTCTGGGAAATTATTTTTTCATCTATAAAATGAGAAAATTAGATTAGATGATCTTGAAGGTTACTTCTAGCTCTGTCTATTATCATAAATTACCATGTTATGGAGGACTGTACTTGGGCACTGGAGTTCAGTGTCTGCTGGAGAATACAAAGTCCCCAAAATGTGCTCCTGGGAGTCCCAGGGCTATGATTATACCATGAAAAAATATATATATACAGATGTATACACATACATACATGCATATACATATACATCTATACCAGTGGTTCTCAACCTTCCTAATGCCGCGACCCTTTAACACAGTTCCTTGTGTTGTGGTGACCCCCAACCATAAAATTATTTTCATTGCTACTTCATAACTGTAATTTTGCTACTGTTATGAGTCATAATGTAAATGTGATATGCAGGATGTATTTTCATTGTTACAGATTGAACATAACCCACAGATTGAGAACCACTAATCTATACACACACATACACACACACACTTATGACTATACCACTATACCATGACCATGGGGATGGAGGGAGATGAAATCTCACTAGCAAGAAGTGTCAGACCAAGCAGTCAAGGGCCAGAGGGTATAGAGATAAGCTTATCTGGTTCCACTGCAGAAAAAGCTGTGACTGTCTTCACTGGCTAAGAACTAGGAAATGGGGCAATGAGGTGGTTCAATGGATAGAACAACAGGACCAGAGTTAGGAAGATCTGAGTTCAAATTCAGCCTCAGATAATTACTAGCTGTGTGCCCCTGGGCAAGTTACTTAACTCTGCTTCAGGTTCCTCGTCTCTAAAATAAGTTGGAGGAGGAAACGGCAAACCAATCCAGTATCTTTGCCGAGAAAACCCCAAATAGAGTCACAAACACTCAGACATGACTAAAATGCCTGAACAGCAAATGGCAAAGTTTCCCTTGCCCTTGTTCCTTCTTAGTGTTTTGGGAGAGGGAATGTGTATCCATTCCAAAGCTTATATCGGTTTTCATTTTCCAGACTGATTCCCTTTATCTCATCCAGGCTGGAAACGCAGTAGATCCCATTGCTCATTGGTTTCAGAGCTTTGCCTGTTCCTTAGATAGCCTCATATCCCACTGTTCTCAGAGGATCATCATGTTTATGCCAGATTTACCACAACCACCTAATCAGTTCAGCATATTCCAGCTCAGAACCCTGGAGCTCAAATTCTGTTTCTTATATTTTTTCCCCCATTAGATTCTGAGCTCCCTGAGGGTAGGGGCTGTTTTTTTTTTTGCCTCTTTTTTGTAATCCTTAGCTCTTAAAATAGTGCCTAGAATATAGTAGACACTTAAGAAATGTTCGTTAATTGATTAAATCCACTAGTCTCGGCTTTCCTAGGAGAAGGAATATCAGGTATGTGCCACCACAGCTGGCTATATCTTTCTTTACATTGTTCTTCAAAAAACCTAGTATTATGACAAAACTACAAGTAACCTAATGCGTTATTGATTTTATATATACATACACATATATGTACATATGTATGTGTGTATATTTCTACAATATATATATAGTTTCTATAATATACATAATTTCTGTTTTATATATGTATCTATATATATATGTGTGTGTGTGTGTGTGTGTGTGTGTGTGTGTGTGTATTACTCAAGGGCAATTGAGAAGGAGGTTATACTCAAATACACAGAGAAAATGAAACTTTCATTGTGAAACACTGGGGTTTTCCCACATGGAGGCTCAACAATGAATCAAAAAGATATTTCAATAAATAGATTATGACTTCCCCAAAGTAGGGAAAAGATTAGACCCCATGAATCTTGGCCTTCATGAATTCCACTGGGCATAAATGAGTTAAGAGTGTTAAGAAGAAGGGGGCTTGAGAAAGAATAGCTTTCTCCCCAAACACCTCTAAAGCAAGGATCTACAGCAACTTTCCTTTACTCTCATAAGGCAAAGGCAAGCATGTGACTAAGCAAAGAGTCATGCCTGAAGGAGAGAGTTGGGAAAGAGCAAATCTACCCATATAAGTTTGCATGCCAACTAGAAGGAGCAGCTCTTACTCCTTCTCAGTCAAACACCTCTAACCACCAACCACTGTTAACGAAAGTGTGGGATCTCATCCACATTCACAGCCTTACTCGCATTTGCTTTCTATTAAAAATCATTCATATTAGCCACAACCAGATAAAGTAATGCCATTATAAATTATGTCCAAAGTGAAAAAAAAATCGAAATTGGGAAATGAAAGTAAGGGGGGAAATGAATGTAGCCCCATCAATGGCCAGTGATAGGACTATTTGTTTATACCAGACAGACTTCTGATTCTTCTAAGGTCATTTAAAACAAGGCTTGAGGAGAAAGTCTACAAAAATAAAGAGAATCCACATCACACCATTTGCAGATAAACAAAACTTGATCAAGATTAAAGAACGAAAGTATTAAGTAAAAATTAGCATGAAATCACAACCATTTTTTAGCTGTGTTTAGTACCAGGCATGAATTTTGCCAGCTTGTTCTGCCAATGGCAAATTCTTTCATTTAAAGCCTGTTCCAACCAGTGACCAAGACTTTCCCAGACTGATTATACGTTATTCCCCTTCTCATATTCTACCATACAACCATACTGTCCTACCTGCTGGTTTGTTTTTTTTTTTTTCACCCAGCATCTTGTCTGCATGGCTTTGCTTTAGTGGTCCCCTTTGCCTTAATGTATTCATTCCTCACCTCCACCTCTTAGCATCCCTTTTCCAGCTCAAGCACTTCTAGATGTTGAGAACGAAGAGTCAATTTTCCCACGGAATAAAGGAATATTATAATAATATTAGTTCTCCTGTTGGTAGTATTATGAACTGATTCAATAGAGTAATTTGAAACTGTGCCGAAAGGGCTATAAAACCATGCATACTCTTTGACCTAACAATTGCGCTGCTAGGTCTGTATCCCAAAAGAGATAAAAAACAAAAAGTAAGAGGACCTACCTGTACAAAAATATTTATAGCAGCTGTTTTCTGGGGACAAAGAATTGTACTTTGAGGGGATGGCCATCAATTAGGGAATGGCTGAACAAACTGTGATATGTGGTTGTGATGGGATACTATTGTGCTATGAGAAATGATGAGCAGGCTGATTTCAGAAAAACCTAGAAAGATTTACATGACCTGATGCAAAGTAAAATGGACTGTGTACAGAATAACAACAATATTATAAGATGATTAGCTGTGAATGACAACTATTCTCAGCAATGCAGTGATCCAAGAAAATTCTGAAGGACCTTATGAGGAAAAATGCTATCTATCCCCAGAGAAAGAACTGATGGTGTCTGAGTATAGATTGAAGCAGACTTTTTTACTTCTTTGTTTTTCTTGAGGGTTTTTCTTTGGTCTATATTTTCTCTCATTTCATGACTATTGTGAAAATGTTAAAAAATTATATTATTGCTCCAGTTTATCTTTATTATGGGTAAAATGTAGACTAGCTGGGAAACCAAAGACCACTAATAATGTTTTTTCTAGGTAGAAAGGAAGGAAATCAGCATTTATTAAAGCCTAATGGATGCCTAGCCCTCAGCCAGTGCCTTGCAAATATTATCCTGCCACAACAATATCCTTCCAAAATTATCCTCAAAACAATCAAAAATAGATGTTGTTATTATTATCATCTCCGTTTTACAGTTGATGAAACTGAGGCAAACAGAGAATAAGTGACTTGCCCAGGGTCATACTTCAAGTAAGTGATGAGGCCAGATTTTAACTCAGGTCATTCTGACTCCAGACTCAGTGCTGAATGCACATTAAGATTATTTGAGTTTCTCCCTGGAGGAGAAGGAAAGGGGATCTGGTGCCTTCCCTCACCCTGGACATATGATGCACATAGAAGCTGAAACATATTTCCTACCTTAGTGAACCTGATATTGTATCTCAGATCCCTAGCTGCAGGAATGGGCTGGTAAATGTTTAACAACTAGCTCTCCAAACAATGCAGAACAAGCTTGTAAATTTAATCTATGCTATTAATGTTTTCTCCATCACCTTTTTAAGTCTAGAAAATCAACAGCAGAGTAAATCAAGTTCAAATTTGCATCATTTTCCTATTTTCAAGATGCAAATTCTTACTGAAAAGTTAATTAGTTCTCCAAGCTGGTCCAAGGTGGCTCTGACACACTCCAGTCTAGCTTTCTTTCATGTTTTTGTTATTAGTCAGTTGTGTTGGACTCTTTGTGACTTTGAGATTTTCTTGACAAAGATACTGGTGTGGTTTGCCATTTCCTTCTCCAGCTCATTTTACAAATGAGGAAACTAAAGCAAATATGGTTAACTGACTAGCCCAGGGTCACACAGCTAGTAAATGTCCAAGGTCAGATTTGAACTCATGAAGATGAGTCTTCCTGATTTCTGGCCCAGCACTCTATCCAATAAACTGCCTAGTTGTCCTCAAATAGACAGTAAAGACAGACAAGGAGACAGGCTGAGATTTAAAAAAGAAAAGGAGAATAACTCAGGATGCTTTTAGAAAATTGCAAAACTTTCTACCATTTTACCAGTATTGAAATCTGGCAACACCACTACCTCCAAAGAACTAAAGACAAGCACCTGACAGAGGGCAATGAACAAGTGCATAATGGTGTGGAAAAAACTGCAATACATAACCAATGAAGAATCCCTAAGAACAGGATGTAAAGCTACTCACGAGCAGCTTTCCAGAAGAATGCTACTGTGAACAGCTTTTCAAGGTTCTGATTACACAGCATAGTGAACACTCTATTTATTCAATAACAAATCAGAGCAAAACATTCACAGAAATTCACAATATTATTTACAATGTTACAACTTATCACAGAAAATCAAAATACAGAATCCACAACAACTTATCACTAAAATGGCCACATAGTTTTCATCACAGTGGTCACATAGTTTTGAACAAAGTACAATCATTTAGTCAATCAATCACTTAGTAACTCAATCACTCAATCATCCTTAAGGAGGCACAAAATACAATAGCCAAAGTTCTCCATTCATGGGGCACACTAAGTTACAAATCAGTCACTATTCAGTCATCAGTCACTATTCAATCATCAGAAAATACACAGGGCATGCACCCCTCAATCATAAGTAAATCACAGTCTTCTCAGTCAGTACACAGTATCCAAGTAAAGTCTTCTTTCAGCTTGACTCAAGGTAGTCTCTCAGATTCCCTGAATCCCTTTCCACGGTCCCAGCTCCTACCTGGATTCACCAAACTGTCACCTGGGTTCAAAGGCAGAAAGCTCCCAGTTCCTTGTACAGCTCTCCATGCAGTTCCTGTTCCACACTGAAGCTCACAGTGTCTAGTCCACCTTAAATCCTCCACAGTCTCTATCCTTCAGAACTCAAGGCTTAACAAAGCCACAAATAGACAAAATACCAACACCACAGTCATGCTTCCTCAGTCTCCTGCAGCTCCGACTGGTCTTCAGAATTCCTCAGCAGCTCCAACTGGCCCTCAGACTCAGCAACTCCTCAGCAGCTCCAGCTGGCCCTTAGAAGAAGCTCTGCCACCACAAGTTCCCAGGAAATTCTGACTTTGCCAGCTAGCATTTTTCCTTATATACAGTATTGTTCCTCCCTATTCAGTCTCTTCCTGTCACATCAGCAACACAGGTTTCCTGTTCAGCCCCTTCCTGTTACATCAGCAACAGGGTTTCATTCCTTCTGTTTCTTTAACAGAGGCTTAATTTGAAACTAGGTGCTAAGTACCTCTTAGCTTAGCAATACCAAGGGATTTTCAAATTTCATTACCATTACACAGGAGTAAAGGACATTATAGGACAACAAAAGCAGAATTACCAATGGTACCAATGCCAATGAGTAACACATTTTCAGGCAGAGTATCTCTTTTGGTAAGTTTGCTTTCACTGTCAGGAGAAAGTGAGGAAGAGCTCCAGAGTGTTGGGTAAACCCTTTGTGGTTAACTTCTGGGAGAATTTATTTAAGAAACCATGGATGGCAAACATGGGAAGCATTACTGGAGATAACTCTTGAATTGATGAAATCATAGATCTATTTGAGTGTTTTTCTTTATTCTGTGAACTTAATACATTTCAACAAACATGTACTTTGACATACAAGTGGATGAGCAGCCCTGAAAAGGCTCAAAGTGAACAAGCTCTCACACCAGAGGTGCTAGTCCTTCTTGATCACCCCATACTCACCTGTGGCTCCAAGAAGCTATACTCTATGGGAGATGATTCTGGAAAGATGACAGCATAGGACAGAAAACTTTCTGTTCTTCAAATTTCCTCCACAAAAGTCAGAGCATCAACTCAGAGCAGCAGAAATAAACATAAGGTAAAGCAGCTGTGCTCCTAAGACAATCTGAGAAGAACCTTCCCTCCCCCAGGAAAGACCAGATCTCCTGGAGGTTTGGCCTGAGGCAAGTACAAACAGCTCTAGGCTGACTCTACAGAATCAACAGACAACAAGCCCTGGGTGCAGTGAGGCAGCCTCAGACTTAGAAACTTTCATCTCAAAGACAGTATTGGGGTCTGATGGATGAGTTGGAGAAGATTGAAGAACCTTCCACTGTCGAGGGATGCCAAGCACAGCTGTGCTTACCAGACACATCCAGGGCTGTGGCTGTGGGGAGAAGGAGCTAGAAAACACCTGATGAGTGCAGTAGCAAGGGGCAGGAACCCTGTTGGCTGTGGGCACTTGCAGGAGAGCAGAGTCCCTGGTTTCATTTCCAAGACACAAAGGACACCTGTGGTTTGCAGCCACCCAAAGGACTGAAGGAAGCAAGATAATTTGTGAAACAGTGTGGGTAGGGACTCTAGCTATGGCTTAGAAGTGGGGAGAAGAGTCCAAGTTGGGCCCCATGACAGACCTCAGACAGTAACACCAAAAAGGACCTGAGGCTTGGTGCATCATTCCACATATCTTGGGACTACAACTTGGTTATACTAATAGCTGCTAAAAATAAAATGAAACAAAACAATAAATAAATAAATAAAAATGAGTAAGCAAAGGAGAAAGAGCCCAATCACAGATATATGGGGATGGATGGATAGATAGATAGATAGATAGATAGATAGATAGATAGATAGATAGATCAATCTCTATAGGGATAGAGAAGATCTTGGTTCATATCCACAGGAAGATAATAGAGCCAAAATATCTACTCCTTTTTCATTGAGAAATGTCAAATAATCCCAAGCACAAAAAGAGTTCTTGGAAGAACTTGAAAAGGACTTCAAAAATCAAATAAGAGATATAAAGGAAAAATTAGAAAAAAAAAGAGCAATCCAAGAAAATCAAGAAAATTATGAAAAAAGTCAAACAACTAGAAATAAAAAATCAAAAGCTTAAGGAATAAAATAATTCCTTGAAAACTAGAATTGATAAGGGGAAGTCGATGACATTCTAAGACACCAAGAAATTATAAAACAAAATCAAAAGAATGAAAAAAATAGAAGAGAAAGTAAAACATCTCATCAGAAAAATAATCTTCAGAACATATTGAGGAGAAATAATGTAAGAATAGTTGGACTACCTGAAAATTATGATTTTTTTAAAAAATCTTGATAGAGTATTGCAAGAAATTATCAAGGAAAATTGCCCTGAAATTCTAGAACAAAAAGGAAAAATAAAAATAGAAAAAAGCCACTGATCACCACCTGAAAGAGATCCTAGGAGGAAAATTTACAGGAATATCATAGCCAAATTTCAAAGCTCCCAGGTCGAAGAGAAAATATTGAGAATGACAAGAAAAAAAAACTTGAATATCATAGAGCATATAAAGATTATGCAAGATCTAGCAGCTACTACACTGAAGGACCATAAGTCTTTATTACATAGAGTAAAAGAGCTGGGATTACAACCAAGGGTAAGTTACCCAGCAAAATCAAGTATAATTCTGAATGGGGGGAGGGGGAGAAATAAACATTTAATGAACTGAAAGACTTTCAGGTTTTTGTGGGAAAAAAAACCAGAACTTAAGGGAAAATTCAACATAAAATGTTCAGGAGAAATATAAGGTAAACATTAAAGACCAGTTTTAAGGGACTCGAAAAGGTCAAATTGTTTACTTCTTATATGTGAAAATATTAGCAGTACTTTTATGATTGTCATTATTATTTGGGTAGTTTGAAAGAAAGGTATGGGCTAAGCTCAGTATGATGGGGGTGATTCTAAAAAAACTGGGGAAAAATAAAAAGGAATAATTATCTCATACAAATAAGGCATAAAAGAAGAAATATTTATACAAATAAAATCGAATCTAAACAACTGAAGTAGTATTTATTGTTCATGGGTAGATAAAGCCAATACAATTTTTTAAATGACAATTTTCCCCAATTAATCTATTTATTCAACGTCATCCCAGTTTAAATTACTAAAAAAATTATTTTACTGAATTAGAAAAAATAATAACAAAGTTCATTTGGAAAAACATAAAGTCAGGAACGTCAAAGAAATCAGGGAAAAAAAGATGTAAAGGAAATAGATTCAGCAATATCAGACCTTTAACTATATTATAAAGTAAGAACATTATTGAAGTATAAAAAGGATAATTTCAATTATTTTAAATTATAATTTTCTTGTATAATGAATATCTATGTAGCCAAGAATAAAAGGAATGCAGAATATTGAGGGGGGGGGGGGAAATTTCATAGACAATCTCTCAGGATGTGATCAAGTTGGGATTTTGCTATGGTGTAAGACATGATGAACCAGTTGATTTAGGAAAACATGGAAAGACTTGAACTTATGAAAGAAGATGCTATTCACCATCAGAGAAACAGATGATAGGAGGAAATAAGCATAGGACTGACAAAAGATGATAGATATTTCAGAGACCCCAATGATCAGAGTCCCTTGGTGGGCAGTTTGGAATGAATTCACAGGCTCAAGCATTCTGAGTCAAGTCAGTAAAATTTATTGTTATGCTATACAGCAGGCAGGAGGTCTTAGGGAACCTGCAACCTTAAAGTGGTAGAGTTAAAGTTTTTATAGGATAATTCATATTACAACCTGTGCCAATTATGCTAACTAGGTGAGTAAGGGTGAGATTATGGAGGAGTTAAGGAATGATCAGTTCTTAAAGGAACATTCACTTTAAATCTCTACTGAACAGGCATATTGCCCATAATTCACTGGGAAATAGCCCAGCCAGGGGGCTGCATGGAAGTGTGTTTTTAGGCTTGAAACATCACTAAGTCAACTAGCAGTCAGGGCTGACTGAGAAGTGCCCAATCTGCTACCCATCAATGTCATGTTTGATGAGATGGATCTTGGGAGTATACATATGTCCCAAGCTAACGAGGGATCCAAGATGTATATAATGGCTAGGGAGTTACTTACAGATATCCAGTGAAGGATTCATAGGTGCAGCTGGTCATTATACTAAGGAGAGATAAACATTTCATGAATGGTTGCTAGGCAGAGTACTGGCAGGGGCAAAGGGGCAGAGATAATGCTCTGAGGCTAGGGAAATTTGAGGCTAGGGAGAAATGTGATTTTGCAAACTGATGTGATTTTACAAACTGTGGTTCAAGCACAGGCACCCAAGCACCCCATCAGCACAATTTTACATATATGTATATGAGTGTATATGTGTATATTTGTGCATGTTTATAGATATCTATGTGTATGTATGTGTATATGTGTCTGTATATATACACATATATACATATTGACAATCATTAAATATCATATTTTGGCCAAAGTCTGAATTAATCAAACAAACTGCTCTGATTGATTTTAAAATGCCTTTCCCTGTGTTAGCAACTTCAAAGACCAGAGGTGAGATTCCCTTTATCTTGGGACTTACCCCACATGAGAACAAAACAGATATCCTAAGACTGTAAAATGTAAATAGATCCTGCTCTGTTTGTTGTCAATTTGCATTTACAACCAAGGAACTCTGTTTCACATATAGATGGTAACAAATGGAAGTCATAAAGTTTTGTGACGTGATCATGCTGAATTGGAACGGTTTTTAAAATGTATAAAAAGTCTTATGATGCCTCTGTTCATCAGTCAGGAATTTAGTCCTGCACTCCATGTACAAGTAGTAATGCTAGTCTTAAAGGAATAGTAAATAAATAATGTAATTTTATATTACTATTTGTCTCCTTTAACCAACTTTTTCTAGATGTCAACAATACACACACACACACACACACACACACACCCCTATACATACATACATATACATATATGTTCATGTTTAATTGTAGCCTTCTTTAGGGTGATGGGGGGATGGAGGGGGAAAAAGTAAAGTGAAAAGTGCACAGCAGAGAACAAAAGAAAACCAAGAAGGAAGCAAAGAAAAGCTGGGCAGCTTTGAAAATAATGTGCAGTATTTATTAAATAGGTTTTCTTGAAATAGAAATTTGTTTTATATTAAAAATTATATCATTTTATTTGGTCTGCTGTGTACATGGCAATGTTTTTTTTTCTTCTCTCATTTTGTTTTTAATTTAAAATTTTAAAAAATTTACAAAAAAGGAGCTGTAGCAGGCACAGTGGCCACACCTGAGTAAATCTTCTTGGCAAACTGACTAAACCAGGTTGAGGGTAACTGAGAGGCCTTAAACTCCTCAATGAGTTAGGAGGGTGCCTACCCCAAGCCTGTGAAGACTTCCCCCAGTGGAACTGGTGGATGAGAACAATTTGTTCCAACAGCTATGAAGGCGACTGAGGCAGGCACTGTGGAGTGCTTAGAGCTTGGTCAGACATCAAAGATGCCAAGATCATCCACTGCATCCCTGGCCATCACAAGTATCCTGACTTTTTTTTCTTGCCACTAGACTGTGATGACTCTGGAAGAGAGAATGAGGCTGATGGCTTTGTGCAGTTCTGCCTCACTTAAATACAAGTTACATGCAAGTCAAGACATCATCCAGTGATGTCAATGGTATTCTTCCAAAATGAAGGACAAACAACATTTTGACATACAGAGTGAAACAAAAGAAGATTGAAGCTCCCTGCTAATTGTGGTTGTTTTATTCATTGTACTCATATCCCCAGCAGCTAGTACAGTGCCTGGCATATAGTAGGAGCTCAATAAATGCTTGTGGTTTGATTGAAACTCTGAAGTACTGTGCCTGTCTCAAGATCCAAGGGCATAATTCATACCTAATGTGGTTGTTGCAACTCTGCCCTGCTTGTCTGAGTTCCCATCCAAACTTCCTTCTGCATGAGTCTGTATATGTTTAGTAATTCACTCTTCTTTTTCTGTACCATCACTATCATACCCCTCCCCACACCACTCCCCAACTTCCCCCCAATAAGAAAAATAAATTGTAATAAATAAGTACTGTAGTCATTAAAAATAAATTCCCGCATTAGTCATGTCTTTTTCAAAAAAGTCTCATTCTGCATTTGTAATCCTCACCTTTCAGCCAAGGGGTGAAAAGCTGATTTATTACCAATCTTCTGAAATTATAATTGATCTTGTGCTGTTGTTCATCCTTCTAAGACTACAAATTGAAGATTATTTGCAGATCTGCATTGGTAGAAGGAATTTCCTCACCCAGAATTCCCTCCACAGAGAAAATCACAGATCTGGACAAAACTAAATTGAGGTAGATGCCATTGTTCTGGGGAAGTGATTTTGGTCCTTGGCCATGAATAGTCTATTTTTTTAAGGATTAACTAAATTGGGTTTTATAACAATATCCACTTGACCTTTGCACCAGAATCCCTCTCCCTTGTTTTCACATCTATTGTCACCAATATTGAAATACTGAATTTGAATGTGATAAAATTATTAAGCAGGCTCACTGTGGATGAGTCATTTTTTTTAAACAAGATGCATAATTTCATTGGGTAAAAAGCTTGTGAAGAAATAACTTCTATCAAAGCATTTATGCTGTGTATTCTGCAATTTAAAGTCTTAGAGAATAGAGAGAGTTGCCTGAGGGCAATGAGAGTTATGTAACTAGCCTAGGGTCCCACAGACAGTATGGTCTGAACCAGACTTGAGCTTAGCCTTCCTGCCTGAAGCTGGCTGGATTTTCATCCCCTATTTTGTATCTGCCTTAGTCTTTAGTACTAACATTTTGTTCAGAAGTCATATGATAAAATCAGGAAAGCTTTGGCCCAGGACAGAGACTCATGATTGCAGCAATGTCTACAGGAGCCAAAGTGTGGTATAATCACCAGAAACAGAGCAGGAAACAGCTGCATCTGTGTAGAGAGGGAAACCACCGGGCTCCCTAGGGTTCGGCTATTCATGTCCATTATAGGCAGGTGGCTTGGGTACTATCTCAACTACTCTTCTTCTTCCCACCCCCTACATGTTCACAAACATACCAAGAGCAATTGAGTAGAACCACACAGAGTCAACTAACCTCAACAGCTGTAAACATTTGTTGTAAGCTCTAGATTTCAATTGAATTGGACAGAAATTACTTTGAGGATCAGTCATTTCAACCCCTCCCTACTCTGTATTCACATCCTCGACCATCATAACCACATACACAAAAACAGAAACTTGAACACTGCTAACCTGAAAGTTTGGTGAAAGGAGACAAATAGGCTAGGTGATATACATTTTTATCATTTATTCCCTTAAAGCTAGCAGCTACATACCTGCATGGAGCCAGAACCTAAGTTCTGACTGCTTGATACAAGATTGACAAAGTTTTTTTATATGTTTTTGGATGATATCAGGATGTTTGTGTCCCTCAGATTTATGGTCTCCATATGTTTTTTTATCCATACCATGAAAAAAGGAGTTTTTTATTTGTAAATACAAGACACTTGAAAAGGTAGTGTCAGCAGAATTTACAATCTCAGGATGTCTGTTTTCCCCCATCTGGAGTATGTCCCCAAGACAAAAGAAATTCCATTATTTTAAATTTCCAAGCATCCTGTCACAAAGGGGAGAATACCCATTGCCAACCTTATCTGGTCTTTCAAGTTACAGACAGAGAAAAGGGCACTTTTGAAGTGAAGCAAAGCAGTCTGATAGATTGGATAAGGCTTTGGATCTTTTTAAGGGTCAAAACATGATATTTAATTATTATCAACACACATACACACACACAACCAAATCTCTAAGAGAATGATGAAGTGCACAACCATTCCTGGGTTTTTCATAGGAATTAAAGCTTTTAAAAATGCTAAAGATCATCTAGTTCAATCTCTTTATTTTATAGGCAACAGACCCTCTGAATTACTCCTAATTTTCATTTGCACTCTTGCCTTAATTCTCCAGAGGGTAACTGCTACACCCAAGTTCAGTGGCAGGGGACGATGCTCATGTTACTTGCTCCTACTGCTATGCCTGATGAGCCCTGATGTGCTTCCTATTAACAATCAGTCAGAAGATGCAATTGTTGTTCCTTAGTCAATTAGTAGTGTCTGACTCTTCATGAACCCATTTAGGATTTTCTTGGTAGAGATACTGGAGTGGTTTACCATTTCCTTCTCCAGCTTATTTTACAAATGAGGAAACTAAGGCAAACAAGTGACTTACCCTGGTCACACAGCTAATAAGTGTCTGAGGCTGGCTTTGAATTCATGTCCTCCTGTCTCCAGGGTCAGTACTCTGTAGATGCAATTAGCTCTTAGCAAAGGCACTTACTGAGATGTCATAGTTCTTATTTTTTAAGTAACTTTCATTTCCCTTATAATCTGGGGCTATAATGGTAATGGGAATTTCAAGGTCTTCCCTGCCTCTTAATAGGTCTAAGGGAAGTTGAAGACCTTGCCTCCT
The DNA here is from genome assembly GCA_028627135.1 of Pseudochirops cupreus. NCBI lineage: Eukaryota > Metazoa > Chordata > Mammalia > Diprotodontia > Pseudocheiridae > Pseudochirops > Pseudochirops cupreus. Next base: position 159,067,141 of record CM053580.1, read on the forward strand.
TTGATGATCTTTCCTACCCTGAGTAAGCTGAATGTAATCACATGGAGCCTGGGATGGGAGAAGTTTGCTGAAGGGTGGAACAGAGTCCACAGGAAGCTGAGAGTCACAGCAATCACAGCAAACATGGAGAGAGGAGAGGACACAACCAGACAGATAGCTAGGCTTGTGAGAGTTTGTTAATGGGAAGGCTACGGGATGGTGTGACTCTCTGCTGCATTGTGGTATATTAACTTCTATGTTGCTATGATAAATTTGGTTTCCTGGCATTGGGATTTGGTTTTCTGGTGTCTGAATAAATGTTTTGCTTCTGTCTTCTATATGGAGAATCTGTTATATTTTGCAATCAAGCACTATGCCGCCATATTTACAGTTGCCATTGATGCTGTGAATATTACATTGGTGCTATATTTGACCACAAGGATGGGATCACAAAATACTGGACTTCTATTTGGAGGTAGAAGGGATTTAGAAGAAGAAATGGATATCCCAGGATGGGAAGATTTACCTTGTTCCTCTTTAGCAAGGGAATGGGCTAAAAGTACAGGGCTCTGTGAAAACTGAGAACTGAAGGGAAAACAGAAGGGAAAACCTAGAGATTTAGAAACATGTTTGCAAGGAACACCAATAAAACCAGGGACAGAATTGGAAGGCGTGTGTAGAAAAGGCTGGGTTTTACTAACAGGTTACCGTATTATATGGAAAAGCAGGGACAAACTGTTGGAAGAGAAAATTCAGATGGAGAGAAAGTTAGCTGATTTGTATGAGAAACTTTCTGTCGCACAGTGTTCGGGTTCTCCTTTAGAAGAGCAAGCTGGAGGGTCTCAGGTGGTAAAAGAAAAAACTGTGAATTTAGCTCTCAAAAACAAGCAGAAAAGTAACAGGAGGAAGGTTCATACAGTTTTGACAGAGGCTGAATGTAGTTGCCATGACGATGACTGCCAGGAGAATGTCTGAGAGGAAAATGTAGCAATGTTACATGATGAGGCTTTTACAAGGGCAAAAGTTCACCCCATACTAAGAAGAAAGCAGGAGAATCAGGGAGGTAAAACAAAGTTCAGGGAGATTATTGAAGATTTCACTCAGCAGGAGGTTACTGATATATTAAGCAGATTCACTCAAAGGATGGGAGAATTATTAGTGTATTGGATGGTTAGAATCAGTGATGAAGGGGCCAGAGAAGTATGGGTAGATAGTGTGGACTGTTTAAAATGTATAGGTATTTGTCAGAATCTTTTTGTCCGGCAAGCTTTTAGAGATTACCATATTCAAGGAGGTAACCATACAACCAGTCTGTTAGCTTTAGCTTTTGATGGATGCAATAAAATGTATCCCATTGATTCTATGTGGCCTAGTGGAGAGAGACCCTAGCACTCACTTAGAGGCTGTATGAGAAAGTTAAGGGAGAGGGTAATGAAAACTGTTGTCATTATTGGAGATGAAAATACATATCACGATATTCCCTTCACCATTTCTCATAGAAATATCATAGTGAAAACAGTTCCTCCTGCTTATAAACACCTACTTCTGACTCTACTAATTGGTGAAATAGAGTACCCTCTTTTGGAGGTGCTGGATAAGATTTCACAGCTAAGTGACTTGGGGGAATGGGGAAAAGATAAATTTCTCAAGAGAGAAGAATAAATATCCAGCAGATTCAAAGTCAGAATTGATAAGAAAAGAATTATTTACTGCTCTGTTGAGAGCAGGGGTAGATTTTGGAAGAATTGATGGTGTTACAACTAATGAACTATACAAAATGTATCAAGAAAAGGGGCTTGATGTTAGACAGAATAGAGAAGTGAGAACTACCCCTACAGATCTCCCTGAACCATTATATCCAAGTTTGTCACACCTTCAGGGAGACTCGAGTAAAAAAAGTACTGGGATAGGTGGAAGTAGTCAATATGCTGGATTTATGGCAGTACATCAAGCTATTAAAACAGAACAAGGAGGACAGTGTCATATATTGTACCATGAATGAGGCTATGTTAGTGGGTTCACAGACTCCAGAGGCATGGCTGACGCTATATTTGTTTCTTTTCAGATTTATGTCCTTTAAACTTGTTTGTGAGATTTGTTTCCTGCAGGCTTGGTACCCTCCATCTGCAGATGCCTGATCATTTAAACTGGATGTTACCCCTGACGTGTCACCCCTGGACCTGGTGTTGACCAAGCTCTAGATGCCAGCTAAAGTATTGATCTCTCAAATGCAACCTCTTGGAGGAAGGGACAGCTCTATGTCCAATTTCAGCAGGAAGTAGCTATGGAGATAAGACCCTTGCCCCTTACCCCAAGATTTGGAGTACCATTTATTCAAGGTGGAAATGATGGGCATGATTGTGCTCAAGTCCCCACCTTAATATATTGTCTTAGATGTCTCCTTTGTGCTATCCCTGTTATATTTTTGTAAAGTTCTGTTGACACCAGTTACCCCACCAGTTACCCCTTAAATTCCCATTAGCCTATGTTATGAAATGTATTATTGTTTCTTTGCTATGTAAGAGATGTGAAAGATCTTGGAGCCAAATGTAATGGTGATGAGAATTTGAAGATCTTCCCTGCCCCCTAATAGGCTGAATGTAATCACATAGAGCCTGTGGTGGGAGGAGTTTGCTGAAGAGTGGAGCAGAGTCCCCAGGAAGCTTAAAGTCAGAGCACTTAGAAATGGAAGGAGGAGAGGACCCACCCACACAGACAGCTAGGCTTGTGAGTGTTTGTTTGTGAGAAGGCTAAGGGATGGTGTGGCTTTCTGCTGCATTGTGGTGTATTAATTTCTATGTTGCTATAATGAATTCAGTTTCCTGGTGTTGGGATATGGTTTTCTGGTGTCTGAATAAATGTTTTGCTTCTGTCTTCTTTTTTGGAAAAATCTGTCATATTTTGCAATTGAACACTATGTCAGCATATTCAGTTGCCGTTGGCACTACAGGGGCAAACTCTCCAGCAAATATACACACCATCTATGGAAAGAGAATGTACAAATTTAGGGTATAGTGGTAGTGAGGCATATATCTGGGGAACATACATGGTAAAAGATATTCACTAGTCTAGTATTAAAGGGTCTAAAAAACATCTTTTCTCTCCAGTAAAAGTCCTCACAAATCTCTACCTGTATACAGCATCTCAGCTGGGTGAGTTCTTTAGCTGGGTTTCCTGGGTCTACTACTCTCTACACCTTGACTCTTAATAGCCAAGGCTAGCTCATTCATGACTCTACAGTTGGCTCCCTCCCCTCCTTCTAGAAGTCTGACTTCAGTTCCTGACAGCAACATCCTTCCTCAAGTGACTGTCTCTGTATCCATGTCAGTTAAAAGTGTTTTTTCGGGGTGGAGCCAAGATGACGGAGTGAAAGCAAGAACTTGCTTGAGCTCATCCCCCAGTTACCTCCAAATACCTGTGGAAAATTACTTGAAACAAATTTTGGATGTATGGAATCCACAAAGTGACAGAGTGAAATACATCTCCAGCTGAGGAGAGCCTGGTGGGCCAAAGGGAAGGGTCTATTGCACCAGGTTGGGAGCGGAGCATAGGCCTGCATGGGCCACACCAGCACAAACCAAGAGCACATACCAGGCCAGAGCAGACCTCAGGGGACTGAATCAGTGGCAGCTGTGGTGTTTTCCCGACTTCTCAACCCACAAATGCCAAAGAGAAAGTGAAAGATCAGTGGGAAAACCATGTTGGAACTGGGCGAGAGTGAAGCAGTTTCCAGCCCCTGCCCCTGGGGCAGTGGAGATGGTGGCTGTGGAGGCAACAACAGCAGCAGCAGCAGTGGTGGTGGTGGCTGCTTCTGGTGCTCCAGGCCCACAGATGTTGAGCAGACCAAGTGGTTGATCAGAAGGCAATTGCAGGAATCTCTTTGCTGGCACAGAGGCAAGATTCTCTTGCTTTGCCATGCTCGAATCTGGATCACGGTCTTGGGTGGTGGTCCTTGAGTAAGAAGGAATACTGGCATGGCAGAGTTTGTGGCAGCTGTGGAGAGGAAGACCTCCTCACAGTTCTGAGGTAGGTGCCCAGAAGTAGTTCTAACAACAGCAGCACAAAACCCCAGAAATTTGGGACACAGCACTCTCCACTCTGGAAACAGAGTTCTACCACAGCAAAGTGCTCAAAAGTCAAGTAATTGGCTGGCAAGATGAATAAACAGAAGAAATGATATCAAACTAAAGAATTTTTCTTTGGTGACACAGAACCACAAGAAGACAACAAAGTCAAAACTCCTACATCAAAAGCCTCCAAGAAAATATGAATTGGTCATAGGCCATGGAGGAGCTCCAAAAGGATTTTGAAAATCAAGCAGGAGAAGTAGAGGAAAAATTGGGAAGAGAAATGAGAGTGATGCAAGAAAATCATGAAAATCAGGTCAACAGCTTGCTAAAGGAGATCCAAAAAAATACTGAAGAAAATAACACCTTAAAAAATAGACTAATTCAAATGGCAAAAGGTTCCAGAAAGCCCATGAGGAGAAGAATGCCTTAAAAAGCAAAAATGGCCAGATGGAAAAGGAAGTCCAAAAGCTCACTGAAGAAAATAATTCCTTCAAAATTAGAATGGACGAAATGGACGATGACTTTAGGAGAAATCAAGGTATTATAAAACAGAACCAAAAAAAAAATGGAAAAAATAGAAGACAATGTAAACTATCTCACTGGAAAAACAACAACCTGGAAAATAGATCCAGGAGAGATTATTTTAAAAATCTTGGACTACCTGAAAGCCATAATCAAAAAAAAGAGTCTAGACATCATCTTTAAAGAAATTATCAAGGAAAACTGCCCTGATATTCTAGAACCAGAGGGTAAAATAGAAATTGAAAGAATCTACTAATTGCCTCTTTAAAAAATACCAAAAAGAAAACTCTTAGGAATATTGTAGCCAAATTCTAGAGTTCCCAGGTCAAGGAGAAAATATTACAAGTAATCAGGAAGAAATAATTCAAGTATTGTGGAAGACCAATTAGGATAACACGAGATCTAGCAGCTTCTACATTAAGGGACTGAAGGACTTGGAACATGATATTCCAGAGATCGGAGGAGCTAGGATTAAAACCAAGAATCACCTACCCAGAAAAGTTGAGTATAATACTTAAGGGGAAAATATGGATATTCAATGAAATAGAGGACTTTCAAGCATTCTTGAACAGAGTTGAACAGAAAATTTGACTTTTAAATACAAGAAGCAAGAGAAGCATGAAAAGGTAAACAGGAAAGAGAAATCATAAGGAATTTATTAAAGTTGAACTCTTTACATTCCTACATGGAAAGATGATATTTGTAACTCATGAGACTTTTCTCAGAATTAAGATAGTTGAAGGGAATATATGTGTGTGTGTGTGTGTGTGTGTGTGTGTGTGTGTGTGTGTGTGTACATAGACAGAGGGCACAGGGTGAGTTGAATATGAAGGGATGATATCTAAAAAATAAAATTAAGAGGGGAGAGGAATATATTGGGAGGAGAAAGGGACAGATAGAATAGGGTAAATTATCTCATATAAAAGAAGCAAGAGAAAGAAAGTTGTTACAAGGGAGGGGAAAAGCAGGGAGGTGAAAGGGCATGAGTCAACCTCACTCATTGAATTTGGCTTAAGGAGGGAATAACATACACACTCAATTGAGTATCTTAATCTACAGGAAAGTAGGGGGGAAAGGGATAAGAGGGAGAGATGATAGAAGGGAGAGCAGATGGAGGAAGGGAGTAATCAGAAGTAAACACTTTTGAAAAAGGACAGGGTCAAAGGAGAAAAGAAAATAAATGGGAGGCAGAGAATATGGAACTCAAAGTTTTAAAAATAAATGTTAAAAAATTGTTTTTACATGCACCCAGAAAGTAAGATAATACAGGCAATGGGGTATAGAACTCCATCTTGCCCTCCAAGAAAGTAAGGGATAAGTGTGTAAGGGGTGATAGGCATGGATAGAAGAGAGGAAAAACTGGGGGGAAGGGGTAATCAGTATGCTTTCCATATTGGAGTGGGGGGTAGGGAGAGATGGGAAGAAAATTTGGAACTCAGAATCTTGTGGAAATGAATGTTGAAAACTAAAAATAAATGAATAAATACAAAAAAGAAAAAGAGAAAGTGTGGGTTGGGTTTTTTTTTGTTTGTTTTTTTGGTCCCTGCTGGATACATTTTCCCCTAGAAAGGTAGATCTTCTTCAAAGCAACATCAGTGAAGGAGGGAGAGGAGGGAGAAATTCTTTCCTCTCTCACTATCCCCAGTGGCAAGTCTCTCTCTAGGGCCGGGTTCTTCTTCTTCTAACTACTGCTAAGCTAGCAGCTCGGCTTTTTAATGATCTTTAGAGCAAGACTGATTTTCCACTGCCCAATTGACAGTTTGATAATTGATAATTCCTTTAAATTCTGTCAGAGTGTTCATGCTTCATAAAGTATATTTTTATTAGCACTTCATTACTTCTGTTATATAAACTCTGTTTTCTCTTATTGTATCCACTGTGTTGCAGAGGGGGAAGATGATGAAATCTTTTTTTGCACATGCTTCCCTCTACTTAAATATTTGCTGTTTGAGCAAATCAGTTGTGTGTGTTTCTCTTTTCTTCAAAGTCCAGAAAAATTCATGCAGCACAGTTCTTAATCCAAAAATAAACATTTTTCCATAAGTTTATACATATATCATGATTAGTGTACATGGGAATTAGATTCATCCCCAGTAGGTGGTTGTACATTTTAACAAATGGCATTCATAAAATTCTCATAGGTTGTACCTTGTCTTGGTACTTGCAAAAGCCTCCCCTAACCCAAAGAGCCAAAGGAAAGAAGAGGAAAATCCAGCTTCCCCCCTCAGAGGGAAAACCTGGTCCCTACAGTTTCTAGAACTCCCAGCTGAGCAATCAGTGTCCTGTGCTGAAAATTTCTCTGAGTCCTGTCAACATGAAGCTCTGGGTTCCAATTCACCCTCCCTCACTAAGTCAAGCAGGGCTGTTTTAAAAAGGAGTAAATTTTGAAAGGTCCCAAAGAGAAGTGGGGTTCTCTAACAGAGATTAATTATATCCTTCCTCTCCATACATAGATGAAATTAAAACCTAGAGAGAGGACGGTACTTGTTTAGGATTACACAGCTTATATATAGGAAAGACGGGATTTGAACCCCGGTTTTCTGATTCGACCACATAAACCTCACAGACACTTTAAATTCCTTTAAATTCTGTCGGAGACGTGTTCATGCTTCATGACCGCAGGAGAATACCAGGTATGGAGAGTTAGGAACCATTGAACTGGGGGAGGGGGGCGGAGGAGGGAGAGAGAGAGGACGACAGCTGGACATTGAGTCCCTTGCCCACAGCCCAACATTCCACCCCGCACAGAACACATGCCTCAGGAAGACTTTCACCACCCTCCACTTCCTTTCACCATTTTCCATCCTGCCTTTGGAAACTATTGTCTTTGAACAGACCCAGTTTCTCTTGCCTTTTGAGAAAAATAATCCATTACAGATTGCTTTGGGTTGGTCTGCGGGCTAACCCGGGGTTGGCCTGAGATAAAACAAATGAGCAGCTTGGTCAGGGAGCTGACTAGACCAAGAGACCGCGCACCAATACGTAGCGGACGAATGGGGACGGGTAGAGGCGGGGGCCGGGTGTGGGCGGGGCTTAGGCTGTGGGAGGAGGAAACTGCGAGGAGCAGTCCCTCCGACCAAGCAGAAAACCGTGCAGTCGAGAGTAGGACTGACTGCTGTGTGGTTACAGCCTCAGTTTACGGAAGATCTCGCTGCTCGGATTCTTCTGCTCTTGAAGCCACTCTGCGGGATCACCGTATCTCTCCTGCGCTCACAACATGCACCTGAAAAAGTGAGTGAGGAGAAGGGAGGAGGGTGATGGGACTAGGGAGAACAGGGAAAGAGAAGAGTTACTGGGCTCCCTCTCTAAATTAAGATTCTCGATGCATGCGCTTATAACCACTGCACTCTCCCATCTACACAGTCCCTCTCGGGTTCTCCCTGGGAGCTGGAAGTCGCCCGGGTGTTTTGGGAGGGAAGACAGCGAAAATAGCGGCGGGACCAGCGGTTCCAGTCCCCTTAAATACCCCAAGGGGGAAGTGGCTGAAAGTGACTGATCCTTAGCTAAACAAAACTGCCTCGAAACTTGTCGGGCAGGGCAGGGCAGGCACCTAGCCCTAAGTAGGAGACCGGGAGAGAAGAGTAACTTGGGCCACTTGCCGGGTTCTGCGCGTTTTTAAACAGGTGCCAGCTGTAGTCCCAGAATGGCAGCTGCTGCATTTAGCTGACAGAGAGAGGAGATGCGAGAGAAAGTCCGCTCTTAGAGGCACTTCTGTAAGGGGCACCCCAGGCTTAAAATGAACTAATTATCGTTACAAGGTGTTACCCAAGGAAGTTTAGTAATGAGGAAAGAGTTTCTGTAGGAATGCTACCTGGCAGTAATGTTAATATCTGAGTCTCGGTACATAGAAAACTATTTAAGTAGGTATTGGAAAGGGCGGATGGGGACGTGACGGGGGAGAGTCATAAATGGATATTTGACCAGAAATCCATTAGTGAAGTTAACTAGACATTCTTATAAAAGCAATAGAAAGGCATCATGCATAAACTGCCTATGGGGGCGTAAAAAGGCAGGAAATAAATGTATTGTGCAAACCACAGACACAAAGTTCAATAAACTTCTACTGATTGTCCACACCTTCTGCGCGGTGTTCGCTAAGTGGCCCAGTGGACGCGGGAGGGACGATGAAAGATTATTAAGTTGCTGCGCCAGCTTTCAAAGAGGAGAGTTAAGATACGGGCACACAATTGTGATACAATGCAGAAAAAAATACCAAGAGAGTTTCCTCCAGAAAAGTGAGCTACGAAAGCTCAGGGAAGAGATCGCCTTTGACAGGAGAGATCAGGAAAGGCTTCGTGGAGGAAGACAGTATTGGAACAGGGCTTGGAACGGTGGGGGTAGGTTTTTTAACAGATGGGTGAGAGGGGGGTGGAGGTGGCCTGGCAGATCAAGAGAACCACAAGCACATAGAAGCAGGAAAGCTAGAGACAGGTTCCAGAACTGAGAGAAGACCAGTTTAGTAGGGAGTATTGATGGTATGAAAGGTATGTAAGATAATACAGAAGATAATATGTAGAAAGTGTTGAATACCATGCTAAGCAGAAGTGAAGAACAAAGGAAGATTTCTGAATTAATCAGAGGTGTGCTTTAAGAAGATTAATAAGACAGTCCTATCTAGGAGGAATTGATGAGGAAAGAAAGTGGGAGACAAGATTCTTGACTGTTAACTCAATTTTTAAAAATTATTTAAAGATTTTTTTACATGTAATTGGGGGAAATTTTTTAAAGAGACTATTGAAGTAAACCAGCCAGAGGTAGACAAGAGCCTGAACTAGGTTGATAGTAATGGAGCCAGAAAAGAGGGGAAGGACCGGAGAAACATTGTTAAGGGATAGACTCCATAGGTTAAGGTGAATTATGGAAAAGGATGGGAGGAAAAAGGAGAGCAGAATTAGAGTGAGAAAAAAATTTTTTTTTTTTTACAAAATCATTGTAAAATCCTTGATAGGGGCGGCTAGGTGGCGCAGATGATTGAGAAAATGGTGGTGTCCATACCAAAAACAAAGAAGCCAAAAAGAGGAATCGATTGGGGGGAGGGGAACTCAATTTAGGACCTTAAACTTGAGATGTAGACAAAAATTCACATGGGCTTGGGAGGGGGGTGACAGATAACTTTAAATATTTTAACAGCCAGTGTAGCTCTTTATGACATATGTAAACATATGTGTATTGTCATAAACAGGGCTAGCTATAAAAGGTCCCCTATGAACATTGTGTTATAAATTTTGTACATTTCAGTAAATTCCAAAATGCTATTCCTATACAGCTTAATTTTTTTCCCTACTTTCCACTACCTGAAATTCTAGACTTTTGATCCTAGATTTAAACTGGAAGGAACCTTAGAGATCATTTTACTGAAGGTCAATTTCCCTAAGGTCATCATTCTCCTCTCCATAAAAACCTATTACTTTTTCTCTCTGGACCATGTGACTCCCTCTTATATCTGTTTGTTTTTCATACTTAAATGTTTAAATGTTGTACAATTAGAACCAAAATCTTCTGACTTCAAGTCTACAACATTTTCCCCAGTTCCTTCTTTTAATTTTCCCTGCTTCTTCTTTTCATGTAAAGGAGACCTTACCTCACACTTTAGTGGGAATTATAATCCAATTGTTTTTTTTTTAATATCATATGAAGGAATGGGAGTTTTGTTAGGGGAAGTGAAAAAAAGGTCATTTTGAATTCAAGTATGAGGAACTGGAGATGGAGGGTAGAGGAAGAAGAAAGTAGGAGGGAAGTTTTGGAGATGCCAGAAATAATTGGTGCCTGAAGGGTGACAAAGGGGAGAAAAGGGGGTGTCTGAAAGAGACGTTAAGCTGGGGGAGGGCACCAAAGATAAATGTCATTTACTTCGCAGTATATCTTAAAAACTGTCTAAGATAATTATATTGCAATTCTGCATTCTATACATGTGATGGCCCTATTTGAGACTACTGGTCAAGATTGTGTCTTGATTCTATACTATATAACAAATGGTGGGTTGCCAGAATCACACATCAAAATTGCACATGAAGAGGTAGAACTAGAGAAGGAAATGAGTCAGTCATGTATTGGGAGTTGGGGGATAGCTCATAGACAGCATGTATTCTCCATTGGTACCCATGCAATATCAAGAGGTCTAGCATATGGACCCTAAAACTCTGAATATACCCCTTGTGGAGTAGGAGGACATAGCGTAAGAGTTACCCAAAATTGGAATGGATTAAAATCTATAGATGGTTTCAGATGGATTAAAAATCTATAGATTTGTTGCAATTTGCACCACTGAAGGGAATGCTCATGTTAATTAGATTAAAAGTCCACCGAAGTATACATTTGGTGAATTTATTTTCTGAATCATAAGAGGACAAAGTGCGTGACTTTCACAAAATTTCATGAAAAGGATACTCCCTTTCTTGAATTCATGAATGTCCTGAAACCTCATATGTGTATCACCTAGTAAGTGCCACATACAATATTAAATCTAATAATTATAGCCCTGGCAGGGAACATGATTTACCTAACGTCATTCAAGTAGGTAGTAGTAGTACAGGTAACAAATCAAGATTTGAATCATAATCCTTTGACTCCAAGCCCGTCCCCTTTATACTGCACACCACTGAATCTTCTCAATGAGGAGACTTTACCTCCCATTTAAAAGTCTTTTCAAAATATTTTTTCCTTTCTTTTTTTTTTTTGAGACAATTGGAGTTAAGCGATTTGCCCAGGGTCAAACAGCTAGTCAATATCTGTGACTACATTTGAACTCAGGTCCTCCTGATTCCAGGCCTGGTATTCTATCTACTGTACCACCTAGCAACCCTCAAAATATTTTAAATAGGAAATCTGTGTCCAGAAAATCTCCACTACTATCTCAAAAACAGCTTTCTCTGACACATCACAATTGACTGAGAATATTAGATTAGTTAGATTATTAATTATTAATTAGATCCTTAGCTTTTTTTTTTAATGTCACTCAAAAATTCTGATGTGAGAAACAGACTCAAAAATGTAGCAAGTTGTGTGGCTTGCAGGTATACCAGCTCAGAGCAAAGGAACTCTCACAAGAGCTGCGACAATCTGACCTAGATTGGTAAACTACCCAGAAGACAACAACTTAGCTGAGCTCCAGTAAGACTGTCTAGTCCCTTGCAAGTTTAGCAAATATAACATGGGTCCTTCTCCACTCGTCTGATCTGTGTCTTGCCATTGGACCCAGATGACTGTGGAGGAGAAAGTGAGGCACAGCTTTTTCACAACCCTCCCTCACTCAAATCAAAGTCAATTGCAAGTCATGCACGGCATCATCTCCCTGATGTCATGATCCTCTTCAAGAACGAAGGACAAGCAAGAAAACCTTAGCAAGTACAGTAACACTAGGTTCAATAAGCCTTGGCCATAGAGACTGTGGATACTGACAAAGGGAAACACAGAGAAGGAAAAGGATCTTGGGAAACTAACAGCTAAATGTGATGGTAGAAGGAGTAAGGCACTATGAGAAAATTCATTTTAAACTGCCCTTTCTTGGGGAGGAGAAAGACAATGTTAACTGTCATCCGTGAAGAGTCTGAGAGAGCTGAGAATTTAGCTTTCATTCTTTTAAGAAAGATTGGGACTGAGGGAATTAGCTGTTAGCTGTGAGAGGACTATGAAAGTTAGCTGGTTGTTTTTTTGGTTTTTTTTTTTTGTGAGAGTGTCTTAAGATTGTGAGTAAACTACATTTAACTCATTTTGTGAAGAGATATTATGGAGAGACTTCCTGAAACACTGGAGTTACCATTGCAATAAAACTGTTGTGTGCAGAACTGAGGGGTCAGTGACAGGACTGAATGACAGGAGCTAAATATTCCATGTCTTTTTTTCCTGCCTTTTGAAGAATACACTATAAATATTAATTTATGACTTTTTATTTGCTTCTACAAAAATTACATCAATATTCTTTAAAGTTATAAGACTAGGGGTATAAGACAGATGGGGGGATTACAGAGGGAGAAAGAGAGATAAAAGTGGGGAAAATAATTTTCTCTGTTCTAGACTAGAGTGGAGGCCCAGAGCTAATAGATTAATTAAACAGAGAGTGTGCATGTCTATTCATTTATAGGCTTTATCAGATTCAGGAACCAAGAGCTAGTAAATAATACGTTATAAACATGCATAAAAATGTGCTAAGATATTAATTTAGTCAACTGTGGCCTCATTGCAGCGACACAAGCCTTCTACTCTTCTTTAATTGATTCTCTATCCCATTCACTACAGCAGCTTTTGCATTCATCTACTCTTAAATTTCCCATGATCTCTTTTCTCCCTACCCTCTCAGCTGAGGATGTGCACATATTTTTCTCTCTATCTCTCTGATTCTGTCTCTCTGTCTCTATCTATCTCTCTCTGCCTCTGTGTGCCTCTGTCTGTCTCTCTGTCTCTTTCTCTGTGTGCCTCTGTCTCTCTGTCTCTTTCTCCGTGTGTGTCTCTGTCTTTCTCTGTCTCTCTGTCTGTCTCTGTCTGTCTTTCTCTCTCTCTCTCACACTGTCTCTCTCTCTCTCTCTCTCTCTCTCTCTCAATATCATTTGAAGAAAACTCCCTTTTCTCCCCGTCTCATCTCACATCCCTCTGACAAAACCCTCCACTATCTTCCTTCACTCAGATGATCCTTCTACTTGTCAAGGCCCTTTCCTGCACCCCTCAGCCATTCCCCTGCTGTCCTCTACAGCAGCTTGTCTCTGCTATCATACCATCTCTTATCTCCAGTCTCTTCCTATCTACTGTCTCTTTCCCTGCTGCCTATGACCATCCCCATATCTCACTCATCCTCAAAAACCCCTCATTTGATCCTAATTTCCCCTCTGGCTATTATCCTATATCTCTTTCCCTTATCAGTTAAACTCTTTGGGAAAAAAAAAGCCATCTACAAACTGGTACCTGCACTTCCTCTCCTCTTACTCTCTTCTAAATCCTCTGTAAATCTGTCTTCTGACCTCATAATTCAACTGAAACCATGTTCTCCAAATGATCTCTTAATTGCCAGATTTAAAGACCTATTCTCAGTTCTCATCCCTTTTGCCCTCTTGTGCAATGTTTGACACTGTTGAACACTATCTCTTCCTTCTAGGTTTTCCTGAAATAGCTTTCTCTTTGTCCTCATCCTACCAGTCTAACTATTCTTCCTTAGTCTCCTTTGCTGAATCTTTATCCAGGTCATGCTCACAGACTATAAGTGTCCCCTCAGGGCCCCTACCTTGGGCCCTCTTTTTACTCTATACTGTCTCTCTTGGTGAGTTCATTACCACCCAGGGGTTCATCTATCATTACTATACAAATGTTTTCCTGATCCATAAGTCAGTCCTTAGTCTCCTGAGATCTAATTCCTCGGCACTGCCTATTGGACATATAGCCAAAACTGAACTATTTAAACATTTTTAAATTTTTCCCCCCTAAAACATTTCTCTCTTCCAGACTTCCTTATTACTGTTTAGGGTACCATCATCCTCCCAGTTACCTAAATTCACAACTTTAGGGTCATCTTCTTCTCCCCTCTCTTAACACTCACTCACATATCAAATTTGTCATCAAATCTTATCATTTCTCCCTTCATTACATATCTTCTATACATCCCCTTCTTTTCACTCACACAGCCACAACCCCAGTTCAGGCTCTCATTACCTCTCTCCTAGATCATTACAGTAGCCTACTAATTGATAGCCCTGCCTCACATCCCTTTTGCCTTCAATCCACTTTCACATAGCTACCAAAGTGATTTTCTTAAAATGTAAGTCTGAATGTCACGCCTATAGTACACAGTAAACCACAACAGCTTCCTATTATCTCTAGGAGCCCACCCTTGTTGGACATTCAAATCTCTACATAGCCCAGCCCCTTTTTACATTTCCAATCTTCTTATACTCTACTCCCTTCCACCAGCCCCCAATTCTTTGTTAATATTTATTATATTTTTAACTTATAGAATAAAACAAGCATTTCCATAACATAGTATAATAAATATAATTGTACATGAAACTGCAAATCTATTATGTACAACTTGCTTTATTCCTTTTAAATATATAACAGTTATCATGTAAATTTCTTCCTTTTTCTTTGTTTTCTTCCTCTCCCCGTCCTAAAGATGGCCAGCATTAGACACACGTAGGTGTATGTGTGTATATATACACATACATATATGTGCATGTATATATGCCTATATGTATATGTACACATGCATGTAGGTATATATGCATGCATGTAGTTGTGTGCACATGTGTATGTATATAAAAACAGAGATATAAATATACACATATATGTGTGTGCATGTATATGTAAAATGATTCCATTCATACTTCTGTTTATCAGGTCCTTCTCTGAATGCAGATAGCATCTTTCTTCATATGTCTTTTATGGTTAATTTGGATATTTATAATAGTCAAAATCACTTCTTTGCTCAAAGTCTTTCTTGAAACAATATTGCTGTTACCATGCACAATGTTCCCTTGGTTCTGCTCTTTTTGCTCTTCGTTGTTTCCTACAATTCTTTCCATGTTTTCTCTTCAACCTATAACCCAGCCACACTAACTTACTTGCTGTTCTGGAAGATAAGATTTCATCATTTGCTGTCTTTTGTCGTGGTCCTCACTCCCGGAATGCTCTCCTTCCTTAGCTCTGCCTCTTAGAAACATTGGCTTCCTTCAGCAGCCAGCTCAGATGTCAGCTTCCTTAGGACACCTTTACCAACCCCCTAGATGCTAGAACTTTCTCTGTTAAGGATACCTTCCATTTACCTATATGTATCTTGTATGTTTGTCATTCTTTACATGTTTTATTCTCCATTCAAATGTAAACTCCTTGAGGGTAGGAACTGGTTTTGTCTTTATTTGTAACCCCAGTGCTTAGCACTATGCCTGACACAGATTAAGCACTTAATAAGTGTATGTGGATTGGTCGAACTTTATTCATAATTTCACTTTTCTAGGCGTCAGTTTCTTCATCTGTAACATGGGAGAATCGTGCTAGATTATATCTAAGGAACTGTATGGATCCGACATTCTATAATTCAAATAAAGCTAAGAAATAGTATTCGAGTTCTTCCTGTGCTATTCAAGGAATAGTAAAGATGAACATTTTTCCAGAGCATTGTATTTAGCCAAGAATCTTACTGATTTGTAGGAATTACATCCATAGGCTTAATTTTCAATATTGTAGTCTTTTATTTAATTTTAATTATTTATTTCTGAGTTGTGTCCCCCAGGGAGAATAGAAGTTTCCTAAGGGCAAAGACTGTTACAGATTTTGTCACTGAATGGCCAGCAAACACCTGGTCTGGAACCTGTGCAGAGAGTAGGCACTTACAGCTTATTCATTTGGGTTGGATTGATTAATATAATATTTTAACAATGTGTTTTGGTTGCCAGAATTATACTCAGAATAAGTTGACAGGTGGACACTTCGTATTTGATTTTTAAAATCTAACTTGCCTTAGTCTAGGTGCCTCAGAGTTTTTTGTTATTGGCTACTCTAAAACAGAAAGTAATATACTACTTTCTGTTCCCCCACGCTTCCTTTCCGCTTCTCCTGAATAAGACATTTAGTTATCTTCTTGACTAAGAAATAACCTGGGAATATGTGAGTTTGTTGATTCACAGAAAATGAAATTGCCTGTTTGTATCTCTGTATAATGTAAATATACACACCCACAATGTTAGCTTTTGTGGTTCTTGGCTTAGTTCTAATGTCATATAGTTATTGGTAATAACAGTAGGTAGCATTTATATGCGCTTTAGGCAGTTTGAGGTTTGCAAAATGCTTTACAAATAGTATTTTATTTGATCCTCGCACCAACCCTGGGAGGTAGTTGCCATTGTTAACTGCATTTTACAGATGAGGAAACTGAGGCAGATAGCTCAGGATCACACAGCTAGTAAGTATCTGAGGCTGGATTTGAACTCAAGCCTTCCTGATTCTAAGTCCAGAGCTCTATCTACTGCACTGCTAATGTCTCTCTTATTTGTTCTTTATTTTATTATAGAACTGGATTCCTCTTGCTCCTTCTTGATTGTCTGAGAGCTGGTAAGTCCACAATATTTCCTTTGGGATCTATAGACACATAGTGGTAAACAGATCATTACTCAGATCTTCCCACTTTTTAGTAGTAAAAATTGCTTAATCTAAAGTCATTTCATTTAACCTAAATATCCTCTACTCTACCTTTTCTATCTTTCTTTTTAAAAAATGTAATAAAAGTCAGAATTGTAGGTTAGGCTCAGCTATTTCC
Source organism: Pseudochirops cupreus (assembly GCA_028627135.1). Taxonomy (NCBI): domain Eukaryota; kingdom Metazoa; phylum Chordata; class Mammalia; order Diprotodontia; family Pseudocheiridae; genus Pseudochirops; species Pseudochirops cupreus. The sequence goes on from CM053580.1 coordinate 159,083,947, forward strand.
TGAAGGCAAAAACACACTTGCTTTCCTAGATTTTGTAATTCTGACATATGTAAAACCCCATCTCTGCCTCAGGGGAAAACGCTGCAGATGTGCCCCTCCCACTCCATTTATTCATTTGAAGCTTCATTCCGAAATTCGGAATCATTAACCTAGAGTTTCTATTGCTGCCTTTTCCGTGGCTATATGTTCTATACATTCCAAGGCTAATCAACACATTTGTTCCTAAGAACCAGTAGCTTCCACAAAGTGCTAGAAAATAGCCCCTTAATAGTCAAAGCCAGATGCTTATTGTCCTCCTCTTGGATGATAGGGGAGAATCATAAAAGCTGTGTTTCTTTATAGTCCAGTTCAGTTAACTATAATATAGTTGATACAATTGCTTCTTTTTAAACTTCTGTACCAAGCAAGCAGGGAAAAAACCATAGCCTGTATTAATAATGCTAGGTATTTCATGACTCATCATCAAATTATTATGTCCCTAGGAAATAATTACTTGTTTTAAACGTGTGATCTTAGAAGTTTTGCTGCAATCTTGTATGATTGTAATCTGTTTGAGGACCAAAATGTTTTCCAGCAAAAACATATCTCTAGTTTTGTAATAATTATTAATATAATTAATTTCATAATTAAAGATAAAGTAAGTTTCAATATGGAAAAATATAAATTTCAGAGAAATTCTTCAGAATATACCAATTCTGTAAATTGAGTCACACCACACTGTAGTGAGAGGTCTCTGCTCAGCCAGTGATTGAATGAATATGGCCAGGATTACATGCATTCTGAGTCAATAGCTTCCTTTGGTTTATCCTAATCATTTCTTTTTGTAGGTCAAGTAAAATCATTTAAATCAAATTGAGTGTATGAAAATGGGCAATTGACCAAGAGGATGGGGCAGCTTCTGAGAATTTTGAAATATTTTTCCATTTTGTTTTGTAATGGAAGTAACAATTGACCCACTATTCTTGACACAGAGTCAAATAATTTTGCTAAGTAATATAAAAGATTTGCTTCAAATATATGCAATGAGGGATGGCTAGGTGGTACAGTGAATAGAGCACTAGCTCTGGAGTTAGGAGGACCTGAATTCAAATCCAGCCTCAGACACTTAACACTTAACTAGCTATGTGACCTTGGGCAAGTCACTTGGGCAAAGCAAAAAAAAAAAAAACCAAATATATGCAATGAAAAACTTCATTGCAATGTACACATAAGGCAGTATTAATTTTTTTCTCTATAAAATCACACACTGAGCTCCATAAAGGTTTAACCCAAAGGTGAGGGTAGACTGACTCTATGCAAATTATGAGATAGGTAGTAGTGGTTCTAGCTGTGCTCTCTTCCCACATCAGTGGTGCTTTATCTCCCCTACATTCTATTTTCCAAATCTGTCCTATAAAAATGGGCTCACATATCCTTCTTTCACACTAAAATGTAAATTATTGAGAACCACTAGAAGTAACAACCCTCACAGCAAAGTCTTGAACTAAAAGAATGAAACTCTGATAGACCTCAGATAGCAGCTAAAAGAGAATTTGATGAATTAAGACACCTTCCCAGGATGCCTGACATTATATCACATGAGTCTACACCCTCCTCAGCTTGCACAGAAAGATAAAAATGAGAGTGGTCTAGCCTCACCAAAGACCAATGCAACATGTATCTCCATGTAGAACTTTCCTGCAGAACTTCTTAACTTCTCAGATGTAAAAGGCATGTTACTTTATCAATAACATAATGCATGCCTTCACCTCTTCATGGTGTCACTGTGAAAGAGCTGTCAAGCATAGGACAGAAAAAAGATGCAAAGTCACTGGTGTCTTGGTTTTTTTTCCACTTTTTGGAGGGGGAAGGCAGGGCAGTTGGAGTTAAGTGACTTGTCCAGGGTCACACAGCTAATAAGTATTAAGTGTCTGAGGATGGATTTGAATTCAGGTCCTCCTGACTCCAGCACTGGTGCTCTATTCACTGCACTACCTAGCCACCCCTCACTGATATCTTCTTAAGAGTTACATAAGTAAAGCATGTAGACCTGGATGGGATTTCCCATTTTGTCCTTGCTCCATACTTTGAGAAGACCTATGAAATATAGAAAGAATCACTCTTGTAGTGATGGAATATCCAAAAAGTATAATTTTATACCTTTTTTATACCTTTCCCCTTACATGAAAAAGCAAGGAAACATATTATAGAATCTTTGATGAGTTGAGAAGGGAGAAAATAAATCCAAGAAACAGTGAAGAAAACTGAAAACCTTGTAGAAATGAACTCTTTCCTAGACCATATTAATCTATTTTGATTTGAACATTATTATATCCTAATTCATCCATGAGTTGTTTCAAAAGTCAGAAAAATAAATATTGCACATAATTATTCTATATGAAAATTAACAACATTAGAAAGCTGTTGGATCAGATGATAATATTAAAAGAAAAAAGTTAGCACAGTGCCTGACACATGGTAGGGACTTAAGAAATGCTTATTCTTCCCCTTCCTCTCCATTGTAGTTTTTTTATTAAATTATTTATTTTTAGTTTCCAACATTCACTTTCACAAGTTTAAAATTTTCTCTCCCTCTCTCCCCCCTACCACTCCAAGATGGCTTGCAATCTGGGCTCCACACATACATTCCCATTAAACACATTTTTCACGTTAGTCATGTTGCATAGAAGGATTATAATGAATCGGAAAAACCATAAGAAAGAAAAAAAAAACAAAAAAGAAAATAGTTTACTTCGTTCTGCATTCTGACTCCATAGTTCTTTCTCTGGATGTGGCTGGCATTTTCCATCATGTGTCCTTTGAAATTGTTTTAGGTCCTTGCATTTCTGAGAAGGGCTAAGTCTATCAAAGTCAGTCCTTGCACACTGTAGCTATTACTGTGTACAGTGTTCTCCTGGTTCTGCTCCCCTCACTCAGCATCAGTTCATATAAATCTTTCCAGGTTTCTCTGAAGTCAGTCTGTTCATCATTTCTTACAGCACAATAGTATTCCATTACATTTGTATACCACAATTTGTTCAGCCATTCCCCAATTGATGGGCATTCCCTTGATTTCCAGTTCTTGGCCACCACAAAAAGGGCTGCTATAAATATTTTTGTACTTGTGGGTCCTTTGCTCATTTGTATGATATCTTTGATCATTGTAGTTTAAAAATACTATTTATATAGTCTTTTCAGTGCCACCATGTTTTTATTTTCAACATGTGAAGAAATAGTTAATGTGATGTCTTCTAATTTTGGCCTGGTTTATGAGGTATTTCTAGTTTTCACAGGGCATATCACAAAACTTTAAAGAGAAATTTTACAAATAAAATTAAAGTTAAGGCACACACACATAGGAGTGGAGATCATGCTTTTACAACAATAATACTACTACCCAGTCATTACTAATGTTGCTCATTAAGAGGAGATCGAGAATCTTTCTGATTCTTTAAGTTTTATGCAACTATGTTTATCATATTTTGCCTCTAGGGAGACCTTTCTGAGGCTTACTCTTATGTATGTTAAAGAAAGTTGACTAATGGGAGACCACAAAATACAATGACAGTGAGTCAGCCCAAAGGAATTGGAAATCACTAGGGTGTTAATGTAGTGTGTTAAATACACGTGTCCATAGTTCTTTACAATGAGAAACATAATAAGCACAAAGTTGAGCATAAGTGATCACTAGGCATACTATCATTTTTATTTACAAATACAAATTTATACCCTCCACAGTGGCAGAAATTAAAGATGGTCCTATATATTATCTTTTTTCACTCTTCTCCAACTCTTTGTGACTCCATTTGGGGTTTTCTTGAGAAAGATCCTGGAGTGGTTTGCCATTTCCCTCTCCTGATCATTTTACAGATGAAGAAACTGAGGCAAACAGGGTTAAGTGATTTGTCCAGGATCACACAGCTACTATCTGAGGCTGGATTTGAATTCATGAAGATGAGTCTTCCTGATTCCAAGCCCTGTGCTCTATCTACTGCAGCACTAGCTACCCAAACAGTCCTTTACCTGTCTTCAAACTCGTTGGTTCTTGACATTTTTAGTCTATAGCCCTCTCTTGGCTAATGGAAGCAATGTTGGGCTAGAAATCAGGTCTCCCCCTCTCCCACTAGTTAGCTTTAGGACCTTGAGCAAAGGACTTCAACTCCCTGGAGCTCTTCAAAATTGGAAGAGGGAGAGATTGGACCAGATTGTTCTCTAAGACCCCTTTCAGATCCAACTTTATGTTGTACCATTCTACTCCCTTTCTCATTACCTCAATATTCTCCTTGGTGCTACTGTTAACTCTGAATGTGTTTTCTGAGATTATTAAATTATCCAGTGCTTCTGGATAATAAGTTGATAACCCCCATTTAACTATTAAAGTGACGGTTACCTGGGGAAGGGAGCTATAAGTATCCCATCTTCTGTTAAGTACAAATGTGTTGTGGTCACAGACATTATTTGTAAAAATCACATTTGTGAATATAGTTACAAAGATGATAAACAGCTTGAAGAGCTAACAGAAAATTTTCACAAATTTTATTTCACATTCTTTTTGTCTTTGCAGTTATCATGGAAGAAGTACAAGGCGTGGTAGGCGGTAATGTTGACCTAGGCTGCATTATTCCTGAAAAAAAACATTTTGATTTAAATAAAATAAATGTTTATTGGCAAACAACAAATGAACCAACAGTAACTCTAAATTCATATGTTCCTGGAGAGGATACTTCCAAATATGTTAATTTAAAATATCAGAACAGGACATCATTTACACTTGAAAAAATGGAAAAAGGCGATTTTTCTCTGCATTTGTCTAACATCACCATAGAAGATGAACTGGAGTTTGCATGTCTTGTCTTGAACAAATCTACTACTGAGATCTTTTTCTCATCTATAGTCAATCTCCGTGTGGCAGGTAAGGACACTGGAAATGGAAAAATTTGATTCTAACTATTGTAATGCCTTGAGGAACTATTTTAATCCTATAAGAATCCATGATTTTATTGAAAGAGTAGGGAAGCAGTGGGGCCCAATGGATAACATATTGATCTTGTAGTAAGAAAGATTTGACTTCATATCCCACTTCTGACACTTACTAGTTGTGTAACTATGAACAAGTCAATTAACTCAGACTTATAGTTGAGTCATGGTCTCTTTTGGTGGAAGGGGTTCACATCCCCATGAAATCAAAGATCCTTTTCTTTATGATGTAGTACATTATTGACATATTTAAACTCTTAGTAGATGGTAGCTTTTGTGAGTAATTATGGCCCTCCCCCCAAAGGTCATGAACTGGTAGCTAACTTTCTAACAATGAACTACCACCTTTAATTTATCTATCTTTAGAGTTTTTACCAGGACCACACTTAAAGAATTGTATAAGGGCATCTCTATTCCATGATAAGATATCAGAATAAGAGTTTAGCAAAACTCTTGGGAAATTATGTCAAACGAAGCCTGCTAGCTACTGATTCACTAGTCTCCCATCCAGAGGAAAAACAATTTCTACAAACAGCCAAGATTCCATTTAACTTGGCAGAAAAAAGATTGGTTAAAATATGTTGGAAATAGACTCAATTATATTATGAAAATTTTTTCCAACTGAAATTTTTCTTTTCCCTTGACTATCTCTAATAGGTCAAGTGTTGCAGAAAAAAACCATAACTTTGCTATTCTTGTCCATCCAGTCAACTAGTTTTCATAGAATCATAGATTTTATGGTAAAAATGACAACAGAGGTCATCCACTATAACCCCCTCATTTTACAGGGGAAGAAAATGAGACCCTGAAAGATTAACTAGCTTACCCATGATTAAGTCAAGTTAGTCAATAAACTTGTATTAAGCACCTGCCATGGGCCAAGCACTGTGCTGAGTACTGAGGGTATGAAAAGAGGCAAAAAACAGTCACTGGCCTCAAAAAACTCACAATTTAATGAGAGAGACAACAAGCAAGACCATCTGTAAAAATAAGCCATATAGAGATAGATGGGAAATAATTAAGAAAGGGAAAGCACTAGAATTAAGAGAAGTTGGGAAGGTATTCCTATAGAAGACAGGATGATAGCTGGGACTTAATGGAAGCCGCCATGTGGAGATGAGGAGAGAAAGCATTCCAAGCCATGATACAGTAAAAAGCCGTGATCACGCCCAACAAGCAATACTTGGCACAAAGTCAACCCTCTGCATTTTTCCCTTAGTATTTATTAGTACTAGTTAGAAACAGAGATCATTTGTATCAGTTTATTCTGCCTCTTGCTCTTTTACTGAAGCTATTTAAAATCTCAGTTTCTTTGCTGATTCTCTGGGATTTTCTAAGTAAACCTTTTTATATCATTTGCAAATGGGGATGATTTTCTCTCTCATTTACCATTTTCCTTCATATTTAGATATTTCATTATTAGAGGGGAAAATCAGCAAACACCAAGGAGATCATTAAAAAAAGACTCTCAATAAAGAAACCCTTCTACAGTGTTTATTGCCTGGGGAAAGCACAAGGGCCTGAGGGAAGGTGGAGTCTCCTGTTGCCCCTTGCTTCAGGATTTTCTTTCAAGTTTACCAGTACCCTGAATGAGGGCTACTGTCCTCTTTGTTCACTTGTTTCAGTCACATTTGACTCTCTGTGACCCCATTTGGAGTTTTCTTGGCAAAGATCCTAGAGTGGTTTGCCATTTCCTTCTCCATCTCATTTTACAGATGAGGAAACTGAGGCAAATGGGGTTAAGTGACTTGCCCAGGGTCACACAGCTAGTAAGTATCCGAGCCCGGATTTGAATTTGAGAAGATGAGTCTTCCTGACTCCAGGCCCAGTACTCTATCCACTGCCACCTACCTACCCTTTTGTGCTGACATCTCATCTCCCAGTCCCACCTAGTGTTACCCATAGCTCAAACCCTGGGATGTTTCTCCTCCTTGCAACAGCTCCCTAGTAATTTTCAGAATCTTGGTCATATCCCTAATATGATCCTTTTTTTTCCCCTTCTCTAGCAAACTATACTGTTCCAATAGTAGAAGATAAGACCAACAATACGGAGGTAATTTTTACCTGCACTTCCCACAATGGTTTTCCAAAGCCAAAGGTTTACTGGGTAAACAAAACAGATAATAGTTTACTTAATCAAAGTCTACAAAATGATACCTTCACCACCAATGAGAAAGGCTTATTCAGCGTCTCCAGTGTACTGAAGATTACATGGACTCCTAATATCAGTATTGCATGCTGTATAGAAAACATGAACCTACAGCAAAACCTAACAGTTCAGTCAAGTAAGTTATTCATTGGTTAAATGGGAAAGGTGTGCATTTGTTCTTCACTAACCAAACTACACCCCAAAAATAATAGAGGAAGAGTATTTGCAAGCAGAGTGAATTCTTAGAACAAAGGAAAAGTGATTTTGGAGCAAAGAAAAACTTGCCATCCATTTTAAGCACATACTACATGCTGGGCACTTTTAAAAATATTACCTTATTTGATCCTTCCAACAACTCTATGATATAGGCACCATTATGACCCTCATTTACATTTGAGCACACTGAGGCAGACAGAGATTATACAACTTTCCCAGCTTCACACAGAGAGTAAATGTCTGAGCACTCTGATCTTTTTTATTCCAGGCCCAGCAGTCTATTCACTAAGATACCTAGCTGCCTCTAACTAGAGGTTGCATGACTCTATGTTCATGATATTAGAGAGGGAATTCTTCTTCAGGTCTTGGGTTGTACTCTATGACCCCTAAGGTTCCTTCAGACTGTGATTCTATGACTTCCAGAAAGAAATCCTACAGCCATTGAGTCTACAATTCCAGAATTTTCATATCATAGTATATTAGATTTAGAGTCTAAAAGTTGCAGGCTCTAGAGTATTCAGTTTACTTCAGTTAGTTTGATTCAGTACTTATGAAATGCCTTTTATGAGAAAAGTCCTGAACTAGACTTGGGGGATAGCAAACAAATCAGATACGTTTCTTGACCTTATATAAAAAACCCCATATTTACTGATGGGTCAAAATTATGTTTATGAAAATGCTGACCAGTTCGATTAGTGATTCACAAAAT
>CM053580.1:159099322-159109896 GCA_028627135.1 Pseudochirops cupreus
GATAGAATAGGGTAAATTATGTCACATAAAAGAGGCAAAGAGAAAGCTGTTACAATGGAGGAGAAGAGCTGGGAGGTGAAAGAGAACAAGTCAACCTTACTCTCACTGGATTTGGCTTAAGGAGGGTATAACATACACACTCAATTGGGTATCTTACTGTACAAGATAGTAGGAGAGAAGAGAATAAAAGGGGGAGATAATAGAAGGGAGGGCAGATTGGGAGAGAGGGTAGTCAGAAGCAAACACTTTTGAAAATGGACAGAGTCAAAGAAGAAAATAGAATAAATGGGTTTGGGATAGGCTGGAGGGAAATATAATTGGGCTTTCACAATATGACTACTATGGAAATGTTTTGCACAACTACACATATATTGCTTGTCTTCTCCATGGGGGTGGGTGAGGAGGGAAGAAGGGAGAGAATCTGGAACTCAAACTTTTAAAAATAAATATTAAAAAAAAATTGTTTTTACATGTAGCTGGGAAATAAGATATACAGGCAATGGGGTATAGAAATTCGTCTTGCCCTACAAGAACATAAGGGGTAATGGGGTAAGGTTGGAGTATAGGGGAAGATATAAAAGAGGGCAGACTGGGGAAAGGAGTAATCAGTATGCTTGCCATCTTGGGGTAAGCAGGAGGGGAGAGATGGGAAAAAAATTTGGAACTCAAAATCTTGTGAAAATGAATGTTGAAAACTAAAAATAAATTTTGGGGAAAAAATAAATTTTTAAAATTATGTTATAAAAACCATTAATCTTATGTAATTATTATACTGGGAGATCCTATATGTAGGCATGTTCTGTAAGTCTTTTAGCACTCCTTTTATTTATAGAATCAGAAATTTTGATAGCTGATAGGTAATTTGCATGTTATCTAGTCCAAAATTCAGAACTAGATGCTGAGACAGAATTTAGAAGCCTTCTCGGGGGCTTTCCACACACATGTGGGAAATATATTTTATCTTCCAACAACAAGAACCAAGGAGAACAAAGAATCCTTAAGACTAATACACAATACAAAATGATCCATGTAAATTTTTCTAATCTGGACATCATGCCTTATTCTCTTAGAAACTGGGTAATATCCTAACCCTGCTTAATATACTTATATGATGACTTGTGACTCAATGATCTCTTGAACTGGGAAAAAACAAAGTGAAAGAGAAATCTAATAGACATCCCCAGCCAAGATTTCAAACCAAACCAAAGCAAACCCTGAGCTTCACTCATCTGAACAATCGCCATTCAACCAATGCCAGTCATGTAATAAATAAGGAAAAAAGTCACAGGGAGCTAACTTTTTTTTCTTGTTCTTAGCATTGACCAAGGTCCTATGTCTCACAAAGCACAGGAAAGTACACAGCAAAAGATTTTGTTAGATACCTTGCTTACTAATCTTTTCTTGACCTTCAAACTGTTCTGACATTTTGTATTGACAGTGTAAGCAAACATTTCTTCAATGTGCCAAAGATACATCCATGTCTATATATGGATACCTCAATGCCCTGGCCTTGTGCTTCTCGCTTTTCCGACCTGACTTCAGATTTCTAAAACATATGTAGCCTGAGCAGCCAGCCTCTAGCCTTCTCTCATTAGGCCAGACAACCAAATTAGTTCGATGACACTTTAGATAGCATAAGGAAAGCCCCAAGGAACTGTCTTTTAATAGTGAGAGATCTTTTTTGGTCAAGATATGTTTAAAGTGGTCAGAAGCAGGGTAGGCAGGGCACAGGGGGCACACAAAAGACATTTAAGAACCCAAATTCAGGAAGAAAATAAAATAAGTTAGCTTGAGGTCTGGAGTAGAAGTTGTAAAAAAAGAAAAATTCCAAGAGGCCTGTTTCAATAAAGAAAATTTCTGTGGTTAATGACTTATTCATTAGAAAGGAGGGGGTTAGGAAACAGAGTAACACCTGCCAGGGTGCCAAGTACAACTAAGTTAGACTTGGATTTGGAAAAGAGAGTCAGAGAGGGCACGGGCAGACTATGTGTTTATTTAAAATAAGTTTTCATCCATGAGACGGCAGAGCAAAGAGATGGTAGAAGCCGGAGGAGGGAAACCACAGCTGGGGGTTTTCTCCATGTAAAGAACCAGGGAGGTCCCAAGGCAAGTGTGTAGATAAGCAATGAGCTAAGCGGCCGCCTCGAGGGCGCTGCGTTTTGCCAAGAACAGAACTTCGTTGGGTTTGCATTTTTATTGATTCTGTTCATTGTTATATCATGTTCATTCCTGAATCTATCCTTCCCATAGATGGATGGACGGACGGACGGATGGATGGATGGATGGATGGATGGGTGGATGGATGGATGGATGGGTGGATGGATGGGTGGATGGATGGATGATGGATGGATGGATGGATGGGTGGATGGATGGATGGATGGATGGATGGATGGATGGGTGGATGGATGGGTGGTTGGATGGATGGGTGGATGGATGGGTGGATATCTAACTGTATATGGAGGCATCTAGAGGGCTCAGTGGAGAGAGCCCTGGGCCCAGAGTCAGGAAGACGCAAGTTCAAATCCAACTTCAGATTCTTCCTAGCTGTGTGACTTTGGGCAAGTCACTTAACTTCTGATTGCCTGACAAAATGGAACTGCTGGATCCAGTAAAGAAGGAAAAGGCAAACTACATCAGTATTTCTGCCAAAAAAAAAACCAAATGGAGTCACAAAGGGTCAGACATGACTCAATGACAACATCTATCTTCCTATCATCTATTTGCCTATCATCTATCTACCATCTATCTACCTATCATCTGTCTATCTCTCTGTCATCTATCTATCTACCTATCATCTACCTATCTATCTATCTATCCATCTATCTACCTATCATCTGTCTGTCATCTATCTATCTACCTATCATCTACCTACCTATCTATCTATCCATCTATCTATCTGTCTGTCTGTCTATCTATCTATCTATCTGTATATCTATCTATCTATCTGTCTTTCTATTTGTCTGTCTATCTATCTATCTATCTATCCATATACACACATGTTTCCACCGGTGTATATATGCTTCTATGCACAGATACGGGGAAATAAATCCATCTCTCTAAGCAGTTCAATAAAGACAACCAATACATCTAGCAGGATATGCAATATTCCACACTGATAGCTCCTCTTCTCTTTGATGAGTTAAGTGAGAGTTGGTTGTGGTTTGTTTTTTTTTCTTAAGTCTCCTTCAGGACCAAGCTTTGTCCCGATTACATAATATTCAGGTGTTTCTCTAATTGTGGCAGCGGCTGTTCCTTTACATTATAGTAGTCATGGATATTATGTTTCTTGTTCAGTTTACTTTATGTGAGCTCATATAAGCCTTTCCATGTTTCTCTGTACAGTCCCATTTCGTGACATTCCATTTATTTCATTTCCCAGTGAATGAGCACCCATTCTATTTTCTTTATTCACCAAAAGTGCTACTATGAATATTTGAACACAAATGGGATCTTTCCCCACCTTCTTGAGGGTACATGGTAAGCAGTGGAATCACTAGGTCAACATTTTAGTCACTTTTATTTTAAGAATCGTTCTGGGGGCAGCTAGGTGGTGCAGTGAATAGAACACCAGCCCTGGAGTCAGGAGGACCTGAGTTCAAATCCGACCTCAGACATTTAATATTTACTAGCCGTGTGATCTCGGGCAAGTCACTTAACCCCAAGTGCCCCTCTTAAAAAATTTTAAATTAAAAAAAATCATTCTGTGTTACATTCCAGAATCCATGAAACAATCTTCAAGTCCATCAATGACATTTGAATGTTCCTGTTTACCTTCCGAAGCTGATCATTCTCACTTTGTCATCTTTGCCAACTTGTTGAAACTTCAGAACTGTTTTGATTTCCATTTCTCTAATTATATATATTTTATGTACACACACATACACACACACACACACACGTGTATTAATTCTCCAGGTGGCTTATATACTAGGCCATTGTCATAGATACTTCATGCAAAGATTTTTTTTCCCTCAATTAACTGTTTCCCTTCATATCTTCCTATATTTATTTTTTGGTACACTTTTAAATTTCACTCTATCAAAGTCATTTATTTTATTTGTTATGATCTTTTCTATTTCTTACTTGGTTAAGGATACAAAATAAACTGAGTGACAAGGGGATATGTAAGGGTAAAGGAACAAGGGAGCCAGATCCAATGTTACAAGACCCTCTCTAGAAACGCCTGAACAGCTGCAGCTGCAGGTGGAGTAGCAGAGGTTTAGGAGAGAGGAGAGAGAGCATCCAGAAGAGGGTTGAACCAAAATGGGGAAACATCAAAAGAAGTGTGGAAAGTCAGTCAACTAAACATTTATTAAGTGTCTACTTTGAGTCAAGTACTAGCACTTGCACCAGGTACTAAGCACCAGGAATACAAAGAAAGGTGAAAAAAAAAAATGAAACAGCAAAACCCATCTCTGCTCTCAAGGAGCTCATAGGCTAGCAAAGGAGACAACAGAAGTACAACAACATAACAACAAGATATATACGGGATAGAGTGGAAGTAGTCTCAGAATGAGGGCAGTAAAATTAAGGAGGACTGGGAAAGGCTTCTTGCAACAGGCAGGACTTTAGCTGACACGTAAATAAAGCTGGAAAAGGTAGGAACTGAAGATGAGAAGGAAGAGAGTTTTAGACATAGGGGACAGCCAGTAAAATCACCGAGTAATGAACCAGAGCACCTTGTTTAAGGAACAGCCAGGAGGCCAGTGTAACTGGACCACTGCATATAAGGAGGAGAATAAGGTGTGTGAAAAGAGTATAAAGGTAGGAAGGGACCAGATTATGAAGAGTACTGAATGAAAAAAAAAAAGAGTATTTTATATTTGATCCTGCAGGTAATAGGGGGTCACTGGAGTTTATTGAATGTGAGGAGGGCATGACGTGATTAATGTGGAAGGTTAATTTAACAGATGAGTGGATGGTAGACTGGAGTGAAGAGAGCTTTGTGGTAGGGAGACCAACCAGCAGGCTCCTGCAATAACCCTGAGGTGGGGTGATGAAGGCCTGCAAACAAGTTGGGGCTGTGTCAGAGGAGAAGAGAGAAAATATATAGATGCTGTAAATGTAAATGTAAAACAAGACTTGATGACTGAAGGAGGTTCTAAAGACGTGCTTTATAAAATGACCCTAGAAACAACCTACAATTGCGTTTTCTGATGTTTCAAAGAGTTGTCTTTCAAATATTTAGTACTGCCTCTTTCCCTAGCATGGAATAACTCAGGCTTTATGATTAATGAATGTGAAATTTTTTATGAAAATTTTATTGCCACCCAATTTACTTTAATTTAACCTTAATTTTTTTTTCAATTTAAATTAAGAGACAAACAACATTTATTTTTTGGTGAGAAATTGAGAAGAATTTTTTTCCAAAGGGTACACATCTGGTGGTAACTTACAAGACTAAAAAAATTACGAGCTTCATTTGGGCAATTCAGCTTCCTAATTACTCATAAGGAAGCAGGTCAGAACTTTATTGCATCAATTAATTGCCAACCCCCCCCCCCAAAGACAACACCTGGGGTGCTTATTTAATGTTGCTGGGTTCCTAGTGAAAACAGATCGTTTAGGGAGAACTTTTTAGGGAACATCTGCTTACCAGGCTATTTTTTATTGTGCAACTTAAGGTTAATTCTTTAAGGAGCAAAAAAATAAAATACTTAAATCTCTTGACCTCAATACATAGAAACAAATGAGAGCATGTGTACACATACAACATAGACATGTCCCATGGCCTAAGCTTAGGCAAATTTGTGATATTTTCTTCTAACATATTTGCTTGAAGAATAGATAAATGGGGCCAGCTAGGTGGCCTAGTAGATAGAGCACTGGCCCTGGAGTCGGGAGGACCTGAGTTCAAATCCAGTCTCTCAGACACTTACTAGCTGTGTGACCCTGGGCAAGTCATTAACCCTTCTTCCCTCTTCTCCCCCCCCCCCCAAAAAATACTAGCTAAGTAGTGCTATGGAGGAAGCACAGTAGGACTTGGAGTTAGGAACACCTGAGTTCAAATTCTGCCCCAGACAGTCACTTAAACTCTCGGTTTTCTCACCTACCTACTGACGTTGTTTCAGGGCATTGAATGATAATGATAATGTAAAGCACTTTGCAGACCTTAACTTCTGCATAAAGGCTAACTATTTGCTTACGTATTTTACCGCCATCATATTGCCAACCACTAAAAAGAAAGTTTGAGGGCAAAATGTGTATTTCTTTTGATTCCTCACTTCCCTTTTGGTGACTGTTGCTTTTTAAGTTGTTTTTCTTTTTTTGTTTTGTTTTTCTGAAAGCTTGGCTAAAGTGGCTAAAATTGGTGAATCCAGTCCAAGATAGGGATACATTAAGATAGAGGATGATTAAGCTTTGTAACTCTGCCCTAGTATTTGGCCCTTCTAATCGAAGGGTGTGAACATGTGCAAATTTACCTAACCCAATATATTTTATGTTCCTGGGTTCCTAGTGAAAACAGATCATTTGGGGAGAATGTTTTAGGAAACATCTGCTTACCAGGCTATTTTTTATTGTGCAACTTAAGGTTAATTCTTTCTTTAAGAAACAAAAAAATAAAATACTTAAATCTCTTGATCTCAATACGTAGAAACAGCCAGTCTTAGACATCATATCCAGCTATCCCTCAGGAAATTCCAGAATACACAGATATCTTGCCATCTGCCTTACACAAGCACTGCCTTTTCTCATCAAATCAATATTATTATTGCTACTAGAAAGTGCTTAAAACAATAAAATAAGCTATGACTCCACTCACAGTCCCTTTATCTCCCCCAGACCAAAACTCTTATCCCTGGCCTTCAATCCCCTATTATGTGTTGTTTTTCCTTATTAGAAGGTAAGCTAACTTCCAGGTCACATGTCCAACAAAATGAAGGACTAGATATTTTCTCTGATCCTCACAATATCTTAAACCTAAGTCTTGTTTTCTAGGATCTATTCAGCAATTGCTTTGTTACTGCTATTTTTTCTGCCGGGAAAATACCTCTTCCCCTGCCTTCACTCCACCATTGTGTGGCAACAAGCAACAAAACCTCCCTCCTTTACGCTTTAGAATATGTTCTCAAGAGAGACTTCCTGACAAATTCACATTATAAAAAGAATGAACAAGGAAACTACGTTATGCTGAAAGGAACAATAGACATCAAAGATCAATATTAATCTTATATACTCCAAAAGTCTTAGCTTCTAAAATTATAAAGTTAAAATTAACAGAATTACAAGAAGACTTACAGTTAAACAATAACAAGATACTTCAATGTGCCACTCTCAGTTTTAGACAAATCTAACAGGAAGATAAACAAAAGGGAAAACAGAATTGAACAAATAGCTAAAAAGACTCGCAGTAAAAGACATACGATATCTTTTAAAAGGGATTGTTAAACAAAATATGCATTTCTAAGTACTACATGCAATTTTTGCAAAAGTTCACCATAAATTAGGGCACAAAAATATTGCAATAAATGTAAAAAGTTAAAATTAGTAAATACATCCTTTACAGACCATGATTCTATAAAAATAGCAATCAATTATAAGTGTACAACAAAAATCACAGACCTAGAGACTTAACAATGAAACTCTAAATAATGAGTGAATCAAAGAGTAAATCATCAAAACAATTAATAATTATGTGAAAGCCATTATCCAGTAGATAAGTGGCCAAAGGATATGAATAAATGGTTCCAAAAACAATTGTAAACTATTAACACCACATGAAAGAATTTTCCAAATCACTAATTAAAAGAAATGTAAATTACAAGAACCCTGAGGTTTCACGTCAAACCCAGTAAGTTGACTAAGTTGAAGTCAATGTTGAAGGTCTGTGGGAAGATAGGCCCACTCGTATATGTTGATGGAGCTGTGAATCAGTACAACCATTTTGAAAAACAGTTTGGAATTATGTAAATAAAGTGACCCAAAGATTTCATTATTGAGTTTATACTTCAAAGGAAGCCATGGATAAGAAAATCTCCATACATGCCAAAATATTTATAGAAATGCTTTTTATGAGAACAAAGCTTTGGCAACAGAGTAGAGGCCCATCCTTTGGGGAATGGATAAACAAATTGTGGTATGAATTTACTGGAATATTATTGTATTTATTGTTGTTAACATTATTATTAATAAATGTGGTGAACACTGAAAAACATAGAAAGTTCTACATGAACTGATGCACAGTGAAGTAAAGTAGGCAAAGCCAAAAAAACAAAATACTCAATGACTACAATAAGACAAATGAAAACCACTTGCATACACACAAAATCAAAAGTGAATCTTGCAAAATTAAAAAGAATAAGCATAGCTTGAAAGAAAAGAAAGAAATATCCAACTAACCTCTTTGCAAGGGTAGGAGGGCCATGTGATAATTCATGTATTTTCAGACATTTTACAATGTTATTAATTGGTTTTACTTATTTTATTTTCTTCCTCTTTTTCTTCAAAAGTATTGTTTTGTTTTGTTTTTTTCCACCTAAGGGATGGCTTTCTGGGAGGTGGGAAGGGAAAGAACACTGGGAGAAATTCTGGTGATAAAATAAAAGATGTCAATCAAAATTTATTTTTAAAAAAATTCCTTAAGGATAAAAACTATCTCACTTTTGAGTATATTTGCATATTAAGTACAGTGCCTAGCACATAGTATGAAGTTAATGCTTTTTAAAAATTCATTCATTCATTCATTTATTCAATAGTTACCAGAACTAAAAGGAGATAATACTCTTTGAGGAAGAGGGAGGAAAGAGGGAGAGGGCATGGCACAAAATAGGCACAAAATGTAGTTAAAGAGGTAAAGCATGTACATCCTCCTCAAGGCTATTTCCCCAAGTGGACACTTGCATTCACAACTTAGGGACCCCAGAAAGTGTCTGACTATTCTCTCTAGTGGTAACCTTCTCTCTAGGTTCTACTGGTAATTATGCGGGGCTGAACTGATAGTATTGTTGCTCATGAGTCCCCACCAGTGTGTTCCCCATTTAACAATCCTCAATTAGTATTTAGCAAGGTGATAGAGTGAAATTAGTTGTCACCAAACATTCTCTCGCTAAAACCTTTGTCATCTTTTCCTCCAAATACAGACAGTTCCATAGAAAGAATGGTCCTGCACAAAGAGTACAATAGAAATAAGGCATATATGTAGGATATAACATGTGGCAAAGGGGTAATTCACAACTGCTCCCATCTTTCTAATGACATAATCAGTTTGGAGGCAGAGGAGAGAAAGAAAAATTCTCTCCCTACTTCAAAAGAAATTCCTTTTTCAGGAACTTGGCTTTCACTAAAATCCTCTGGACTAAAATGCATCACCACTTAACTGGTCCACTGTTTGATGGACTCACTGCAAAAATTCCTACAGTTATTTATACCCCCAGAGGTATTGTCTACTTGTTTGGTCAGCCAATCAACTTGACACAGCGAAAGGGGATTAATATCACAGAGATCACAGGGAGATAACTGTGTTTACACATTTAAAATTTCATCAAGTGCTTACATTTACTAAGTGATGCGTATATGTAAACCCTCTTCCTTACAGCTGAATAATATATTGAGTCAAGTCATAGTTTTTCAGGTAGCTAAGTCAAAAGATTAGCCAGGAGTTAGGAAAGACATTATCAAAGTAGTTTAAACTATAAGGAAATTAGTTTGGTATAGAAAAGAAAAGACACTGTGAAGAAGGTGAGATGTACGAGATTTCACCAAAATTTCTGTATTTTATTTTTGTTTGATCCAATGCCAGTCAACCAAAAAGTATCTAACCAAACTGAAGATACAAAAAGGGAGGGAGATATAAAAGATATCAAGTGTACTCATCACGACTCACTTTTGGTATCACTTTAAAATACTAATTTCAACTTGAAAGACCTAGGACTTGGTAGATAGTTTTAAAAGGAAAGGCTTAAAGCTGGTGGGGGCTGCAGCAGCCTCCTCACAGCTCCAGAAGCTGGGAAAACCCCAGCTATTTGGAACAGAGCTCTCCCCTCTGGAAGCAGAGTTCCACAGAGCTAAAAAAAAATCAATTAATTCACTGGCAACATGAGCAGGCAAAGGAAGCAAAGTAAGAACAGCAATTACACTCTAGAATCCTATTTTGGGGACAAAAAGGATCAAAGTATGGAATGGGAGGAAGACAACACAGTCAGAACTCCCACACCAAAAACTTCCAAGAAACATGAAGACTGCCTATAAGCCACAGAGTAGCTAAAGAAGGATTTTGAAAACCAAATAAGAGAAGTGGAGGAAAAATCGAGAAGAGAAACAAGAATGATGCAAGAAAATCATGAAAAGAGGGTCCACAACCTGACTAAAGAAAATAACACCGTAAAAAATAGATTAACTCAAATGGCAAAAGAGGCCCAAAAAGCCAATGAGGAGAAGAATGCCTTAAAAATTCGAATTTGCCAGATGGAAAAAGAATCTCAAAAGCTTTCTGAAGAGAATAATTCCTTCAGAATTAGAGTGGAGCAAATGGAAGCAAATGACTTTATGAGAAATCAAGATACTCTTAAACAGATCCAAACAAATGAAAAAATAGAAGGTAATGTGAAATACCTCCTTGAAAAAACCAGTGACCT
>CM053580.1:159110396-159148471 GCA_028627135.1 Pseudochirops cupreus
AATTTAGAGTTTATGTCATTCCTTCCCTAAGCCAAATTCAATGAGAGTAAAGTTGATCCATTCCCTTTTGCCTTCCTGTTCTTCCCCTCCATTGTAACAGTTATCCCTTTCCTCTTCTATATGAGATAATTAAGCCCATTGGTAAATTTTTTTTTCATCCCACCCCCACTGCACCCATCAGGAATGTTTGAAAATCCCCTATTATTTGAAGGTGTATTTTTATTTGTAGGATGCTATTTAATTTTGTTGGGTGGGTTATTTTTGGTTGTCCTTTTTGGAATATCTCATTCTATATTCTCCTTTCCTTTAAAGTGACAGATGATAAGTCATATGCTATACTGATTGTGGTCCCTTGATAATTGGATTCTTTCTTCATGGTTGCTTGTAGTACCGTGCCATCTATTTTTTCTGAAAACTCTGAATTTTGGCAATGGGAGTTTCTTATTTTTAAAGGTTTTAATTTTGAGTTTTAATTTTGAGATTTCTCTTCAGAAATAATTGGTGGATTTTCTCAGTTTTCAGATTTTCCTCTTGTTCTAATACATCTAGGCAATCTTCTTATTGAGTTCTTAAAACATCATCCCCAGGTTCTATTTTGGTCATAGAGTTCAGGTAATCCTATGATTCTTAAGTTATCTCACCTTGACCTGTTTCCCATGTCAGGTGATATAGGTATAACTTACTTTTTCTTCATTTTGTCATTCGTTTCATTTTATTTTAAGAATTCATGTCTCTCAGAGTTATTAATTTCCAGTTGGTGCATTTTGATTTGTAGGGAATTTGTTATAAGGATTAGGATTTTGTAGTTCTTCATTTAAGTTATTAGTCTTTTAAATATCTTTTTCAAATTCTTTGAAGAATTCTAATTGTTTCAGTGTATGTTTTATTTTTAGACACCCAAGCAATAAACAAAAATGAATAGTTAGTTATTATATAGAATATTTACTTTTCTACTGGCTAGTAGCAAGTATTATATTAAATGATCAATGTACTTAAATTCCATTTATTGATTCATTTTTAAATAAAATTTATATATAAACTAACCTTTGTGATGTAGGAAGCTCTCCAGGAGTCTTTCTCCTCCAGTTACTCTCTCATAAAAACTCTACTGAACAATTGGTCAGGGTTGCCCTCCCAAATTGGCCAAGTTAACTTTTATGTGGATAGTCAGTCAAAAATAATATATCATTTTAACCTATATGAATTATTCAAATAAGTGAAGATATAATCTAAGTAGGCAACTTAAAACCAGAATTAAGGTCTGAATGGCAAAAACATCAGGTAGTTCAGAACTCAGGTCATCAGTCTAAGAAGCATGGAAATCAAGTAACCTGAGAAGTAATTCACACACCAAACCCAGGCACCAATATCAAGGATATTTTGATAACCAGTTCAAGTTTTGTCTATCCAGGAAATTTCTTATGTTTTTTGTTCCATGGTATAACAATCTTATCAATGTGGGTTTTCTTCCATTGATGTAGAATATAACCCATACATGCCTATCCATCCTGTGCAACTTTTGGACATGTAATCCCACTGATTCACTACAGAGAGTCTACCCAAAGTGCTGGGAGCCTTCTTCTAGAATGTTTGATGTTACCAAGAACTAGTCCACACAATGGTACTTCCTCTCAAATGTGTGTGTGTGTGTGTGTGTGTGTGTGTGTGTGTGTGTGTGAGAGAGAGAGAGAGAGAGAGAGAGAGAGAGAGAGAGAGAGAGAGAGAGAGAAAGACCTTCTTGCCTTAGATATTCCCTCCAACAATTCATATGGCAACTCATTTATGCCTTTCTGTCCTAGGAACTCTTGTCCATCATATCCTACAGTTTATCCAATGGGAATCCACTCTGTGTTTTGAAGCCTTTTTTTTTTGGTGCCTTTTTTTTTTATGTCATCAAGATAATAATGGAATAAACGTTCTGTTCAACAGTTACCTCTTGTTCTTGATACATGGACCAGTCCATCTTCTTTTCCATTCATGCATTTCTTTGATGACATTCTTTAGTCACTTTCATGATTCTTTATGCGTTATAGCCTAGTTGTGGACACTGTGGTATCTCTTTTGGACTTTGGCTAATTTTCACTTTTAATTCTTCAGAGACTAGAGTATTCCATGAATCAGAGCCATCTTTATAGTTATAAGGAAAGAAATCAATTCATGGACACCCTCAAATCAATGGATGAAAGCAAGTACATAGGCACTGCTGCTGGAAACCAAGTTAGGAAATGGAGAAAAGGGCATATTTTCGCCACACTCTCCCCGGCCTCCTCCCTCCCACCCCATGAAAAAAAATCCCTTAAATAAGATTTGTATAAATTACTACTTTTGACAGACAGAGGATGGAAAACAATAAAATCATAGAATCCCAAAGGTGGAAGGAAACTCAAATGTCCTTTAATTTAATCTCAACTCAAAGTAAGGATTCTTTCTAAAATATCTGTAACGAATTATCTTCTAGGATTTGTGAAAGCCTCTGCTGAGAAAAAGCACATACTTTGGTTTTTTAACATTGGTGGGGTCACCTGATTAGGTAACTGATCTGTTTCGCCAGTCATAATTTAAGAATTTGAAGTCCAACTGGGTGCCATACAATTATTGCCTTTGGAAGATACCACCGTAAAAACTCAGGATTAGGAAATTGAATTACAAAGTATATACCTCTTTATCCCTGCCAAAATTCTGATTCAAAATCAGAGATACACATAATGCTTTGGAGATGATAGTAAATAGAACAAAGAAAAGACAAACGTAGTCATTGCTGAAAGAGTTTATATTCTAAATAATGCTGAGGTTGCAAGCCCTAAACCGGTTTAAATACAAACAGACTGAACACAGTAGTGGATTGTAACTATAGTACCGCACATTTGTTTCTTTTCAAGAATTTTTAAATTAACATCTTGTATTTTATATCACCTATGGTTTTTCTAGTGGCAATGTACATAAAAGATAACTATAAGGAAAAAGTGTTGTAGAATCAATGCCTTTGAATTGTGGTGCTGAAGAAGACTATTGAGAGTCCCTTGGACAGTAGACAGGTATTAAATTAGTCAATACTTAAAGAAATTAATATAGGCTATTTACTGGAAGATCAAATACAGAAGCTGGAACTTAAGCACTTTAACTATATAAAGAAAAGATGGGACTTGTTGGAAAAGACACTGATGTTGGGAAACCTTGAAGGCAAAAGGAAAATGGGGTGGCAGAGGATGAGATGGATAGATAATGTCATGGAAACAATGAATATTGAGCTTCAACAGATAGTGAAGGATAAAAGGGCCTGGTCTGTTGTGGTCCATTGGGTCATGAAGAGTTGGACATGACTGAATGACTGAACAAGTCATTATGTATATTATTTTCCTGTTCTATTCCTGAATAACTTTGTGGTAGATTGGATAGAGTATAAGACATAGAGTCAAGAAGATCTATGTTCAAGTACAGCCTCAGATATTTATAAGCTGTATAATCCTAGGTCAAGTCACTTAGTCTTTGTTTGCCTCAGGTTCCTCATCTGTAAAATGGGGATAGTAATAGTTCCTACCTCCCAGGTTTATTGTGATGATAATATGAGATAATATTTGTAAAACTCTTTGAAAATCTTTAAAAGCTATATAATTGCTAGCTGTTATCATTGTTTACTTTGCTTTATAGGAGTTCATATATCTTCTCATATTTTGTATTCATATTTGTCATTTCTCTTGGTGTACAAATATTCCATTATATTTAAATATCACTACTCTTTTAGCCATTTCCCAATGAAATAGGCATTTACTTTGTTTCCAGTTCTTTGTTATTATTATTTGTTATTATTGCAACAAATGTTTTGAACAATATCAGATCTTTTAGTCTATCTTTGACTTCCTTGAGGTATATACTTAGCAATGGGATTTCTAAATCAGAGATTATGGAACATTTTAGTTATTTTCTTTTAGCATAATTCCAGATTACTTTCTAGAAGGATCAGATCAATTCACAGCTCCACCAGCAATGCATTAATGAGCCTATCTTTCCACAATCTCTCCAACATTAACTATTTCCGTCTTTTGTTATCTTTGCCAATGTAATGATTGTAAGGTGAAACCTCAGAGTTGCTTTGATTTGCATTTATCTTATTAGTAATTTGGAGTAGTGTTTTGTATGTTCTTAATAATTGGTAATTCTTATGAGAATTGTTTGTATTCTTTGATTACCTATACTTTGGGGGAATGGTTTTTGTTCTGCATATTTCTGTTGTGTATCAATATATCTTGATATCAGATACTTATTAGGTTTATCTTTTACAAACATTTCCCTCCCCCTAAACTAGCAGTTCTCAACCTGTGGGTTGTGACCCATTTGGGGGTCTAATGGGGTCGCCTAAGACCATCAGAAAACCTATTTCTGATGGTCTTAGGAACTGGGACACCACTCCTCTATCTGTCTCCAGGCGGGTCTGCCCACATGCAGATACGCCCACATATGAATATTAAAGGGTCGCGACATTAGGAAGGTTGAGAACCACTGCCCTAAACCAATTAATTGATTCCCTTTCTATTTTAGTTGAGATGATTCTGTTGTACAAAAACTTCCCAACTTTATAAGTTAAAATGATCTGTTCTATCCTTGGTGATTACCTGTATCAATTGTTTAGTATAGCACTATATCTGTGAAATGGACCTTTTTCCATTTGAATTGTTTTATGGTAAGACCTTTAATATTCAGATGATATATCCTTTTAAATTTTAAAGTAATACTTGCTGCGATATGTAGGTCTAAGCTTAGAAGTGACCTATACTAATTATATTAAATTTCTGTTCCATATTTCTACCTATCTAATTCTTGTTTGTGCCTTGGAATATTGACTTCTAGGCATTTTATACATCCTCTAATTATTTTTAGTGATTTTTTTCTTTTCTATTACTTTTTGTGAATTTTGCTATTGCTATAAAGAAGAAATACTATTGATTTATTTGGGTTTATTTCATATCCTACCCCTTGACTGAAGCTATTATTTCTTTTCTGATTCCCTAGGTTTTCTAAGTAATCCATTATGTCATTAGCAAATAGATTCCATTTTTGCCATGCTTATGCCTTTAATTTCTTTCTCTATTTTTATTTTTCATAATTTTTAAATATGTTAGAAGTTAAGAATAGATTGTCAGATTGACATAAGTGGGGAAACTGTGGGTTGCATATAATTTTTAAAAAATAATTTATGATATTGTTTTTAAATCACTGTGACTTTTCAATAAACTCTCCTCATACACATATCCAATCTATTCAAGAAAAAAAATAAGCAAAAAACACCCCAAAGCCTAGATAGCACCTGCATCTTACAGCATATACAATAATCTATACCAACAACTCAAAAAGAGATTGCTTTGTAATTATAATGACTAAGATTAGCCCTTAAAAATTAGATATGGGGAGGCATGTCTCTCTTCTTCATAGAGGTAAAAGATTATTGATACGAAACACTATGTATGTTACTTAATTTGATCAATGTGTTCATTTGTTTTACTAAATTTTTTTCTTTGCTATAAAAGATAGATGGGGGGGTCATATATTAAAAAAAGAACGTGATATAAACACAAAAGACATAAGTAAAATGGAAAAAAAAGACTTTGCCATCTAACAATGATTATAAGAGGTACCTCTTTCTGCTTATTTTTACTTATTTTTACATATGGTATCAGACTATTTTCTGGTTTTTCCAGAAGTTTTTTTTTTAAAATAGAGAATCCTTCCTATTATAGTTTGTGTTGCTTCATATAATTTTAATCAGGTCTTCCATTAGGCTATTTCAAAAATCTAGGAATATTCCTTACAACTAGAAGAAATGAGAAAAACTTCCAAAAAGAACATTTCACTTGAAACATTTTTAGTAAGTCAATGAACAAAGTCAATTAAATATAATTGAAGTTTAGAGTACTTTAAATACAAAATGCCTCACAATTGCTCACCAATACTATGATCCAATGTCATTATCACAAGCAGCTTTGAAATGGGAGATGGGTTTGAAATCAAATAAATTTACAGATTGTTTATCATGTTAGGTCCTTTTTTTTAAAGGTTGTAAACCATAAACCAGGTTAAATAAAAACAGACTGACATAGTAGTGAAATCTAACTTATTTATTAAATATTAAATTTATTTTAAATTTTATTTAAAATTTATTTTAGATTTATTAAATCTAACTAATTTATTTATTTTAAAATAATTTTTGATATCTTTTGTTTCATATTATCTACATTTCCTCAGTGATATAATGTTTTATATGACATTTGATTACATATTATATTTTCAAGAACAAAGAGAAAAAATGTCCTGGGACTGTACTGATCATGGCATGGGATGGGATTTTGGCAGCATTTAAATACTTGCATGCATGGTTAATATGAACACTGGAGCAAAAACTACCTCTTTGCCATATAAGGTTGGGTGACATTACTTTTAAGAATTGGAATAGTACAGAAGCCTACTCCCTTAAACTTAACACGAACTTTCCTGAAAATGGGGGGAAAAATTAAGCTAACCTGAGAAACTCTCCATTCTTCATTTTACCTCCTTAGTGGCATATTTCTCTAGGCAAATTATGAAACTATTCCCATTATTGTTTTCTATATTTCAGATGAAAATAAAGTATGAGGCACAACTTTATATCTTTCTTGTATAGATTTATGTGAACAATAAGTGTCTCCCAGTGATTGATTTGGATCTAAGATGCTAACTGTGTTTGTTCTGTAAATATGGTTAAGGTTAGTGAAAAAGAGAGAATACTTCAATAATTATCATTAAAAACAGTTATAATTGTCAACCTACATATAGAGCAATTGCTGCTTTTAGTGAGCAGAAAGCTGTGGTCCCTAGAATAATAAAATCTTCAATGTGTATAGGACCTTAAAGGTCCTACCCAATGTGGGTTTTCTCTTACATTTGCTAACTTACAGTCTACATCAATCAACACTGATGAACAGACACAAAGGACATAAAGACACCTGGAAGGACATTGAACAAATATATCTGAACAAGTAATGCAGTAATATTATAAAGAAACTTATAGGGGTAAACATTATTATAGGAGTGGTGAGAGAGGTAGAGTACCCAGAGTAACTTTTTTACTCAGTCTTCATGTGGAATGGCAGAACTATTTCCAAACTGTTTTATGAATGAAAACCCCTGAGAGACAGAGTTTGGGGGTAATTAATAATCACTAGCCTGTAATCAGTAAATTGATGGTCAGTGCTTTATCTCAGTAACCAAAGACACCAAAAGGAGATTCTGAAACACCTAAAATCACCTTTTGACAAGGAATTCCCCTGACAAGTGAAACTCAACCCTAATTGGTGGATATTTAATGAGGAGGTGGGTAAAAAGTTTTTAGCTCCTCCTGCTGAGAACATAAGGCTTTAAAGACTCAGCAGCCTCATGGCATCTGGGCAGGGAAAACTGTTTCTATCCAGACCTTATCTGGTTAGTTTTCTCTTTCATAAACTGGGATGCCTCAAACTTTAACTGAGGAAATCCAAGATAGGGTGTTCCTCCTCCAGGCAAAGGCTTGCCCAGACTGGATTTTGTTTATACTCTAAAACAAAAATTAGGTTTCCCAGTTAGGTTGGGGTAGAGTCTTGCCCAATCTATTTAAGGAGAGTGTGCCTTGGGGGTTAGGAATAATCTCATTACTCAGCCATGGCCTTCAGAGACTGACTGGCCTTTTCAGGAGATGAACCTTAACAGAAATAGGAAAAAAGGGTAGATCACAAATTAACATTTAGTTATTAACATCACAGTATAGTATTAATTTCTCTCAACTGTTTTAGTGGTATCTAATTATCTAAAACCTGCCAATTTAATGGTATGGTCCACAGAGACCTGGAATTATTGGTTGCCCCTTCTCCCCTACCATGAAGGAAGACACTAATGTGCATTAGCTCAAATGAGAGCTGAAAGACTTCTGGAATTTAGTCAAAGGATTGTTATAAAGAAGATACTCTGTTCATCTTAAATTGCTATATAAATGAGTTATTATTACCAATAGATGCCTGGAGATATCTTAAACTCAACATGTGCAAAATTGAGCTCATTATCTTTCCTCCAAAACCCTCCCATCTTCTTAATTTCCTTATTATTGTGGAGGATGCCACCCTCCTTTCCTCCCAGTCACCCAGTCTCCCAAATGAGGTGTCATCCTCAACTCCTCACTCTCTCTTAGCCACAACTTCTCCTTCTATACAATCTGTAGCCCAGTCCTTTCCATTCTACCTTATTAACACAATCTCTTCTGTGACACAGACAACAAACTCATACAGATCCTCAGCACCTCACACTTGGATTAAAGTATAGCCTCTCATTGGTCTCCCTGGCTCAAATCTCTTTCTATTCCAGTCCTTCCTTCACTGAGGGGTCAAACTGATCTTCGAGAACAGACCTGACCATGGCATCCTCCTATTCAATAAACTCCAGTGGTTCCCCATTATTTTCAGGACCAAATACAAAACTTTGTATTTGACTTTTAAAGTCCTTTATAACTTGATCCCTTCTTATCTTTCTACTCTTCTTACACTTTATTCCCTCTACCTACTCAATGATCCAGTGACCTGGATCCTTGTTGTTTCTTCAACAAGACATTCTGTCTTTTCACTTTTTACTGGCTGTCCCCATGACTAGAATGCTCTTCACCCAGCTTTCTTCCCTGGTTTCCTTCAAGTTTAGCCAAAATTTCACCTTCTGCAAGAAGCCTTTTCTGGTTCCCCTTAATGCTAGTTCCTTTCCTTTGAGATGATCTCCAATTTGTCCTCTACAGCTTGTCCCAAAATCTCAGTGTAGTTTTAATGCATTAATAGTATACAACTGCACCAAGAGTTTTGGGACATCCTTTATCTACTTTATTTGTACCTAGTTACCTGTTTGCATGTTGTCTCCTACATTAGAAAGTAAACTCTTTGAGGGGGCATGAATTGAGGGTTTGTTTTTTGTTTTTCTCTTTTCTTTGTATGTCCAGGGCTTAGCACTATACCTAGCACTTGATAATTAATAAATAGTACAAGCATTAATAAATATTGATTGATTGATTGAATGAATATTGATTACCTACCATGTATCACACTCTGGGAATACAATGACACAACTAAATCAAGAAGTTTATATTTCATAGGAGAAACAATGTAGTATGATCAAAAATGTGTTACATTCTGGGAGATACCAAAGAAATGTGAGGCTGTTACAATATAGGTAGGAAGACAGGATATCTGAAACATTAAAGTAATAAATGAAAGCCGTGGAAAATTAGTAATGGTAACAAAGTTCAAAAATGCATCAAGAATTCAGAAAAAAAATGATATCCTATAGTTCCTCTGGCTTTCTTTAAAACTCAGATAAGGAAGAGTACTTTGTCTAAAACCTCTGCTGCTAGTGCCTTCCCCTTCTTCTGTCTATTCTGTATAATTCACATATGCACCATTATTTATATGTTGTTTATCCTCTTAGAATGTAAGCTCCCTGAGGGCAGGAACTGTTTTTACCTTTCTTTGTATCCCCAGTGCTTGCCACAGTGCTTGGCAATTAATAAGTGTATTAATAGTAAGCAATTTAAGTGCTTATTGACTGATTTAATGGCTAGGGAAAGTCTTGAGGAGAGTGAACTTCAGCTGGGTCTCAATGGGGAGGTGGGTCCCCAGAAGGGAATGCATTCCAGAAGACAGGAATATTATGTCCAAAGTCACAAAGATAGGGAAGAACAAGGCCACCCAAACTGGGGGACAATGAGGATCATGACCTACTGAAATAGAGTAATTAGAATAGTTCTGTCTCATTTAGCATATGAAACAGACAGGTCTCAGTAAGAGTTAAACGTTGTTTAAATAAGGGATAAAATAGAAATCTCACATTCAGATACCAGGCCTGCACAATATGGATATTTCTTGAAAGTCTGACAAAATATTTTAGATCGCCAAAGCCACAGCAGGTATATGATTATTTGTTATTTGTTTACAACTGCCAGGTTTCATCTCACAGAAAGAGGAATGTTTTCGCTATTTGTTTTTACTATTTGCTTGTAGCTTTTACTTTTGAAATGCGTCCACTTGGGAGTGTAATCCACACAAACAAATGCAATCTGTAAGTACTAATAATAGTCACAGAAAAGAAGCATACTAATAAATAATGGCATTAATGAAATAATCTGAAGTGAGTATTCAGCCTCTGTTTAAAAACTTCTAGGATGGAACAGGTCACTATTTTCAGTAATAGCGCATTTCACTTTAGGATAGCCCTAGGACTGTAACAGCAAGCACCCTAGCATACCCAGGGCGGCTGCTAGCACAGGTTCTTAGATCTGCTTTTCTAAAGGAAAGCAACTCAAAATGGGTTAACAATCTTACTTTAATCAATCAAACATATATCATTTACTTAGTTCAGGAGGAAAAGTCAACATCCTGGAAATCAGAGAATACAAACAGAAGTTACAAGCAGACAAAGAAACAGATCAGCAGATGGGCTTCCGGTCGTCTGACCATTACATCCATACTTAGTTACCAGACAGGGAACCACCAACATCTGGGTTTTCAAAGCTGGCGGTAGGGGTGTGTGTGTAGGGGGGCTCAATGGCTTCCCAGAATCTCATCTGGCCAAATCATACAAGTCTTTACAAAGTGAGCCCCAAAGCAAAAACTCACATCAGGGTACATATAGCATTCTCCTGGATCAGAGAATGTCACAACTGAATTGACCAACTGCCTAATCGCAAAGCAATAAGGTGTGGGCATTCCTGAAAAACAAGCCTCCTGCCACAGACTCCATGTGACCTCATTCAGCCTATTAGAGCACAGAGTATATTTTCAAATCAGGGAAAGTTCTCAAAGTTACTTAAGCCTATTAAGGGGCCTAAGGGCAGGGAAGATCTTCATACTCCCATAACAAAGACATATCAGTTACAGGAAGTAATATCAGTTATAGGAAATATTTCCTTATAAAGTTCATTTATATTAGACTTTCCTCATTCTTTGAGATTGATTTTAAAAAAATATTTATTTTTAGTTTTCAACATTCACTTCTACAAGTTTTAAATTCTCTCCTCCTCCCTCCCCAAGATGACTTGCAATCTGATATGGGCTCTACACATACATTCCTATTAAACACATTTTCACATTAGTCATGCTGCATAGAAGAATTACAATGAATGGGGAAAACCATGAGAAAGAAAAAAATAAAACAAAACAAAACAAAAGCAAAAAGAAAATAGTTTGCTTTGTTCTGCATCCTGACTCCGTAGTTAATTCTCTGGATGTGACTGGCATTTTCCATTGTGTGTCCTTTGCAATTGTTTTAGGTTCTTGAATTGAATAATCAGTCCTTGTACACTGTGACTTTTACTTGTACAATGTTCACCTCGTTCTTTTCCCCCCACTCAGCATCAGTTCATTTAAATCTTTTCAGGTTTCTCTGAAGTCTACCTGTTCATCATTTCTTATAGCCCAATAGTATTCCATTACATTCATATACCACAACTTGATTAACCATTCCCCAATTGATAGGCATCTCCTTGTTTTCCAGTTCTTTACCAGCAGAAAAAGAGCTGCTATAAATATTTTTGTACATATGGGTCCTTTTCCCATGTCTTTGGGATACAGCCCTAGAAGTGGTATTGCTGGGTCAAAGGGGATGCACATTTTTATAGCCCTTTGGGCATAGTTCCAAATTGCTCATTGAAATTGATTATTAAATGTTCCATACCTATCTGAAGGGCAGAAGTAAGAGGTTGAGGCAGAAAATATTACATTCCTCTGGCTTCTAGTTTCAATAGAAAACACACAGTTCCAGAATCTCTTCAAGTTCATAAAGGGAGAGAGACTCCTGCAGGAAGTTAACACAAAGAGAAGCAAGCACCGCAATCATTTTCATATCTCTAGCCTTCTTCATTAGAGTTGGAGGAAGTTCCCTTTTGTATGAGTTTTGGGACTCTCTCTTGGTTTAGCTGAATTCTCTCACTCTGTTTTGTGGTATAATTGTCACCTGCATACTTTCCTTGATATCTATTTGCTATTGGATAGGATAAATGGATCAATTCACTATTTGTTACATGTTCTCACTTTTAAACTGGCATTTGATGGTGGCAGGAGCTTTAAACCTTGGGTATGTAGCTTGGGATGCTCCTTCTCTATTAAAGAATAGCAATCAAGAGCATAACTTGAGCCCAAAAATTATGTCTGCTAGATGAAAATATTTCAGGTGGCAGATAGACATAATTTTATTCTGGTACCTTTTCTCTGAGGAGAATAAAACAAACAGTTTCTTTCTCCAATCTCCTTCTTCCCCTTCTGGCAGGAATCAAAGTCTCCTTTGAAGAAGGCTGGGTGGAGGATTCTCTAGAGATATCTATTCATGCCTCTCTATGAGTTAGGCAAATTCATGCAGACACACAATCTACATGAGAAAAACAGCACCTGCTACATATCAAATCTGAATTTGCCTCTATGCAGTTCCCTTACAGTATACCTAGTTCTGGCCTCAGGGATCAATTAGAACAAGTCTAATCCTTCTTCCACGCCACAGCCCTTCACACACTTCAAGATACTGATTGCATCTCCTGGAATTCTTCTTTTCTTCAGGCTAAACATTCCCAACTCCTTTGACTTGACTCTCACATGGTCCAATCTTGCAGTCCTTATTCTGGTAACTTTTCTCTAGATGCTCTCTTATCTATTAATGAGGAATAGATTTGTAATTTCATTCTATCAAGGGAATTCCTTTCACCACTGAAGGTTGGTACTTTCTCTAAGATTTAAGGTCATTTAAAGTTGCCTAGAGCACTAAAAGTTTAAGTGACTAGTCCAGGGTCACATGGCCATTGTGTAAATCAGAGGTACAACTTAAACCCAATTGTTCCTGACTCCAAAGCTTGCTCTCTAGTCACCACATCATAGCTGCCTCTGTTTTTTTTATCAATACCCTGTCAAAAATGTGGCATGCAGAAATGACTGAAATAATCCAGAGAAGGTCTGATAAGTATAGCAGGTCTATCATCCACCTCAGTTGGACATTGTGCTCTTATTAATACAACCTAAAGTATTAATACAAGCTAAAGTTCATTTTTTTCCCATGACTTAATCTGATCTCCTGATTTACCACTTAATTTCCTAGTGAGTACCAGATTGTTTTGATGAGTACTGCTTTGTAATACAGTTTGAAATCTGAAATGGCTAGACTGGCTTCCTTCACATTTTTTCATTGATTCCTGTAACATTCATGAGCTTTTGATTTTCAAGATGAATTTTGTTATTATTTTTTCTAACTCAATAAAATAATGCTTTGGCAGTTTGATTGGTATGGCACTGAATAAGTAAATTAACTTAGGTAGGATGGTCATTTTTATTATATTGGTTTGGCCTATCCAAGAGCTATATTTCTCCAATTGTTTAAATCTATCTTTATCTGTGTGAATAGCATTTTGTGATTGTGTTCATGTAGTCCCTGGTTTTGTCTTGGCAGGTAGACTCCCAGATATTTTATATTGTGTGCATTTGTTTTAAAAGGAATTTCTCTTTTTATCTCTCCCTTCTGGGTTTTGTTGATAGTGTATAGAAACGGTGATGATTTATATGAGTTTATTTTATATCCTGCAACTTTGCAGAAGTTGTTAATTGTTTCAACTAGTTGGGTTTTTTTTATTGATTCTCTAGGGTTCTCTAAGCATATCATCAGATCATCTGCAAAGAATGATAGTTTTATTTCCTCACTGACTATTTCTTATTGCTTTAATTTCTTTTTCTTGTCTTATTGCTATAACTAGTATTTCTTATACAATGTTGAATAATAGTGGTGGTCGCAGACATCCTTGCTCTACTCTTGATCTTACTGGGAAGGCTTCATGTTTATCCTCTTTATAGATAATGCTTGCTCTTAGCTTTAGATAGATACTACTTATCATTTTGAGAAAGCCTGCATTGATTCCTGCATTTTCTACTGTACTTAATACTAATAGGTGTTGTATTTTGTCAAAATCCTATTCTGCATCTCATGATTATTTTTGTTATTGATATGGCCAATTATGCTAATAGTTTTCCTAATATTGAACCAGTCTCATATTTCTGGTACAAATCCAACCTGGTCGTAGTGTATGATCATTATGATATATTACAATAATCTTTTTGGTAGTTTTTTTATTTAAAATTTTTGTATCAACACTCTTTAAGCAAAACGGTCCTATCTTCTCATTATGTGACCAAAGTGTTTAAGCTTCAGCTTTAGTATTTGACCTTCCGGTGAATAGCCCGAATTAATTTCTTTAAGTATTGACGG
This sequence comes from Pseudochirops cupreus, assembly GCA_028627135.1. Classification (NCBI taxonomy): domain Eukaryota; kingdom Metazoa; phylum Chordata; class Mammalia; order Diprotodontia; family Pseudocheiridae; genus Pseudochirops; species Pseudochirops cupreus. The sequence continues at coordinate 159,124,668 of CM053580.1, forward strand.
ACTTGATCTCCTTTCTGTCCAAGAGACTCTCAAAAGTTTTCTCAAGTACCACAATTTGAAAGCATCAGTTCTGCAGTGCTTAGTTTTCCTTATAGTCCAACTCTCAGAGCCATATATTGCTACCGGAGGAATCATAGCTTTGACTGTACAGATCTTTGTTGGCAAGGTGATGTCTCTGCTTTTTAGCATGCTGTCCAGATTTGCCATAGTTTTCCTTCTAAGGAGCAAGTGCCTTTTAATAGCTATTATTAACTATTATTATTGTAAGTATAGAACTTGTTTTCATTCATCTGTATACATCTCCTTTTTAGTTCAATCATTATCATTATTATTATAATAATTACCATTAATTAATAATTACTGAACATTAGCTAGCTTTACTTTGTTTTTTAGATCTCTATTCTAATTCTGGCTCAAATATACTCTTGAACCAATTCAATTTAATCCAATTCAGCACATATTTATTAAGTATCTACCATGTGATCAGGTACTGTGTTAGATACTGAATTTACAAAGACAAAAACAAAATAATTCCTTCTCTCAAGGAGCTTCTATTCTACCAAAGCTTCAGATATATACTACTGTACTAAAAATTACATATATTCTAATACTTTCACAAAAATGGGAATTAAAGATGAGATCAAGTTGCAAGAATATTTTGAAAAAATATTTCGTTTGTTAATGGTACAGAAATCTTTTTACTCTCACTGAAATATTAGTGATATTTTAGTGAAAGTAGTATTATTGAATATGTTACATTCTTTTTGAAGATTTTAGTTTAACAACTAAAATAACTAACTTTTAACTAGTTTCACTTCATATCCAGTAAATTGTCAAAGTTGATGGAATTTGGATCTAAGCATGTTTCCCAAGATCTGGGCAATCTTGTCTTATCTATCCACCAGAGACTAAATGAATGACCCACAAGAGCTGGTCCCTGAATGAAGAAATAAAGAGAAAACACACACACACACACACACACACACACTTTAATCTTAATTTAATAATAGATTATTACTATAATAGAAAAATAAATTTCCCCCAAGACTATAGGTACAGAACACTATAGATGTGGAACAACAGGCTTTTTCAATATATTGACTAGTTTTGATTTAACTTTTCATAATAATAGTAATAATAATAACAATATTTATATAGCACCTACTATGTGCTAGGCACTATGCTAAGTGCTTTGGAAATATCTTTTTTGGTCCTCACAACAACTCTGGGAGGTAGGTGCTTTTATTATCCTCATTTTTACATTTGAGGAAAAAGAGGTTAAATGATTTGTCTAGGGTCATATAGCTAGTAACTGTCTGAAGTCACATTTGAAGTCATTTCTTCCTGACTCTGAGCCAATCATACTTTCCACAGAGTCACCTTTATTCTTCACTAAGGGCTCACGTTGTGTAAGGGAGAAATGAGAGAGATACATTGGAAAATGTAGGTCATATAAAAACAAAGTAGAGGCATTTTTTAAAAAATCTTGCTTTAACATTTTGAGACAATAATTTGGTTTTAAATTTATTATGATACTTTGGTTGAATGTTAATCAAAGCTGAAGAAGATGCCTCACAATCAGATGGCTTCTTACACCCACTCTTTGATCCAATAACACTAAGCTCCTGGCTGTTACATGCACAAGACCCTCAATTTTTTGGTTCTGGGAATTTTCTCTGGCTGTCCCACCTTCCTCTGCTCTACTTGCTGAGCTCCCCTGGCTTCCTTTATGTTCTAATTAAAATTCCATCTTTTATTGAAAGTCTTCCCCAAATCCTCACTTCTAGCGCCTCCCCTCTGCTAATTATTTCCTATTCATCCTATCTATAGCTTGTTTTATATATATTTGCTTTTTGTCTCCTTCATTAGATTGAAGCTCCTTGAGAACAAGACTGTCCTCTTTTTAGATTGGAAGCATTTAGCACAGTGCCTGTCATATAGTAGGCACTTAATAAATATCTATTGATTTATTAAATCACAAAGTCTCGTGTATCAAAATAGAAGAAATTAATCAACGGCTTTGCGAACTTCACTTAATCATGGTACTAATTTTTAATTCCTACCCACCAATTATACAAAGGTTTTTGCTGAAATTCAGGTAGCTAGCAAATTTTCATCTTCCCCGATGTCAATCAAACTGGTTATTAAAAAAAAAAACTAATGAGAAAGTGTTATATTTAAAATTTTAAGAAAGGGATTCAAAACTCACTGATACTCTTTGCTGAAATTTTTAATAGGTTAGAAAATTCTGTTTCCAAAATTTCTAAAAAAATATGTGCACATATGGAAACTTTTATTTATCACATACAAGTTGTTTTGAGCAACCCAGAGAAGCAACCCAGTGTCTAATACTCTAGAGAGGTAATGAGGAAGATTGAAAAAACTGAGCAATTAAGAGATCATTAGTAACTTTGAAAAGCTCAATTTTAGTTGAGTAAGGAGTCAAGATCAATGTTAATGAGGAGGCTGAGAACCTAGGAGATGGGAAGGAAGGTAACTTCATGGAAACAAGACAGTTTGGAAGAGGTTTGAAAGGGAAGGTCTGCAGTGTAGATGACAACCCATCCATTCTTATTCGTCCTTCACTTCTTACTCTTCTTTCCTCTGTATTCCACATATAAAAAAAGAAATAATAGGAAGTTCTTATTCATCAGCCACTGCCCCAGAGCACTGAGGCCTCCCAGCTACTGGCAGTCTGGAGATGATCTGGTTGGGGAAAAGGAAAACGGGAAAGAAGGGTGAGGAAACTTTGTGTGGATGGAAGAATTTTGTATCTACTGTAGATGTCCTAGTAGTGGCTAGGCTATAACTGCCCTGAAGGTGAGAGAGATTATCATTTCTCTCTCATATTAATAGCCAATTATTAAAATTAGGAAGATGCCAGCTTCCCCCCACCCCCCATCCCATTTCCTCGTCCGATATCTCAAAGACTGGGCTGGTGAAAGACAGGATTAACATCTTCATTCTGGGTACTGCTACTCCAGGATCAGACTTCTAATCTAAGGTGAAACTTACTTCTTCTCAGGTTTAGGTTGGACATAAATTCTTTGAATACATTGCCCAAGGCTGGGAGTAACTTAGAAGTAAATGACATATCAAAGTTCATTACAATAAGTTCAGTTCTTCATTGTAATATTCATTTTCTCATTGTTAATCAATCAAAATTGATTCCCTCGGGAACACCGTTCTTCCAAGGGCATAGAAGCCATGAGCCTACTGCCATAATGGTCTTTGGGATACAAGAGGCATTCAATAATGCTGGCATTATTAATAAAATGAGTACTTACCCAGAAATTATGTCTCTCAAACCTTGTAAATGTCACAAAGGAATAATGCCCAGGACCATGGAAGGCCACCAATTGGAGGGGACTGAGTGAGGAAGTATGGAGTTCGATGATGTAGTCGTATTAGAGACAAGTGCATTATTGACTATTGAAAGGAGGGTGGAATGCTACCCATCTTCAAACTCTGGGAGTGGCTGATCACACATCTTTTAGGTGGAGGCTACTATCTTGTGGGGTCAGAGCATAGCCTCCCATTTTGGAGACCCTTGGTTTAGGGAGACTCTCCTCTTAGAAATGAGTGTTAGTCAAGCTGTGCTTTCCCTTTTTGGTTGTCTAATTCTAAGAAGCTCAGGAAAGAGTCCTAATTTTCTTTATCAGGAAGGAGTCCAGGGTGTTAATGAGGAAAGTCTTCTAAACTGGACTCACAAGAGTGAGAAAGCAGAACTCCTCCCAAGATAATGCCACCAAAATGACCAAAGAAATAATCTAGCAATATGCTGCTAACTGCATGACCAAGGCATATAATTAGCTGTAGCTCTTGGCTAAGGGCCTTGTGCAGGGCAGTGTATGTCAGAGCTAGGGCTTGAAGCTACATCTTCCTGATGTTTAGGTCAGTTCTTTATCCATTGTACCAGGCTGCCTCTCACCAGAAAAAAAAATGATGAACAAATTGTGCCTTTGATTTGGGGATTATTTACTTAATTTATGTTTATTATTTACCTAGGAATTTTTCTCAGAGTCCATGTATGTTATAATGTTCATTTGCTTCCCACTCTCTATAGAACAAAATCAGACTTTTTTTTCCCCTTCATTAGGGCTCATCACATCCAGGAACCTATTGTTCATTTCTGGAAAGATCCCTAGAGAGGACTGACCCTTCACATGTTTGAGGCAGTGTAGTTTCATTAACAGATAGTTGGTGGGTAATACTGGTAACATCGATGTGTTTTAGTCTCATTAACATTAGATGATCTCTAAAGTCCCTATGAATTATTGAATGATTACATAGTTCTTAGCAAATATTAAAACTAATATTAAAATTGAATGTGAGTCTGTCACTTTTTAACTTTAGCAAATGTGAAGGTTTTAAAGGTCAAGGTCAGAGACAGTGAAATGTAAGGATGAGTCCATTTGGGGTGTAATTAAATCATTTTACACTTTGTAGGAGATCTGAGACTTCCTTTCTCTTCTTCCTTCCCTTTGACTCTCTCCTTCCCTATCCCTCTCCAAATATAGGTGATGCTGATGTAATCGAATCCATCAATGGCAAACTCTTTCCTCTGATGCTACACTCCAATCCTAGGAAATCTGATGGAATCATAAGCTCTTTAAAGATTCCATGATACCTCCTACTCACTCAAGGTCTTCCTGGAAAAAAATAACTCGGCCTTAACTTTGCTTAAGACCTCTTTTGAACTTATTCCTCATTTTTGTCAGGATGAAAAACAATAAGAGAAGAAAATAGAGACAGTAGAGAAAGTTTAAACTATTTTTAGCTGCTTCTTTAGAAATTCTGAGAAGAAACACAGTCAGCTTTGTGCTGTTTACTGTGGGTTTCTCAATTAGGCTAAAGAAATAGTGATAGGGAAAAAAGGTGAGTTGATATTTTGATCATAGAATCATAGTTCAAGAGGTGGAAGGAAATCTGGAGTCTAACTAGTTCAACCATCTCATTTTATAGATGAGAAAAATGAAGCCAATAAAGTAGCCCAAGGTCATGCTGAAAAAAAAATGAGAGGTGGGATTTGAATTTAGATCTACCAGCTCGAAACCTAGTGCTCTTTCTTTTTCATATATAGCTGAATATATACAAATAGCCAGTTGTACTAGGCTCAAGGGCTTGGAAGTAACCAGAATATTCTACCAAAGATCTTTGCTATTACTGGGGGTTATTTTCAACAAGTTAGGGGTTGGACCAACAGACTGCCCTGCTGAGTTGGAAGTCCACCTTTTCTTTCCTGCTGGAAATTTCCAAGGTTAGAGCTCCTTAAATACCCTCTGGAGCCTTTCTGTGATACTTTTATAGTACAGTTGGGAGTGTCGCCTTTTTAGCCAGAGGCAGAATATTTAGAGAGTGTCATACAATACTTTCATGCTTCATGGTGCTGAGGGATGGGTAGCACAATTACCGCAACTTTAGAAAAATCTCTGCCCAAGAAAAAGAATGGAGTACAAACCAGGATACAAGTGAGTATTATGAATGGACCAGGCCATGTCAAGAATCAAGGCTTTTCAGAATGCCTAAATCGAAGGTACTCAGAAATAGGAAAGTGAGTCCTAAAGTGGAGATTTCAAGCCAGGGAGATCAGACATGACAATAAAATGACTGTCTGGTACAGTCTGCATCCTCAACCCTTCAGTATTTTATGGAATTTGTACTTTCTTTATGCCAGTCCTGCTGTGCTGGCAACAGTTGTGGGCTAGAGCCACCATGCTCTCTCTTGATTTGGCTACTCCGACGAAGCCTTGGTTTCATTCCATCATTTCCACAGTCAACGTCTCTTATATTGAGACTCCTGACTGTTCAAAGGAGCAGGTAGCTACTAGGGACAAGAGTTCATTATTGTCAGACATCGGCTCACAAAAAATATTCAACATCTAGTTGAAATGCACCATAAAACACCACTACAAATAAGGATACATGGCCAGGGTTTTTATTTAAGACACATTGAGAAGTTTTTGTCTGGCCAATGTTCCTACAGACTGTCAATCTTGCTGCTTTTGTGCTATGGAGGTTTTGGTAAAAGAGTGTGGAAAATGAGGTGCTTTTCTTTGCTATTAAAAATGCATTCAGTTAACAGTTGGAAATCTGTGATGGGAAAGCAAATCATCAGCAGAGATAGATGGGAGGGTGGCTGCCAAATTTGGAGAACAGCATCTCAAATGATTGTGCCTCGAAAAGAATATTAACCTTTTGAATGTGTGCTTTTTATTGATGCTCAGAAACTCAGAATATTTTCATCATTTCTCATTCTATTCATATTTAAACCATTACAAATAGTGTTATATCACATAAAGCCCAGGATCTGAGAACATCTCTGTTTTTTTCTCTCCCTGTCTCTCTTTTTGCCTCTATCTGTCTCTCAGTCATCTTGGTCAGATCAATCATCCACCTTACCAATGTTCACTATTGAAATACAACTGTGAAACTGCTTATTGTGCATTGAATGGATCACTAATATGATTAAAATGTAAAGGTGCTACAGCCATGGAATGTTATATTCACTTCCATATGAAACCATTGCATTGTTAGTTTTACTTTGCTGCAAGAGAGCTCTCAAGGAGTGGAGGTTATCTGGAAACGTAACATTAAGAAAACACACCTCAACAAAACTTAAAACCATTTGAGCTGGAGAAAAGAAATAACTAACGATCCCAAGTTATTTAACATAACGATTATTTTGAAGGGATCCTTTGAGTCTCCTTTGCTGACTTACCAATCCGTTTAATAACCATTTATTAGGTACCTATAATTTGCCATGGCTCTGTGCATAAGCTGGGGACAAAAATCAAATAAAGAGGCAAACAAAAAACCCATCCCTGCTCTCAAGGACTTCGTTCTCCAATAGGAGAGACAATACGCAAACAATTATATACAAACAAGATATAGACAGAATAAATCCAAGATAATCTCATAGGGTCTGGAAAGCAGAACATGGGATCTTAGCTTAGACGAAAGTTATCACATCCTGTAACTCTGGATATTTCCCCAAGTTCTGTCCTGAGCCCTCTTTTTTCTTTTAACTTTCTTGGTGATCTTATCAGCTTCCATGGATTTAATTTTACATATGATATCCAGTCCCAGTATAACTCCTGAGCTTCCAGTTCCACATCATCAACTACATTTTAGATATCTGAAACTGAGTGTACTGTAGTTGTCTCAAATTCAACATCTCCAAAACAGAATTCATTATCTCCCTCCACTCCAAATCTTTCCCTCTTTCTAATTTAACTAGTGCTGTTGAGAGTGTCCACCTTCTTCCCAGTCACCCAGGCATACAATCTTAGTATCATCCTTGACTTTTCATTCTCACTCACCCCAACATGTTCAATCTCTTGTCAAATAGTGTTATTTCTACATTTATGTCATCTCTCATATATAACCCTGTCTCTTTACTCACATAGTCAAAAGATCAGCACAGGCTCTCATCACCACTTGCTTGCACTATGACGATAGCCTTCTGGTTGATCTCTCTGCCTCAGGAGTTTCCTTACTCCAATCCATCCTCCATTCAGCGGCCAAAGTGATTTTTCTTAAAGCAAAAGTCTTACCATCATGACTTAGTAGTCAATAAACTATGATGGCTCCCTATTGCCTCCAGGATCAAAGAAATCTTTGGAAACTATAGACACATAGGGGAAACTGACTTCTTAATATGTGTCTCATTTCCATCTTGTCTCCCTAAAGATGTTGGGAAATTTTCCTTCGGATGAGACTGAGTCTTTCTATTGGTAGAGCTGTGATCTTGTCTTGCTCTCTCTTCCGTGTTTTCTGGCATATTTTAATCTGTATAACTTCTCCACTTTTTGTTTCTGTTCAATTTTGTGTAATTCAAATGATCTCTTTTATTAATTGCTTGGATAATATGGATAATTGATCTTTTATGTAACTAGCATTTGGTGGAGAAGGGGTCAAACTGGTAAGCATAAGCTAAGGGCTAGCGACTAAAAAACAGGCACCATAGTGACTTGAGTGCCAGGCCTGGAGTTAGGAAGACTCATATTCCTGAATTCACATCTGACCTCAGACACTTAGTAGCTGTGTGATCCTAGGCATATCACTTAATGCTGTTTGCCTCAGTTTCCTCATCTGTAAAATGAGCTGAAGAAGGAAATGGCAAACCACTCCAGTATCTCTGCTGAGAAAATCCCAAATGGGGTCACAAAGGGTCAGACATGAATGAAACAACCGAACAACTATAAAGTGACCAGAGAAGCAGCTTATTTTTTGTGTTAGCTCCCTTTCCTGAATATAGTCTAAATACTACATTGGTCCTAAAGCAGCCACCTCTGAGTATGATTATGAACAACATCCATCAAATGAGATTCTTTGAAACTATAACTATAACTAGATGTTTGGAAAACAAAAAAACAATAGTCATCTACTGTCTTAATTTTGCAGATGAGAAACCCAGGAAATCGAAGCCCAAGCAACTTGCCCAAAATCACATAGCTTGGAAATGCAAAATCAAGACTTAAGCCTAAATCTTCTAACTTCAAATTTAGAACCTGTATTAGTCAGTTTTAACCTTTTTTAATGATTTTTTTTTAAAGCATCTAGCCTGGAGATAGAATTAGAGGAGGTCAAGTAAGGATAATAGATACTAAAGGACAAAGAGGGAAATAATTTTTTTTTGGAAGAACATTAATTTTTGAAAGCAACTTATTTACAAGGTTGAGTGTAAATATCAAAAATGAAGCTTAGGTCAATGAATAAATACCTAATTATACTGAGTAATTTGCTAACCCAAATTTCCAGAAGGACCCCACAGCCATATTGGAGCAAAATGAAAGAAGGCTCTTGAAGGCTTTTCAAATGTATTGCTGCTATGTCAAGGACCCAGCAAAGACCTGTTGTTTTGAATTTTGGAGGGCATGGAAAATTGAAGCCCTGACCAGTTATTAGCAATTTAAAACTTGTGTGAATTCAGATGATATGCCTGGTGTTCAAGAGTCATTACATTTTTTACAAACACTTATGAGCATTTTGTGAAGAACCAGTTTGTATCCAACCAAAGATTCCACAAAAGGTAAACTAATTACAATCCCATTGAACCTGTGAATGGAGTAGGAGTTTCTAGCCTAAACATCCTGGCAATCCACCAATTCAGATAATGATTCATTCTGCTTAAAATCCTATCATGCATCAGGTGGACCTGTTGGTTTTTCTTCAGCTTTAATATGGAAAACTCTATCTTAGTGACATGATTACTTCATTTTCTACCCCATGATAGTGTTCTTTTTTTCAGAGATGATTTAAATTAGCTACTTAGTGTCTGGAATCTGCTAAGAGTTTTAGGATCCATTCTGGATGCCCAGGAGTTAAATATAAATGAGTACTCTAACAAGGTGATATTCTAAAACAGATGGTTCTGAATGATTTTGATTCGCAAGTTTAGAATACATCTGTCCAAAGTAGGTATTCACAATGATATTTGGACAAACATATGAAAGAAAAACAGTAAACCCAAAATAAATTTGGTTAACGTCTATGTATGAGATTACTACAAGAAGAATCAAAGTACCTCAGTCTACTGAGTTCAATCACTTATTAGGTACTCTTGAGGACACACACCATTTTATTAACTCTTTTTCTTCCTTCAAAAATAATCAGTAGGTGTATCTGATATTATCTCATAAGTGAGTAAAAATGTAAAATCTCTCTCAGTAATTAATTAGTCAATTAATAATCTCTGAGCCCCAAAGCCAGTAAAACCAAGGAAACCTATCCTCCAATAAGTTTTTCTCTTTCAGAGTCCAGACTCACAGGCTTAGAAAACATCTATTAGCCACCTCATTAATTGACAAATATTTATTAACTTATTAAGTATTGATAATCATTAAATATTATATTTTGGCTAAAGTCTGAATTAATCAAACAGACTGCTTTCCCTTGCCTTCTGTGTCAGCTAAACACCAGAAACCAGATAAGGCTGGAGATAGGATTCCTCCTTATTTTGGGAGAAAAAGAGACATCCTGAGACCATAAAATGTAAATAGACTCTGTTTCTTGTCAATTTGCACATATAGATGGTAACAAATGGAAGTCATAAAGTTTTGTGACATGGTCATCCTGAATTGGGGTGGTTCTAAAATGTATAAAAAGTCTTCTGATTCATCTATTCATCACTTAGGATGTAGCTCTCCTAACTCCTTGTACAAGTACCATTACCCTTAATGGAATGATGAGTAAATGTTGTAATTTTATATTACTATTTGTCTGTCTCCTTTAACCAAACCTTTGAAATAGGTCGACAGTAGTAATGTATTAAATTAATTTGCTAATACATTATTTTAAGATTAAATAAAGCATCACAATAATATATTAGTTGTGCAAAAGATCACAGCAAGAGTAACCTCTGTGTTATTCAAAAGCAGAGGAAAAGTTGTTGGCTATAAATCTCCTGCCAATGGTGAAAAATGCTAATTCTTTCAAAACAATAGAACTATAGTCCAACAATTCAGTTCTCTCTGGATGGTATTTCAAATCTCTCAAGAATTCTCTTCAGATTGTCTTTTATACTGAATGTTTAACACTCACTTCTCTGGAAATGTCTCTCCGGACTTGCTAAAAGATAATAACTCTCCAAATTCCCTGATAAAATCATTCTCAAATGTTAGCTTATTATCATCTCTCACAGAAGTTTTTTCCATGTGTATTAGCTCTCTTCATCAGCGTCCTTAGGAAAGAAATTTTCTTCATATTCTCTCAAAATTGCACAGACTCCTCCTTCATGATTGTACATTATCAGTTCAACCTCTAAGATCCATTCAAATTCTATGAATTCCTTATGGATGGCTCTTTTCCCCTTTGACTAGATATTAGCATTTTGCTAACCTCCAGCCTACCATCCTCCTCTTTCCAATTCAATAAAATTTAATAATTTTTTATAAGCTGCCTACTAAGTGTCAGGCACGATAATAAGGCATTGTGATACCAATGCAAAACTGAAACAGTCCCTACCCCCAGAAAGCATACATTCTACCAGGAGAAACAGCATCTACACAAGAAGTCAATATAAAATATATTATAAAATGAATATCGAAGTAAGGTTGGTGTAAAGTCAAGCACCAGCAACTTTTAAGAAGAATGCTACTATGAACAGCTTTTAAGGTTCTGATTACACAGTATAGTGAACACTCTATTTATTCCATAACAAATCAGAGCAAAACATTCACAGAAATCAAGGTACAGTATTCACAATGTTACAACTTATCACAGATAATGAAAACATAGCATTCACAACAACCTATCACAGAAAATGGCAACATAGTTTCCAACACAGTGGTCACAAAGTTTTCAACAAAGAATAATCATTTAGTAATTCAATCATACTCAAGGAACACAAAGAACAGTAGTCAAAGTTCTCCACTCATGGGGCACATTAAGTTAACTCAATCAGTCACTTATTCAGCCATCAATCACTAAGTACAATCATTTAGTCAATCAATCATTCAATCATTCTTCATCATTCATTATTCAATCATCAGAAAATACATAGACCCTCCACCTCTAGATCACTAGTAAATTTACAATTTCTCAGTCAGTACACAGTATCCAAATAAAGTCTTCTTCAACTTGACTCAGGGTGGTTTCTTGGATTCCCTGGATCCCCTTCCATGGTCCCAGATCCTACCTGGATTCACCAACTGTCACCTGGGTTCAAAGGCAGACAGCTCCCAGATCCTTGTCCAGCTCTCTGTGAAATTCCTGCACCAGTCCATCTCAAATTCTTCACAGTCTCTGTTCCTGGGAAGACAAGGCTTAACAAAGCCACCAACAGGTTCATGCAAAGTGCCAGCATAACAGTCATGCTTCCTCAGTCTTCAGCAGCTCTGGTGGGCCCTCAGCAGCTCCTCAGAAGCTCTGACTGGCTCTTGGGAATCCTCAGCAGCTCTGGCTGGCCCTCAGACTCATCAGAAGTTTCAACTGGTTCCCAGAATCAAAATTGCTCCATCCAGGTTTTCAAAATCAAAATCATTCTCTCCAGCCTGGGTGGGGAGGGAGTTTCCTCTTCAGCCTCCCTGGTAGCAGCTTCTGCCTCCATGGGGCTTACTCCAAGAAGATGTGTCCCTCCCTCTCTAAATCACTTCACCCAGTTTCCCTAACAAAATCATTCTCTCCAGCCTGGGTCCTTCCTCTTCAGCTTCCTTGGCAGCAGTTGCTTCTGCCTCCATAAAGTTTACTCCAAGAAGGTTACTCCAAGAAGATCTGTCTTTCCCAGCCTGGGTCTTTCCTTATGTACAGACAGCATTACCTTCCTGTTTCAGCCAACTCCTTCCTGTTAAGTCAGCAACAGGGATTCATACCTTCTGTTTATTTAACAGAAGCTTGATTAGTTACTAAGTTCTAAGTACCTGTTACCTTTGCCAAAACAATGGGATCTTCAAATTCAAATTATATTACCATTACAGTTGGGTTTTTTGGTTTTGTCTTTGTCTTTGTTTTTGTTTTTGTATCACTAGCAATAGGGAAAAGTGGGAAAGACCTTTGAGCTGGGCCTAAAAGGAAACTAGAGATTGCAAGAGGCAGAGGTAAGGAGGGACACCATTACAGGGAAGAGGGATAATTTGTACAAAATCATAAGAGCATGAAGTAGAATATGGTGTAATAGAATCATCAAGAGTCAAACCTTTATGGGCTTACACCATTTGCTTGGCAATCTTTTTATTCATCTCTTATTGATTCCTCACAATGGTTCATTTTTTTAACCTACATTATCTCTCTTCATATTCTCTAAAGTAGAAACAGGGTCCTGCTCTACTCTTCATGCCTTCGTTCACACTACCCTCAATTTTTTGATTGGATGCTCCTCCACTTCTGCCTATTTTCATTAACCATTTTTCTTCCTTCAAGGTCAAACTTCAATAAGTTCACTTCTGTGAAACTTTTCCCTAATCCCTCAAACTAGGAGTCATCATTTACTACTCAGATTTCTGTCTCAATATCTCTTTTGTCCTTACCACATTTTGTTGTTGTTCAGTCATTCCAGTGTTTCAGTTGTATCTGACTCTTTGTGACCCCATTTGGGGTTTTCTTGGCAGATACTGAAATGGTTTGCCATTTCCTTCTCCAGCTCATTTTATAGATGAGGAAACTGAAGCAAACAGGGTTAAGTGACTTGCCCAGGGTCACACATCTAGTAAGTATCTGAGGCCAGATTTGAACTCAGGAAGAGGAGTCTTCTTGACTCCAGTCCTGGAACTCTATTCACTGTGCTACCTAGCCATCCTTGCCATATTTTACTATCTATCATGCTTATTTGTCATATATCTCCTTCTTTTAGGTTGTAAGATCCTTGAAAGAACCTTTATCTTAGAGACGACTGTGGTATAATGGCAAAAGTGTTGAAGTTAATGTCAAAAGGAACAGGTTCAATTGTAATCATGATACCTGCTTTGCCTACACTTTGAAGTCCATATACATGTAAATATTGCTTCAATCTTAGCGCTTGCATAACATAGGGCTTTGTGTATAGTAGGTAGAATAAGCTTAATATCTTTGTATTAAATTGAATTGGATATACCTTAAAGAAAGAGTACTTACTTTGGGGTCCACAGACCTCTGTGAACTTTGCAGATAGATTTCAGAACAGCTATGAGTTTGGATGGGAAAAAGTACTCCCCAAAATGAAAAAAAAACCCAAAACTATATTTTCATTAACTTCTAACTGAAATTTATTAATTACAACAGCAATGACAACAACCTTATTTTGACAGAGGGCACATAGAATTCACCAGAATGCCACATGAGTCCATAACACAAAAAGGTTAAGCAACTCTTCTTAAAAGGACAATCTTTGATTACTGAGCCTATTCAAGGCTATTTTTCTGTTATATCTCCAGTCAGGTTTGCCCCCTATTATGAAATGACCGTTGAATAACCATTAAACCTGACAAGGTTACTTGAGACAAAAAAAAAAAATCTCCCCCACACTCAAGAATAATAGTGACATTATGGCATTGTCTACAATATGGCCCTTAAATGTTCATTTTGATTATAACTCATAGCCCTAGGAGGGTTTTGGAGGAACCACTGAATCACCTCTAAAGTAGTGTCATTCAAACCTAGTCTGAGAGAGTTTCCTGTGGGACATTTCACTTTCCAGTTTTGAGAGCAATTGAATGCCCCAGCAAAGAACCAGAGTAATTCTGGAAAACTTTCAAGGGTTTTCAAGTGTTTTGAAAGGTCATAGCTTAATTCACATCTATCAGATTGACTCTTTAAGTTCCTTAACACATTTACCTTCCTTAATAACCCTTAACCTCATCCTGGGATCAAATTTTTAAAGTTTGTGTTCTATAACTTTTTTTTGTTCAGATTATAGAACCTATAACACAAATAAATGAATGTTTGTTCCTATGCCCTTCAAGCTAATCACTAAATAAAAAAAGAAAACAAGACCCCCACCCAAATAAAAAAAAAGAAGACGAAGGATAAGGCAAGATGGAAGGCAAAATGAGACTGAAAGAAAAGTTTTCTAAACTCTGTGTTTGTTTTAAAAGTTAATATTGCTAGGTTCTAGTTTTTCCTTTAGCCTTTATATTGTCTGAGTGTGTGAGTACCTAAATAAATAAGACTGTCATATCCTAGCTTATCCACATGAACTATTAGACTTTATTTGGTCTAGATAATATCATAAAGGATTCTGTGAAACATATAGGACGAGATTTTGTAAGAAAATATTAATCAGAACTACATTCCAGTTTTAGGGAACTGCATGATAATAAACTCATTTCCATTTATTTCACACTAAATGAACAAAGTAAAAATAGATGGATAACTTCCTTGGAAGAGTCAAAATGAGACCATTGCTGACTTGATTTTAATCAAAAAGGTATCATTAACTAATTACAGTTAATTCCATGTCAATCAATCCCCTTCCAAACATTTCCCTGCATCATCACTTTTTTTTAGTCTTTAATCATTTTACGTATTCTGAGTTCTTTCCCTATTCTTTGCTATTCTCCATTATGCCATCTTGTCAAACTCTTAAAAAACAAAGAAGAGATCACATGCTGCATAACTACTAATCCTGAAATTACATTTACACTTCTACTTTTTGACAGAATTAGTTACATCCAACTTCCATTTGATAAATTAGATAATCATGTTTCCTGAGAGCTCTGTGATGGTAATGGTGACCCTGCTTGGCAGTTTTCAATAGCATATGCCTTTAACATTTAGAGAATGTAAACATCTTGAAAGGTTCCCCACCCTCCAGACACATACACATATTCCCTGTCTCTCCCCAGCAACTAATATAATGTCTTAAGCATAGTAGAGGTTTTAAAATTTTTGTATTCAATTGAGTTAGGTGACCTCAGTAGAAATGTTTTTAGCCATCACTGCCAATTGAGGAATATCAGGCTTTTTTTGTTTAGTTTTGTTTTGTTTTGTTTAGGGGTGGGGAGGTGTCTGGACCTGCAGTTTCACTGTGGCAGAGAATTACTAATGAAGAAACTTCAATTCACTTGCACATCAAGACATCACCCTCTTGACATCATAGGTCCTCTTTGAGAACAAATGACTAACAGCAACAACAATTAACCAATGAAATTGGCAACTGTCCTATAGTCTTACATAGCAGACAGTGAGAGGTGAAGTGACTTGCTCTGGGTCACCTCAGCATTATCTATGAGAGTCTGGAATTGAACCTAAGTCTTCCTACTCCAAGACCAGCTCCCTAGCTCCTCTACCAAGCTATCTCTCATCAGAAGAATATTCAAAAGATGTATCTTTGTTTCAGGGAGGACTGGAGTCATGAAAAATTCACAGCTCCCAAAGGCAACCCGAAGTCTTTCCTCCTCCTTCTGTTCAATTCACTGTCCATTTGCTGTGGCTATCCAGGTATATGTGCTGATGGGCTAGCTCTATAGAGTGCCCATTCAACTGCATGTCATATCACAATAGGCATTTTCCATCTACTTTGTTTTTTCTGCCTATATAATTAGTCTAAACTCTCTAGAATGATTACAGGTCTCATTTAGGAGGCTCCCCAGTTTCCAGGGCTTGGTGCAATCAACACAATGTCATGCACAAATGGCATTTGGAGGATCTTGTCATCAAAATTAAGTATCATTCAAAAGGCAATGGTGGGTATGAGAAGGCAACAGCATATTAAAAAATGTCATGAACCTCCCTCTCCCCCCTATTATATTCACATATTGAGTCTTCCAGGGGATAACTAGCCTAAACTTAAGATACTCTGTGGGTTCAAACTCCTAAAACTATGGCTCGTGAGGACCCCCTCCCCCTGGTGCAGTTATCTTAACTTCAGGCAACCAGAGGAAAAAAATTAGCTCAAAGCAAAGGCATTCACTAAAATGGCATATCAACAAAATACTCCCTACCCCAAACTTGTATTCACCCATCCCCAAATGAAGTATCGGTGGGTAGAATGGACACACAGAGAATTCCAAAGCATTGAAGCATACATATAGGAAATGTGTGACTAAGGCATAATGAGGTTGAACAGGGATAGGAGAATCCTCACTCATACTTGTAATGCTTCAGAGTTGCAGGGACACTGATATCCTCTTGCTTTTTCTGACAATATTTATTTTTCAGTTTCTGACAAATGCTGTTTGACTTGATTTTGATGAAGGCTGCTATGATGGTTGCTATAGTCACCGCTCCCTCCACCTTTCATCTCAACTGACATCACGGTCTAAGGTCTGGCTGTTAATGTTCAGAAAGAAGCCTCTGACCAACAAGATTCTCAGTTCTGGGGACTGCCATATCTAGAACAGCATTCAAGCTTCAGGCACAAGACTCTTGACTCCTTTCATTGACTTGTTTAAACTCCACAGTTTGGCTGCCATGTGCTTCTGCTGCAAGATAACATTGCCAATGAAGTGAGGGGAAAGGTAGAGAAAACTCCCTCTTTCCTGTACTCTCTTAGAGGTAAGAGAAAAGGTAAGGAGCAAACTCTCAAGATCTTCTTAAAGCATTAGAATCTTCCTACATAGCCATGCTATGCAGGAAGGAGAATTCTTTCAGACTGAGACCAGTTTGGTCTTTTATTTAAGCTACAAAAGAGATGGCTGATCTTCTTAGGCAATCATTGGTAGCTAAACTAATGATCTGCCAGTTCTGAGACCAGCTTAAACCAGGTCATGAGAGATAATTGTTATATTTTCACCTCATTAACCTCATTAACATTTTCACCTCAGAAACTGGCAAACACCACAAATCAGGGCTTGATTCATTGGTTCGTTGGTTGTCTAGACTTAAGCATGTGTTGGAGAAAATGTCAATGATGCAAGTTAAACTTAAAAGTATCCAATGTACATTTTTTTGGTTTCCCCCCACACTTAATAGTATTTTATTTTTTCTAATTACATGTAAAGAGAGTTTTCAACATTCATTTTTGTAAGACTTTAAATTCCAAATTTTTTCCTTCCCTCTCCTCTCTAACCCCTCCCCAAGACAGCAAACACTTTGATATAGGTTATACATGTACAACCATGCTAAATATTAGGTATGCTGTGAAAGAAGAATCAAAACAAAAGGCAACAACCATGAGAAAGAAAAAAAAGTGAAAATAGTATGCTTCAATCTGCATTCAGACTCCATAGTTCTTTCTCTGAATGTGGATAGCATTTTCCATCATGAATCTTTTGGAATTGGCTTAAGAAGAGAAGAGCTAAGACCATTATAGTTGATCATTATACAATATTGCTGTTACTGTGTACAATGTTCTCCTGGTTCTGTTTAATTTACTCAGCATCAGTTCATGCATGTCTTTACAGGTTTTTTCTGAAATCCAGCCGATCATCACTTCTTACAGCACAATAGTATTCTATTACATTCTTATACCACAATTTGTTCAGCCATTTCCCAATTGATGGGCATCCTCAGTTTCCAGTTCTTTGTCATCACAAAAAGAGCTACTAGAAATATTTTTGCACATGAGAGTCTTTTCCTCATTTTTATGATCTCTTTGGGATGCAGATCTAATAGTGGTATTGCTGGATCAAAGGGGGTGCACAGTTTTACAGCCTTTTGGATATAGTTACAAATTCAGAAGGGTTGGATCAGTTTACTACTCCACCAATGATGCATTAGTGCTCCAATTTTACCGCATCTATCATGTTCCTTTTCTAGCATATTAGCCAATCTGACAGGTGTGAGGTGTTACTTCAGAGTTGTTTGAATTTGCATTTCTCTAATCAATAGTGATTCAGAGCATTTTTTTCATATGACTATAAATAGCTTTAATTTCTTTTTCTCAAAATGGCATGTTCATATCCTTTGACCATTTATCAGTTGGGGAATGACTTGTATTCTTATAAATTTGACTCAGTTTATTTTAGAAATGAGGCCTTTGTTAGAAACACTGGCTATAAAAATTGCTTCTCAATTTTCTGCTTTCCTTCTAATTTTTTGTTGCATTGGTTTTGTTTGTGCAAAACCTTTTTAATTTAATGTGATCAAAATTATTTTGTATTTCGTAATGTTCTCTATCTTTTGTTTAGTCACAAATTCTTCCCTTCTCCATAGATCTGATAAGTAAACTATTCCTTGCTCTCCCAAATTTGCTTATGGTATCACTTTTTTTGTCTTAATCATGTGCCCATTTTGACCTTATCTTGGTATACAGGGTGAGATGTGTTTTTTTGCTTAGTTTCTGCCATACTATTTTTCAGTTTTCCTGACAATTTTTTTCCCCCAAATAGTGAGTTCTTATCCCAGAAACTGAAGTCTTTGGGTTTATCAAACAGTAGATTACTATGGTCATCAGCTACTGTGTCTTGTGCACCTAACCTATTCCACTGATCTACCACTCTGTTTCTTAGTCAGTACCAAATAGTTTGGATGATTGCTGCTTTATAATATAGTTTTAGATCTGCTATGCCTAGGCCACCTTCCTTTGCTATTCTTCCTTTGATATTCTTGACCTTTTATTCTTCCAGATGAATTTTGTTATTATTTTTTTCTAGCCCCATACAATAAGTTTTTTAGTAGTTTGATTGATATTGCACTGAATGAGTAAATTAATTTAGGTAGAATTGTAATTTTTATTATATTAGCTTGACCTACTCATGAGCAATTGATATTTTTCCAATTATTTAGATCTGACTTTTTGTGTGAAAAGTGTTTTGTAATTGTGTTCATATAGTTCCTGGATTTTTCTTGGCAGGTAGATTCCCAAATATTTTATATTGTCGACAGTTATTTTAAATGGAACTTGTCTTTCTATCTTTTGATACTGGGCTTTGTTGGTAATATATAGAAATGCTAATGATTTATGTGGGTGTATTTTATATCCTGCAATTTCGTTAAAGTGGTTGTTTCAAAGCAGCTTTTCAGTTCATTCTCAAGGATTCTGTAAGTATACCATTATATGATCTGCAAAGAGTGATAGTTTTGTTTTGTTTCCCCATTGCCTTTTCTAATTCCTTCTAATTTTTTTTCTTCTCTTATTGCTAACTTTAACATTTCTAGGACAATATTGAATAATAGTGGTGATAGCATACTTGTTTCACCCCTCATCTTATTGGGAAAACTTCTAGCTTATCTTTACTGCGTATAATGCTTGGTGATGGTTTTAGATAGACACTGCTTATCATTTTATGGAAAATTTCATTTATTCCTATGCTCTCTAGTCTTTTTAATAGAAATGAGTCCTGTATTTGCAAAAATAAAAAAAAAATTCGGCATCTATTGAGATAATAATATGATTCCTGTTAGTTTTTTTATTGATATGGTCAATTATGTGGATAGTTTTTCTAATGATGAACTGGTTCTGTAAACCTGGTATAAACCTCACCTGGTCACAGTCTATTATTCTCATGATAAATTGCTGTATCTCTTTGCTAATATTTCATTTAAAGTTTTTGCAACAACATTCATTAGGGAAATTAGTCTATGATTTTCTTTCTCTGTTTTGGCTCTTCTTGGTTTAGGTATCAGTACCATAATTACATAATTAAAGGAATTTGGTAGAACTCTTTGCCTATTTTTCCAAGTAGCTTATACATTATTGGAATTAATTGCTTTCTAAATGTTTGGTAGAATGCATTTGTAAATCCATCTGACCCTAGAGATTTTTTTTCTTAGGAAGTTCAGTTTGTTGATGCCTTATTCAATTTCTTTTTCTAAATGGGACTATTTAAGTATTTTATTTTCTCTTCTGTTAATCTAGACAATTTATATTTATGTAAATATTCATCCATTTCACTTAGATGATCAGCTTTATTTGCATACAATTGAGTAAAATAGATCCTAATTATTGCTTTAATTTCCTCTTCATTTGGTGGTGAACTCTCCCTTTTCATTTTTGATACTAGTAATTTGGTTTTCTTCTTTCTTTTTTAATCAAATTAACCAAAATTTGATTGATTTTATTGGTTTCTTCATAAAAACAACTCTTAATATTAATTATCACTTCAATAGTTTTCTTACTTTCAATTTTATTAATCTCTCCTTTGGTTTTCAGAATTTCTAATTTATTACTAAATTGGGGATTTTTAATTTGTTCTTTTTACAGCTTTTTTAGTTGCATCACCAATTTGTTGTTCTCCTCTTTCTCCATTTTACTCATGTAAATATTTAGAGATATACAATTTTTTCTAAGAACTGCTTTGGCAGCATCCCATAAATTTTGGCATATTGTTTCATTATTGTCGTTCTCTTTGATGAAATTATTGATTGTCTCTATATTTGTTGTTTGACCCATTCATTCTTTAGGGTTAGATATTTAGTATCCAATAATTTTTAATCGATCTTTCCATGAATTTTTGTTACATGTTATTTTTATTGCATCATAATCTGAAAAGGATGTGTTTAATATTTCTGCCTTTCTGCATTTGATTGTGAGATTTTTATACTCTAATACATAATCATACATACCCTAATACACTGAGAAAAAGGTATATTCCTTTCTATCTTCATTCAGTCTCCTGAAGTCTATTATATTTAACTTTTCTAAAATTCTATTTACCCCCTTAACTTCTGCCTTGTTTATTTTATTGTTAGATTTATCTAGTTCTGAGAAGGAGAGGTTGAGGTTTTGATCATATTCTGCATCACAGTATATTCCTGAATGGAATAACAACTTCATTAGGTAGGGACTATCTTTTATTATCTATATATCCTCAGTACCTAACATGACAATTTGTCAAAGGTGTTTAATAAATAATTGTTAAATTGACTTTATTCCTTATAAAGTAAATATTTGCACACCACAGAGAATGGATTGTCCTGGTGTTATCCTATGTGAATAAATGAATGAAAAAAAAATTTATTGATTTTTTGCTAAATTCCAGACACTGAGGATATTAACAAGGCCTGGACCTATTTCTATCTGAACCTAGTCAAAAAAGATAAGAGTAAGATCATTACTATAATCATAAAGGAAATAAACTTGTATTCAGTAACTCATAATCAGGGAAAGGATTCTGGGAAGATGGTGGAGAAGGTCAGAAAATTCTAAGCTCTCAAAATTTTCCCCCACAAAAGAGTTAAAATAGCACCTTAGGGTGAACAAAGTGTGGTTGGATGTAAATAAGAACTTAAGAAAAGGGGCATAACTGGGGTCCTCCTCAGATAATTTGAGAAAATTGGAAGAAAAATCCCAGGACAATTGGTCCCCATGAAGAGTAAACACCTCCTTCGAGGTTTCATTTTAACAGCAAGCAGCCAGCCACTTAAACAAGTGGCAAGTCCTGGGGTTAGTTGGTTTGAGAGGCTGCTTTGGCCCCAGCCTCTGGAACTTTTGCCCCCAGGATAGTGAGGGGAGTTGGGTGTCTGAGCCTGGGAAGATTGAGGGAACCTCTGCTGACCAAGAACACCAGACCTAGCTGTGCTGTGAAGAGTTGTAGAGGTGAGAAGGAACCAGCACATGCCTGGTGAGTGTAGAAGTAGTGGGTCAGAAAGCCCCTGACTGTGGGCACTTAGAGGAAGTTGGAAGTTTGACTCAGGTTTCAGGCTAGAGGAGAGAACTGAAGATCTGGGACAAGAGGCACATCCCAAGGCTAGAGATGATTACAAATAATTAAACTATTACCACAAAAAATGCACAGGCAAAGGAGAAAGAATCCAACTATGGAAAACTATTATGGGAATAGAGATGACTGGATTTGTCTTCAGAGGACAATATTGAAGTAAAGAAATCCCCAAAGAGCAATGTCAAATGGTCACCTGCCCAAAAAGATTTCATAGAATATCTTTTAAAATACTTTAAAAATAAAATGACAGAGGAAAAACTGTAAAAGAAAATAAGAATGATCTAAGAAAAACAAAAAAGGTATGAAAGGAAAGTCAACCAATTAGAAAAGGAGATCTAGAATCTTAAGGAAGAAAATGACACCTTGAAAATTAGAATTGGGAAAAGTAAAACCAGTGAAATTATAAGAGACCAAGAAATGATTACACGAAATATGAAAAATGAAAAAAATGGAAGAGAAAGTGAAACATCTTATAAGAAAAACAACAGATTTGGAGAACAGATCAAGAAGAGAAAATACAAAAATAGTTGAACCTACTAAAAGTTACAATCAAAAAAGCTTGATGCAATAATACAAGAAATAATTAAAGAAAATTATTCTGAAGCATTAGAACAATGGGAGAAAGTAGAAATAGAAAAAAATCCATTTATCACCACTTAAAAGAGGTCCTATGAGGAAAACTCATTTTCCTCATAGTCAAATTCCAAAACCCTTAGCTCAAGGAAAAAATATTAAAAGCATCAAGATTAAAACAACTTAAATATGATGGTGCCACAATTAGAATTGCACAAGACCTCACAGCAGAAACATTAAAGGACCATAGGTCTTGGAACACAACACATAAAAGAGCAAAAGAACTGGGGCTCCTGCCAAAAATATCATACCCTGCAAAATTAAGTATTATCCTCAAGGGAAAAAAATGGACATTTGAGAAACTCTCAGACTTTTAAGACTTTGTTTTAAAAAAAATTCTGAACTTAATAGAAGATTTGATATATAAGAACCAAGAAAAATATAAGGTACATAACAAAGACTGATTATTAGGGATCCATAAAGAGAGATTGTTTACTTTTTATATATGTAAGATGTATGTCTAAGATTCTTATCCATAATTAGGTAGTTCATAAGAAAGATTGGGGTAAACCTAAGTATGATATGAAAAGCAAAACCATTTAGGAACAGCCTAAAAGAATAATTATTTTATACAAATGAAGTGTAAGAGGAAGAATTTATACAGATGAATTAGATGGGGGAGGAGGGCTGGTACTTCTGGTAACCTACTTCACTGGGAATAGATTTAAGAGGAAACTGTGTGGGTGTGTGTGTGTGTGTGTGTGTGTGTGTGTGTGTGTGTGTGTGTATAAGAGTATAAAAGACTTCTAAATAAAGAAGAAATAAAATAGTAGGGGCATAGGGAGCAGGGAGAGGATAAGGGAGACAATCTTTCGAAGGGAGGGTGAGGGAATAGGCAAAATAGGGGTATAGAAGGGTATTTGGATTTATGGGAATGGGAGGATAGGGGAAAGACTCTTGGAAAAGGGTAGGCAAGGCCTAGGAGGGCAAGGTAGTCAATAGAAGTAAAGTAGAGGAGGCAGGAGTGATAGGTGTTACGGGAATCTGAAGATCTTCCCTGCCCCTAGGCCTTTTGTTAAAGTGGCTTAAGTGGCTCAGAGAAACTCTCCTGACTTGAAAGTAACCTCTGCCCCCTAATAGGCTGAATGTGGTCACATGGAGCCTGTGGTGGAAGGCTTGTTCTTCAGGAATGCCCATGCCTTGTTGCTTTGTGATTGGGCAGTGGGTCAAGAGGGCTGTGACATTCTCTGAGCCAGGAGAAGGCTATATACA
>CM053580.1:159148971-159171112 GCA_028627135.1 Pseudochirops cupreus
GTAGTGTTTTTTTTTATCACAAAGATCCCTTGAAAAGATTTTGGGGATCACCCAGGAGTCCCCAGACTACTCTTCAAGAACCACTGGACTACAGCATTGAACTGAATTTAAAAAGATGAAATTCATAGACATGTCTTACATGTGAATTCAAAGAATCCACTTCAAAAGTACAGGATAGGGAAGGCATGGTCAAATAACAGTTTTTCTGGACAAGAACTGGGGATTTTATTGCTCTACAAGATCAACTGTGACAACCAAAAAAAAAAAAGAGAGATCTTGGGTCATGCTAAACAAAGTATAGCTTTAAGGAACAAGAATGTGATTATTCTACTGTACCCTGACCTGGTCAAATCATATCTAGAATATTTTATTCACTACTGTACCAGTTTTTGAAGGACACTGATCAGCTAGAATATGTGCAAAAAAGAGCAATCGAGATGGTGAAAGCCAAGTCATGTGAAGATAGATCAAAGGAACTGGGAATCTTTAGTCTGGAAAAGAGAAGACTGACGGGAGGTATGGGAACCATGTTAAAGTATTCAGGGGATTATAATGTTGAAGAGGATTTAGGCCCTAGAAGACAGAAGGAAAAAGAATGTTTAGAAGTTGCAGAGAAGAAAATTTAAGCTTGATATTAGAAAAAACAATTAGATCTATCCAAAAATGGAATGCACTGCCCAAAAAGGTAGTAGTTGTTCACTCATTGGAGGCCTCCAAGCCTAAGGTAGATGAACACCTATTCTGTGATTCTATAAATGTACATAATGGTTGTCATATTTTAAATAATATTTTATTGTTGTTCAGTTGTTGAGTGATGTCCAACTCTTTGTGACCCCTTGGACCATAGTTTGCCAGGCCCTTCTATCCTCCACTATCTCTCAAAGTCTTTCCAAGCTCATGTTCATTGTTTCCATGTCACTATTTATCCATCTCATGCTCTGCCGTGCCCTTGTCCTCTTGTCTTCAATATTTCCCAACATCAGGGTCTTTCCAATGAGTCCTGTCTCCTCATTATGCAGCCAAGGTATTTAAAGTTCAGTGTCAGTATTTGACCTTCCAGTGAATTGCCTGAATTAAATTTTTTTATAATTAATTTATTTATTTTTAGTTTTCAATGTTTACTTCCATAAGATTTTGAGTTTTAAGTTTTCTCCCTCTCCCTCTCCTTCCCCCTCCCAAGGAGGTTGTGCGATCTGACATATGCTCTACTTATATGTTCATATTAAATATTTTCATTATATATTTATATTAAACATATTTTCAGCTGAATTAATTTAAGTATTGACTTTATCTCTTTGCTGCTCAAGAGATCCTCAAAAGTCTTTTATACACATTGTATAATATATGATCATATTATATGTGAACTAACATTTTATATGTAACATTTTAAAAAGTCATCAAACTGATGAATTCTTTTTTTTAATGTCAAAATATATCTTATTCTGTATTTCTTTCAGATCTGACTTGTACTGCCAGAGCAATACAGTGCAAATGGAAACTGCAGTAGGGATGCGTGTCTCCAAGGGATCAGAAATTGCGGTAAGCCATTGTGATGTAGAACCAAAGTACGTCCTAAGCATAATTCACATGGTCCAGGACAGTCTAGAACATCTCTATCAAACTTCCTTAGACGATAATCATGAAAATTCAATAAAAGTTGTTTAAAAAGTTCAAATGACTGTAATGGACTGGTTTACACTTTGATAACAGTTATAAGTTAACTGGATAACTAAAGAAATGATGCAGACATTTGAATCCAGTGCTATAGGTAGACAACAGAATTAGATCCAAAGATGTATAAAATTAATCTATTACAACTATAATGTCAAAGTCAGGAGAGAAAAAAAATTATTTCTATATTGAAGGATTATACAACCACAGAATGCAGTCTTCAAAAAAAAAGAAAGAAAGAAATGGCAGAATGTTTTCCTGAACATCCACAAATTCCAAAAAAAATTATAAAATAGTTTACTAGGAAAAAAAAGGCATGCCCTAAATTATCACCCTGAATCAATATTGTAAATTTGGAGTCAGAAACAGAATGCTATACCTCCTCAGACTACTGATGCTCTATCTCTAAATCAGTGTATAGGGGGAAAAACACAGAAAAAATGGCATAACTTGAACTTCTCCTCACTTAAAAAAATTCTCTACCTTTAACCAGATTTATGCTTTAAAAAAGAAACTCTTTTTAAAAATTTATTTATTTATTTATTTATTATAGAGGGGAAGGCAGGGCAGTTGGGGTTAAGTGACTTGCCCAAGGTCACACAGCTAGTTAAGTGTTAAGTGTCTGAGTCCAGATTTGAACTCTGGTCTTCCTGACTCCAGGGCCGGTGCTCTATTCACTGTGCCATCTAGCTGCCCCAGGAAAGAAACTCTTGATACTGAATTGTGATACTTCAGAGCTATCACTGGAAGAAAAGGTCATTCCTATGTTTCCTCCCCACCTTCCACCCCTTTTGGCCAAAGAGAAAATTTTTCAGGGTCTCTTATTGATTTGCTGCTATTCCCTAAACATCAGCATTTCCTGCCATGCCACAGCATTGGTCTGCCAAAGAGAGGGTTTCCTGGGAACTTTCAGATGTGACCTACTTATATGCGCCTGTCACCTAAGTACTGTCTGCATCACACTGGAGTAGAACACAGGATATGCAGAGAAACATGACATGCCCTGAGCTAAAGAATACGAGCATTGCCCCTAACTGAGTAAGTAAATGGCCCTGAGCAATATTTGAGACATCGTTCTGCTCATCTAGCGAAGCCCCAATTCCCCTCTGCCCACATCAGCTCCATGTAATTCACACAGGATCCATCTTCAGAGCCCTGGACACATATGGCCCTTCAGGCCTGTTTATTCCACAACCATAATTATAGCCTCAACCAAACCATTCTACCTAAACAAAGGTAGTTCCTTAAAACAGTCATTTCCATTAAATAATCTACTTTTACATAAAACGGGGAAAGGAAAAAAAGGAGTGCTTTAAAAGTGAAGTTCAATCAGCACAAATCTTTGGCCTTTCTCTTAACATTTGTACACGTCAAAAAGCAAGAAACTTTCCATCTGGTGACTCCTGCATTTGTTAAACCACAAAGGGAGGCACTTTTAGTATTTTTTAAAGATGTTTCATCCTAAATCACATCTAACGTTAGAAAATTGCTCATCACAACTGAATTATCAATAATAACCGAAGACCTACTTAAAATTTCTCATGGCCTATCAGAAAGTCAATGATGGTACCTGATCCACATTAATAAGAAAGAAAGAGAACAAACACATGAAAATGTGACTTCTTTCCCTACGTGGATATGAACAATGAGATTCCTGTATAAGCTTTAGGAATCAATGGGAAACATGACAGCCCCTCTAACTTTACTTTGTCTCCCAAGTGTTCAGCTCCTTACCCACAGATAACAAATTCATCAGTGTAGCTTATATCCAAATGATCACAGTGTAATCCTACTCAGATCATAGTAAGATCATATCCTCCTAGAAGAACTAAATTTCTGTTATAGTCCCTGGGGAAAATGTGGGGATTGAGGGGGGAAACAAACAAACCAGGAACTACATAAATACAATACTTCACAAGGCCATGAAACCCAGTACCTTTATGCTCTAGCCTTTTTTTCTTTTTTTTAACAGCTTAGGAGCAGCATCGTGGCATTATCAGTAAGCAATGATAACATTGAGAATAGCAGCAAAAATAAATAATCCGATGTTCATTAAGAGTCCAGGTCTACTCCATGGATACGTATTGGTAAGACAGGACAGGGTAATAAAACTCTGTATTTATAACTGTGTACAGCTCTTATTATGGATGGTTTTTGTAATGAAAATAGCTACAGATCAAAAAAGGAAAAATGACAATAGCATAAAAATATAGCTGTGTATTCTGGCAGCCATATTGCAGAATTCCTTGACTATCTTTTTATGATCAGCTGAAAAAAGGTCATTAACTGTATGCAAGTGAATAAACTGTCCATACCAAAGCACAAAAGTACTATCAGTGATCACCTCTGACTTTCAGATTTAAATTCAGTGCAATTGACAAATGCATTGCTAAAGGAAAACATAGCATATTTAAAACATTTGTGTCTATTCCTAGCAGCACAATTTAAAATTATTGCACCGATTTTTAAACTTTTTTTTTAAAACAACAAGAGGGCAGCCATGGACACAGACCTCCATCAATAAAAATAGAATGTCCAAGTGCCAGGTATTCAGTCTGTGAGTTTCCTACATAACTCACAAGGTAATTGTTCTAGACATCTGTCATACATTCCAAAGCTCTAACAAGAGCTGACAACAGAACCATCAGGAATGACTGCCTTTCTGTGTATGAATTTTTTTAAATGATGTGATTTAGAATAGATTACCCACTAATAACTAATAACCCACATAGAACAATAAATGTGGAATTAAGTGTATTCTCTTTACTGAAGACCAGTGCTATCCTATCTTAGCAAAAAGAAGACTTGCTTCAAATTATATTAGTTTGTAAAAATAGCAGAAAATCAGTGACAGAAAAGTTGCATTATTTGGATTAAATCAATTTATGCCTAAACTAAGAAGAAAGTAGATTAACTTTTTAAAGCAATAGTTATCACAAAATTATTAGCAATTAAAACAGTCTTATAAAGTGGTTAACTTTGCAAGGCTCTGTGATAGAAGCCATTCCTTAATTAAAACATCTGTTACACGAATTTAACAACTATATTCTTTGAAATTTAGAGGCTTGGAATCTGCCATGAAACATGATGTGACCCCTTTCAACAGAACACACAAACAAGATGTGATGAATTTACAAAAGAAAATTCATTGTACTCTCGTCATGTGAGCAGAACAGAAGTTTGCTATCTGTTGAGAAAAATACTTGTTATTGTAAATAGACTAAATGATACTATAGTAGTGATTAATAAAAAAAAATAGCAGCTTACACTTATTTATACTTCAAAAAATATAGCTGGAAGTTATAATAAACTGCAGAATCAGAGCAGCAGAGATGTTAGTGCAAGTATTATTATTTTTTAATAAGCTGAATCACTGCATTTAAATACACCCTTAAAGCAAGTCTTCTTTTCTAAAGATTTCTTTTGAAACTAAGGTAGTAAACATTTTGCCATGTAATGGCAGTTATCAAATATATGCCAAAGGTATTTTGATTTATATAAAGAAAATTGACAGGAGAGATTTTTTTTAAATACTGGAATTTGTTTACATTATATATCAGAACTCTTACATATATAATGGATGCTCCTGGTAGAAGCTAATAAACCCTTGTCCAGAAAGATAGGTATCTCTTAAAAAACAAAACAAAACCAAAATGCTACTTTGCTCCTTCTCACAATAGTGCACAACTAAACCATAACTAGCTATGGTCTCAGAGAAACAAGACTTTTTTTTTCTTTTTTTCTTTTTGAGGGAGAAAGGTAGGGCAATTGTGGTTAAGTGACTTGCCCAAGGTCACACAGATAGCTTTTGTGTTAAGTGTCTGGGGCTGGATTTGAACTCAGATCCTCGTGACTCCAGGGCCGGTGCTCTATTCACTGCACCACCTAGCTGCCAGGAAACAAGATTTTTTAAAAAAGGAAAAAAAAAGCAACTCTTCTATTTATAATTTTTTTAATTTTGAAAAAAAATAAAAATTTTTGCACCCTTCAACTCTTGTTTGTAAAAATATGTCTCCAATAAGAAACTTCTGCATTTCAGTCACACCACCAGAAAAACCAAACACCCTTTACAAATAATGTACTGTCTTGATTAACATGAGCAATGTGACTTTTTACATATGCATTGTTTTAAAAATCACCCATCACCACAATACACAAACAAAGGAAAATATACTCTGAGAGCCACAGAATGGATCAATCAATACTTGACCCCTTTGAAAAAATTCATTAAAGTATTTTAAAAGATTTTTTGTGCTTAAAAGGTGAAAAAAAGAAAAACAAGAAACAGGGTTACTCTTTTACTTCCTGCATCTGTTAAAAACCAAAAAGGATATTTGAAAAGCGAGAAACCACTCATGATTGAATGTTTACATAGGTCCATTTTTTCTGTACTCATAAACTGCTCAACTATTGACAGAAATTAAAAAAAAAGAATATGATCCATTGTATTGATTAGATGGGGGAGGTGGAGGGAAAGCTGCCATTTTTCTCCTGATTTGGTGTACGTATGGTCTGCTTTTGTATACTCTCCTCTTTTCCTCTTCTGCTTTTCTTATGCAAAGCTAAATGATGTTTGGAAGCACAGGAGATAAGATGCCATCACTTGGTGAACAGGATTCACAAGTTGTGACAAGACTCTGTCATCTTCAGGCATAATTTTTCTTTGTTTCTATACAATGTAAGTGGAGATTTCTTTTAGGTTTGGCTGTAGCAGACTGGCCATAGTTCCAGTGGGACTAGAGGGACAGTCATTTTGGCTATGCACACATTTATAGTCGGTCCATGGCTTCCAAAAACACTATTTCTGTAGGTCTGTTATGCAAACTGAACCATATGATGCACTGGCTCCAACTTTTTCTCCTGCTACATGCCAGCAAACTTCAAATATTCCACCTGCTCCCTTATAGCTATAGACTACCTGTCGGAATGTTCCAGATGTGCACACATTTGTCAAAGGAGCTGCCTGCCAGGTACCTGCCATCAGGATTGAAAGCCATACTGTATACATGCTCTTGGTGTTTTATCAAAGTGTGGATGCAGATGCCCTGATCCATATTACATAAGGAACAGTAAAATCAAAGGATGCACTGGCTAGCATGAGGCTGGCATTCAGATTATTTGTCTCTGGTCCTGTTGGACTCCATTTGGTGGTATAAATGTCTTTATTATATGCTTGCAAATCATGGACACAATGCTATTGTTTCATACTCCGTTTCTTTAAAGTCATGTCATCAGAACAAGAAATGAGAAAGTTATTAGCTGGGTCCTATTTGATAGCATTTACTTCATTTCTGTGTCCCTAGAATGTTTTAATAAGTTTATCTTGTCCTAATCTACAGACATGAATGCACCTATCAATGCTGTAAGAGACAAAGATGTTGTTGCTCTGTCAATCCTTGTCCAATGCCAGCGCTTGACTTCACCAGTATGTACATCCCAAATAATCCTGCTCTAGTCCACTCCTGCACTCGGGATGAAATTTCTTTTCTTGCTTCATTTTAATGTAAAAATAGGACCCTTATGTTACCCCAAGGTGCTAGCAAGATTACCCTATTTTAGTTCCTATTCTGGCAAATCCATCATAAGACCCAGTGGTGAGAAGTGTACCCTTGGCTATCCCAATCCAGGGAGATGACATCTTTGTTGTTGGTTACATCCTACCCACCTTCCCTTATACGATGTTGAAGGACTAACTGGGTCGAGCCACCTGTGCTGTTCTCACTCACGTTTTATATTCTTGCTGAGTCACCAGATACTGAAGTGGATTCCAGATGCAGATGAAGACTTCTGACTCATGACTTCATGATATCAAAGGGGTGCTTGGGTGCCTGTGCTTGAACCCCAGTTTGTAAAATCACATTTCTCCCTACCTTCAAAATCTCCCTAACCTCAAACACTATCTTGGGCAGTTTTTCTCTAGCTCAAGGGCAGCGTGCCCTAACAAAATACATATCTCTCTTGCTGATACAGTAGGAAGAGTCAGGAGGCCAGAGTCACTGATCTGAAGAGTACATGGCAGAGAATAGGGTATAATAAGACTGGAATGGTAGGAAGGGAGTAGGTTGTTGGCTGCCAAGCAAAGAATTTTGTAGTTGATTCTGGAGCTCTGCACCTATAGAATTTAGTAGTTTGACGCAACTGGGTACTGGCTAAAGTAGCTGTGTACTGGGTCATACCTATCATATGTATCCTAGATTCAGTCATATGTGTACTCCCCAGCTTGTTATATACATCCTGCATACCTCCTTAGCTTGGGATATACATATATTCCCAACAGCCATCTTGTAAAAAATGACTTTGATGGGTGGCAGCTTGGTCAGCCCTGACCACTAGCTGACTTAGTGATATTTCAAGCCTAAAATCACACCTCCATGCAGCCCCCCTCCTTGGGCTATTTCCCAGTGAATTCTGGGCAACATGCCTGCCACAGTAGATATTAAAAGTACATGCTCCTTTAAGAACAGATTTTAACCATTCCCCAATCCTGCCCTAACTTACCTAGTTAGCATATTTGGCACAGGTTCTACTATAGATTATTTTATATAAACTTTAACTGTAGCCCTCTAAAGTTGCAGGTTCCCTAAGAACTCTTACCCACTGTAAATTGCAACAATAAATCTTTTCCACCTTGACTTAGAGAATGCTTGAGTCCGTGAATTCATTAGAGACTGCTTTCCAGGGACTGTGGTTGTTGGGGTTCCTGAACTCCCTGAACTCCTTTACCCCCATTTCAATACCACAGATTGGGGTGGGGGGTTGGGTTTGGGGGAGGGGATTTCAACATCTCCATCTACCTCCATCATATCTGTATGGTTATTTGCTGTACTATGAGCTCCATTTACTTCTCTATTCAGAGTATTTTCTTCAGCTGAACCCTGCTGACTTGTGGCAGCCATGTGTTGTTGGGCAAGTTTTATCAATGTGTGTTTGCTGTCTGGTTTGTACCATGTCAAGCATCATGGAATTGATCACTAACTAAGGCTCTATAGGTTGTCCATCACACAAGGTACCAGCCTCATTAATACTGACTTCTGTCTCTACATGCTGCAGACCTTTCTGGATGATAGAAATTGGAGCCACAGCTGCAGCCTGGCCACCTTTGATGCCAAAGGTAAATGCTGAATGTGAAAACTCTGACTCTTGCAAGTCTCTATATACCAAGAAGCTGACCTCATCACTGCTTATACTCATCTTTATTCCCACTTAAACCTTGAGGTCACAACACAGGACATGACCATTGGCAGTACATTGATGTTGGGAAGCTCAACTTATTTGGGACTTAGAATCACATGGAGTTGACACCGGCGCTGCACCCCCAGGGCTGGGCTGGACCAGGCTGGGTCAGCCTTCCAGCCCGCAGTGGAGGCCACTAGCAAGTGCCCCCACAGCCTCTGGTGTCTAGTCTGACTTCGTGGCCAGGGCAGGAACGACCTAAGCTCTGGGCTGTGCTCAAAGCAGGGGAATAAGGAGGCTCTCAGCTGTACCCACCTCCCTGCTCCACCGTGATGGGAGCTGTGAGGGGGGTGGGAAGAGGGGTGGCTGGGGGTGGGGGTGCCCAGGGCTGGAGGAGGGGGTTGTAAGCCTGCTATGGCCCAACTTGGGGAGGTGGAAAGAAAAGA
The DNA here is from genome assembly GCA_028627135.1 of Pseudochirops cupreus. Classification (NCBI taxonomy): domain Eukaryota; kingdom Metazoa; phylum Chordata; class Mammalia; order Diprotodontia; family Pseudocheiridae; genus Pseudochirops; species Pseudochirops cupreus. The sequence continues at coordinate 159,158,262 of CM053580.1, forward strand.
GGTCAGACCAGCCAGGCACAAATGAACTCATGAGGCAGCCAAACAAAACTCAAAATGATGAATTCTAAAGAAGAATCTGTCTTGGAGAACTGAGAAAGAAGTTTTTACCTGTTCCAGTATTGAGAGACTGGTCATCTGAATCCACAGGGACAGTAATACGTGCTCTTCCCTGTCCTGGACCCAGTCTTGGAGTTGGGATTGGTTCAATCCCGTGAGTCTGCCTCTGGTGAGACGAGGCTCCTTTTTCTCATTCTCACTGGTTCATTAGTTTCCTGCCTCAATTTTTAATTATAGTAAATTAGACTGTGGCTCACAAACCTAAGAGTTTTCCAAAAGTCATAGTTTGAATCTTTTTTCCATCAAGGTTGATTCTCCATGACCTCATTTGGGGTTTTCTTGGCAAAGAAGCTGGAATGGTTTAATGCCATTTCTTTCTCCAGCTCATTTTACAGATGACAAAACAGGAACAAGTAACTTGCCCAGGGTTACACAGTTAGTAAGGTCCAAGGTAAGATTTGAACTCAGGAAGATGAGTCTTCCTTAAACCAGGTCCAGCAATCTATCCTAGCTACCCAAAAAAAAGGGTAAAAAAATATTCAACATATAATATTAAATAAAAGAAAAGTAAAACATTAAAAAAAAACCCACAAATGCATACTAATAGACTAGGATTAAAAAACTCAATTTATTATATAGTTCACTCATCTTAATTTCAGTTTCTAGAGCAAAGGTGTGAAACATGTTGCCAGTAGGTCAAGTGTGGCCCATAACACTCTCCAGTACTCGAATCAAATCAAAATGTTATTGGGAAATATTTAACAAAATAAATAACTAACCATACAAGAAAACATAGATAATATTAATAAGTGGTTCTCTATGTCAATGTGTGACCCACAGGGATACTTATGTATGGTTTAGTGGTGCCCATTTCTAGTTGAGTTTTACTACCATTGTCCTAGGGTATAGTAGCTAAAACCTCTCCCTGGTATTGGCAGGTTGAAAGCTCTGTAGGCATAGATCAGGAATCTCATTAGCTGCAAGATCAGATTGGCCTTGGTATCAATAACTCATCTACCATATAGCCCTGGGACCACTCTGATTGGAGGAAGAACAAGGAGCTCCTCCCAAAGCCTCAATTTAAGAAAGGTGTTCAGACAAGTCAGGTCTTCATCTCCTACCTGGGTGCATTACTTTGGAAATCAAGTCCCTCCCAGATACCTTTCCTCCTTTGCAGCTTCCTTTGGTTTACTATTTTGTACCATTAGATTGTAAGCTTCTTTAGGGCAAAAACTTTCTTGTTGCATTTGTATCCTCAGCACTTAACACAGTATAGGATTGACTGATGTAAGCTCCACACCAAGCTAGCAATTAATAAGGTTAATAAACATTAAGTGCCTATTATGTACCAGGCTCTGTACTAAGGGCTGGAGTTATGTAGTCCCTGCCCTCAAGGAGTTCACAGTCTAATGGGAAAGACAGTGGAAAAAACCCCAGTTGAACACATATATACAAATTAGCTATATATAGGAAAAATAGGAAATAGCAGAGAGAGAAGAATTAATAGGTTGAAAAAGGCTTCCTTTAGAAGGTGGGAATCTTAGCTGGGACTCAAAAAAAGCCAAGGAAGCCAGTGGGCAAAGCGAAAAGGTAGAATATTTCAGACATGAGGGACAGCTAGAGAACATGACCAGAACTGAGAGATGGAGAGTCTTGTTTGAGGAAGAGTCAGGAGGGCAGTCATTAGTTTGAAGAGTACATGGTAGAGAATAGGGTATAATAAGACTGGAATGGTAGGAAGGGAGTAGGTTGTTGGCTGCCAAGCAAAGAATTTTGTAGTTGATTCTGGAGGCAAGTCACTGAAGTTGGAATAGGAGAGTAACATGGTCAGATCTTCACTTCACTGACTTAATGAGGGGTGAATTAGAGTCAGGAGAGACTTCTGGCAAGAAGACCCACCAGCAGGCTTTAGCAATGATACAGGCCTGAGGTGATAAGGGGGCCTGAAGTAGAATTGCGACAATATCATAGGAGAGAAGGAGCACATTCAAGAGATGTCGAAAGGTGAAACAAGGCGGCCTTGGCAAAAGACTGGACATAGCAGTGTGAGAGTTAGTGAGGAATCCAGGATGATACCTAAGTTGTGAGTCTCAGGGACTAGGAGGATAGTGATACCCTCAACAGTAATAGGGAAATTAGAAAGGGAGGAGGGTTTAGAGGGAAAGATAGCGAGTTCCATTTTGGTTATGTTGAGTTTAAGATGTCTGCTGGACATCCAGTTCAAGATGTCCAAAAGGCAATTGGAGATGCAAGTTTAGAAGTTGGCAGAGAGATTGGAGTGGGATAGGTAGAATCAAGAATCATCAACACAGAGATAGTAATTAATGGGAGCTAATGAGATCAACAAATGAAGCAGTATAGAGGGAGGAGAAATAAGGGTCCAGGACAGAATCTTGTGGTTAGGGGGCATGATCTGGCTGAGGACACAGCAAAGGAGACAGAAAAGGAGTGGTCAGATGGGTAGGAGGAGAACCAGGAGACAGTGAGAGGTGTGCCAAAAAAGTTTTTAAAAAGAGTATCAAGGAGGAGAAAGTGATGACCAACAGTGTAAAAAGCTGTGGGAGAGGTCAAGGAGAATAAGAATTGAGCAAAGGCCATTGGATTTGGCAACTAAGAGATCATTAGTAGTTTTGGAAAGAGCAGTTTCAGTGAAATAGTAAAGTTGAGAGCCAAACTGTAAGGACATAAGAAGATTGTGAGAGGACAGAAAGTGGAGGCCCCTATTATAGATGGCCTATTCAAGGAGTTTAGCCACAAAAGGCAGAAGAGATATGATATGTGTGTATACAAATATATGTGATATATATGTACATATCTATCTATGAGATATAATTTTAAAAAGCCAGGTAAAACACTCCCAGTTTAGACTAGCCTTCTATTAAAAATAATTATCTAGCTTGGGGTTAAGACAATCTGACACACTCCCAGGATCCTCTCTAACTTAGTTGCCAATGAATTTGAGCCAAAACAAAAAGAAGGTTGAAGAATCAAGATCAGCGTTCTCCACTTAGCTCAAATTTGAGTCTGTGTCATACCTGTCTCTAAGTAGCAAAGCCCAAGCGCTTTGGTGTCATATTTTGGCCGGTGAAAACCTCAGGCTCCTTAAAGATGCACTATCTGTTATGAAGCCTGTAAGTGAAAAAAATAATAAAAGTCTATTACCCTAAACGTCTGGTATTTACTTTATGAGTATAGAAGTATTAACTACAGAGCTGAAAGGCATCTTAAAATACCTTTTATGCTGTCCAATCCCTTCCCAACACATAGATTTTCCCCATGACATCCCTGCCAAGTAATTGTCATCCCTTCACTTTGAGGCCTCTAATGATAGGGGAATCACTCTTGGAGAGGGTCAATACCATTTTTTATTAGGGAAGGAAAGAGTAAATACATTTGTATATGCTAAATGCTTTACAAATATACTCTCATTTGATCCTCACAACAACTCTATAAGGTTGGTAATATTATTATCTCCATTTTACAGCTGAGGAAACTGAGGCAAACAGAGGTTGAGTGACTTGTCTAAGGTCATACAACTAGTAAGTATCTGAGGCCAGATTTGAACTCTTCCAGCTCTCTAACCTCCTAGAGCCTAATAACTTTCATTGTTAGGAAGTTCTTCCTTTAAAAAAAAAACAACAAACATCTAACTTTGTAATTTCATTAGTGTAGACAACTCTTGGTTAGCAAATTCTTTCTACCAAAATAGAAGTGCATCTGTTCTGCAACTCATGATTGCTGAGTTGCTTGGAGGAATGAAGTTGCCAGGTGTCACACGGCCAGCATGCATCTGGAGCAGGACCTGAATACAGGCTTTCCTGCCTCCTGAGTTCCCCATCTAGTGCTCCATGTTGCATTTCTTCTTACTTCCATTGAGCCTAAATATGGCTCCCTGTAATTTCCACCCATTGAAACTAGTTCTACTCTTCAGGCACAAACATTAATGCTCTTTGCCATGTGACCTCTCAAATGTTTGATGAGAGCCTTAACTTTCTTCCTCTAACTCTTCTTTCTGAGCTAAACATCCTCTGTTCTTTCAACTGAACTTCGTATGTCAAGATTTCTCATTCTTACCATCCATTATGGTTATTGCAATAGGTGTGAATGAAAAATGCTGAAAGTTCTGCTCAAATATGCTCCCAAACTGAGGAAATGATCTAATGAACAAAAAGGGATCATCTTATCTCGCACTAAAATACCACTTCATCACCAAGAATGGTAGGGAACTGAGTGGGTGGATGGAACACACTATGTCAACTATTCACCTCTAAGTATACAGCCATTATATGAACATCATGGCTACAGTTACATAGCAAGCTGGTTGGGTGAGGCCAGGATTAGGAAGAAAAAGACTCTTCTCAGGCTCTTGATGAGCTCTGATCCCTCCAGGGCTTAATCCTAGGTGTGCCAATGGAGCTGGCCTGTCACTTAGTCATTCCTTTATTCTTCAATGCAACAAAAACAATTATTGAATAGTTACTGGGTGTGTGATATTATACTAGCCAATATGGTGGTGGGGAATAAAAGAAGCATAATATGCAGTATCTACTTTAAAAGAATTGACTTCCTACCTATGGAAACATAAAACATATTCATAAAACATGAAAAAGTTGATAAAACTCTAGGAAACAGGTTGATGATGTAGCACAAACTGTATGTATAAATTACAAGAGGGCATAAGGAAGCCTTCTTGAAGGAAATTACCAGAGGCCTTGCAGATACCAACACAGGACTGGATTGCATATTTAATGTAAACTTGGGACTATCAATCAGGTCTACTTCAGTTTAGACCTGTACCTCCCATGCAGTCATACGTATTAAGGACCTACTAAGGAGAGCAACCTGCCAAGAAGTCTAGGCATAATTTACCAGAAAACACTGTGTTTCACTAACTCTAGACCCTGGCCTAGTAATGCATGTTGATACTACTATAGCCCCATGTGATGTTTCCTTTTTTGTATGTTGTTACCTGGTAGTTAAACCCAACTCCTTCTTTTCTTGGGTTGGGGTTGTTGATGGTAATATAGTTCACATTGTTGTTGTTCAGTTGTTTTCAGCTGTGGCCAACTCTTGGGATTTCTTGGCAAAGATACTGGAGTGGTTTGCCATTTCCTTCTCCAGCTCATTTTACAGATGAGGAAACTGAGGCAAACAGGGTTAAGTGACATGACAAGGTCACATAACTAGTGTGTAAGGCCAGATATGAACTCAGGAAAATAAATCTTCCTGATTCTAGGCCCAGTACTTTGTCCACTGTGCCACTAAGCTACCTTAGTTCATATGTCAGGTTATATTTTGAGGTCATACAGTATCTACTATGAGACTTTAAAGTGAATGTTGAGGGTCAGTTAGGCAATGAGTAGAGCACGGCCCTAGAGTCAGGAGGACCTGAGTTCAAATTCAGCCTCAGACACGTAACACTTGCTAGTTGTGTGACCTTGGGCAAGTCACCTAAACCCAATTGCCTTGCCTTCCCCCCTCCAAAAAAAGACCAATAAATAAATAAAGTGCATGTTTAAAAGCTGTTAGACTGGAAAACAAATGCTACATTATATGTGTGTATGTGTGTGTGTGTATATATATATATATATATATATATATATATATATATATATATATGTATACGTGTATATATATATACATATGTGTATGTGTATGTGTGTGTATATGCACATATACATGCATATATAGATAAATTTAATTTCTATTAAAAACTGTGTTGATAGATGAACAAACAAAAAGCAATCCAGGTATTTGTAAATCAGCATATTCCTACAGTCCACAAGTGAAGAAGGAAACTGCCTTTTTCAACCCTGTAGAAGTCCTTTTGAAAAGAATGTTGACCCAATGTTGTGCTTCTCTGGCACAGATATGACTGTACTCAAGATAGATTATGGAGAACAAGCCAAGAAACTGCTAAGATTAATGGAAAACTTTTCAGACCATGCTCTGAGAGGCACCCCTATGAGAAACAGAGAGATTTAACTGGGCAGGTAACCATATATAATGTTTATACAGTTATAGAGTTTATCTCATATTTATCTTAATTTTTAAAAATGTCATTTTATCATGTATATCTTGTCCAAATGATTGGATTGCAGGTTGTATCAAGGGTAGGGGCCATATCTCCTAGTTCCTTTGAATTCTCTACAATCTCTTAATCTGAGTACACAATGTTTAATGAGTGTTTGTCGAACTAAATGGAATTGAACTGAATTTAACTGAATCTGAACATTCTCTTATGAGTGTTTGCAAACTTGACTTCACAGAATCATAAAATTTGAGAGGTAGAGGGGCCTCAGTAGCCAGTAGTCAACTACCACACAAATGGAATCCCCACTATAGAAGATCCAAAGAGCATTTTAGCAATATGTTTGAGATAGACAAATTAGGCTTTATGGGCTGGTCATTTCTCATCTACTTTTAATTCAAATACTAAATTTGCTCTTTTCCAGTTTTCAAACTTCTCCAGTCCTCCCTCAGTTTTTAAGAATGGCAGCTGACTTCCCTATAACAGCCCCGATCAATCCCTTTAGCCCTAAAATGAAAGTTGTACTTATTTCATTGGTTGAATTTTCTTATTTCATGCTACCTATTCCTGCTTTTCATGGTTTCCTACCTTTTTTTTTGAAATGAGGTGTCCATCCCAGTCAGAACTCTATTAACATATTAAATAAAGACCTAGTGGAAAATTTTTAAACCTCCCTTATTCTGATGTCAAGAATTAACAGCTTTTCATTACAATCTGTCTAAGAACAGAATATTCTTCCTTATTTTCCCCCTTGGTTCTGATACACTGAGATTTTTTAAAATTCTTTTTATATCTTTGGAAAATCACACATCAATTCCTGTTTTTGTTTTTCTGATTTTCTGCCTGAAAGCTCCCACTATTTCTTTGAACCCCCTTCTTTGTTGATTTGGCTTGCCTTTCTCTGATTTGGCTTTCTCTTATTTGTTTCAGTACTTCCAAAAGCTCTTACTTGAATAAATGGGTCTTTTCCTTTCCCTTTCTACAGAATGTTTCTCCCACGTAGGGTTAGTTTCTTTTTGTTTGTTTACATAATTTCCATATACTCCTTGAGTTCTTTTTCTCAACAAATTAAACAAAATTTTAAAACTTTTTTCATTAAAAAAAAAAACCTACTGTGTGCAAGGTACAAGGCTAAGTGCAGGTTATAAAAAAAAAACCCTAAAAAAAATTCTAAAAACAAAAAACAAAACAAAACAAGTAAGCACAGTATTTTTCTCCTGTTTTCTTGTGGGGGTGGGTTTAAATCCTTTTATAAAAATTCTGGGCAATTTTTGACAGCTCATGTGACAATTTCTCCAAGCTTCTGAGACAATGATGTAGTAAGACCAAAATTAAAAGTTAAAACTGGATCACAAGGGGCTTTGAGTCTGACAATGTGAGACAAGTGGATTGTCTCTATTTTGAAAGTTTTTGTTATTATTATTATTATTATTAATAACAACAACAAATCTAGCTTCATCACATAGCAGCTTGCAGCTCTCTTATATAGGATATCTCAAAAGTTTCAGTCAAGTTTTAATGTTTAATAGCTTTTCCTTACTGTGCTTTTATCCATTTTAAAATTGTTAATAATCAAATTTTGCATCACCTTTATATCCTTCTACTCTTCCCTAATCAAAAAGCTATCCCTTGGAATAAAGAATAAAAAAGGGGGGTAAAAGCAATTCAGTAAAACTAACCAATATATCAGTCTGACAATATACGTAGCATTCAACCCCGCTCCCCCCAAATCCCCCAACACTAGAACGAAGGGAAAGAAGTACATTTGACCATCTCCTCTTTAGGAGGAAATGTGGCCATCATAATTATACAACATTCAGTATCTCTTTTCTTGTTCTTTCCATGTACATTAAGTAAGTTCATATGGCTTCCTGTGATTCACTGATTCCTCATAATTGCCATTTCTTATATATCTTGTATGTACAAAGTTGTTTGCCTGTTGTTTCTATCATTAGATTGTAAACTCCTTGAGGGCAGGAATTGTTTTTGTCATTCTTTATATCCTCAGAATTTAGTGAAGTGCTTGGTACTTAATTAGTGTTCATCTCTGTTGTTCTTAACCTTGTTTTGGGTCACAGACCTTTATGGCAGTCTGGTGAAGCTCATGGAACCCTTCTCAGGATAATGTTTTAAAATGCATAAAATAAAATACATAAAATACAAGGAAACCCAATTATATTGCAATAATTACTGAGATATGTTTTTTAAAAGCCCAAGTTCATGAACCTCAGGTGGAAAACCCCCACCTTAAAGGAACAACAACAACAAAAAAAGTCACATTCTCATCAGAGAGTATTAAATATGACATCCTTTTCACTGACAATGGCTTTGACCTTCCCTCTGCTCTTGTGGGCACTCTCTCTCCCTCTCTCACAAATTCTCTTTTATGTCGCTAACCTATGCTAATCCAACTTTCTATTGTAAAAGAGATTAGCACTGGGGAAACTTGTTGGTGCAATTCTGATCTGAGGTTGCTTAAGGTTGGCCCCAAGTTGTGCTGGTAATTGATTTGATGAGAATATAGCATGGAGCAAACCTCATTCCTTTCGCATGAAGCACCAAACTTGTCCAGAGATGTTTTGAATTGTTTCCAGACCATACATACTCAGATTAGTTAGGGCACGATCTGTACCTGTGCTTCCAAGTTAACACTGGGGCAGTCTCCTATCTGATGTCTATCTATGCTGCACCTAGAGAATTTGGAGCTCCTCAGGTGCTGTGCATGAACAAGGATTGGCACAGACTTGCAAGCAACCGACAAGTTAACTTTTTCAGGGACCGAAAAGGAATCTAAGAATGAAACGTGTAACTCCCCAAGAGGAAAACAAAGATGGTTCCTCTTTAACCCACATTTAATTCACAATGTAGTAATATGTCAATTAACAAATTGTTTAAAAACAAAATTTTGAAAAGGTTGTATCTCCTAAAATATAAGGATTATATCTTAATGATATGTATATGTCTCTGCCTTTTGCACCTAATACAGCCTTTGTTTGCAGTAGATGCTTAATAAATACTTGTTGAATTGGAAGTTCTATTCTCTTTACTTTTGAGCTGGAGAGAGCAAAATCTAAAGAGAAGAATGTAGTGTCATTATTATAGGCATATGTAGGACCTAGAATTGGGACAAGCTGAAGAAAGGGCAATATTTTCATTGGATCATAGATGTAGAAAATGACCTTAGAGACCATTGATTCCAGCTCACTTTACTTATGAAGAAACTGAGTCACCGAGTGGTTTAATGACTTGTCCAGGGTCACAAAGCTAGTAAATGATTGACTCAGTCTGAATACAAACTGAAGTATGATGTTTTTCACTTTCTTTCATTCTTTTATTTTTTTTTTGGTCAAGTCTTTTTGTACAAAATGACAAGTATGGAAATTCTTTATGTGATTGCACATGTGTGACCTATGGTCAGATTGCTTGCCATCTCAGGGAGGGGAGAATTGAGCAAGAGAGGGATTGAATTTGGAACTCAAAACTTTTAAAAAATGTTAAAAATTGTTTTTAACACGTGATTGGGGAAAAAGTAAAATATTACATAAAAATATGCTGAGTGAGGGTTTGCTATGTTCAAGGCACTATGTTTGGTCCTATTTCTTTGCCCCATGCAAAGACTTCTTTTTTTCTCTAGTTTGTTGTTGTTGTTCCGGTCTATTCCTAGTTTTCTCATAATAGAAGTAGGAAAGACAAACAAATGTAGTGCTACCCTGCGAAAACCTATTGTCCCTGGGAGTATTTCCATCCTGAGAGCTTTGGGAGTGTTTTCCAATGGACTTAATGGGAATAATGTCATAAAACATATCACTGAAAAAGAAGGGGAAAAGGAAGTCTTTTCCAAAGGTATGGTAGGGAGAGAATTCATACCCATTCCAATGCCTACTACCATAGTCCTTTCTTTCCATCTCCAGCAATTAAGGTTCTGACAATGAAGTATACACTTTGAATGCGTCCTCGCTGTAAATAGCATTATTGATATGTTTAATAACTCCACTACCCTCTCCCATTCAAAAAAAAAAGTTAGGTATTTTTTATACAATGTCATTTGTTTCTCAGTTAACCATTTTTTTTTCTATTTATGGTTAAGAAATTAGGTTCATTCCTTCAATTGTTAATTTCATTGAGAAAGATGGTTTGGGAGAACAGATGATGAAACATATCTGCCTCTTCTCAGCATAGATGAGGGAGACTATGGCACAATGACACAGATACTGTCATATTCAATCACAGGGTGTTTTCATTTTCTTATTTTTGCTCTTTTATAGATGAATGCATAACCAGAAATGACTTCCTGTTAAACAAAAAGTTTTAATCAACTTGTTTTTAAAAAATGCTCCCTTTGATGCAGTAATAGTGCTGCCAGGTCTGTATCCCAAAGAGATAAAAAAAGGGGGGGGGGGGAACTATTTGTACAAAAAATTTTATAGCAGCTCTTTTTGTAATGGCAAAGAATTGGAAATAGATGGGATGCCCATCATTTGCAGAATGGCTGAACAATAAGAAATGACAAACAGGATGATTTCAGGAAAACCTGGAAAGACTTACATGAACTGATACAAGGTGAAGTGAGCAGAACCAGGAGAACATTGTACACCGTGGTAACAGTTGTGTGATGAAGAACTGTGAATGACTTAGCTGTTCTCAGCAATATAATGATCCAAAACAATCCCAAAGGACTCATGATGAAGCATGCTATCTGCCTCTAGAGAAAGAACTGATGTTTTCTGAATACAGACTGAAGTATGCTATTTTTCCCTTTCTTCCATTTTTTTTGTTCAAGTCTCCTTGTACAAAATGATAAGTATGAAAATGTTTTATGTGATTGCACATGTATGACCTGTATCAGATTGCTTAACATCTCATGGAGGTGGGAGGTGAGCAAAGGAGGGAACAAATTGGGAGCTCAAAGCTTTAAAAAAAATTGTTTTTTTAATGTGTAATTGGGGAAAAAGTAAAATATTACTTAAAGATATACTGAATGAGGGTTTGCTATTTTCAAGGTGCTATGTTTGGCACTAATTTCTTTGCTCCATGCAAAGACTCCTTTTTTCTATGGTTTGTTGTTGTTGTTCAGTCATTTTTCTGTTGTTTCTAACTCTTTCTGACCTCATCTGGGGTTTTCTTAGCAAAGATACTAGAGCGGTTTACCCTTTCCTTCTCCAGTTCATTTTAAAGATGAGGAAACTCAGACAAACAGGATTAAGTGACTTGCCCAGGATCATAAAGCTAGTAAATGTCTAAGGCAGTGGTTCTCAACCTTCCTAATGTGGTGACCCTTTAATACTTGTATGTGGGCCTATCTGCACGGGGGCGGACCCGCCTGGCAACGGATAGAGGATCAGTGTCTCGGTTCCTAAGACCATCAGAAATATGTGTTTCCTGATGGTCTTAGGCAACCCCTGTGAAAGTGTTATTCGACCCCCAAAAGGGTCGCAACCCACAGGTTGAGAACCACTGGTCTAAGGCCAGATGAAGAGGAGTCTTCTTGATTCCAGGTCTGGCACTCTATCCACTGCACCACCTAGCTTGCCTTTCCTTTCCCCTCATATATTCTGCAACATATCTGGTAGAGCTTAGAGCTGCACTGCACCATCAGGGGATGACATTGCAACAAACCACCTAATATAAATACAATGGGGGTATCTAATAGTTAATTCTATCCAACATAGACAGGAGCTGGTAGACACTGTTTGCACTCTGCCACCAGTGTCTTTTTCAGGATAGATCTGGACAGATAGCTCTGAAATGATATTCTGTTCCTGTCCATAGTAGCTCCTTCAGAAGACATTCAGGGGCTCCTGAAGAGCCAGTTCACAGACATGGGGAAATTAATGCCAGGACTAGCTTAAGATAAGGGCAGAAATCAGTAAATCTATACAAAATGGAGGACAGAGCAAGGTAGTCCATCAGGAGTCTAGACAAACAGTACAGGCAGTGGATATAGGACACCACCAATGACAAGGAGATCTTAATGCTAATGTAATGTTTGCCAAATGCCCAGGACACCTCTAATGGTATCATGCATAAGGGAGGTACTTGGGACCTGCTCCTAGGAACCAGGAGAATTGGATCATGGGTGGACATTGTGCCTTGTTTTACCACCTCATTTGTAACTTTTTTCCATTGACTGCACAGCTGGAAGTGTCTTTAAATCTATTTAACTAAACATAATTTTTCTCTTTCCTAGCATTCACCTTCACTTTAGAGTTGAGGGACTTATTCACTCAAAGGAGGTGATGCCATACAACAAAGAGAGTTTAAGTGCCAACTTTACTCCTCAAGCCCTAAGGCCATGTGGCTGTGTGACCCTGGGCAAGTCACTTAATCCTATTTGCTTCAGTTTCTTTTTTTTTTTAATTTTATTTTAGTTTGCATCATTCATTTCCACAAGATTTTGAGTTGCATATTTTCTCCCCCTCTTTCCCCGACCCACCACCCCAAAAGAGCCATCCCAGTGTATCCTCCCTCCCCCAGTCTATTCTCTTCTATGTCTTCCCTCCTCACTCCTCTGACTTTTCAGTAGGGCAGGATGGATCTCCCAACCACAGTGCCTGTGTATCTCAAGTTCCAGTTGGATGTAGTTAATAATAATAATAATAATAATAATTGCATATTTATATATATATATATAGAGAGAGATATTTATAACATTTGACTGTGAAACTTTAGATTCTAGATTCTTTCTCTTCCTCCCTCATCACCCACCCCCACTGGAAGGATAAGCAATCAAATACAGGCTGAATATGTGAAATTATGCAGAACC
>CM053580.1:159171612-159186698 GCA_028627135.1 Pseudochirops cupreus
TGGCAATTGGCCTGGAGTACCTCTAAGGTTTCATCAACATTCTGTGATTTACTTGGCAAAATGTGCTCACTTTCTTTTTTATCCTGCATCTCAGTACCATTAGTTAATGTAAAGATCTGATTATGTCATTTCAATGCTAACAAATCTTCAATACCTTCCTGTTGAACAAAATTCAAACTACTTAGACCTCCACAGTTTGGCTCCAACCTACCTTTCCAGGTTTAACTCAGATTGCTCTTACACATATGATTTAGGCAAACCAGATGATTTGTTCTCTCTTCTGGACACATCTCACCATTTCTTTTTTCCATGCCTTTTGTTCATGTCATTCCCTATCACAGGATTTACCTTCCTATCTCTGCCTGTCAAAATCTTAGCCATCATTTAAGGCCCACATCATATGCTAACTCCCTTCCAAACTAGAAATCTCTTCCATCTTGGATCTTTCATAGTTTTTTTTTATCTTTCCTTATTCATTTATACCACCATGATGTGTTTGGCACTAGAGTTGATCCTGTATGTGTCATATCCCTCCTATTAAACTAAAAGCTTTTTTTGTGACAGGAAACATGTCTTATTCATCCTTCTGTCTTACCCAGCACCCAAAATTGCACACTAACAATTAGTAGATACTCAATTAGTGTTTATTGATTTGACTACCAGGTACTATTCAGTTCTGACATTTAAGAGTGCTGTGGAATAATGCTTCAGGGAAGATGATGGTTTACTCGTTTTCAGTTTTCTTGAATCACTGTGACAGTAAAAAGTGATCTATTTTTTCTTTGATAATTTCTCCAACGTGATTTTAAGTTATTTCAGGATTGGGATTGTGTCTTCTTCATCTTTGCATCCTTTAGGGCCTAGAACAGGAGGAGCTTAATAAAGTCTAGTTAATCATATGTAACTAAGTAATTAAAAAAAAATTAAAAATTTATAGTTGAAAGTCACTGTGATTCAATTATTTCAGGCCTGTACATTGTTACCAGAGCTTGTAATGCTCTGTTTTGAATCTCATCCGAGCAGGGTTATAGGATAGGCATGGTAAAATGTGGGCCAAAATTAGAGATAGGGATTTTTTCAGTTAAACATCCTTGTTAATATCCACTTAATCATCTACTTGTCCTGTTCACTATACAGTACTTTGAAAACTCTTGTAAATGATTTTCTATAACTAAAACAAGCTAACCCTCTGTTAGTTGGGGTTTTTTTGAAGTTTTTAATAGTATCTTTTCCCCAATTACATGTCAAGATAATTTTTAGCATTCATTTTTACTAGATTTTGAGTTCCAAGTTTTTCTCCCTCTTTCCCCTCCCTTCTTTCTAAAATGGTAAGCAATTTGCTATAGGTTATGCATGCACTAACATGTAAAACATTTCCTTATTAGTCACAGGGGTGAAAGAAGAAACAGATCAAAAGGAAAAAAGACATTAAAATGAATAAAGTAAGTGAAAAAAGTATGCTTCAATCTGCATTCAAAGTCCATCAGTTCTTTATCTCGATATGGATAGCATTTTCCTTTGTGAGTGAGTCCTTTGTACTTATCTTGAATTTTTGTGTTACTGAGAAGAGCTGAGTCATTTGTAGTTGATCATCATGCAATGTTGCTTATACTGCGTATAGTGTTTCCTTGGTTCTGCTCATTTCACTTTGCTTTTGTTCATTTGAGTCTTTCCAGGTTTTTCTGAAATCTGCCTATTTATTATTTCTCATTACACAATAGTATTCCATTACATTTATATACCACAGATTTTTCAGCCATTCCACAACTGATGGGCATCCCCTCAGTTTTCAATATTTTGCCACCATGGAAAAGACTACTATAAATATTTTTGCACAAGTAGGTCCTTTTCTCTTTTTTGTGATCTCTTTGGGATATAGACCTAATAGTGGTATTGCTGGATCAAAAGGTATGCACAGTTTTCTAGTCCTTTTGTCATAGTTCCAAATTGCTCTCCAGAATGTTTGAATCAGCTCACAACTCCATCAACAATGCATTAGTGTCCCAATTTTTCCACATCCTCTCCAACATGTCATTTTCCTTTTTTTTTTTGTCATATTACTCAATGTGATAGGTGTGAGGTAGTGCTTCAGAGTTGGTTTTGTTTCCATTTTTCTAATCAAAAGTAATTTAGAGCACTCCTTCATATGCCTGTAGATAACTTTGATTTCTTCATTTGAAAACTGCCTGTTAATATCCTTTGACCATTAATCTTTGAGGCTGTAAAGGTCTGGCAGCTTACCTGGTGCTGAGCGGGGGGTCCAAGAACTGGTGTCTGATCTGTACTGAGGTCTGCTGGGGGTGTTTCTGTGTTTTCTGGGGCTATACTGAGGGCTGTAGGGGTCTGGCTGCTGAAGACTGCCTATTTGCCTGGGGCTACACTGAAGCATGAGGGGGCTCTCAGAGCTAGAGTCTGCCAGTCCCTCTGGCTGTGATGAGGCATGTATGAGGTTTTGATGTTGGCTTTGCCTGCTCCAATGTGCTGGGGCTAGTCTCCTACTAGTTTGCTGTGATGAGCCTTGATGCTGGCTTGCTGGGATGTTTCCTATCTTGGACAGTGCTCCCCTTTTTACCCAAGTGAGAGAAAGTTTTCTTGTTGATCTTACAAGTTTTTTGGGCTAAAACACTATTTCATTTCATCTTCTTGCTGGTTTTGTCGTTCTAGGATTTGTTTTGGGGTGCTATTTTATGGTTGTTTGGAGGTGAATATGGGAGAGTCATGGCAATTTACTGCTTACTCTGCCATCTTGGTTCCTAGGAATCTTTATAAAAACAAAAAAGTTGGAAAATGTCATAGGAACCAATCAAACAAGGACATTGTTCACTTTTGATTCCTGTGACTAACTTCTTTCAATATCAGATTATCAATAATAGTGAAGTATAAGGTAACTTCCACATAGCAATATGAATTGAACACTTGCCCCAAAATACCACAACATTAGGGGAAGCAATGATTCAAGATTCTTAGGGATCTATTTAGCTCACTTTAACAGAAAGTTGAAATTAAGCAAAGAAAATTCCAAGTGCCCACAATAAGATCTGGGAATGAATGGAAATATCTCCTAGAGTATCAATGTCCTAGTATCACACATAAACAAAATTAACATCCCAACAAAACACAATTGCTAGAGTACATGATCCTATCAAGGTATAAATCAACTATTGTTTAAAATGCAATGATGATTTGACAGGTTGTTTTTTTTTTTTTACCTCTCCCATATTTGGGCTTTGCATTTTATAGTAGATAAAAAGTTTTCAAAGAAATCTATCCTGCCTGTAAGTGGTAACAAGTGCCAATTGTCATTTATGATAAGAAAGGTCTTTCCCTTGGATGTAGACAGACTATAAGCTCCTCAGAAGTCAGAGAATAATTTTCCTTTTGTGTCTGTACTCTCAGTGACTAAGATGTGTGACTTGCATGTGTATTTCATAAATGTTTTTTAATTGTATTGGATTAAAAGAATGACCTATATTTCTTGCAGTGGTTTTATGTGAAAGTGCTTTTAATTATCTCATTTCCTTCTTGTTATGCTTTAAAAAAAACCCAAACAAATCAAATTGAGCAATTAGCAAAGTCAATTTATTTTCTTTTAAGTGTGTTACAAATTTATTTTTGTTTACTTTTGGATTTAGGTTCAGACCTTCTATTTTAACTATGTAGAGAACTCTGAAGTGAGGAAACTCCTTCTACTAATACATATTAGGTACCTGTTCTGCAGTTTACAGTCTTGGAAAGTTACCTGAGTCACCAATAGCTAAAGTGATTTGCCCATTTCAGCCATTATGTTTTGGAAGCTGGACTTGAATCCAGATTTTCTTATTGTCAGACAAGCTTACTTTGCCACACTACCTCATAAACATGATATTGCCTACTAAATAAATTCAGTTTGAGGGATTTAAAAAAATAATTTACAATAGTACAGAATATTCTTCAAATGTTCACTTACTTAAACAAGTAGGTTACCTAAGAAGCATCAAAGATAGAGGCAAGATGTCTTAAAATGGTCTTACTTATGCATGTTAGTTTAGTAATGTGAGAAGTATGAGCTTGTGGCAGTCAGTGCAGGGTAGTGGATTGAGAGTTGGTCTTGGAGGGACAAGCTGAGATCAGATTTTGCCTCTGAAGCATTCTATTTGTGTGACCCTGGACAAGTCATTTATTCTCTTAGTGTATTAGGAAACTTTCTTAGTCTCTAAATTGAAGAGCAGCTTCCAATCTGTGCTGATAAAAGACATCCTTACACAGATAAAATAACAGACCTGAAACAAAACAAATAGAAACACATAGCACTAATACTTTCCCAAAAGACTTCTCCTATTAATGTTATTTTAACAGCTCTTCTGGAATTAGCATCTGTCTAAAGGGGATGAGTTTATATTTTGTTAGGATTTTGTTAGAGTTGCTGATTTGTTAAAAAGGCATATTAAAGGCCAAGGTAAAAAGGTTATATGATAAACACAAATATATTTGTTTTTCTCATTAATTACTCAGTAGTTTAATGATTCATATGATCTTGTTTAAGGTTTTTCCCTGTAATAGAATTGAAGTCAGAAGAGGGACCTTAGAGATCATCTTGTTCAGCCTTCTCATCCTATATGTAAGCACTAGGTGGCACTATCTGGCAAGGTTTGTAGGTTTAGCTAGAGAATAATAGGTAAAGACACTTGTCTTCAATTCTACCTTTGAAATCTTCAGATTTTTTCCTCAGCTCCTCCCTTAACTGTCCCCAGAAATGTGACTCTTTCTTAGTCAATTAGCTTTAGCCTTGCAATTGCCTAAGAAAAGACAACAGGGAAGGAATATAGACACACATTAGGGATATGAGTAGCCAGGGCATATCTGTAAAGAAGAATACAAAGAGGGAACATATGATCAGGCTGCATATAAAAAATGGCATACATATTGATTTGATATTAGCCAGACAGTGGAGTGGATAGAGTGCCGTGCCTGGAGTCAGAAAGACTCATTTTCCTGAGTTCGAATCTGGTCTCAGACACTTGCAATCTGTGTGACTTTGGGCAGGTCACTTGACTCTCTTTGCCTTAGTTTCCTCATATGTAAAATGAGCTGGAGAAGGAAATGGTAAATTACTCCAATATCTTTGCCAAGAAAACCTTAAACGGGGTCACAAAAAGTCAGACACAACCAAAACAGCTGAACAACAACAAACACCTATGGAACTAGAACACACATGTGGGCAGGGAAGTCAGTCCTCTGATGCTGCACTGATGTTTTCTTACTTATGTCCTCTTCATTGATGTCTTCAAGTGATATCCTTGCCTTGTTTTAGCCAAGCCTCCTCCTCACTGATCAATTAGTCAGTAAGTAACCATTAATTAAGTACTTATTATGTGCACTGAGGATCTAAAGAGTACCTGCTCTCAAGGAGCTTCCAGTTCAATGGGGAACACAGTAGGCCAACAAATATATACAACCAAGATAGACACAAGATAACTTGAGGTAATTAACAAAGGTAAGGCATTAGAATTGAGGAGAATCAAGAAAGGCTTCCTGTAAAAGATAGGAGTTTACCTAGGACTTGAAAGAAGCCAGGGAAGTCAAGAAATGGAGATGAAGAGGTAGCCAGTGAAAATGGGGACAGCCAGTGAAAATGCCCAGTTATGAGATGGATTTTCTTATGGAATGTCTTGTGGAAGGAATGTGGAGAGGGGAGGGCATGAGGAATAAAAAGATTAGAAAGTTAAAATGAAAGATTGGGGGCAGGTCATGAAGAGATCTGAACACTAAACAGAGGATTTGATATTTGATTCCAGAGGCAACAAGGTGCCAATGCTGTATATTGAGTGAGGGAGGAAGGATGACATGGTCAGTTGAGCCAATTGAAATGCTTGCTCTTGGAAGCTTCTTTATTGCACACTGCACAAGCAGTCACTCATTGCTCCATTGTATTCCTATTCTCTGCTGGATACATAGACTATGCTAAAATATTGCTTGGCTAATAGTCTATTTACTGGCTCAAATGAAATCTTTGGCTCTTACTTAGGGAAGAATGGAAACTCATGATTTTGAGCTTAAGGTCCATAGACATTTTTTAGGTCTTTTAGAAATAGCAGGTATCTTTATCAGGAAACCAGCAAAAATCTGACTCCACCATTCTCCAAATCCTCCTGTCTTGTTGCTTCTGAATCCTGGCTACTGAGAACTTCAGGCTTCTAAATGAAGCTCTTTAAACAAAGAGCAGAAAGTGGAGTCCTCTCAGCCAGCTAAAACCCTTAGATTTTATCTTTCCTTTGAACTTCTCTTCCTGATTCTGGATTTTTAGTCCCAGTCAGAGGATGCACCCTATTTTATAGTGAGTGTTTCATCCGTTTCCCAATTTTAATCTCTGAAGATTAGGCTGTGAACCTGGTAATGGTTATGTGCGGAATAACTCATGTATAGCTCTGGGGTTTCAGGTTACCCAGTTTTCAAACCCTAAATCTCTTCTGTTTTCCCAAGTTGATGAGTGGGTGGAGGAATAGAAGGCACCAAACCAGTTAAGCCTGGGGGCTGGGTCATTGTACTACTTGCCCAGCTGCATTCCTGGTGCTTTCACATATAAATGCAGCCAGGTAGGGTATGTTTTAACCCTAACCTTACATTGTCCTACATTTGATCCTCCTAACTTCCCCTTTAAGTAGGTACTCCTTTACTCATTTTATAAATAAAAAATATGAGGATTAGAGGAGTTAAGTGACTTGCCAAAGTGATGTTGTTGTTGTTTGTCCTTCCTTCTGGAATGACATCAGGAAAGTGATGTCATGAATTGTGAGTGAATTGGATTTAAGTGAGGGAGGGCTGTGCAAAGTCACCAGCCTCAGAGCTCTCTCATCCAAAGCCATCTGGGTCTAGGGGCAAGATATAGATCAGGATGACTGGCAATGGTCCTGGACTAAGTGTCAGAGCCAGGCTTTGAACCCTAATCTTCCCAAGTATAAGTCCAGCATTCATTCCATTTTCTCATATTGGCTTTCATGGTTGGTCCAGAAATTTACTTCATAAGAAGAAAGGAACCTCGTTTCAAAATATAAATACTTAAGTAGGATGTTGTTATTTCAAAATGGATAAACTTTTTAAAATTAAGCATTTTAAGGTAAAAGCAAATGAAACTATAAATTGATTAATCCTTGCTTCTACTTACATTAATATGGTCAGTCAGTCACCAAGCATTTATTCAGCATTTACTATATGCCAGAAAATGTGCTAAATCCTGGAAATACAAAAATAGTCCTTGCCCTCAAGGAGTTTACAATCTAATGAATAGATAATATGCAATAATGTTAACGAAATCCTTTAAGTACAGACCATGAGAGTTCTGATTCAACATTACTATTTCCAATGGTGGTGATAGATTACATAGTAGAAATACCAGTGGGAACAAAATAAGTATCACTGCATTCTAGTCCTTGTTTTACCTTGGAGCAGCTATGTGTTCTTGGGCAAGTTCTTTCCTCTCTCTTGACCCTTGGTTTCCTCATCTGCATTGTTGTTATTCAGCTGTTTCAGTCATTTTGACTCTTCATGACCTTTTTGAGGTTTTCTTGGCAAAGATACTGGAGTGGTTTGCCAATTCCTTCTTCAGCTTCCCATATTACATATGGGGAAATTGAAGGAAACAGAGTTAAGTGACTTGCCCAGGGTTACACAGGTAGTAGGTATCTGAGGCCAGATTTGAATTCAAGAAGATGAGTCTTCCTGACTGTAGGCCTGTCACTCTATACACTGAGCCATATAGCTGCCCTCATCTACATTAAGTAACTTTTGTGTCAGAAGCTCTCTCCTTCCTGATGCAAAGGAACTGGTTATACTTTGGAGATTTCATCTACATAAATAATCTTTATGTCAGAGTCTCTCTGTCTCCTTCTTGATTCAAAGGGATTGGTTACACTTTAGAGACCTCTATCTCTTTTTGCTCACTTCACATCCTGAGACGACCTGGTTGCTTCTGTTTTTGATGCTCTTCTCCTTTTTAGGGTACATTCACTTGCTTCAGCTACCCTTACATAGCATACAAGTTCATAAAGCTCCAGAAATGAACAGGCTTCATCCACATATATAATGAAAATGAACAGAATTCACATCAGAATTCACAGCAGTACCTCCTAATGAGTTCCCTCCCCCCCATCTTAATTATTACTCTGATAGGACCATAACAGAGCATATCAACTGGTTATTCCTCCAGGGTGGCATCCCCTACGTGGCTGCCCTGGCTTTCTACTTAGTGCTGCTTCATCTTTGGGGAGTGTCTCTAGCAATTCTCAGATGTGGCTGCTCACTTCTCCCTATTAAACACCTGCAGTGACCTTTCTGCCAGTCTTTTCCACCTTTGTAGTTCATGCTTCCTATAGGTCCCTTCCCAGAAAGCCAGTATTTTCTTTTCCAGGAGACCAACTATCCCTCTTCACAAATACTGTGAACCTCAGTCACACCTGAGAAATTCGACCTTGGGTGACTCACTTTCTAATATTCTTTTTTCCTATAGTTCTCACGGATCTGGGCTTGAAATACAAGGTCCCCCAGAAGTCTGGAACATGCTTCTCCTTGAACCTCCCAAACACATCTCCTTTCTCAATTCCTTGTTGTGTCTGGGTGATTTTTCATAGTTTGATGTTCTTTCTCCTTCAGCCTCAGTAGAGTACTTTCTTTGTTGACAATTCCTGTGTTGGGAAGTTTGGAAAAGCACTTCATTATCCTCTCCTTTGTCAATTGAGTCTACTATGGCTCCTCTAAGGGAACTAAAAAGGATAATTCAAATGACATGAGTTCTTTTTTCCCCTAAGGCACAAAAGTGAATCATGCACTTCTCTCATTTATATGCACAACGAGGAAAGATTTATAATCTTTTCTACATGTTAAAAAAAATTAACTTGCTGTAGGCAAGTTTGCTTAGAAGACCGGGATGGTCCCATCCTTGGATACTCTCTGGCTTTCTGAATAAGAGCATATATTTGGAGCTCAAAGTGAATGTGAGGATTATTTAGTCCAATTCACTCATTTACAGATGGGAAAACTGAGACCCAGGGAGTTGGAATGGTAGGCTCAAGTAGCAAGCTGGAATTCAGACTGAGGTTGAAATCTGTTAATATCGCACTAAAACAAAAATATAGGCTGATTTGCCCTTCTCATTCTTTTCCCCAGGTTTTTTGGTATGAATTGCCTATATATTTTTAAAACGTTGATATTAATTCTCTTTTCTTGGCAGCTTAATTATTTATCAATATGTCAGCTATTGTTGCTCAGTTGTTTCAGTCAGGTCTGACTCTTCATGACCCCATTTGGGGTTTTCTTGCCAAAGATACTGGAATGGTTTCCATTTCCTTCTCCAGCTCATTTTGCAGATGAGAAAACTAAGGCAAATAGAGTTAAATGTCTTGGCCACGGTCAGGCAGCTAATAAGTGTATGAGGCTGATTTTTAACACCAGTTTTCCTGACTCCAGGCATGGCACTCTAACCACTGTACCACCTAGCTGCCCCATGATAGCTTAGAACAAAATGATATTAATACCCAGGCTATAACCCTAAGCTCCAATATGTTTTAATTAGTTGTTACTACAGCCATAGACTATACATATATAGTTGACTCGTGTGGGCTTGATATTTAGAAATAAGGTTTAGAATATGTGAAGCTCAAGAACAGAAAGAACCAGGGACTCTTGGGATTTCTGTAGTGCCCCCAGCAAGAGGGTGGAGTGATACAACACAGGGCTTGGAGTCAAGATTACTCATTTTTATGAGTTCAAATCTGGCCTCAAACACTTACTAGCTGTGTGACCCTGGGCAAGTCACTTAACCCTATTTGCCTTAGTTTCCTCATCTGTAAAATGAGCTGGAGAAGGAAATAGAAAACCACTCCAGTATTTTTGCCAAGAAAACCCCAAATGGGGTCAAGGAGAGTCAGACACAAATGAAATAGCTCAATAGCACATTCAAAAGCCATTTGGGTCCCTGGAATATGTTTGGGTTCATAATCTATTGAAAACTGTGGTTTATTAACCCCCATTTTCCATATAATCTCCATAATCTAGACAGAATTAAGCATGTGATATAGCAAGTAGGTGAAGGACTTAATACAAAATAAATAGCAAGAAGATATTCCTAGTTACAAGGAAGGAGGAATGGACTCTCTCTCTCTCTCTCTCTCTCTCTCTCTCTCTCTCTCTCTTTCTCTCTCTCTTACTCTCTCTCTGTCTCTCTCTCTGTCTCTCTCTCTCTCTCTCTGTCTCTCTTCTTTCTCTCTCTCTCTCTCTCCATCTCTAGTATTATTTTTTTATAATTAGATGTAAAGATAGTTTTCAACATTTTTTTAAGATTTTGAATTCCAAATTTTTCTCTCTTCCTACCTCCCCAAGACAACAAGCAAACTGATATAGGTTATGTACAATGATCATATCTCCACATTAGTTATGTTGTAAAAGAAGATTCAGAACAAAAGGAAAAACCATGAGAAAGAAAAAACAAAAAAAGTTAAAATAATAATGCTTCGATCTGTAATCAGAATCTATCAGTTCTTTAGATGGGTGAGGATAGCATTTTTCATCAAATATTTTAGAATTTTCTTGGATCACTGTGTTGCTGAGAAGAGCTTAGTCTATCAAAGTTGGTCATCACATAAAGTTGCTGTTACTGTGTACAGTGTTCTCCTGGTTCTGCTCACTTCATTCAGCATCAGTTCATGTAAGTCTTTTCAGGTTTTTCTGAAATCTGCCTCCTCATCATTTCTTATGGGACAATAGTATTCCATTATATTCATATACCACAACTTGTTCAACCATTCTCTGATTGGTGGGCATTCCTTCAATTTCCATTTCTTTGTCACCACAAAAAAATGCTGCTACAAATATTTTAGTACATCTTGGTCCTTTTCCCTTTTTTGTGATCTCTTTGGGATACAGACCTAGTAGTGGTATTGCTGGATCAAAGGGTGTGTACAATTTAATTGCTCTGTGGACATAAGGAACAGGTTTTCTTGCCACCCATTTCTATCTTCAAATCATATAAGGTTTTGAATCACCAGATCACAGACCTAGAGTTGGAAGGCACCCCAAAAGTCTCCAAGACCTAGTTCATTTCTTTGAGCTCCCTATGCCACCTAATCAACACAGTACTGCAAGCTAGGGAACAGGGAAAATCCATCTGACAAATGCTGCACCCTGGATCCTTGGAAAGTGGTGAGTTTTGATAAAGAGTGCTGAAGAATTGAGGTTTTGTTGCTTCCTCATGGGATTTGTTTCCTGCTCTTAGCACCAGCATCAGCTGGATAAAAGGTGAGGAGAAATACCTCAGAGTGCCTAATGTAGCATTCTCTGGGCTCAGCACCCTTTTCTTTTCTTTCTCTTTAGCTTCGGCATTGCTTTTTTTCTCTCCAGCTTGCCTCTAACTCATTCACTTTCTCAAGAAGCATTTCTTCTCCAGCATCTAGTGACATCTCATGTAGTCAGATCTTGTGGAGGGACTGAGTAGCTTACAGCTCCTGAGGAAAGAAATGCTGACAAGGGGCAGAGAATATTGAATGCAGAGGGGACAGTCCATACCTTGTCAACTCCCATTTGACATGCAGGGATAGGTTTTTGTTGGTAAGATTGACTTGGAGAACCCTCCTTCTCCTTCCCCTCCTCTGCAAGCAGAGATCCATTCCCCACACTTGCCCTCATCTACTCCCTGCCTTCACCATTCCTTCTTATGAAGAGTGGGACAAAAAGGAAATCAATTATGCTATTCCTTCTGTGCACTCCCCCTCTAGCTTCTTAAGATTTAGAACATTTCTCCCCTCCCGCCACTATGCCCCCTTACTGAGAGTCCCCTTAGGACCGTTAACTCTTTAAGGGGTATTGTTTTCAGTATTTAATTATGTATGTGGACCCTGCATTAAAAGCCTGATAGCTCTCTGAACCTGTGCCAATTCTGCTTACTTGAATGTAGAAGATTGAGAAGGAAGGGAGGGAACTCAAAAGGGTGTAAATTTAAATTACTGAAGATTTGTAGATCCAAGTCAGAACTGCCAAAGCAATCTGGCTGGGAGTTTGAGGGCCACATATTCAGCTGAGATGAGAAAGCATTAGAGGGAGAAAGTGAGAGTACAGTCCTCAAGACCAGATTCCTTTGAGACTTGAATCATTTAAAAAAGAAAGAAAGAAATTCCAGAAGTGGTTATGCAAAGGAGTGGGAAGCTTTCCCATTTTGATGAAAGACCAGTAGTGCAGCCCATGCTGGGCTGGAAAATAAGGTACCACCTCCAGAAAGAGTGGGAAAGGGAGTTGCTTGAAAAGGAAAGTCATAATTCTGAAGAGGAATCTCCAATCCAATTTCCACACAGTGATTTTCCTAAAGTGCTGATCTAAACATGTCACATATATAACCACAGCTCCTCCTGGCCCCAGTCTTACTCAATATATGACAGTGTTTCCCTTTTACCTCTAAGATAAAATATAAAAACCTTTGTTTGGCATTTATTTCTCTTCACAACCTGACCTTGACTTACGTTTTCAGTCTTTGGTAGATTGCTACCCTCCATGCTATCTATGGTAGAGTCATATTGGCCTTATTAGTGTTCTATACATAGGATACTACATCTTCCATCTCTATGACCTTACATTGGCTCTCCTCCATGCCTGGAAAGCACACCCTCCGTACCACCTTCTACCTGAAGCCTTTCTTGATCCCCTTTGCTAGTACCCTCCTTTCCATAACTACTTCATATTCATTTTGTATTTGTTGTTCTTTAGTTGTGTCCTACTCTTTTTTTAAGTTAATTTATTTATTTTTAGTTTTCAACATTCACTTCCATAAATTTTAAATTTTTCCCCCTCCTATCCCTCCTCTTTCCCCGAGATGGCATGCAATTTGATATAGGTTCTACATATACATTCCCATTAAACATACTTTCACATCTGTCATGTTGTACAGAAGAGCCAGAATGAACAGGAGGAACCATGAGAAAGAAAACCAAACCAAACAAACAAAAAGGAAAATAACCTGCTTAACTCTGCATTTCAAACTCCATAGTTCTTTCTCTGGATGTGGATGGCATTTCCATCACGAATCCCTTGGAATTATTTTAGGTCCTTGCATTGCTGAGAAGGGCTAAGTCTATCAAAATCAGTCCTCATATACTGTGGCTATTACTGTACATAGTTTTCTCCTGGTTCTGCTCATTACACTCAGCTTCAGTTCATATAAATCTTTCCAGGTTTTTCTATTCCTCATTTCTTATAGCACAATAGGATTCTATTACATTCATATACCACAACTTGTTCAGCCACTCCTCGATTGATGGGCATGCCCTCAATTTCCAGTTCTTTGCCACAACAAAAAGAGCTGCTATAAATATTTTTGTATCTGTGGGTCCTTTTCCCATTTTCATGATCTCTTTGGGATACAGCCCTAGAAGTGGTATTGCTGGATCAAATGGTATGCACTTTTTAATAGCAAGTTGGGCATAGTTTCAAATTGCTCTCCAGAATGGTTGGATCAACTCACAACTCCACCAACAATGAATTGGTGTTCCACTTTCCCACATCTTCTCCAACATTTATCATTTTCCTGTTTTGTCATGTTAGCCAATATGATAGGTGTGATGTGGTACCTCAGAGTTATTTTAATTTACATCTTGCTAATCAAGAGTGATTTAGAGCATTTTTTTCATATGAATATATATATTTAATTCCTTCCTCTGAAAACCACTTGTTAATATTCTTTGGCCATTTGTCAATTGGAGAATGACAGTTTCTGCCATACAGTTTTCTAGTTTTCCCAGTGGATTTGGTAAAATAGTGAGTTCTTACCCCAGAAGCTAGGGTCTTTGGGTTTATCAAACAGTAGATTGCTATCATCATTGATTACAATGTCTTGTATACCTAACTTATTCTGCCAATCAATGCCTCTATTCCTTAGCCAGTACCAGGAAGTTTTGATGATTGCTGCTTTATATAATACAATTTAAGTTCTGGTATGGCTAGGTCACCTTTCTTAGCACTTCTTTTCATTAATTCCCTTGATATTCTGGCCCTTTTGTTCTTCCAGATCAATTTTGATATCATTTTTTCTAGCTCTATAAAATACTTTTTTGGCAATTTGATTGGTATGGCATTGAATAAGTAAATTAATTTAGGTAGAATTGTCATTTGTATTATATTAGATCAACCCACCCAGGAGCAACTGATATTTTTTCAATTATTTAGATCTGACTTTATTTTTGTGAAAAGTGTTTTGTAATTGTGTTCATATAGTACCTGAGTTTGTTTTGGTAGGTAGACTCCCAAATATTTTATAATGTCTACAGTAACTTTAAATGAAATTTCTCTTTCTATCTCTTGCTGTTGGACTTTCTAAGTAATATATAGAAATGCTAATGATTTATGTGGGTTTATTTTATAACCTGCAACTTTGCTAAAGCTGTTTATTATTTCAAGTAGGTTTTTTTACTTGATTCTCTAAGTATATCATCATGTGATCTGCAAAGAATGAGAACTTCGCTTCTGCTTTGCCTATTCTAATATCTTCCATTTCTTTTTCTTCCCTTATTGCTAAAGCTAATGTTTCTAGTACCATACTGAATAACAGTGGTGATAATGGACATCCTCATTTCACCTGATCTTATTGGAAATGAATGTAGCTTATCCCCATTACATACAAAGCCTGCTGATGGTTTTACAGTGGATACTACTTACCATCTTAGGGAAAGCTCCATTTATTCCTATGTTCTTTGGTGTTTTCCATACAAATATGTGTTGTATTTTGTCAAAAACTTTTTCTGCATCTATTGAGATAATCACATGGTTTCTGTTAGTTTTGTTGTTATGATCGATTATACTCAAAGTTTCCCCAATATTGAACCAGCCTGGCATTCCTGGTATAAATCCTACCTGATCATAGTGTATTATTCACATGATAAGCTACTTTAATCTTTTTGCTAATATTTTATTTCAAATTTTTGCATCTATATTCATTAGGGAAATTGTTCTATAATTTTCTTTCTCTGTTTTGGCTCTTTTCAGTTTAGGTTTCAGTACTATATATATATATATATATATATATGTATATATATATATATAAATATATATATATGTGTGTGTGTGTGTGTGTATGT
>CM053580.1:159187198-159238840 GCA_028627135.1 Pseudochirops cupreus
ATATCAGGTTCTTTTGCCCTGATTGTAGCAACTGCTTCATGGTCATTTAACTTCTACAGGAAATGATAAAGTCAAAGTCAATATCTTAGCCTTTTTCCATTTCCTATTTTTATTTATCAACAGTTCATTTGAATAGATCAGTCTACAATCTACAATCTATAATTGTAGACAATATCTTTTCACTTCAATACTTTCTTCTCATTTGATATTGATTCTGACCAATTAGTTGATGGTCAAACTGCACATAAACAGCTATTTCTGGTAAGACTTCCATCACAGTGTAAGAAATCATCAGTTTTTTGTTTTGTGATATTAAAACAGAGCTCAACATACCCACAGCCTCCTGACTTTCTTCTGTAAGCAAGTACTCATGACACATTGGTGTAAGACTTTTGAATACTCTATAAGCCTTTTGTCTCTTTATTTCTAAAAATTGAGCCAGATTTTCTAAGACATTTCACCGTCTTTTAAGCCTACCTTCATGATAAAGTGACCAAGTATTAAAAAAAAGAAAATTTCTTTGTAGGATCATGTTAAATTCTTTGCAGAGTTTCTTTACCTCTACAACATATATGACCACTTTGAATGCTATAATAATCCTAGGTCTTCTTTGCTTCTGTTAATCATGAGATCTGTAAAACAAATTTCTTGTTTTCCACAAAATGATCTTTCTTTACAACTTTTGGACACATAATGAAGTTAACTGACAATTTCTTTGTCAATTTCTCCAATCCCTGAGTTATTCTTCCATTTAGGATTTATCCTTCTGCTCTTTATATTTTCTGATTTTCTTTATTATGAAAATATTAACATAAATGTTTGGTTCCTCCAGTAATATTCCAACAGTTACCAGTCATTGTGCAAAGATATCACAGTTAGAATAACAATATCTAAATTAATGTTTATAAATAGTACTAAAACAGTGATTCTTAGTGCCTTTGCCTCCTTTTCCACCACTCTGTAATACTAAGCAAAGGCAACTTCCAAGGTTCAGAATACCAGCATAGTAACTCTCCATTTATTCAGTGACAAATTAAGGCAAAACATTCACAGAAAAGAGAAAATCAAAGCATTTGCCGCGTGTAATTCGATAATTCACTAAGTCCTCAATTTAATCACAAAGTACTAAGGTCCAAGTACTACTCTAACCCTGGGCAGTACATTCATTTAGTCAATCACAAAGTCTTCTCTCTATTCAATTGAAGATTAGTTTCCAATCATAAATGAAGTACATTCATTGGGTAGTAAGTTCTCAATTCAATCACAAAGTATAAAGTCAAGGTACCCCATCCCTGGCTAGTACATTCATTTAGTCAATCACAAAGTCTGTCCTCTCAAATGGAGATTAGTTTCCAAACATAAACAAAGTATATTCATTTGGTCAGTCACAGAGCACAAAAATTAAAGTGCTCCACCCCTGAATCACAACTGAATTACAATTATCATCAGTTACCCCCCCAAGCACTTTCTCAAAGGGGCAGTGGAAAGCACAAAGGCCATCTACTCTTAAGCCACAACAAGATTATGATATTATCACAGCATTCAATACCCAAGATGAAGTCTTTTCTTCATCTTGACCAGAGGCAAGTTCTCAGCAATCTGGGGAGACAAAGCAACAATATACACTGCCAGTGTCCTCATCAATTCACTCTCTGCCTGCAGAACAGTATCTGTGAAGAGGTTACCCATAAAACGTAGGGGGTCAAAGTTAGGGATGCACAAGACCCCAAAATACCAACATGCCAGGTCCTGTTGAATGAATTTGACTCAAGTCTTCTCTCAGCCAAAGAAAAGCAAAATTTGTTAAAAGTTCACCATACTGGGTAGACTTTTAAGGAGCCTCTGTGATACTTGCATTGGGCAAACAGGCCAGAATCATCTGACACAGAGTAAGTCTGTGCTAGGTCATTCTATGGCACTCTCATACACATGGAGGCAAGATGGGATCTTATATACAAAAAGGTTGTGGAAGGAATCTAGAGGTATTCTAAAGAAGGAGTTTGGGGAGGGTCTTCAGGAGTCAGATGAGGTCAGACTCCAGTAATGAGTTTGGGGAGGGTCTTCAGGAGGAGTTAATGAAATCAGACTACATTAAATGAGTGAAGTTGCTGGAGGCTACTTGGAGAGGACAGACAATGGTGGGCTAGGCCAGTTCAAGGGTATAACAGTTGATTTGGATATAGATATTTTGATAGGCTCAAGGGTGGGAAGCAGATGGACAATGGAAGGCTAGGTTAGTAAGAGTAAGAGATTTGGGCCTAGCTATAATGAAAGGCTTATGGCCTCAGGCAAATGCCTCATCAAGTGGGAAGATTCAATCAGAGTTCAAGGGGGTTCCCAGAACCTGTACTTCATCATTAGGAGCACTCAAAACATCAGCACGACCTTCTTCCAGGTTCTTTAAACATACAACAAGAAAATCCTGCTTCAGGGCTTCTGAACCAGCAGCAAGCTTCTAGGACCTCTGCAACAACAGCACTGTTTTTTGCCAGCAGATGAATCTGGCAAAACAACATCAGAACAGACAGACAATATACCAGCATCACAGTTATGCCTCCTCGGTTCTCAGCAGCTCCAGATGGCAGCTCTCAAAACTCCTGGGCAGCTCCAACTGGCCGTCAGCAGTTCAGGTGGCCTCAGCTGGCAGTTCTCTCTCTCTCTCCCTCTCTCAGCAACTCTGGTCCCTGGCAATTCTCTTCTCTCTCTGCCTCCATGATGCTGCCCCCCAAAAGTTCTTCTGGCATCCTCTGCTTGGGCCTGTCTCTAAATGCACCACACCAGCTCCTCCCAGCCCAGCCCTCACTCTTCACATTAACAAGTCCATCCCACAAGTGGGATTCACAAGCTCTGGGTTTCAACACTCAACCTGAAAACCAAGCCAATACAGGGGGATCTTTAAATTCCATTACCATTACACACTCCACCATTATTATTGTGGGAATAGAATGGGGCCACACAGGGCTCAGGTCCACTTAAAAAACATGTTTCATGGGTCGTCAATGACAAAGAATTCATCACCAAGTAGCTACCCTGCTGGTGATGGGACTAGCCCTGCTTAGCTAGGAGGGTCCTCAATATACTACATTAAGTCTATTGCGCTGTGTAAATCTGAACCACTTTAATCATTTCTATACACTGAAAGATCATATGATCTTTAAGGTCATTTCTAGATCTAAATTTTATTTTCCCCCAAGTGAATTACCTGAATTTCCTAGAAGTTTTAGCATCATTTAAACACAGTCTGAACCTTCCTGTTGTTTTTACTGATTCTTATTGCTGTTCATTCACTATTCACAAGCCATAGTATGGTCTATTTAATTCTCAACTCTGCTTGGTAAAGTTGAATAAAATCCAATAGATTACAAGTTCATTTCCAGGATGGGGATGGGGGTGGTAGGGTTTGGTTGAGGGAAGGGAAGACATGCTTTTCTAATTTGTAGCTGGTGAGAAGATGAAGGTTGAAATGACTTTCAATATTACTCAAAACCCAGATCTGAGTATGTTATTTGCACATAGACATTCCACTGAAATTATCTATTCACACAGAATTTGATCAAATTAGCCTAAAATGGTTCTCTGCAACCTGAAAGAAGAGTTCTAAAACTAGCCACTAAGCAGAGGCAGTGTAATACAGAAATAAGTGTTTTAGATTAGGAGTCAGAGGACCTGAACTTTAATCCAGGCTCTGCCATCTGTTGTCTTTCTTACCTTGGACAAGTCATTTAACATACATGGGAACTGGCTCTAATCCTTCTTCTATAAAATTAAGGGATTAGTTTAGATCAGCTTCAAAGTTTCTTCTGGCTCTAAAACTATAATTATAATGCTGTAGTAGGAAAAGTACTGAACTTAGTACCCAGGAGAAAAACTTTTTAATGCCAGTTCTGACCAGGAACATGACCCTAAGCATCCATTTTTTTATGTAGAAAATGGTGTTAATAATACTTGCATGTCAGTTCTTTGCATATAATGGTTCTTTAATTTTTTTGCTGTTGTATCCCCAGTGCCTAGGACAGTGCCTTGGCCTTTTATTTTTTAAGCCAAGCATGTGATTTCATTGGTGTAAAGAATCCTTTTTATCTATGCACATCAACACCTGCTCTGAATGTAGAATCTGAGAAAGTTGCCTGGGGCACTAAGAGGTTAAATGACTTGCCCAGAGTCACTTAGCAGGTAAATGTCAGAAGCAAGTATTTTTTCTGACTCCCCAGATCTATATCCACTATGTTGCCATCTGTATCTGCCATGTTGCCTCACAGCCTCTCACATGGTAGGCACTATTTACTGTTTGTTGAATTGTTGGTAAAAGATAAATTCTTGGCTGAAATATGTTTCCTTCTTTGAGCATCTTGTATGGAGAAAATTAAAGACTTCATTGTTCCTTGGTCTTCAGAGACTTTTAAGGCAGAATGGCTAGGAAAAGAATCATTCCTCTCAAGACTAAAAGTAAAGAAAGCACACTAGTATTTATTTATTCACTACCTACTGAACCTGAACCTCAAAGTGTTTATGAAACTTATAGGGCCATAGGTACCTGTATCAATCTAATTCAATCCAACACATTTTTAATAGTACCCACCATGTTCAGGTTTCTGTAACTGACCAGTCTTTGGCACAGGAGAAACAAATGAAAAACAAAAACCCAAATTGAAATTACTTGTCCTTCAGCTCTCAACCCTTCCATTTACTGCCCTTACTCTTCACGTTTCCATGCTGCTAGGTCAACCCTGGCTACTTCCTGGGGAGGAGTGGACAAGAAGAGTAAAAGAGTATAGAAAAGAACCTCATTTTTCCTTGTCCTTTTTCCCATTGCACCCTCAAATTCTGGTCTGAACCCTGTATACAAGGAACATTGCATTTGCCTCTTGAGGAGCTTGTTTTCTTGGTGAATGGTTTTTGGCATAGTCTTTGCCTGGGCTTTTAGAAAGGCGTTGAGTCTTTGTCCTCATCCCAAGGAAACCTTCTTTGTAGCAACTGAACTTGGACATTGCAGGCCCTGGGCCTCAAACAGGGGCTGCTAAGCAGGAAATGTTAAATGAATAACTATTGTATTAGATCATACTCCCATTTCGCAATTTCATGATAATAAGACATATATAGCCAAAAGACATGGGAAGTTAAGTAGAGGTGAAAATTGCTCTTGAGACCGGTATCATTTCACGGCTCAGAACCGACTCAAAACTCCATCAGGAAAAAGGGTCAAAGAAGCAACTTTAGACATTTTTGGGTTCCCTTTCGAAGTTCTCAGTGAGATCTGGGGCATCAAATGGCATTTATGAAATAATTTTAATGATTCATGAGTAAATGAGTCAGAAACAGATGGACTCGATTTCTCTCTGTTTTTACAGTGATTCTTTTTTTTTTTTAAAGAAAAAGGCACTTAAGACAAAACCATAGATTATATTAAAAAGTTAGGAGCTGGAGGAGACCCTAGAGGTGATCTAGCTCTAGTGCCTGGATTTGCAAATGAGGAAATAGAGGCCAGGCAGGATAAATAGCTTCCTAAGATCACACATGATTTTAGCTGCAGAACCAAGGCTTCAAACTCAGATTTCCCTGACTCTTAAGCAGATGCTCTTTCCGTGATCCTTTTTGGTTTGCTCTTTCAGGGTCTTCTCAAACTCTTAGATATCTGAAGACATTATGAAGTGTATTATGCCACGGCACCCAGAGTATATTCCCCAGTTTAACTCTGTTTATTTATCTTTTTAAATGAGTATCTTGAGTGCTAGACAATTATTAGCTAAATTTCGTCTAGTTAGAAGGATTGATTTTTGCCTTAATCACAATGCTGAGTGATAAATTTAAGAAATCTCCTTGTGAAACCCTTCATTCTGTCTGTCTCTTATAAACCACAGTGCAGGGGAGGGAATATTGGATTTGGAATAAAAGGACCTGGGTTCAAACCCCAAGTCTACTACTTGTGTGACTTCAGATAAATTACTTAATTTCTCTGAGTCTCAGTTTCTTAATCTGTAAAATGAAAGGTTTGGAGATGATCTCTGATATCCACTCTAGTCCCAAATCTATGGTCCTTTGATCTATTATCCAACTGCAAATGTCAAGTGTGTGTCATTTCATGTGGAATGTTCAGCACTTATGTAATTATTGTGGAAGTCAAACAAAGACACTGACAGAGTAAGTCAGGTCACAGAACAGGTAAGTGAATGTAGGGCATTAGAATGAAAAGGAACCTTAGAGCACATGTACTTTATAAATGCAACTTCTGCAGGAACTATGATCTTCAAAGTTAGTATCTTCAACTTTTCCTGTTTCCCACCTTTCTGTACAGAAAGCTGGTCAGGTTGAAATAGGTGCAATAGATTATCTAAATCCTTCACCAGTAACAATGACTCAATTTAATATTCTTCCCCTAACAACCCACTGGATACATTTTGTTGTTGTTTGATTAGTTGTATCTGATTTGAGTGATTGCTTTAGGGGTTTTCTTGGCAGAGATACTGTATTGGTTTGCCATTTCTTTCTCCAGTTCATTTTACATATGAGGAAACAGGCAAATTTGCCTAGGTGTAAAGCCATGCACAAACATCTTTCCAGAGGACTGCTGCTATGAACAGTTTTCAAGGTTCTGATTACATAGTATAGCAAACTCTCTTTTTATTCAATAACAAATCAGAGCAAAACATTCACAGAAAATCAAAATACAGCATTCATCACATCACAATTCAACAACTTATCATGAAAATGGCCACATAGTTTTGACCAAAGTGGTCACATAGTTTCAAACAAAGTACAATCATTTAGTAATTCAATCATTCAGTAACTCAATCATTCAATCATCCTTAAGGAGGCTTGCCTTACAATTTCATCAGTCTCTACTCAATATCCTCTTAAGGCATGGTGAAAAGTATAAAGGCCATCCACCCCTAGGGTACAAGTAAGTTACAATTTCATCAGTTACTACTCAGACAATTTCATCAGCCACTACTTGATATCCATGGAGAAGTCTTTTCATCTTGACTCCAGGCAGGCTTTCAGCTTCCATAGTTCCTCTTCCATGGTCCCAGCTCCTGCCCAAATCTAAACAACTGTCAACTAAGTTCAAAGGCAGACAGTTCCCAGTTCCTTGTCCAGCTCTCCACACAGTTCCTGCTCCACATTAGAGTTCACAGTGTCCAGTCCACCTCAAGTCCTTCATAGTTTCTGTTCCTGGGGAGAGAAAACTTAACAGAGCCACAACAAGAGCCAGACATCAAGCTTAGAAGAATTACAACAATATTCACACACATGGTTGGCACTATCATCTCAGTTTACTTTCTGCCTGTGAAATCAACACAGACAGACAAAGTACCAATACCACAGTCATGTTTCCTCTAGAAGCTCTGGCTAGCCCTTGAAGTCTTCAGCAGGAATTTGGCTGGCTCTCAGAAGAAGCTCTACCACCACAAGTTCTATTCTCAAAATCAAAATCACTTTATCCAGTCTCCACCTGGCTTGCTCCAAGAAATTCTGTCTCAGTTCTCAATTCTCATTTCTCTTCTCAGTTCTTCTCAATTCTCAATTCAATCTTCAGTCCAGCAGTAGCAGCCCTGCCTCCAGACGCTCCCTGAGAGAAATTCTCTCTCTCTCTCTGGCAGCAGCTGCTCTGCCTCCACAATGCTTACCCCAAGAAGTACTGACTCTCCCAACTGGGGCTTTTCCTTATATATGGTATTAGCTCTTCCCTGTTCAGCCCCTTCCTGTTATGTCAGCAATATGAGTTCTTATTTCTTTACAGAGGCTTAATCTGAAACTAAGTGCTAAGTACTTGTTAACTTGGCAATACAAAGGGATATTCACATTTCATTACTATTATACTAGGGTCACACACAACTGCTAAGTATCTGAGGCTGAGATACTAGTAAGTATCTGAGGTTTTTCTGACTCTAGGTCCAGCAGTTTGTCTACTGTACTGCCAATCATAGATTTAATGCTACAAGTAAAATTAAGCCTTATCTAATGTAGCCTTTGGGAGAATCTAGGTGGTATAGTGGATAGAGCACTGGGCTTGGAATCAGGAAGACTCATCTTCATGATCTCAAATCTGGCCTGGTTGGAGAAGGAAGTGGAAAGCCACTTCAGTATCTCTGAAAACCCTGAATGGTTTCATCAAGAATCAGACACTATGAAACAATGTAATCTTTATGTTTTGTAGAGAGGTTAAGTGACTTGTCTAAGGTAAGACAGGGAATAAATGACAGAGCCATGATTTAAATTCGCTTCCTCTGATTCCTATTCCAGTGCACTTGTCTCTATGATGACTCTTTTTGTTGAGTCGTTTCAACTTTTCATGACCCTTTTTGAAGTTTTCTTGGCAAAGATCCTGAAGTGGCTTTCCACTTTGTTCTCCAGTACCTTTTACAGATGAGGAACTGAAGGGGTTGAGTGATTTGCCCAGAGTCATATAGCTAGTAAGTGACTGAGGTCAGATTTGAACTCATGAAGATTAGTCTTCCATGATTCCAAACCCAGTGCTCTATCCACTGCATCACCTAGTTATCCTTGACCACTTTTAGCATTCTTCTTTTGGGTTGCAGAGAATCATTCTGGGCTGATTTGATCAGACCCTGTGTGACCTGGTGCTGTCAATGGAATGTCTGTGTATAAATAACAACCAGCTCCAGGTTTTGAGGGTGCTGAAAGTCATTTCACACTTCATTTTCTTACTAACTACACACAACAAAACTCATCTCTGCCTCCACCAAAATATATTTGGGACATGATTTATATTTTAAAATATGCTTGAAAAATATAGAAGCTTTTTTTTTACCCCTTCCCCAAAATATTTCATTTTTTGGGCTACAGATCTAGGGAGTTTAACATTCACAAAGGCTTCCTGAATACACAAAAAGTATAATTGACTAAACATCCAGTCCTGCTTTCGGTTGAAAACTTTGCAGCCACACCCTGAGAGAGCAACTTTTCAAACTATCTGCATTCCTTTACCTGGGAGGGGAAGGAAATGGTGTAAAAAGTAAATAAAGGAAAGAGTTGGAAAGTTTTTCCTCCTCATTCTTTGCTTTTGTGCCCCTAGGCAAGGAGAGGAGAGGAGAGGAAAAGAGAAGAAATCTGGGAGCTAGCTCTCCAAGTGTTCCTTGTTAGGAAAAACTATAAAGGGACCCCAATCCTGAGATTAACCTGTCCAACAATGTGGACTCTGGCTAACTAGGTCCAGGGGGCTGTAACATCGTACCCATTCACTCTTAACTCTGGACCCCATGTGCTCAGACTAGGTTTAGTCATCTAGGAGTGTGGTCTCTCAGGGTGTGGATTAGACTGCTTTTTCTCATACTTTTTTGATTCAGTATGTCTCCACCTGACATGGATATTGGGGAAGGATGCAGGGTAAATTGCTTAAATCTTTGGATTCCTGTCTAGTGGTTTTCCCAAAAGAAGGACAGGTATTTATTTTCTACATAAAAAGAAATTCTGAACACTCACAAATGAGTATTGACAGAAAGAATTAATAATAACTTAGAACAGTTATATTCTTCCTGGGGGACTGATCATTAAACCTCATGAGAATATACAGTAATTTTGGGGACTGTTGAATAGGCACTGTTACATTTCACTTTGGTCCTGCACTGTCTCCACAAAGTTTGTCTATTAGCTGGGTTCCTATTATTGATGGTCAACAAAGAGTCACTTGCTTGGCTCATATTCTATTCTCTTGTTTATTAGGACTTATCCGTTAAAATTCATTGGTATAGTTCTTCAAAACCTAGGGTTATATACAGCTAATATAAGTTAACAATGTTGTTATTGTTTGTCTTTCATTCTCAAAGGCGACCATGACACCAAGAGGGACTTAAATGAATGTATAAATGAATGGGACAGGGAGTGGCCTAGTACATAGAGAAGTGATCTCAGAATCCAGAAGACATAGGTTCAAGGCCAATCTCTTGACATATTCTCACTGTGATCCTGGACATATTACTTAAATTCTCAGTGTTTCCAGGCAAATAAGATTTTAAGTTTCAGAGAAAATGTTAACCAGCTTTGGTTAATATTTCCTTCCTTCCTTCTTTCCTTCCTTCCTTCCTTCTTTGCTTCCTTCCTTCCTCCTTTCCTCCCTCTTTTCCTCCCTCCCTTCCTCCACATAGCATCTCATACCATTATCTGCTGGTGGTCTGCCCAAAGGAATGTAAAACTTTATGACTAAAACTTTTTTTCTCAAGGACCATGCCTTAAACCAGCAATTCTCAACCTGTGTGTTGCAACCCCTTTGGGGTCAAATGACCCTTTCACAGGGGTCACAGGGGTCACCTAAGGTCACCTGGAAAACACATATTTCCAATGGTCTTAGGAACCTCCTCTATCCGTCTCCAGGCGGGGTCTGCCTACATATAGACACGCCCACTGCTCATTATTTGGGCCCAGATTGGCTCTGAGTGAATGTAAATAGCAATTGTTTCTCTTTTGCCTAGAAACCCTGAGGCTTTTCCCCTCCAGGAGCAATTTTTTTTTTGACTGGGTAAGGAAGACATTCTCTGCCTCATTTTTTTTTTTACCTAGCCTTAATCACTGAATGGGCATTGCCACAGTCAAACTGAGACCTGTTAAAGATTTTAGCTTAAAAAAGTCAAGGTCTCCCACTACATCCAGGGACATCTCCAGTTGTCATGATCTATTCATCCCGCCACTGGACCCTGATGACTCTGAGGGAGAAAGTGAGGCTGGTGACTTTGCATAGCCCTGCTTCACTTAAATCCAATTCACTTGCGTATCATAGCTTCACCTCCCTGATGTCATGGTCCTCTTAGAGAACAAGGGACAAACACCAGCATTGTTAGGGGAAGAAATTTCCTTCCCTGATGAAATTGCAGATCAGAAATGCATAAATACATATTGAGAAATTTGTTCAACAAATTGATGAGAAAAAGAGAACTTTCCAATGTTGCCCTTTATCTAAACATTTTGTCCTGATTCTTTTTGGGAAAACAAAAGCTTTTCCTTCTCCTTTGTGATTCTTGGGTGACCACTCCTGTTAAGTCTTAGTAAAACAGCTAGCAAGGCTGCCTCCATGAAATGCAGAAGGAGGTATCCTTAGACATCTACTGCTTCCTAGAATAACATTTGTTAGAGATGATGGAAAAAAAGCAATAGGGACAGGAACTCTCTAGCAGCAAGAGATTTAGATGAAGCTAAAGGGTAGGACCCTATACCACAAAGTCAGGATTTAGAACTTACAAGCAACCCCAAAATGGAAAGCATGACAAATGAGAATGTTCACTGGTGAGTAGCCATCTCATTTTGTACAGTTTTAACTCCACCTGATCACCAAACTTTACTGGTTGTTCTTTAGACTCTTCCTCCAGTTTAGACTCAAACTCCAATACTGGTGATCCTGGGCCATGATTCGTCAGCCCATTTTGCCCAGTCTCGGGCTCATTACACTATTCTCCACCATCTTTGTGACCTTATCCCCTCCCCCTTTCAACTATACCTCTGAGAATAATAACCAGATCAACACTAATAGTCACAAAAAAGGAAATGCTAATTATTTCCCCCATGATTCTTCCCACTTTCCTGTCCAACACATTCCTCCCTGGCTACCACTCCTCTTTGTGTTGTCTTCCCCATTAGAATTTAAGTTAGAGGTTAGAGATTGTCTTGACTGTTTGTAAGCAAGGTCGCTAAGGTAAAGAGTGGATAGAGTGCTGGGGTTGGAGTCTGAAGGATATGAGTTCTAATCTAGCTTTAAATATTTACTAGCTGTGTAACTCTGAAGCTCTCTCAATCTCAGTTTATTCAGCTATGAAATGGGGATGATAATAATAATACCTACCCACCAGGTTGTTATGAGAGTCAAATGATTTTATTTTGCTTGATATTAACTTTTAAAATAATTAATAAAACCCATTGTTATAGTTATCTATAGAACCTATTTACTTTGGAACACTAAATAAAGACCAAATGAAAATAATTGTTCTTTTTTCTCACATTTATAAGCAAAAAGGAGGTGAAACATTGTATAATCAGGCAATTATCAAATGCTTTTTGAACTCTACTATGTATAAGGAATTATGGGAAATATAAAGATATGTGTGTGTGTGTGTGTGTGTGTATTTATTGTTAAGTAGGTATGTAAAATATTCTGAAAATAATGGCTACATTTATATTACTAAATGGAAAAGGGACAGATAAGGTTTAACTATAATGCCAAATTATTCTTACTTACTCTTAATTTTCTGAGTCTCTTTATCTGGTAGTACGTCTGGGATTTCAAGGAACAGAAGTACAGCCCCATGCTCTGTTGATCAGACAAACTTCCATGCTTTGTTGCTAGCATTTTGTTGGTGTGCACATAGTGGTTACAATGAGATAGATATATGCTCATTTGTTTCTGGCCACCCTAAGTCTCCACTTTTGTTTTAGTTCTGAGAGACACAAAATCACATGTATCAGTACCAGCAAACCAATCTTAGCCAGACCTGTTGGATGCTTTCAATGGCTCCAGGTCAGGACGAATACTACTTTATAACTCAAAAGGACAAGAGAAACTACAGTTATGTGTAAGTGCACAAATCTAGAGTAAGTAGATGCTGGGCACCTTTGAATGCACTACTCATTATTAAACTGGATAAGAATGAACACAAAAAGTTAGCAAAATTCCTTCTGTGTTCCAGGTTTTGCACCTATGGACTTAGTCATTCTAGATCTTTTTGCTTCCAGAGAGGCAATTAGGAACTCTGAATCTGGAGTCAGAAATATTTGTGTTCAAATTCAGCCTTATTAGCTGGGCATTTCACTTAACCTCTATGTGCCTCCGTTTCCTCAGCTGTAAAGCAGGGATAATAGCACCTACCTCCCAGGATTATTATGAGGATAAAATGAAATATTTGTAAAGTGTTTAGCACAATGCCTGGAACAAAGTAGGTGCTTTATTATTGCTGGATATTATTATTTGTGTGCCTAATGCTTAGCATATTGTGCAATGTATAATAAGCACTTAATAAACCACTTTTTCATTCATTCATTCATCCATTCATTCTTTGATTAAATATCTTACTGCTTACATAGTACTGAATTCTCAATTCCCAAATCCTGGACCTCATTCTTCTAACCCCCTTTAATTTGTTTACAATCCTGTTTTTGTCTTATTTTTCAATTAAGATACCACTATTTTATTGGCTTTTGGTTCAGAATTATGCAGTCCCTGTTAGTAACCTTGGATCTCTTTTCAAATATGGATAAAGCCCATGATCATTTCACTCCCAAGATTGGTATCTTTAGTCACAACCCTTTTGCCCACTCATGCTATGGTGCTTCCCTTTTCCTTTGGCTGTCTTTCTGTCTGACTACCTTGCTGGTCCTGAAATCTGTCATGATCAACCATCTCCTCGCAGTCCCAAACCCCTAAGACACTAAGAGATCCATGCAGATGCAGCTCCTGCTAAGAGGACTGATATATTGACATAGAGTTTGGGCAACATTTTCAGCTTTACTTTATCATGCCCAGATTTCTATGTGAAATGTGTAATTTTAAACTAACACTGATAAGGCTCATTTTCTTTGTCATAGAGGTAGCAAAGTGCTGGGCTTGTAGTCAGGATATCCTGGTTTCAAATCTTGCTTCTGAGGCTTACTAGCTATGGGATCCTCAGAATTATAACTCAGAATTTTTCCACCTTGAGCAAGTAGCAAGTACCATAAGCCATATCTATGGTAAATATTGGGAGACCATATATGGAACAAGAGGGAGGAGCAAGAGAGGGTGAGAGAGAATCTCACAACAACCTGCTATCTGGTCTTTTTTTTTCCATTTTGAATAATTATGATATTATCTACAGTTTCAATGATGTATAAATAGTATAAGTACCTTCAATGCTCCTAAATTTGTCACCTTAGAGTACAAAGGCCTTGTTGCCCAGTCTTAGTTGTGGCTCTAGCTTCAGGCAACTCTTTGGGGATTATCAATTACAGTTACCAGCTACAGCCATGGATTTTTCATGATCTGAATTGAAGGGAGTTCCTACATCCCCACAGATCTTTCAAGGGTCATATCTCCAATGAAATTAGTTATGGCAAGGTTCAAGTTCACAATAAGTTGCAGAATAAGTAATTGTACTAACAAATTTGTGAAAAATTCTCCTTGTGTGCGTACTAGTCTCATCTACCCAAGCTTGGTAAAAGCTGTTCCTGGACTAGAATTTATAATTGCCTAATAGCTCTTCTTTTAGGTGGCCATGAAGCAAGGGCTGGCTTTTCATACCAATCATGTAGTATTAAAAGCCACTGGAATTTACTCCAGTGGGAGTTTTTGTTCATTTAGTGGAGCTGTAGTTTGAATAGATCACTTTTTTTTAGGATTCTGTATTTATTCTAGGTTGATCATATTGCTTGGTGGTTCAGTAATGGATAGAGTACTGGACCCAGAGTTAAAAAGACCTGAATTCAAATCTGACCTCAGACACTTACCAGCTGTGTGACCCTGGGTAAGTCATTTAACTTCTGCCGTAGTTTGCCCATCTATAAAATAAGAATAATGACAGAGTTGGCAGGATTACCTTGCAGGGTTTTTTCAAAGTCAAAATTAGATCATATTTATAATAGTGATGATGATGATGATGATGATGCCTAAGTAAAAATAAAGTAGAACTTAAATAAGCATATTTCATACCCCAAACTCAAGCAGTCAGTTAAAAATTGGTTTGGTGTGCTATATATATAGGAAGAATAAGTTGACTATATGGCCTGATTTAAGGGGATCAGGAAGAGGCCTCTGTCCAAAAAAAAAACATCTCTCCCTAATTACATACATTGCCTGAAATTTTATGTACTTAAATATTTATTCGTCAAAAATTTATAATCTGCCTATGGAATGTTAGAACTAGAGCAACCTTAGAAATCATTTAATCCAATCCAAGAATTTTACAGATGAGGAAATTAAGTGACACAATACTTA
Organism: Pseudochirops cupreus; assembly: GCA_028627135.1. Lineage (NCBI taxonomy): Eukaryota > Metazoa > Chordata > Mammalia > Diprotodontia > Pseudocheiridae > Pseudochirops > Pseudochirops cupreus. The sequence goes on from CM053580.1 coordinate 159,202,107, forward strand.
CAATCTAGGTCTTCTGATTTTCAGTCCCATTTGAAGACTTAAAGGTTAAATTGTAAGCTATTTGACATTCCTTCCCATGCCTTTCATTCCACACTGATAGGAAAGGTATACAGAGACAAATCTATATTAAGGTATAGATGACTAATAAATGTCAGGACCCTTCTGCAGGGCAAGCTTTGCAAAGGAGAAACATTAGGGAAAAAGTCGAAAGACACTGCCAAGGCAGGTGGGTGAAAGGTACTGAAGGGTGGGGTGAATAATAAATGCCAAACAACAACTTTGCCTGCTTTACAATTTTGCTGCAGGCAAGAATCAGTTACCCAGTGTTCTCCTGGAGAAATTGCTGAATGAAGAAGGAAAAAATGATAGTAAATCCCTGGCTCCACGCAATATTTTGCAACAAATCAGTCTCTGTAACTAATAACAGCACAGGGCTGCCATGGAAGAATGTCTTTGGGTGCTCCAGGTCTCTGCAAATTCATTTTGCTTCCAGAGAAAACTATTCTGATTTGCATTGATTTATAATGAACTCTACTGGCCTATACCTAGAGGCAATCAACTGCAGGAATATGTTTCCAGACAGGAATATGCTTATTCACAGATCTTGTCTTTCATCCAAGCCTGTCCAAAGTAGCCGTTCTTCCCTTCTGGGTTTCAGTTTAGTCTCCTCTACTATGAACCTACTAGTCTTCTTCTGAGTATTAGTCATAATTCCCTTGGTCTGTATTACTTATGGTTTAATGCAGCAATCCCTAGCAAACCTGAACCAAAGATGGTCCACAACCATAGACTAGGTGCCAAGAAGGTTATAGTGACCTCAAGCCTGATGATCTGATCATCAGACTACTCACTGGGCTTTTCTCCAAGTCCTCACTAAGGATATCTCTGGAGGAGTCACGTGATTTTAGAGGATGGACCCTCCAAGCTAAAGAGAAGGGAATCAATTTAAGTAAAATTCATGAGAAACAGGTAACTGGGCATTCCTTGGTTAAATGAGTCCTTAAGGTGACCAGATTTGCCATGTAAGATGTATTCCTTGTGACGTAGGCTGTAGCCCTGTTTTTAGCCTTTTGTCCTGTCAGTTCTTTGACCAGAATGACCAAGTTCTTTCACATCAAAACCATGTGTGTGTGTGTGTGTGTGTGTGTGTGTGTGTGTGTGTGTGTCTGTTTGTGTGTGTGTGTGTGTGTGTGTGTAATCAAATATAAAATCACTCAAACTTTCTGTTTTAGGAAAAGAATAACTACATTCTTTTGAAATTACCTTGAGGCAAATATATTTCTGAGCTTTTTATTCCATCTGTCAATATCTATCTATCTATCTATCTATCTATCTATCTATCCATCTATCAATCTATATTTTATAGCACGAACAGAGAACCTTAACCAAGGTAATGTGTAAATTGCAAGTCTAGAATAAGGCATCAGGCAAAACTTAACCAATGTGAGGAGGATCATGGAAATGAATAGACTGAAAAAGAGAATTACTTTAATTAGTATACAATTCAAATACATTTCTGAAGTACCTACCCAAAGTAAACTTTCAAGGTTATTAGAGAGAAGAGTTTATAACTCTTGGATCAAACCACTACAAAAATTTGACTTACTTGATTAGTTTGTCTACACAATAAGAATCAGCTGTAAAGGAGTTATATGGAGGTATACATACAGCTTTTCTGCATTTCTGAGAGTCACAGAATTTCAGAGTTGGAAGGGACTTTAGAGGTCATTTGACTAATGCATCCATGAACAAGATTTCTCTATGTAGCATAACTGACAAGTGGTCATCCAGCCATCTTTTAAGATCTTTAATGAGGGAGAACCCACAATCTCCTGCAGCAGCCCATTCCATTCTTGAATAGCTCTAATTATTAGAAAGTTTTCCCGGAGATCAAACTTAGACATTCTTTTCTGTACCTTCTATATTGCTATTCATTAGCCTATCTAAAGCCAGATTAATTGAATCTTTTCTCCATATGGCACCTCTTAAAATACTTAAGAACAACTCTTATGCCCCATAAGTTTTCCCTTCTCCATGCTAAATATCCCCAGTTACTTCAACTGATAGTCTTATGGCAGGAGTTACAGGCATTTCCCTTTCCTGGCTTCCCTCTTCTAGACCAGAATTTCTTAACCTTAGCTGCTGAACCCCTTTGGCACTTAGATAAAGCTTACAGGCACTTTCTCTGAATAAGGTTTTTAAATACATAAAATAAAATGCACAGAATTATAATGAAAATCAATTCTAGTGAAAGGTAGTTTTCAATTTTTTTTTTAAGTTCATGAATTCTAGGTTAAGAATCCCTGCTCTCTCCTTTATTGTTAGGGTAAATTCTCCAATTTATCCTAAAACATATTGACTAGAATAGAACATAATGCTCCTGATGTCATCTGATAAAGACAAATTCAGTGGAGCTGTCACTGCCTGCTGTTTCTCGCAATGCTCAAAATGACTTCAGAACACTAAAGAATTACCCAATTACTTCCATTCACCAGAATATGCTAGGTCCTTCTATATTAAGGGAAGCAATGGAATGGGATCTTTAAGCAAGAAGCTATGACTGAACACGAAATATGGTCATCTTTCTCCATCTCCAGCTGTTTTACAGGGAAACTATTCTCAATTCCAAAAAGAGTTGAACATGTGTTTAGCATTCATTCTATTCAAGAAACTTCATGGCATCTCACTTGGTATTCAGTGAATCCTAGAAGAATGACTTTTTAAAAAAAATTCTGCCCAAAGGCAAGAAAAGATATGTAAACTTTGAATATACAATCCTGACAAAATACTACCTCAGCATTTCTAAAGTTTGAAACTTCACTCCCAATCCAAAATATCTTTGGTCACCAATAGATATCTGTTATACATGAAAGATAATGCTTACATAAATCAGAACTCACTTGAGCTGGTTTATGACTGAACCAAACTCAGATTTCTTATAGAACTGATTCTAGCCATTTTAATAAAAAGCAACTTCTTATTAGAATGGGAGTAACAAGGGGAATTATCAGTTAATTTGAGAAGTTCCCCCCATCAATCTGATGAGATAACAGGATGTGGGCCATTGACTGAAGGGCTATGGCTAATGGTGGGTGAGAATGTCTACTAACACCACACTGTTTGAATTTTTGAGACTAGAGCTGCCTCCTGATGAATTAGCAGACACTCCTTCCTCTTGATCAATAATAGTGAGCTGATTGATTTTTGTTGATTTCTGGATGACTTCCTGTAAGGCTAGAAGGAGAGGAAGATGTGGCAGAGGAGAAATTTTGCCTTCCATATTCCCAGGAATAGCTCATGATGATCAGTGGTATAATCATATCTTAAACTGCATGTAACCAGATAGAGAATTTCAAGAACACTATTCAAGATCTATAAAGGAATGGCAATTTTGAATTCCCTAGACATCATGATTCCAGAACCTCTGGCCTCCTAGCTAGAAAGAATTTTTGGGCAACACAAGCTTTGGAATTTGCTTTATGGATAATACCAACTTTGAGATTCCTGAGTTGAAGAGTTTAGTCACTAAATCCTCTAAAGAGGACAGATTTCCTGATGCATCGTGCTTCTTGAAGAAAGAAGAGGACACTCCATGAAGTTCTGGTACAATATCCTGCTTTTAGAGCAAAGTCAGTGAATTAGTGTAGGCCTGAAAGAAAGGGCATTGCTTATTCAGCAGCAACTTCTTTCCCTTCCTCCCCCTCCCCAATGAAAAAACAAATATTTGCCAGGTACCTACTATGTGCCAGGTGCTAGCTACACAAATTCAAAGAATAAAACAATCCCTACTGACAAAGAATGTGCATTCTAATAGGGGCAGTATATTTATCTCCATGGGTTGGTCTAATAATTTAAAGCAACATGATAAATTTGAAAGGATGGTGTATGATCCCTTGAGAGAAGGATTTCATTGATAGTTCTGGTATTGCTCATTTAGGAATCCCAAGTGTAGTTAATTTAGGGAGGGGGGAGGGGCTAGTTAATAGGATAGTCAAGGACTCTATGTGTTTTATATGTTGATGAGATACTATAAAGCCTTTATATCTTGTGCATTTTTTGGAGGAAATAGAAGTCACCTTATACTAGCTATGCACTTTCTGTCTCATGGGCCTATAAGAGAAGAGTAGAAACCTTTTCTTCACATTTGGGGAAATCCAAACATGAGCCATACTTTGAGTATATTAAAATTTCTGGGAGTAACATAGAAGGGGAATATAGGAGAATGGAAATTCATGAGACTGGTACAACCTTGTCAAGCCTGGTCAATTTAGAGATCAATATGTACCTTATTATCACCTTCTGTATGGGGCCACTCCTCTTCTGGGCCTCTCCTGTCTCCTGTGAAATAGAGCCTCTTCTCTACTACTTTTGGGTTACTGAAGTAGCATTAAACACTTTTAGGAGATAGAAGCCTTTAGCTTGGGATCTGAAGTTTCTCAGACCTGCTTTCATGGTGGGGTGCTCAAGGCAGAATTACACTTTTTTAGAGCACACACACACACACACACACACACACACACACACACACACACACCAGTTTCTTAAGTCTGGAATATGCAAAGCTATTCAGCTTGATTTTTTTAGTTTTGAAGGTTTCACTGCTCATGAGCCATAGAAGACAAAAAAGGAAATGTTGGCAAATATCTGAGGATTTTTTCCCCCTTTTTCAACTGTAGAAGGCACTAGAGAACAAGGTAGTTTTTTCCCCCAGAGATTTGACTTTTTTAAAAACTCAGCTCCCAACATCAGAGCTTTCCTTCAATCAGATCAACTCCCTGCATCACCTGCAGAAATTGTCTGCTGATAGGTTTGTTTGTCTGTTTATTTTAACTGTGCTCAGTTCAAATTAGTTGCTATTATCTGCTTCTGTCTCTCTGTTCTGCTTCTCTGATTCTATAAACCTCTCAGTTCCACTGGCTTCTCAGCTCCATCAGCTTCTGTCTTAAGTTTCTAAAAATGACTTCTAATTTCTCATCCCATACTTTCTCATATATCTTTTCATGTTTGTCTTCCCTCAAATCAGGCCCTGGGAAACAATTCAATACAGCCATCTTTAGCATCAATCAATATTTTTGCCTCCAAAAACTACTTGCCTTCAGTTCCTCTCAAAACTGTCTAGGTCTCTCCTCAAGTATGTTTATCTGTAGCCTCTTCTATTGCAGATCCTCTCAAAAAATGTCTGTTTCTCCTCAAGTTGCTTTTCTCTGTGTATCTCACAAAAATATCCCTTCTTGGACACTTATAGTAAATAAAATATTGATGTAACTAAGTATCTTACATAATCAAATGAATCTTTGATCTGATAAATTTGTGAGTCTCCTTCAATGATCAGTCCACAATTCACTCATACCTGCTTTTCCTGTGCAATTCCTGTCCATGACCTTGCAGAAGTTGTCCCCCAGATGTTCATCCAATATGTTGGAGGCCTTTCTCATTTTCTTCTGATATTCTGAGGACATGAGTGGAGCACTCTGGTTATCTCCCTGTCATTTCTTGTTCTTGATACATGACAAGTCCACCTTTTCTTTCTGTCATACAATTCCTTGATGACATCCTTTGTTCCTGTTCTTCTTTAGAGTTATATAATTGTTTATATATTGTAGCCTTCTCATGCCCACAATGTACCTCTCCATGATTTTCATCACTAGCTCTTCAGACACATGGTATTTTGCATCTCACTGTCATATTGAAATACTAGTATAATGTTCATACTATAAATATGGGCCTTTGCTTTCATGTTGGTATCATTAAAAGAACTTTGAAATTTCCCAAAAGCAATCCAGCTCTCCTCTCCTATTCAAATCTGGGCCTACCTTGTTATCTATCTGTATTGTCTGTCCCCGATATAAATGTGCTTGATAAACTCTACAGGAGGTCCATCTAAATGAATGTTGACAGGTACTCAATGGACACTCTTCATTCATTTATTCTTTCCTCTGTGAGCGGACAGGCCAAATTCCTTTTAATGATTATAGATCCCTTGAAGGAACCTCTTCAGTGTTCCAGGACTATTAAATCAACATAATGTTTTCTCCAAAGGGTCTCATTGACCAGGGATTTATTCACTCAAGCCTTGGCACTGACTCTCCCATCATGGTGGCAAATAACCTTGGCAAGCATACATCTCCCTGTTTTATGTCTTACCTGGTGTTTATTATCAGAGAATCACCAGAAAGGATTATTTCTATCATGAAACCTTCCAAAGAATCTTGACTATTCCTAATATATGAATGAGAGACACTTTACAGTAAAAAGAGTGTAGCCACTGTTGTTCTATCAGATCAGAAGCCTTTTTAATAATCAGTAAGAGCAATGGGATCTCACGTTCTCTATATCTTGGAGAAAGAAGTTGAAAGAAGCTTAACAACTAGCTATGACTTCTTCTCAAAAGAGCTTCAAGAGAAGCAGTGATGCCTGACTTCCTAGACAGGGCCTTCAGGCAGGACAGTTCTACAGGGTGTAAAGGTAATTTATCCGGTACTTGGTCCTTAATAACTAAGGGGGCTAAGTACTTCTATGAAAGAAACAGAGGGTGTGAACTCTGTCTCCTGTGTGAAAGAGAGAGGGCGTGAATTCTGTCTCTCACTGCTGATGTGGCAGAAGTGGGTTGGCTGAGATAGGAAGCCAATGTGTGTGTGTGTGTGTGTGTGTGTGTGTGTGTGTGTGTGTGTGTGTGTGTGTGTGTGTATGAAGAGTTCCAGGGATAGAGAATCAGAATCAAGAATTTTTACTCCTGGTGGAGGAAGCAGGATTGTCCCAGAATCTGGGAGCTGGGCCTGCTGGACTGAGAACTGAGTTGGAGTTTTCTATGAGACCAGAATCTGGTGAAGGCTGAAGTTGCTGCCACCTGAAAGGCCACCTGGAAGGCTGTGATTCCCTCTGGGTCTTAGGGCCAGCTGACTGCTAGAGGACTGAAGAAATATGACCCGGATGCTAAGACTTTGTTTATTTGTGGCTTGGTTGATCCTTGAGTTCGCAGCAACAGAAGTTGTGAAAGGTTTAAAATGTGCTGGATGCTGTGAACTTCAGTGTATGACAAGAACTGCCCCAGGGACTGGACGAGAACCTGGGAGCTGTCTGCCTCTGAATCCAGGTGACTGTTTGGTGGATTCAGGAAGGAGCTGGGACCATGGAAGGGAATCTGAGAGACCACCCCTAGTCAAGATGAAGAAAAGACCTCCCCTTGGATGCATGATGAAATTGAAGTGTACTAGACACTGACAGGTGGAGGGTTTGTGTAATTTTCTAGTGACTGTATTTAGTGATTAATGATATTTAATAATTGTGAATCTAGATAAGTAACTGATTAAGTTAATGTATGACTGCCCCATGAGTGGAAGATTGATTATTATATTGTGAAATGACTGAATGATTAAGTAAGGAGGGTGTCTCCCTTAGGGAAACCAGATGATTATTCTTTTGTTCTTTGTTCTAAATATTGTGGCCACTGTAGTGAAAACCATGTGGCCGTTCTAATGTTAAGCTGTTGTGAACACTATATTATGACTTTCTGTGATAAGATGTAATGTTGTAGATATTATATTGTGATTTCTTGTGAATGTTTGCCTTGATTTGTAATGGAGTAAATGGAGTGTTCACTATCCTGTGTAACCCGAACCTTAAAAATTGTTCACAGCAGCATTCTTTTGAGAAGCTGCTTGTCCATGGTGTTATATAGGGAAAGTTTACTCTTTATGAATACACAAATTTGTAGAATGCTAGATAACCACCCTTTCCTAGTTGTGAAGAGAACAGGCAACTTGCCTGCTCATAGAATACCCGCTGGGACTAGTGGGGATCCTAAGAGAATAAGGTGAACTCTTTGGTGAGCAGGATAGAAGTGACATGAAAATAGCAGCTCATTGGAGTCTGAGTAAAAGAGATCACCTCCATAAACTGTCTAAATAGACAATGCCTTAGAAAGTGATATTTTAAATGAAGAAAACTGTGTATTATAACTCAATAACCTTTTTTTCTTTAAGTGAGGAGAATCTCAGTTTACATGAGGAGAGAACTGAACTGAGAGATGGTTCTTTTTCTGTCTGGAACTTCAGCTTCAGAAATTCCTAAGGTACAAAGACAACCCACAGAGCCTCAAAATATTGATGGCCAGTCTTGCTCCCCAGCAAGGTCTAGTTCAGGGATGCAGTCCAATGGCTGTATGATGATTTACAGTCAACCCATGCCGTCAACCAGAAAAGATAAAGGTAAATTGATCAGCAGAAGTTGAAGTAGTTACACCTGTAGCAACATCTACCCAAGAAATATGGTACGTGCATATAATTATATATGTTAATTGATGCATATGTTAATTACTGTTATTTTTCTTTTTTTATTTATGTGTTAGTGATTTACATTTACTGTAGTATGTAGATACATCTATCTGCTGGTTGTGCATTCTTTTCCTATTTGTTTATTTTTAGGTATACTAATGGGCATAAATGTTTTATTACTATGTGGCTTTATGAATATTGTTATCGATTTACTTTGGTTTGTTTATGCTCTTTGTGCTCTTTTTGCTTTTGTACTTTGAATGCACATGCACTGTCATAAAATGTACCTGGCATGTAATTTTGACTTCTAGTCACTGAAGCAACACGTCAAGGATTGCTATGTCTACCTCATATATTGCTAATGTACATTTGATATAATCCTAATTTTGAGGCAATGTATGAGTTTCCCAGAATGCATGAGTTTTGAAAACAAAACTACTCTTCAGAAGGGAAATGAGTTGCTAAGGAAGCTCCACCCACATGTAGAGAATGGGGAGAGAGTTCCCCAGGCATGTGGAATCAGGGCCCCAGACTCAGAGTAATGAAGATCTCAGTCTACTCTTCTAGCCAAGTGCCGCTGGTGGTGAGATAGACAGCAAAAAGAAATTATATGTATGTATATATGTATTATGTGTGTGCTTATCTATACATACATATACAAACACATACCTATATACACAGAGACACACAAATAAATACACATACATGTAGAAATATACATGCATATATACGCAGAGACACACAAATACATATACACATCCTAATGCACATGCATGTACACATATACACACAAATATACATATACAAATATACATACATTTATACACAGAGACACAAATAAATACACATACATGTACACATATACATACATATACACACAGAGACACACAAATAAATACATAAACACATATTAATGCACATGCATGTACACATACACATACAAATGCACACACAACTATACATACACACACACAAATATATACATGTGCATATACATATACATATACACTTACATCTACAAATACATATGCATATGTAATTCACATGCATATATATATACACATATGCTTTCATGTACACATACTTATACCTATACACATACATATCCATATCCATATACACCACACATACACCTTTGTACCAACTTCAGTCTGCTACTGTATTGTTAATTCCCCTATCCTGCTTAAGTGGTACCTCCTTTGACTTGGAGCAAGCTCTCTCATAAAGGGTAATCATTTTACTTAAGTCTAATGGCAACAGACTCTCTTTTTGCCTTCTCATTTGGCTCTCTGATGAGATGTGTAAGAGTCATTCCTGGCCTAACATTTTGTGATTTAGCCTGGGAGAGAGCTGTACTGCCAAAGGTCTCATAGTTGCAGTTCTAGGTGGAGGATGAACTGTGACCTCATGTACAAGGGATGGCTCACACCAGTCAAACATGAAAAGAAAAAGAAAAAAGGAAGGAAAGAGAACAGAAAAGGGAACAAGTTATTGAATTAAGAGGGCAGGCTTTCCCAGACTAAACCCCAGAACCCTGGCCTCTGTCTCCCTTGACTATTTCTTATTCAATCCTAAAGAATGTCAGAATGCTTGATCTAATCCAGAGAGCACACTGCATTATGTATTTCATTTAGATTGTACCTTCTTAGGCACTACATTCAAAATGTCCTTTTCTCCATTCATAGCAAGTAAATTGGCAGCACTAAAATAATGAATAGAACGAAGCAAAGCCTAGAGCACCATGAATGCCTTTGCTGAGTTCACAGAGTCACAGTATAGGAAGTGAACCATTCTCTGGTATGTAGTTCTAGGCTGATATCATCTATTCTGCATTAAGACTCTAACCCATGAACCAGGCAACTTTTCAATGAAGAAATCAAAACTACATATAGTCATATAAAAATACTTTAAATCATTATTGATTAGAGAAATGCAAATTAAAACCACTTGGAAATATCATCCCACACCTATCAGATTGTTTAATATGATATATGCCCTTCAATTGGAGAATGCCTAAATAAGTTGTGATATTTGATTGTGATGGAATCCAACAGTGGAAAAAGAAATGATGAGCTGGTAGATTTCAGAAAATCATGGCAAGACTTGGCCCTACAAAAGAAGGTGCCATCTACCTCTAGAGCAGTGGTTCTCAACCTTCCTAATGCCACGACCCTTTAATACTCGTATGTGGGAGTATCTGCATGTCGGCGGACTCCCCTGGAGACGGATAGAGGAATGGTGTCTTGGTTCCTAAGACCATCAGAAATATGTGTTTTCTGATGGTCTTAGGCAACCCCTGTGACCCCTGTGAAAGGGTCATTCGACCCCCAAAGGGGTCTTTACCCACAGGTTGAGAACCACTGCTCTAGAGAAAGAAGTGACAAATAGAAATATATATAGTATGGTCTTACATATATGTGTACATGCGTACATATGTATATATGTGTGTGTATATGTATGTGTGGGGTTTAACTGTAGTCTTCTCTACTGTGGGGTGGGGAGGGAGGAAATAAAACAGAGGAGAACAAAAAGAAAACAGGAAGAAGCACAGAAAATCTGGGTAGCTTTGAAACCCATGTGGAGTATTTATTATATAGGTGTAAAAAAAAATAAATAATTTGAAACAAAAATTTATTGCATTATATGGAATTCTCTCTTTATGGCCTGATGTGTACATGGAACTTCCCCTCCCCTCCATTTTGTATTTAAGTTTGAAATGAATAAAAAACTTAACAAAAAAAGACCCTAACCCTAACTTTAGCTACAAAGTCCAGAGGCTTTCCATATTATCTATTGCACATGGGCTCAAACACTCAGTGGTATAGAGACAGGGGTTGTTTGCCTTGGTGGCCAATCCTGTGTTTCACCTAATCTGGTTTCAGTGCCACAAATCTTCCAGTGGATCCATTCATGATAATGGCCTTAGCATGAAGTGAGATAAGTAATGAGAAGAAAATGGTTTGGGAGAGGATTCTGGGAAGATGGCAGAGTAGGTCAGAAAATTCCAAGCTCACAAGGTTTTCCCCCATGAAAGAATTAAAATAACACCTCAGGGTGAACAAAGTATGGGTGGAAATAAATAAGAAAAGGGGCTCGACAGGGATCTCCCTGGGACAATTTGAGATTTGAAGAAACAGGACAAGAAAAGTAAATACCTCCAGACTGGGTTCCATTTTAACACCAAGCAGCAAGCTCTGGGGTTAGTTGGCTTGAGAGGTTGCCTCCACCCCAGCTACAGGAACTTTGCCCCCAGAATAGGGAGGGGAGTTGGGTGTCTGAGCCCAGGAAGATCAAGGGAACCTCTGCTGACCATGAACACCAGACCCAGCTGTGCCGTGAAGAGCAGTGGGGGCAAGAAGGCACCAGCACATGCCTGGTGAGTGTAGAAGCAGTGGGTCAGAAAGCTCCTGGCTGTGGGCACTTACAGGAGGCTGTTGGTTTGGCTTTGGTTCCAAATTGGAGGGGAGAACTGAAGATCTGGGGAAAGAGGCACCATCTCCCATACCCCAGGCTACAGGTGACTATAATTAAGCCATTACACCAAAAAAAAAAAAATACATGCAAAGGAGAAAGAATCTATTCATAAAAACCCATTTTGGGAATAGGGATGACTGGGGTTCATCTTCAGAGCAGGATATTGAAGCAAAGAAATCCCCAAAGAGCAACATCAAATGGTCTTCTGCACAAAGAGAATTTATAGAGAAGAGAATGATTTGAAGAGAAAGGTAGTGTTACCTAGTGGTTAGAGAGCCTCAGAGTCAGAAAGGCCTGTGTTCTTGGCCTTTCTCCATCCTGCCCTGACCATGTGGTCCTAGATAAGTTATTTATCCTCGTGGTTCCCCAGGCAAGTCTCTAAGACTATGAAGTTATATAACAGTTTTTAAATTTAAATGGGGGGGGGGGTGATTTCCTTATTGTGGTTTGATCATGTCTGACACTTTATGATCCCATTTGGGGTTTTCTTGGCAAAGATATTGGAGTGGTTTGCCATTTATTTTCTAGCTCATTTTACCTAGGAGGAAACTGAAGCAGACAGGGTTAGGTGACTCATCCACTGTCACACAGCTAGTAAGTGCCTGAGGTCAGATTCAAACTCATGAAAATGAGTCTTCCTGGCTCCAGAGCCAACACTCTATACACTGTGCCACCTAGCCACCCCAATTCCCTTACTAGGAATTCTCTGTGCTAATGAAGTCTCAAGTCCAATTTAAAAAAAAAAGATAATTGAGGTATGGCTAACTTTGGAGAAGACTATTCTCTTTAGCACAGGGAAGATGGTTTTTCAATATATGGTTTAGATGCTCAATCTCCTCTTGGACATAAGGAAGTCTCCTCCCTTCACCATCCTGCATAGAACATAGGAGGCAGCCTAATTATAGGGTTTCTTGCTATAGTCAGTTACCCAGCAGAAGAGTAATATCCATCATTTCTCAGCTCTATTGAAATCATCATGTGAGAAAAACATCTCTTTTCCTCCCTCACCCTTTTCAGAAGCACCTGGGTACCATGGTGACCAGCATGATAATCATAGGTAACTGGGTAGACCAGTCAACACTGAAGTGCATACTGTTCCACAGACAAAGACAGGTCGTTTGCACACAAATCACTCAAAAAGAATGATTCAAGGACATAGTGAAATGGAATTTGGATCAAGCCAACATTGATGTCAACAGCAGGGTCTTAGCTCTGCTTACAAGTGCTTCTGGCTGGCACAAAACAATCAGATGTTTGTTTAGTTGAAGGAGAGCGTTTAGTTGAAGTTGAAGTAATAACATAGGGTGTGTTTGTATATGCGTGTGTATGTGTGTGTGTGCACATGTGTATGTGTACTGAGGCTAAACTACTCTTTACCTATAATTTGGGCAACCTCATAGTACAAGTAATCCCCTACCAATATAAGGAAATGGACAATGTGAGGTCACGTATGTGATTGAATTCTATTCAAGACATTAAATGCTAAATGATTATAAGGTCCTATGAGTTTAAAAGCCCCTTCCAGCCTTGATCCCAGGAATATTTTCACCACCTACTTCATGGAACATTTCAAAGGAAAATGCTTTATAAGCCTTACAGAAAAGCTAATAGATATGTCAGCTGTTATTGTGACCACGTGGGGAGAAAAGGATGCTGGGGACAGTAGCTTAATCTAATTCACAGTAAGGACTAAGTGCTGCCCACTGTTCCCTTCCAGTGTTTATAGGCACCTCCTAACAATAGACAGAGTTTTGGGGGTGAGTTCCAAGAGCATTGTCTGACTCTCAGAGCACTGGCTGCCTCTCTGCCCTTCACTTTACCCTTTTTCTGGTGGTAACATTCCTGTCTGTGAGTCTAACAGTTTGGCATAAGTACATATCCAATCAGATCATAGAACAGTTCTTATCCTACTACACAAAACTTCTCCTTGATACCTTCCCTGCTGCATTTCAAATGAGGTCATTTCATTTACAAAGATATAATGGGATACAATTGTTCAGTCATAATATTAGAAATAATTTTTTTAATTTAAAAATAAAATGTATTAGTGTGCCCAAAATAGACACCTCTCCCCACTTGGTAATGTAATTCTTGGAACAAATGAAACCTTACTTTTGGTAAATAAGACAAAACTCCAGAAACTTAGTTTTGCATCATAGCAGCTTTCACAGGAAGCCAGTAAGCCTTGGAGATTTCTCATTCATGGCAATACCTACCACAAGTTCAGTGTCTACCAGTGGAGGTGGTGAAGGCACTCAATGTTCTTTTGTTGTTATATCTTTCAAGGCAGTAGGGACTCAGGCCCCCTGCCAACCTCATGCCACAACATGTTTCCTTCCCTAGAGCCTTGCTCCTTTATCATGCTTCATTTAGCTGCAATTCCCTTTCATACCATCAAGTATGGGGGGAGAGGGGGGGAAGAGATTTGCCCCCATAAAGGAAGAATGTACAGGTTTTCTTTAATCATGTGTCATTTCTCCAAATCTCTTTCACACATTCAGTTCAACCCCTCTTAAATAACTCACCCTTGGGCTTTATTTCATCCAAACTCCAGTTCTGAAACTTTATTGGAAAAGTCCATGAGCTAACTCCCTGCCCGGGTAGATTCTGTCATTATCATCTCCCTATCTTTACCCACTCATTCCATAGATGAGGAGAGAAAATAAGGCTTAGAAATGGTTCATCAGCAATTTCAGCATATATAGGAAATTACTATGTCATTGGGTAAACCTATGGGAACATTGGAAGATGATACTGTAGATGGAACCAGAAGGCTAGAAGAATTATGAAAATTGTGAATGGTCATTGGTTTAACAATAAAAAAATTAAGAAATCATCACCAGTTGGCAAATAAACTTTGTTCCTGGGTCTTCTCTTCTTCTTTAAATTATTCCATTTGTAGTGCTAAGAATAAAGGGATGGGTTTGATGCCACATCTCTCATCTGTAAGTATGTTAGCAATGTGTTCCCTAAGATACAGAAGAGAGAAAAAAAAATCCCTTCTAGATGTTCTAAGTGGCCAAACGTCCCCCCCCCCCCAACCTCTCTTGTTGACATCCTCAGCAAAATGTTCCAAAACTGGTCTTTCCAAACCAATCTGTAACATTTTGGGACTTAAAATGACATCTATTGGTAGAATCTACAAAGAGTAGTCACCAGTGTCTTGGGATTATGAATTATTCCTAGGATAAAAGTTCATACCATTTTGGAAAAAAAAAAAGGAAATTAGCAGGAGTATGCTTGAACCAACTCAAGCCACCTTGGGAGAGCCTTCTGTTGAACTTTTAGTGTGAGCCTTTATAGCACAGAATTAATAAGCACTACAAATCAGGACTTGATTTATCATTGTGTTGATTGTGCAACTTGGGCAAGTCTCTGGGTCTCAGTTTCTTAACTTATAAAATGATAGGTTAGAATTAGGTGATCTTTAGATAATCTTTCAAGCTCTAAAATTCCATGGGCATATAACAGAATATTTTAAGGAGGAAATATTGTTAGTGATGAATTTTTTTCACAGAACCCTTTTTAACCTTATTTATCTTATAACATATATTATATATATAACATATATTATATCTTATAACTTATTTATTTTATAACAAGGATTCCATAGAAGAATTTGGGTTCTAATAGGATTCTTAGCCATCACTTCAAAGGAACAGAGTAATTTGGTGATGCCCCTGACCCATTGTCATCACTTCCTTATGTATTTATAAAACCCAGCTGTACTAGTTATAATCAGTTGCTGAGATACCTAGAGTAGCTAATCCTGATCTTTGGTCTTATTTTGTGATGAATTATTCCTCTGTCAGCAAATAAGAAGGTGTATGCTACATAAAATACTATTACAACTGGATATATTGTTATAGAAGTATCAGAAATTTATACATTTATAACAGTGTCATCTTCCCCAAAAGGAAAAATAATCACTGTTTTTTCTTAGGGTTGTGAAGAAAAAAAAGTAATAAAAATGTTGATATCTGAGTTTTGTGGGAAAAGCATCAGATTTGAAATTTAGGAGAAATAAGTTTGAAGACCAAATCTGCCATTGAATCACTGTGAGCTTAAGCTGACCTTTCATGACCATTCACAGTCTCAGCTTCTTCATCTATAAATTGTGAAATCAGGGGCAGGTAGGTGGTACAGTGAATAGAGCACCAGCCCTGGAGTCAGGAGGACCCGAGTTCAAATTTGACCTCAGACACTTGACACAATTACTAGTTGTATGACCTTGGGCAAGTCACTTAACCCCAATTGCCTTGCCTTCCCCCACCAGGAAGAAAGAAAAAAAGAAAGGAAGGAAGGAAGGAAGGAAGGAAGGAAGAAAGAAAGAAAGAAAGAAAGAAAGAAAGAAAGAAAGAAAGAAAGAAAGAAAGAAAATGTGAAATTAGATTAGATGGGGACTGGCAAACCTGCAGCCTGGGGTCTTCTACCTGCATTTGTATGGGAACTAAGAATGGTTTTTACATTTTAAAATACAATTTTATTTTAAGATGTAAAAACCATTCTTACCTCACCAGCCCACAAAAGCAGGTAGCAGGCTGTATTTAGCTGTAAGCATTAGTTTACTAGCCCCTACATGAACAAGAGGGGAGGGGAGAGGGAAGAGGGAGAAAGAAAGGAGGCAGCAAGGTGGCTCAAATGATAGAGCACTGAACTTGGAGTCAGATAGATCTGAATTCAAATCTGATTTCAGACATTTACTAGCTATGTGACCCTGGGCAAGTCACTTAACCTCTGTTTGCCTTAATTCACTGGAGCAGGAAATGGCAAACCACTCCAGTATCTTTACCAAGAAAACTCCATGAACAGTATGGTCCAAGGGGTCACAAAGAGTTGGACAAAACTGAACAACTGAACAAGGACCCTTCCATCTTCTGACATTGTTTCTGTGATTTCCATCTTGTCATCTTATGAAATTATCTCCATCAAACTGTCGTCTCTTCTGGTGGTAAACCATAACCCACCTTCCATTCATATACTCACTGTCTCTCTCACATCTTTCAAATTCCTCTTTTTGACCCACATGTGTAAGGTCTTAAGAATGCCAGTGTAATTCATAGTGTACCCATCACCCATGTGTGTTCAGGTAACTAACCCACATTCTCTGTACCCCTTTAAGTTCAGATCTATTTCTACCTATAACCAGGGGCATTCTGGAGACAAGTTCCCCCAGGCTCTAGAAAGAACTAATTGTTAAATTTTCAATGCGAGTAATTACACCTTGGAAATTGGTAAACACTATAAATCCAGGCTTGATTTACTGTTTTGCCCATGGACCAGACATAAGAAAGTAATGGATATAATGCAGATTATACTTATAAGTGCATCATTAGTACATTTTCCCCCAGAGAGCCAGTTGTTGATACATTTACCAGCCTATAACTCATGAGTTTCCACTGATGTTTTTACTTTTACTCTAGTTAGCCAGAGAACCCAACAAAGACATTTAATGAAACAGCATAACAATAATAATGGAACATTTCCCCCCTCTGTGAATAAATCTTAAGTTCAGTCTTCCACAAACACCCAGCTACTCAGTAGGAAGAATGGACCTGCACAGAAATCACTTATGTAAAGGATATGTGTGGCCAAGGCAGCTTTATAGAGGTGTGTCCTTATAAGAAACACGTGCATAGGCACATGCACAGAGTAAATGATTCTCAGTTCTACTATGGCTAAGCTGCTGGTGACTCTGGTGACCATAGTCACACTTGTTTCTGTTGGACCTGTTCCTCCCTGGATTAAATATTATTATCCATTTATCCTTGCCATCTACTCCTTTACTGAGTATCCCTGCTACTCTAAATCAGAGGTGACATCTCTGCTCTAATTGTTCTTTAATAATGTACCTATCTGCAGGGGCAACCATTTCCTGTCAATGAGGGATGCTATGATTAGTAAGCCTCTCCTCTGCAGAGGGGGACTATAACTCTCCTTTGCCAGCCCTCCCATTAATGACTAACAAGAAGTCTTCACCACAACTAGCCTGCATCTAAAGTTATTAAACAGGATGAGTTTAGTTCTCCTATTTGAACTCTTCTTAAAACTATTCTTTGATTCTTCCCTAAATCACTTGGCTCTTCAGTTAAATATCTTCTTTTCAACTATCTCTCCTGACTTTCTTATTTGAACTGTCATCTAACTTATGGTCAGAAACCCTGTTTAGTTCTTCAGTATTTTTATGAGCAGTTAGGTGTTAGCATAGTGCATAAAGCACTGGACCTGGAGTCAAGAAGACTCATCTTTATGAGTTCAAATCTGGCCTCAGACACTTACCAGTTATATGACCCTGGGCAAATCACTTGACCCTGTTTGGATTGGTTCCTCATCTGTAAAATGAGCTAGAGAAGAAATGGCAAGCCACTCCAGTATCTTTGCCAAAAAAACCTCAAATGGGGTCATGAAGAGTCAGACATGATCGAAAAACAACAACACCAAAATTATTACATATCTCTGACTTGGGCTTTGCTTCCTCAAACAGAAAACAAACTGCTTAACACTAAGGTAAATACACTTTTTAACCATCTTTTCCTATCATGCTCCTCTGCCCTTTGCAAATAGCAAATAACTAGTGCTGGTTAGAGAAGGCTAATGACTTTCCCCAGCAATACCTCATAGCCTTATTTCTACCAGGTCTCTCTATACTAGCAAAGGAAAAATAAGCTATGTTCTGGGGTTCACATAGCATTCACCTTCTGCCAGTTATATCCTGAGTCTATCTAAGAAGAATAAGACATATCCTTAAGGCTGTTATTGGAGTTGGTAAAAGAAACTAGATCCTGGGCATGTGGAAGGAAATTTCCATGAGTGGACTGTACATAGATAAGCAATAGAACTGACTAGAGACTCAGAATGTGCTCAAGGGAAGTATAGCGAGTTCCTTAGAGGAAAAAGTACACAGAGAGTGGGAGGAATGAGCCTGTAGATGGGGGGTGGATAAAGAGGGAGGGGGGGAGAGAGAAAGAAAGAGAGAGGGAGGGGGAGAGGGAGAGAGAGAGGGAGAGGGAAAGAGAGAGGGAGAGGGAAAGAAAGAGGAAGTCTGGGAACTTTGTAGGTTTGTATGAGAGAATTAGAAATATGTGGTGAGTGAGGAAGCAGTTTTTACTGGAGAATTAGGGAATGATGTGTTCAAAATTATAGTGCCTCCACCTGCATGCAAGGAGACAAATACTGGGAAGATGTAATGAATAGAACAGTTAGATTCTATGTGGAATATTATATCTGAATGGCACATTTCTGAGCTCCCTGTAGCCCAGAGAATCTTAACCTTTTTCATGTCATGAAGCCCTGTGGTAGTTTGGTGAAACGTATGGACTTTTTCTCAGAAAACATTTTTTAAATATACAAAACAAAATACACAGTATTACAGAGGAAACCAATTATATTGCAATATAATTATCAAAGGAAAAACATTTAAATCCAGATTCAGAACCTCTTATGTGGACTCTATTTTAGGAAGAGAGTACCCTGGGGGCAGGTCAGGGATTCCACAAAGGCTTACAGCACAGGTCTCCAGTAATAGTTTGTAATAAATAGGTTTCTAAAAACCATAGAATCACAAGAAAAACTTGGCAAATGACCCTTCTTGTAGTTAGCTAATTGGATATAAGAAAAGATAAATGTGATGATAAATGGAATTTTAAAAGACGACAGGATGTAATAAATGCTTCACTAATTGAGACCCCATAGTCCATCCAGATTTGTATTTTTAATCTGAAAGAGGCACCAAGAGATATATTGTGATAAGGCATACTTGTCTCAGCTGACTCTAACCTCAAAGGCTAGATTTTCAGTTCCAGGGGTGCTTAGATTCACTTGAAAAGTCAACTATGAATTTGTCATTTGTGAATTTTCCTAAAGAATTTTTAAGCAATTTCAATTTTCTGCCTTAGAATAATAAATAGAAACATGGGGTATATGGAAAGAATATTGGACTTAGAGTCAAAAGATCTTGGTTCAAGTTCTGGTTCTGATGCTTAATAGGCAGTAGTGCATTGGAACTAGAGAGATCTTACAAGCTTAAGAGAGATGGTTGTTAAATTTTTGGTGTAAGCAAATAAGGGCTTAATTTATTATCTTCTTGATTACCTAGACTTAAGAAAGTATCAGAGAAAATATTAGTAATGTCTATTAAACTTAAAGGCCTACTCTTTGTTATCTTTTTTTTCTTCAGACAGTTGGTTGTTAAACATTTACCAATGGCCCCCTATTGATAGCTGTGAGTCCTTGGGCAATAGCTTTCTGGTCCTCAGTTTCTTCATCAATAAAGTAAGGAGATGGGACTGAGTGATTTTCAGCTCTAACATTCTATGATCTGTGAGACTTGTAAATACAGGAGAGAAGACACAAAGATCAGACAAGAGTTGTCTTTGAGGTTTTCTCAACGACTTTCATCTAAATAGTGAAGTATGGAGGAATAAGGTACTTACTTGAGCAGAGGGATGGAGGCCTTGGACCACTGTCATCAAAATTGGTGGGAACAATTTAGTGAAAAAGAGCTTCTGGATTCAGCACCAAGGAGGCCATTCACAAGATCTTAGATTTAGACATTGGAGTCCAACTCCCTAATTTTTCAGATGAGGAAACTGAGGCTAAGTGAGGTTGTGATTTGCCAGAGATCACAGAGCTAATTAGCAACCAACGTAAAATTGGAACTCAAGTCTACCTGATTCCCAAATCTAACATTTGATGTGCTAACAACATATTGCTTCTCAAGGAGGTCCTTCCCTGTAATGGTAATGTAAATGGGAAGGTCTTTCTTCCTGACCTGCTTGAGTCACATTAGTCTGTGGCAGGAGGAGCTTGCCAAACAGTTGTAGCAGCAGGGGTGGAAGAGAACCCAAAGGAAGTTGATCAGAGCAGTCAGAGCTGGGGGAGAGAGATGAAGCAGACAGTGAACTG
Source organism: Pseudochirops cupreus (assembly GCA_028627135.1). Lineage (NCBI taxonomy): Eukaryota > Metazoa > Chordata > Mammalia > Diprotodontia > Pseudocheiridae > Pseudochirops > Pseudochirops cupreus. The sequence continues at coordinate 159,222,758 of CM053580.1, forward strand.
TGAGTGTTTGTTTATGGAAAGGTCCTAGCAGGGGGAAGGCTTGGGGATGGTACCCTCTGCATTGTTATGTTTTAACATAAACTTGGAAGCTTGGTTATAACAAGAAAGTCCCCAAGTGACTACACAAGATCACAGTACTTGGGGCTAGAAGGGACTCCAGAGATCATTTAATGCAACTCCATCAGAATCATCTGGGTGGGACAGTGACAAGCAGACCTGGAGTCAGGAAGACCTTGAATTCAAATCCAGTCTCAGGGACCCTGGACAAGTCATTTAACCTCTTGCCTGACTCAGTTTTCTAATCTGGAAAATGGATACAATAACACCTAACTCCCAGGGCTATTACCCTGGATCAAATGGGATAATATTTGTAAAGGGCTTTGCAATCTATAAAGCTCTCTATAAATGCTAACTATTATTATAGTTTGGTGATGATTCATTTTTACAGATGAGGAAACAGAGGTTCTAGGTTCAAATTCCAGACGTGCTCTTTAATATCTATGCGGCCTTGGCAAGTCACTTAATTCCTCAAGACCTCAGGTTCTGTATACAATATTTCTCCCAAAACCCCATGCTGCATAATTTGGTTATGCTTCAGATCTGTTCCCAACACTTTGCTTGCCTTCAGATCTTAGGCATCTAGTGTTGACTATAGTCAAACTCGAAGATACCTGAAATAGCAACTCTTGTCCTTGCAACATTAGAGACTACACTTCCCTCAAAACAGAGGAAGTCTATTCTCCTGTGACTCAGAATGAGAGGAAGATCACTTTCCCACAGCCTTTCTCTCTTTGGTAGACAAATATTAGAAAATTTATCTTCCTTATAGGGAGATTTCCATAATCTCCAAAAAGCATTCTATAAAAAGACAAGCTGTTTATTAACGTGGCACTTGAATCACATACATGCTTGGAAGAGAAAATTTGGGCCTGCAGCTGAGACACAGAAAACTGAGATTTTTATAGTGAACAGAGTTCGTGGCTCTGATGAGATTATGCTTGCTAGTACATATTCATTAGAAACTTTTATAAATCATCATCACATCCTCTCAAGTCTAGCAACATCCAGGATACCATGGCATTTTGAAGACTTTAAGTGGGAGGTAAAGCTCTTCTATCTAATTCCCCTTCCTCCATCTGAAACACTTCCTCTATGGCAAGAGTTTTAATATTTTCTATGTGGAGGGAGTAGGAGGAAAAGGGATGAGAAAAGAAAGCTGTCTACAGGAACAAAAGAATGCAATGAAAGCATTGCTTATTATCCATTAAGACTAAAATAGTGTGGCATACACCCAAATAAGAAAAATAGACCTTTGTCTAGGATATGCCATTGTAGGGAACATCAGCTAGGAATGGTCAAGCTGGATGAAGGGGATTTTGCTAGTCAGCAGCAAAGCCAAAATGAAACCCATATTTCCTGGTACCCAATACACTCAAAGTTAAATGGCCTCCCTGATACTCATTTTCTCCACCTCTGAAATAGTGATGCTACAATTTGCTATTTATCTACATCATAAAAACGTTATAAGAATCATAGGGTGGTTAAAGGGGACAAAGAATCATCAAGGAAAGTCTTCCAGATACTCAAAGAAGGCAGAGGAAGGGATGTGACTGCTAAGTGTACATATCACCCTATTTCTGAGAATGGAGGATTTAACTCTTTTAGCTCTGAAACTCCTGTTCTGGGCCCCTTCTCCCAGTCCTGATTGGTAAGTGCCTCAAAAAGCCCACTAAATCTAGAGGTCTTAGCCATGTTTCATTTTACTCCTCATCTATGTGATCTCTCTCTCTCTCCCCCTCTCTTTCTCTCTCTCTCTCTCTCTCTCTCTCTCTCTCTCTCTCTCTCCCTCTCTCTCTCTCTCTCTCTCTCTCTCACACACACACACACACTCTCACACACACACACACTGTCACACACACTGTCACACACACATATATACGCTCTCTCTGTCACACACACACATTCTATATCACACACACTCTCTCTCTGTCATACACACACACACTCTCTGTCATACACACATACACTCTCTCACACACACACACACACACACACACACACACACTCTCTCTCTCTCTCTCTCTCTCTCTCTCTCTCTCTCTCTCTCTCTCTCTTTCTAGAACCAGAGACATGATTGAAACAATTCTGTCATTGCTACTGGAAAAGTTTAGTTGATCCACTCTCCTATGGCTTCAGTCACCAGCCCTGTAACTTTATAAACCAAAATACCTATCCCTGGCTACCCATTGCTTTATATATGCTATATTGTTTATTAGACCATAAGCTCTTTGAGGGGAAATACTGTTTTCTATTGCTTAATGCAATCCCTAGTATGTAATAAGCCCTTGATTAGTACTTTTCCATTAATTTGGATATTTTATTCATTTTTTTGTTTACACAAGAACAAGCTTGTAAGTCAGACATTTCTGAGTATACATAAGCTTCATGATTTCCTGGAATGGCCAGGTAGTGCTATATCCCTACAAGGACCAAAGGACTAATATGGAGTATTAATTAGTGTTTGTAGTAGTAATTAGTATTACTATGTGGCCCATCTCAGGAAAAAAGGGATAGTGTCTAAATTCAAGCAAAAATATAGGCCAAAGGCTAGGCCTCCTCAAAGACTGACTTCAAGGCTGCAACCCTATTCACTTCCCCATACTAGCCCCGCAAAATAGGAAAAGACTTGAGCAAGGTCCATTGAGAAACCTGAGGTCAAATGGCCACCACAAAAAATTTTTCCAATACTTTGATTTTCCTGGAGATGTGGTAATACAGGATGTCCAAAACATCTTAGTGCAGTTTTAAGCTTTAATAACTTCATAAGAGCAGGTGTCACAAATTTATAAAAAGGACATTTGAAAAATTAGTTCTTTTTCATTTAAAAATATTGGTATGTTTCTTATTAAAATTCAATAAAACCAATGTCTCGTGCTATTCATTGCTTTAGTCAGTTTTCAAACTTTGCAAAACCTTTCTTTAGTGGCTAATCAGTGACTCAGAGATTGATTTTGTAATCCATCCTGAAGATCATACAAAGAATGAGGTTTTGATGTGCACATGACAGTTTTCATGTGACCCCACAAGAAAAACTCTAATAGACATAGATTAAGATCCTGAGGCAGCCAAATAGGAGAATATCCTCAACCAATCCACAGATCTAAGAAAATATCATAAAATGTTTACCACATTTTATCTTCACAAACCTGGGAGATAATTGCTACTATTCTGGCCCATTTTACAGATAAGGAAATTGAGGCAAATAGTGGTTAAGTGACTTACCCAGAGTCATACAGCCAGTGAGTGTTTGAGGCAGGGGTGTAGGGTGCTCAGGGAAGACTAGCTCCTCTGGCGTGGAGGCTGCTGAGACCTTTTCAGGTCTGCTTTCCACCTTTGGTGTCCACCTATTCCACCTAACTCTCACCTGTGACTCCAAGAAGCTGTAGCATGTGCATTGGCCACACTCTAGTAAATTGTTTTGGCTAAAACAGGTCTAGGGTAACCAAGAGGTCTCAAATCCATTGGTGAATTAGCGGGGTGTCTACTCCAAGCACGTGAAGACTTCCCCAGGTGGAATGGGTAGATGAGAACAATTTGTTCCAATGGCCATGAAGTCAGGCGAAGCAGGCGCTAAGATACCAAGTCATCCACTACCTCCTGGGCCATCACCAGTCATCTTAATTTTGTCCTGCCTCTGAACTGTGATGACTCTGGAGGAGAGAGAGAGGCTGATGACTTCATGCAACTCTGCCTCACTTAGATCCAATTTACGAATGAATCAAAAGATGTCTGAGGCAGGATCTGAAATCTTTCTGACTCAGGTCCAGAGTTCAATATACAGCACCAACCAGTGTGCTCTTCATCCTAAGTCAGTGGTAAGGATATCTATGCTCCAAGTAGAACTCTGATAAAATGCCTTCTGAAGCCCCATCCAACACTGAGATTCTATGATTTTATATGTTGACTCAAATCCAATGTATGTGGGTGTATGTGTGTAAGGAGGAGGAAAGGGGGGGGGGTGATCAGGATGCCAGACTGCAGAGAGATAGATGGTCAATTACAACTCAGTACTGAGAGCAACTGTCACATCTATAGGACATGCAGACTATTGACAGGACATATCAAAAGTGCATCAGAGTAGCAGACAGAGGATCAGGGTGTGAATACCCCCAAACAGAAATGAAGCATTTTTGTGCTGTGTTCTGTAGGGCAACCTTTACTTTGTACTGTATGGAGAATGAGTAGCAGTGAGCTGCCACCTTTGTAAAATCTCCCCATTGGACTAGAATTACGAGAATTTGCCAAGCCTCCTTTGTGGAAGCTTCTAGGCCCAACGAGTAAATAACAGACTCTAAGAGAAAAAGAGGATGGTGTAGAATAATAAGACTATAGGGCTAAGTTATGGACAGTGACTAAACCAGAGTTAAAGAAAACAATCTCCCACAATGTGCTCTGGAATGACCATTTGCCTTTGGATACCCTCTGTTAATGGGTGATTAATGAGCAAGCAGAATGAAAGAGAAGAAAAAATGCTGGGCTGGAGTCTGAAGACCAGGGTTCGAGTCTAGACTCCTTCACTTGGTAAGTATTTATTTATGGATAAGCCACCTTCCCCCCACTGAAGCTCAGTTTGTTCTCCTGTAAAGCGGGAATCATGGTGCTTGTGCTACTTATCTGACAAAATCATTGTGAGAAAATTGCTCTAGAAACTCGAGGTACCATGTAAATGTGAACTATTATTATATTTTTTTCCTAACTGATAGATGTGATATACTTGTTACAATTACAAAGCCGTACTAACTATACTATTATTGCTAGCAATTTACTATAAATAATACTATATATATTTTCACAGTTACTAAAACAGTTACTAATAGTAATAACTGTTCATATATTACTATACTACTAACTATACTATGACCATAGCGATTTTTAACTACATAACTATCAACTCTATAGGAACAGGAAATGCTCAAAAATTTGTTGATTGACTTGTGATAAGGCATGTACCTTCCTATGATTAAATAAACTTATTTCTTTTACCTCCAAATCAAATATAAAATCTTCAATTTGGCTTTTAGAAACCATCATAACCTAGCCCTTTCCTACTTTTAAATCTTAACTTTTGCACTCCTCTAAATTCTCAAAGATCCAATGGCATTGGGCTGTTCCTTGCATGTGATGCTCCCATTTCCTGACTCTGGACATTTTTATCAGCTCTCTGGACCCAATCCCCAACTTTCTTCCCATGCCTGAAACTCTTTCCTTCCCCATCTCTGCCTACAATCTTACTGGTTTCTTTCAAATCTCAGCCAAAGTTCCACCTTCTGTAAGGAATCTCTTTCCCAGTCCTCCTTAATCTTCATACTTTTCCTCTGAGATGAACTCCAATTTATTATTCATACACACACACACACACACACACACACGTATATACACACCCTCAGTGTCTCTGAAGCATGCCCACATGTACAAACAAGATGTTTGGTTCCAAACCACTACAATAAAGTGATATCACAATAAAATGAGTCACATGAATCTTTTGGTTTCCCAGTGCATATAAAAGTTATGTTTACACTACACTGTGGTCTATTAAGTATGCAATAGTATTATGTCTTTTAAAATAATATATATACCTTAATTAAAAAATACTTTATTGTCAAAAAAAATGCTAACCTCATCTGAGCCTTCAGTGAGTCATAACCTTTTTGCTGGTAGAAGGTCTTGCCTCAATGTTGACGGCTGCTGATTGATCAGGGTGGTGGCTGCTGAAGGTTGGGGTGGCTGGGGCAGCTTGTTAATATAAGACAACAGTGAAGTTTGCTGCATTGATTTGACTCTTCCTTTCACTTGACCACTTAGAGGCCATTGTAGGGTTGTTAATTGGCCTAATTTCAATATCCTTGTGTCTCAGGGAATAGTGAAGCCTGAGGAGAGATACAGGCAGACAGACAGACAGATGTGGAACTACTAGTGGGCAGAGCGTTCCGAACATACAGCATTTATCGGTTACGTTCACTGTCTTATGTGGGCATGGTGCATAGCACCCAAAACAATTATAATAATACCAACCAAAATCACTGATCACAGAGCACCACAATAGATACAACAATAACAAAAACGTTTGAAACATTGCAAGAATTACCAAACTGTGACACAGAGACACATCGTGATCATTTGTTATTGGAAAATTTGTGCCAACAGACTTGCTCAATGCAGGGTTGCCACAAACCTTGAATCTGAAGACAAACAAACAAATAAAACCCTGCAATATATCTGCAGAGCACAACAAAGTTAAAGTGCAATAAACCAAGGTATGACTATATTTTCACATGTTTCCCTCATTAGATTATGAGTTTGTCCATAGCCGGGAATGGATTTTGTTTTGTTTGGGGACCTTGTTTTTTCCCCAGAATTTGGCACAGTACGTGGCACATAGTAGGTTTTTAATGAATGTTTGTTCAATTGACTTGACAACCTAATTTTGGCATAAGGTGAAAACACAAATGGATCTAAGAAGACTAGTAAAATAAAATATAGGGAAATTTCTTTCTTGAGTGAACCCAAGGGAAAGAAACTATTTTTTTTCTCCACACCAAAGTAGGTAATTTTAAAAATATAACATGGGTAATTAGAACAGATGGATGAGGAACTAGGCCCAAGGTTGAAAAAGAAGAGGAGGAGGAGGAGAGTGGGCTTGAATTGCTTTGGGGAGATTGCAAAGCTCTATTACTGACCTCAGATTTCCTCTGAAAGTGCAGGCCCATCTTGTCACCGTCAACATTTTACTACTGCTGCTCCTGCATAGCGGCAGAACATGGAGCACCCCTGCCTGCAAAGAATGAAAAATGAGCGTCTCACGGAGGTGACAGAAAAGAACACGGTGGGGATAAGGAGGCTGCCACATGTGACCGACGAGAAGAAGCTGTAAAGAGGAGCAGGAGCAAATAGGGCTACCAAGGAAATGTGTAATAGAGAGGGGATGAGGACTGGCCACACAGCAAGAGCAAGGGATGGTAAAAATAACGATGACAGGCGTGGCTAGGTGGCACAATGAGTAGGGGCCCCATCCCTGGAGTCAGGAAGACCTGAGTTCAAATCCAGACTTAGACACTCAACACTTACTAGCCATGTGACCTTGGGCAAGTCACTTAACCCCAATTGTCCTGCCTTTCCCCCTGCAAAAAAAAAATTAACAAATAATAACATAAAATAGCATTTACTATGTGCAGAGACTGTGCTGAGCACTTTATAGATATTATCTCATTTGAAACTCACAACAATCCTGGGAGGTACATGCTGTTATCATCCTACTTTACAAGTGAGGAAACTGAGGCAAACAGAAGTTAAGTGACTTGCTCAGGATCACACAGCTAGTGAATCTCTGAGATGGGATTTGTGCTCGGGTGTTCCTGACTCCCCACTGAGCATTTGCTGTGCCCCCTAGCGGCCTAAATGACAGGCAGACCACGGGAATGTTCCGATGGTGCCCTGATAGGTCCAAGAGTAACTGAAGAAAGCTTTCAGCATATCGTGTAGACCCTTTGCAAAGAATCTTGGGGAGATTGTGGACGACAGTCATGCAGAATGTCCAGGGACAGGTAAGTTATAAACTGCACCCTTGGAGGAAACTCCCAAATCAATGAGATCACAGACTCATTTGAAGAATTTGAGGATAGAGGGAACCAAATTCTTCATCTTCAGGCAGGTCTCTCTTTGTCCCAGTTTAGGCACTGAGTGTATCTGTCTGGAGCCATTATCTCTGAACCCCTTCCTTCTCCTCTTCCTGTCTTTTAGAGATCTTTCAAGAAGCAACCTGGAGTAATTTGCATAATCCAGTCTAATTTTCTTGGAGATAAGAAATGTGAAGACAAATTTTTAAAAAGCAGCAATCCATCCCAGACTCCAGTATTCAAAGGTATGGAGGCAGGAAGAATATGGTTTTTCCCAACTATTAAGGGAGGGAGAAGACAAATGAGAAAAACTCTGTGAACAGACCTAGAATGGAGAACAAAGAATTCCTCATGTGGTCACAGAAAGATCAATTTCTTTTTTAAAAAATGTATTTGGTTTTTAATTTATGGAATAAAACAAACATTTCCATAACAGTATAAGAAAAAAGATGATTGTACATGAAACTGCAAATCTACTCTGCACAGCTTGCTATTCCTTTTAAATATACAACAGTTATTGTGCTAATTTCTTTTTTTCCCTCTTTTTTTCTTCTTCACCCCCCCACCCATCCTAGAAATGGCCATCATTAGACACGAATAGGTGTATGTATGTATGTGTGTAAAAATATTATATAGATGAATTTCTATAGCCTCCAGAAGAGAACCTTTATTAAAAAAAAAGGTGGAACTATTAGAACTCAGTACAAATAATAGGAATAATACTGCTCTTTGGAAAGACCAACAGTAATCTTGCTTGGTAGACATGAAAAAACCTGTTCCATTATAAGGCTTTGTCCATGGCACAAACATGAAGCATGGTAGGAGCTAACTATAGGGAGTGACAGCACCAATTTGGAGGGGACACTCAATGAATCAAACATTAAAATATATTAAATGCAGTGGAGAACCAACGAGGAAGAGCAGCCTCTCTGGGGGCATCAGGGCTAGACCCTAGAATGCCAGAGTCAGCCTCAATAAGTCAATTGTTAAAATTTTAGTGTGAGTATTTACATTTCAGAAAACAACAAACTCTCATTCAAGGCTTAATGTATTGTTTTGTTATTTGAACTAAAAAAGTGAAGGAGAAACTGTTATTAATGCAGTTTAAACTTAAACTTTGTTTGCATTCACCCCCCCCCCCCCAGGAGCTGGATGTTAAACATTTACCATCCGTACACATTCTGTGAGGCTGCTTTCTCAGCATTTTCTGATGATGATTTCTGATAGTGGTCCAAGGAAACGGTCGGGGTTTCCCTTTCACTGGAAGCCTCCAGTACTTCAGGAAAAAGGCCATTTGCCTGACAAGATAGGAAAAGAAAAAAGCAGTCGTGGCATGGTGCTTTTTGTTGGGCATGCTGAACTGACATTGATGGACACAGATAAGTATCTACAAGCTGCTTCACAATGTGAGTCAGAGAGAAAATTAAGTAGGAGCAGCAGCAGTAGCAGCAGCTCTGACACCCCTGCTGAAGGGGGAGGAAGTAGGAGGGAAAGATTGCCTTGAGATCTGCATTTGTGGTTTTAAAGCCTTCAGCTGCTCCACAAGCCCACACTTCATGCTGGAGTAATTATGCCCATGTAAATTGTGGGGCGGGGGTGGGAACAGGGAAACCAGACTGAGAGAGGTCTGACAGTGGGGAAACCAGACACAATGGGTTTTAGGAAAGGAACTGGTCACTTGAATTCTCCTGAGGGCTTATCTTTAGCAATAAACTCACAAATGGTGGAGTTTTGACTAAAGGTTCAGAGAGACCAGCATCCCAAGCTCTTTAGTTCAAAGGGGTGGAGAGCAGAAGTTCGAAGGAGGTTGGAGCATTTGAGAATTTTTGATGACATTGGCATAGAGTAAACACAGTACCTATTTCACAGTAACATTAAAAATTTTTATAAACCATGACACTCCCATCCCTTAGGGTTGTTTTTTGTTTTGTTTTGCTTTGTTTTTGAGAAAGGGTACAAGTCCTCTCACTCTTTCTTAGTGTCCTCTCATAACTCCTTAAGGACGTCCTAAATTATGCAGTAGAAAATTCCCCACCACTGCTAATATACAAATTCAGGCACACAGGGCAAGTGGTAACAGCCTCAAATTATTGTACCCTTGCCAGTGCGCCCTCCTTCCCAAAATGGTCATGTAGGAGAATTGAGTCCAAAGAACAATCTTGGGCATATAATAACTTCCCGACTATACATATTAAACTAACATAAAATATTATATTAATAACTGATTATAGTTTAATTTCTTTCTCCCTATTTAATAACATTTGATTTTTAATAGTAGCATTAAGTACTTCTACCAAAAAGGTAGAAATCGTGTGGAAATTCCAGTCAATTTCAGTTAGTTAGAGGGCCATTTCAAGTTTTCCTTAGAGTATGGAGGCAGCTACCTATACGTAAAAACCACTTTAATTTAAAGAGAATGAATAACAAGATAACTTTAAGTGCCATTTTTACTACAACACACTGAGAGACAGCATGGTATAGAGTAAAGATAGGAAGGAAGGAAGGAAGGAAGGAAAAAAGGAAGGAAGGAAGGAAGGAAGAAAACATTTCCATATGAACAGCATAATATAAAAAAGAATTCAATATAAAATCATGGATTTCCGTTTCTTACCATTTACTTACTTTGAAAAACTATGTAATAAATAACACACATCATTTTCAAAGCTACTTGCTTTTCTGTGCTTCCTTCTGTGTGTTCTTTTGTTCTTTGCTGTTCAGTTTTTATTTTATTTTCTCCTCCCTCTCCAACCTACCCTAGAGAAGGATACTATTAGACACTAATATGTGTGTATACATATATATATATGTATATTATATGTATATGTATACACACATATATAACTATACTACACATACTTCTATTTATTAGTTCTTTCTCTGGAATTGGACAGCATCTTCCTTCATAGAAGGAAGTAGTTGATCTGAATATTTATAGTACTAAGAATATCTCAGTCACAATTATTTATCGAACAATATTGCTCTTGTTGCATACAACATTCTCTTGGTTCTGCTCATTTCACTCTTCATTACTTTATGTTATGCCTTTCCATGTTTTCCCTAAAATCCACCACCTCATCATTTCTTATAGCACAGTAGTATTCCATCACAATCATATAGTACAACTTGTTTAGCCATTCCCCAAATGATGGGCATCCCCTCAATTTCCAGTTCTTTGCCATAACAAAGAGAGCTACTATCAACATTTTAGAACATATAGGTTCTTTTCCTTTTTTCTTAATCAGCTTGGGAACTAGACCTAGTAGTAGTATTGCTGGGTCAAATGGTATACACAGTTTTATAACTCTTTGGTCATAATTTCATATTGCTCTCCAAATGGTTGGATCAGTTCACAACTCTACCAACAGTCCCAATTTTTCCACATCCCTGCTAATATTTATCACTTTCTCCTATCAGTTCTAGTCTTAAAAAGCCCTATGGCCAGGGGAGGTAGGTGGTGCAGTGAATAGAGCACCAGCCCTAGAATCAGGAGGACCTGAATTCAAATCAGGCCTCAGATACTTAACATTTATCAGCCGTGTGACCTTGGGCAAGTCACTTAACCCCAATTGCCCTCCCTTCCCCCCTCCAAAAAAAAAAAAAGGCCTATGGCCTTGGGGAAATTCTTTAGTCTCACTAGGCTTCAGAGAAGCAAATGTAACTCTGCTTCATGTTTCTTCTTTTCTCCAGCTGTTGTTTTGTCCAGGAACTCATCTATTTCTCAGTCATTGCCATGCTACTGCTGATAGTTTGCATTCCTGTTGCTCTCAGTTGGGTCCCAGAATGCCTTGTGTCTCTCCTGATGCCATTCCTGTGGCCACATGATCACTCATCTTCTTGGACCACGTAGTTCTCTAGAGGGGCCTCACACCTGTACAAGTTTTCTCATCAGTCAGAGTGGCTGTGTGTAGGCCTTTCTTCTCCCTCTCTTCAGCTCTCTGGAGCTTTGTCTCAACTTTCCTTTTTACAGGACAATTCTACAGGTGTGAATCAGCATGAATTTACTGTGACACAATCATCCTTAATGTTGGGGACTGCATTTTAGATCAGGGGAGGTCTGGTCAATTTGATGAGTTCCCCCTATCAACTTAATGCTACTAAAAGGAGTAAATCTTTGGTGGGCTCTAAGGTGGTGCCTCTCCATTGAGAGCATGGGGATGCCCATTAATACTTTGCTGAGAGGACTCCTGAATAATTCCCAGTGATCCAGGTTGTTTACAAGATAATAAACTGACTGGCATTCAGGGAGAGGGACTCTTTTGGGGGAAGTTTCCCCTTTCTATGTTTTTTTTAAGTGAGCTAAAAAACCAATTCTCTCTTTGACTACCTTTTCACCTTTTCCTATTGGAAAAACATACTAACAAATAGTATGATGTACCCAAGCAGTCTTCTTCCTGCCAGGTAGGTGTCGCACTGTTGTACTATGTGGGAGACAAATGAGAGGAGAGATTCTGAAAATGTGTGCTCTGAGTCCAAAAGACAGCAGCAACTCTCTTAGGATACTAATAAATTTGTTGCAGAAGGACATAGCAGAAGGAAACAGAAAAATAGCCACATTGTCTGGGAGGCTAATTTATAGATAATGTGCATTATCCTCCAAACTCTTCTCTAGAAGAGTTCTTCTTCCCTTCCTATCCACCCCCCACTACAAACACCCTAAATATTCTTAACATTAGACTTTCATCCAGAGAAGGAAGATTTCCAGGACCTTCCTGGTAGCCTTGGGGGTTGCCTCATGGATAGCTCCAAGTTCAGGAGTTTCCAAGTTTTGAGAATTCAGGTATCAAGTCTAGAGAGAGAAGGGGATTTCCTGAGGAGATGCACTTCATAGGAGAAAACTAACAAACAAATAAATAAATGAAAATCACTCAGATCTCCTGAGCAACATTCTGACTGAAGAGCAAAGTCAGCAGTTGGCATCAGATGTGAATGGGATTTTCCTTATTTATTTAAAAATCCTAATATGTATTTGTCTTAGTGTATGTGTTTGCTAAACCCACAGAGTGATAGTATGAGTGTGAAATTTCCTTTGGGGGCTCTGCTGAGTACTTTGCATCTTGTTTTCTAAGGGGGTGGGTGGGTGTGTATGTGTGTGAAATAATAGCTCTCCTACCCATATGTGAGGATAGCTAGGTGGTACAGTGACTAGAGCACTGCATCTGGGGTCAGGATGATTTGAGTTCAAATTTTACCTCAGACATCTAATAGCTGGGACCCTGGGCAAATCACTCAACCCCTACTTGCCTCAGTCCCACATCTATAAAATGGAAACACTGGGGGAAAAATAAATCACTCCAGTATCTTTGCCAAGAAAACCCCATGGACAAAGGTCTACGTGCAGGGGTGGGGAAACTGCAAGGCCACTTGTGGCCCTCTAGGTCCTCAAGTGCAGCTCTTTGACTGAATCCAAGCTCCATAGAACAAATCCCTTTAATAAAAGGATTTGTTGGGGGCAGCTAGGTGGTACAGTGAATAGAGCACAGACCCTAGAGTCAGGAGGACCTGAGTTAAAATCTGACCTCAGACACTGGACACACTTACTAGCTGTGTGACCTTGGGCAAGTCACTTAACCCGAATTGCCCTGCCTTCCACCCTCCAAAGAAAAACAATAACCCTTTCTGGGATCAGGACCTATAACAGAATCTGGTCTGTGTGATCCCAGAGGCTTTTGTAGGGGATCCTGACTATGGATTGCACTAATGTCATTTAAAGGTGCAAAGAAAATACTCAAAATAGGTGAGGTAACATTTATCAAAGAGATAATTTGCAAAGGGATTATTACTCATGTTAGGGAGATAGAAGAGAAATTGGGGAGGGGTTTCCCAGGCTTTACCCCAATACATTTGCTGTATACATATTTTTTCAAAGTTTAACTTTCTAATTGTAATTTGCTTATGCTAATATTAAAGTGAGGTTTCATGCCTGGCAGCCCTGTCTCTTGGGGTGGAGAGGGGGAGGAGGAATAACTGGCATTGAAAATTCCATCACCAATAATCCATTCAATCAACAGCTCCTTTATGTCCTTGACAGCTCTCTTGCCTACCTTGAGTGGGATGCGATATTTCAACATTTTCATCTGTAATTGTTTTCTGAAAAAATGAAAAAAACATCCTTTAACTCTGTCTGGAATTTATTGTACATGCTGATTCTGCTCACTCCCAGACAGGGATGTGTAAGTTCCTTCTCCCTCTCTCTATTCCTTCTTTCTCAAGGACTTCTTGGGCTCACTTTGAATTCGACCTCAAAACCAAAAGATTTGCGTCTGGTGAAAGGAGGAGTTCAGGGGTTCTGTCTAAACTTTCAGCAAATTAAGGAGATCCAATGAATGACCCTCTGCTCTCTAGGGAGAAAGTTCTCAGTTAGAAAAGTCACCATCCTGCAGGCAGAAGAGTATGGCTTCGATTTGTTGACTCATGCTTCATGCACTTTTCCTGCCCAGTGTCAGTGAAATGTGATACCTATTAGTCACTTTTAGGAGACAGTGAAAGTATGTTATTCCTTTATTCCTCATATTCAGTTCATGTCAGTGTATAATGATGTCATTAACAACTCCATCCTCAGCTTTTTATCCTTGCAATTAAAATTCTGCTGGGGTAGTTCCTAAAAAAATCCTTGCATAACTTAACCATCTTATATAATATTTTAATGAATGGTTAAGACTTCTATTTCCTAAGATCACCAACTTGAAATAACCTTCTAGGCTGAAAACATTTTTTTGTAACTATCACACACACACCCTCTCCCCACACACATAGGTATTTATTTTCAGTAAGGTACCATGACAAAAACAGACCCATGTTGAACTCCTTCTACTCTTCAAGATAGATCAGTGGAGGGAACTTAACAAATATCCTTATAAGCCCTTGGCTAGGTAGTTTCTCTCATCCAGGTTTTTCTCTGGGAATAGAACAAAAACCTGTTCTCAGGGTCAGAGAAAAAAAGTTAATAATGGGCAGTTCTTCCTTTTAAGTGAGAAGATTCAATCAATTACTCAACAAGCATTCATTAAGTGTTTACTAGTTTCAACCATTTGTCTAGGTACTGGGAATCCAGATGTAACTGTGTGCTCCTTTTAGACTTTGGCAAATTTGCAATTGGCAAATTAATGGAGACAATGAGATACATATCTGTAAAGCCACACATGAGCAGCTTTCCAGAGGACTGCTGCTGTGAACAGCTTTCAAGGTGCTGATTGCATAGTATAGCAAACTCTCTATTTATTCAATAACAAATCAGAGCTAAATATTCACAGAAAATCAAGGTACATCATTCACAATGTTACAGCTTTTCACCGAAAATCAAAATACAGCATTCACCATGTCACAACTCAACAACTTATCACTAAAAGGGCCACATAGTTTTCACCAAAGTGGTCACATAGTTTTCAACAAAGTACATTTATTTAGTCAATCACAAAATCCTTAATTCAATCACAAAGTACAAAAGTCAAAGTTTTCCATCCCTGGGTCACAGTAAATCATAATCTTCTCAGTCAGTACACAGTATCCAAGTAAAGTCTTCTTTCAGCTTGACTCAAGGCTGGCTATCAGCTTCCATGGTTCCTATTCCATGGTCCCAGCTCCAACTGTCACCTGGGTCTAAAGGCAGGCAGCTCCCAGTTCCTTGTCCAGCTTCTTGTCCAGTTCTTTGTCCGGTTCCCATTTCATATTGAAGTCCTTCACAGTGTCCAGTCCACCTCAAGTCCTTCACAGTTCCTGTTTCTGGTAAGACAAAGCTTGACAGAGTCACAATAATATTTCTACACATTGCCAGCACCATCATCAATTCACTACCTGCCTGTGAAATCAACTCAGATCCACCAACAAGGCCTGAGAACTCAACACAAATCATCAACATAGAAATCAAAACAGACCCACAAACAAGATCCAAGAGGTCAGCACAAATCATCAGTAAAGTCCCAGGACCTCCAAAACCCTCCTCCAGGACTTCTGTAAACATACAACCAGAAAATCCTCTTCTGGGGCTTCCCACTGGAAGGTCCCAGGGCTTCTGTACAAAGTATCACAAACAAACATCAACACAGACAGAGCAGACAAATAGAGTGCCAGGATACCCCAAGTTTTCTCCTTCTTGACTCTGCCACCACAAGAGTCCTCTTCTCAGTTCTTCTGTCTCTATCCCTGGGCCTCCAGGGTCATTAGTTTATGGTCATTAATGTGATCATTAGCTCCTCCCCTTCCTGTTGTAGGAGTTCATGAGTTCTAGGGTTCACAAGTTGTGGAATTCACATGTTCTGTTTCTTAAGAGACTTGATACAAGTTTCAGAAGAAACTTGAACTGAAACAAGGTGTTAATTCAATAGCTGAAACAAGGTGTTAACTACTTCTTTGCTTGCCATTACAAGTACTGAGTAGTGACTGATGATTGAATAGTGACTGATTTGTAACTTAG
>CM053580.1:159238940-159278318 GCA_028627135.1 Pseudochirops cupreus
CTTTGGTGAAAACTATGTGGCCATTTGAGTGATAAGTTGTTGAGTTATTATGTCATTATGAATGCTGTATTTTGATTTTCTGTGATAAGTTGTAACATTGTGAATGCTGTACCTTGATTTTCTGTGAATGTTTTGCTCTGATTTGTTACTGAATAAATAGAATATTCACTATACTATGTAATCAGAAACTTGAAAGCTGTTCACAACAGCCATCCTCTGAAAAGCTGGGTACCCATTCTTGGCTTTATAGCATCCCATTCGGAATGCATTTGCATTTGTACCTTATAAAGAATGAGCCCTTTTCATATTTTGAGCAGATGATTTGGAACCTTGTAAAATATATGAGACCTTTAATAGCATCATTTACACCATGTAAATATGAGACTTTGAGGAGGTAATTTTCTTATGAAAGTACAAGAAAACAGCTGAGTAGACAGTTGAGACAATGTTTAATTTCAGCTCATAGATTACCTCTTACTATATTTACACTCATTTATTTGCATGGACCAACAGGAAGGATTTAGAGTATTTAAAACAGTTGAATTCTGAGCTCTAGGGAAGTTTGGAGATTATTAGGTAAATGGTCATTGCCTAGTTGTGGCCTAGCATCAAAGATGAAGTTGTGGAAAAATATGTTCTATGGTTACCACAGATTAGGATGAGGTCTTTCACCAAAAACACTTAGTCCTAGACCATAAAGAATTGTTGTTTAAAAAAAAAGAGAGACTAAGTCTGAAGAACACTAGCTCCTAGATGACCTTACTCTCTGACCTCCTTACCTAGGAGGTGACAGGTCTCAGAACTGAAAGAGTTTCCTGTGGAAGCAGAACTGCGATGGCCCCTGTCATTGTCAATTCTATCATTAGGGTAAGGTTCCTTACTTCTCCCAGAGGAGAAGAGCAATAATCTAGCTGAGGATTGCAGTTAAGCTTAAAGTTGAAGATATTGGAATCCATAGTCTCCAGCAAGGAGTATCCAAGGTATCCAGAAGAGATACACATACAGAAGAAACCCAATACATACCGAGAAGCAAGCCCTTTATAGTAGTGAACAACCTGACTAGAACAAATGCTATATCCATCACGGAGTAGCACAAGGATATAACAAGCATAAACCTCAGATGCTTGCAGTACTGGAGGGGTGAGTGGGCTTGGCCACATGTGTTCTCTACGTGTGTCTCTCACTTATCAGCCTATTCTATATATATAGCCATTCTTTCCATTGACACTTTCTATTTGTGGGAAAGGGTGCCTTAGGTTTATAGGGAATGCTTTTCTAGCTAATATTTTTACCATACTATCTCAGGAAATGCCTTTGCTTTAAGCTGATTGTATCTATTGATTGATTATTCAAGATAGGCAGACTAATGGGGACTAATGAACCTGGACCTATAGGATACTCTAGAATCTGGAAGAGTAGCCACTTATCTGGAAACCCAAGCCAAAACTGTTTGAGTGCTAGTTTGGGGAGATGCTGCCAAAAAAATGCAAAATACAAAAATAGCCAAAAAAGAGAGGAAAGGAAGGAAGCAAGGAGGGAAGGAAGGAAGGAAGGAAGGAAGGAAGGAAGGAAGGAAGGAAGGAAGGAGGGAAGGAGGGAAGATGGGAAGGAAGGAGGGAAGGAAGGAAGGAAGGAGGGAAGGAAGGAGAGAAGGAAGGAAAGAAAGAAAAAAGAAGGAACCCCCCCATCAAGGAATTTTCATTATATCAAGAGAGATAACATGTACACATATAAATGTGCAAAATAAATGTAAGACTGAAGGAAGCACTGCCGCTATTATGCTCTAGATCAGAGTTGTCAAACTCACCACCCAGCAACCAAGTACTACCCAAATCAGATTAAAATGTAACAGGAAAATCTTTAACAGAATAAATAAAAATTTAATACTATATTGTTAATGTTAATGTGTGGTTTTCTAAGTCAATATGGCACTGGGGATCTGATTCTTTTGAGTTTGACACCACTGCCCTGGGTAGCTCCACAATGACCAAGCACTAATAATGGCAATAATGATGATGATGATGATGATGATGATATTTGGCATTTATAAAGTGCCTAATATGTGCCAGGAATTGTGCTAAGTGCTTTACAAATATTATCTCTTCTGATTCTCACAACAACATTGGCAGGTAGGTGCTATTATTATTCCCATTTTATAGATAAGGAAATTGAAATAGAGTTTAACTGATTTATCCACAGTTGCACAGCTAGTAAGTGTCTAAGACCAGATTTGAACTCATGTCCTCCTGATACCAGGCCCAGCATCCTATCCACTGTGCCAATTAGTTGTTTTCATTTCTGAGTCATTCACAGAACCACACAATAATGGAATCATAGAACTGGAAGGAACTTCTGTCACCTACTCCAGTCTCCAAAACTGAGTCCAATTTTAGAAATGAGAAATTCCTCAATTCATAAATGGTCAAAGAATATGAGCAGGGAGTTTTCAAATGAAGTAATAAAAGCTGTCTATAGACATATGAAAAAAATACTCTTAACTCATTATTGATTAGAGAAATACAAATTAAAACAACTCTGAGCTACTACCACACGCCTATCAGATTGACTAATATGACAGAAAAGGGAAATTTCAAGTGTTAGAGGGGATGTAGTAAAATTAAAACACTAATGCACTGATTGGATTCAATTGTGGATTCCACCATTCTGGAGAGCAATTTGGAACTATGACCAAAGAGTTATAAAACCATGGATACCCTTTGACCAAGCAATATCACGACCAGGTCTCTAGCCCAAAGAGATAAAAAAGCAAAAAAGAAAAGGACCTATGTATACAAAAATATTTATAACAGCTTTTAGTGGTGGCAAAGAATTGAAAATTGAAGGGATGTCCATCAATTGGGGAATAACTGAATAAGTTGTTATATATGATTGTGATGGAATGCTACTGTGTTGTAAGAAATGAAGAGCAGGATGTTCTCAGAAAAACTTGGAAAGACTTACATGAACTAAAACAAAGTGAAATGAACAGAACCAAAAGAACATTATATATAGTAACAAATACTGTATGATGATCTACTGTGTATAATTTAGCTACTCTCAGCAATACAATGATCCAACACGATTCAGAGGAACTTAAGATGAAAAATGGTATCCATCTCTAGAGAAAGAACTGGTGGAGCCTGATTGCAGATCAAAGATACTTTTTCTCTGTTTTTCTTGATTTTTTTTTGTCTGTGTTTTCTTTCACAGCATGATTTACATGAAAATATGTTGCATGACTACACATGTATAACTTCTGTCAAATTGCCTGCCTTATAAATGAGAGTGGAGGGAAGGAAGGGAGAGAGTTTGGAACTCAAAATTTTAAAACAAACATGAATGTCTTCACATGTAATTTAAAAAAAATTTTTTTAAAGAAAAGAAAAATCCTAGCTTTGATTATAAAGACCTTTGTTGGCAAAGTGAAGTCTGCGCTTTTTAGTATGCTGTCCAGATTTTCCATGGCTTTCCTTCCAAGCAGCAAGTGTCTTTTAATTTTATGTCTGCAGTTGCTCTCTGCAGTGGTCTTTGAGCCCAAGAATATAAAATCTGACATTCTTTCCATTTTTTCTCCTTCTAATTGCCAGAAAGTGATAGGAACAATTACACTTTCCTCTTTCACCCTCATCAAGAGGCTTCTTAATTCCTCTTCACTTTCTGCCGCCAGTGTAGTATCATCTGCTTTTCTGAGACTGTTGACATTTGTCCTGGAAACCTTAATTCTGGCTTTTGATTCATCCAGCCTGGCATTTTACATGATGTACTCTGCATATAAGATAAATAAAAAAGGTGGCAATATGCAGCCTTGTCATACTCTTTTTCAAATCTTAAACTAATTGATTATTCAAGGTTTAATCCTAACTGTTGCTTCTTGACCCACAAATAGGCCCCTCAGGAGACATCCAGAAGATGACCTGGTACTCTCATCTCTTTGAAGATGACTCATTTTGTTGTGATCCACACAGTCAAAGACTTTTAGTGTAATTAATGAAGCGGAGGTAGGTGTTTTTCTGGAATGCCCCTGCTTTTCCCATAATCCAGCAAATGTTGGCAATTTGGTCTCTAGTTCCTCTGCCTCTTAGGAAACCAGCTGGTACTTCTGGCAATTCTCAGTTCACATATTGCTGAAGCCTGGCTTGTAGAATCTTAAGCATAACCTTGCTGGCTTGTAAAATGAGTCCAATTGTTAGGTAATTTGAAAATTCTTTGGCATTGCCTTTCTTTAGGACTGGGATATAAACTGATCTTTTCTAATCCAGTGGCCACTGTTGAGTTTTCCAAATTTGCTGGCATATTGAGTGCAACATTTTTAACAGCATCATCTTCTAGAATTTTAAATAGCTCAGCAGGAATTTCATCAAGCCCACTAGCCTTATTGTTAGCAATGCTTCCTAAGGCTCACTTGATTTCATACTCTGGCATCTCTGGCTCTAGATCAGTAACCACACCATTGTGGTTATTGTTGTTGTTAAGTTTCTTGTACAGTTCTTCTAAATATTCTTGCCACTTCTTCTTAATCTCTTCTACTTCTAAGTCCTTACCATTTTGTCTTTCATCTTACCTTTTCTTTGCGTGAAATATTTCTTTAATATCTCCAATTTTCTTGAAGAACTTTTTTGTCTTTCCCATTCTATTGTTTTCTATTTCTTTGCATCACTCATTTAAGAAAACCTTCTTATCTCTCCTTGCTGTTCTCTGGAATTCTACATTCAGTTAAGTATATCTTTCTCTTCCTTCTTGTCGTTTCACTGTCCTTCTTTCCTCAGCTATTTGTAAAGCTTCATCAGACAGCCATTTTGCTTTTTTACTCTTATTTTTCTTTGGGATGTTTTTGGTCGCTGCCTCCTATGCAACATTGAGAATCTCTGTCCATAGATCTTCAGGTACTCTTTCTACCAAATCTAATACCTTAGGCTTATTCATCACCTACACTTCACATTCATAAGGGATGTTATTTAGGTCATATCTATATATCCTGAAAGCTTTCCCTAATTTCTTCAATTTGAGTCTAAATTTTGTGATAAGAAGCTCATGATCTGAGCTATAGTCAGCTTCAGGTCTTGTTTGAACTAACTGTATAGAATTTTTCCTCTTTTGACTTCAAAGTACATAATCAATCTGAAACCAATATTGACTGTCTCTGCTAAGATAACAACAAGTGGGGTCATGAAGAGTCAAACACAACTGAACAACAAAAAGTAGAAGCTTTGGGGTTAATATCTCAATTTTCACTCTTACTGACTAGTCAGATCCCCAGGGCTCAGGTAGCAACTTGTCTCCTTAAGATTCTAGGGCTAATCCTAAGAGACTGGAGGATAGTTTTCTAATACTACATTCATAAGCCCCCACCAATGTGCTTCCCCCTATAGCTATCAGTTGATATCAGTTAGCCATATTAATTATTTTTTAGAAAGGGGTATTTTACCAAGCTAGTACAAAACATCTACTGTGACACTTTCCCACATCATCCAGATTTCAGGGGAAAGAAAACCCAGACTTGGAAGGCACATGTGACAAAAGGATGACATAGATCCTGGTTTCTGTAAGTCTTTTTCTCCCCTTGGATATTGTTTAGCATTTTTGCTAAGTATCTTATTTCCCAGTGTGTTTATTTTATCCTTGACTCCTGACACCAATTACATCACATCAGCTAATACAGGAATGCTGCTAGATCAAGGACACAGATGACAAATTCAAAATCCTTGGAACTTCCAAAATTCAGAGTCCTCCTCTGGTCAAGGAGTTCAGTGGATGAGAGGGCTGAAGTGCTAGCCAACCCTTTCTCCCCCAAAGCAATTCCTTCTCAGAGGCTTGGCTGGAAGCTTCCATGACTAAACTGCCAGTCACTATATTGTCTTTTTCCAAGCTAGCTTCCAGGTGTTATACAAACTCCATAGGGTGTAACCAGGTCCTTCAAATAATGGAAACAGATCTCCTCTCCCACTTAGTTTAAATGTCTTTGATTGATTGACTGTTTAATTCAACTGAGATTACCAGGCTTTGTTCAATTCTCAGATATCAGCACTAAGTGGGGTAGGGAAGTGATGGACTGGCTTAAATGACCCACCTCCACCTCCACCATCCTTACAGTTACCAGTTCAAGAAACCCAGTCTTTGTAATTACTGCCATTTTGCTTTTCTCCAGCTTCTTCTAATTTTCAGCTTTCAATCTGCCACACCTCTGGGAATGATGAGGAAGGAACAGCTAAACCATCTGTACCCTTTGATCAAAATCCTTGTCCCTATGGCTACTCCAAGAGCCAACTCTCTTCCACTCACAAGTTCTCCAAAGTTAAATATTGTAATGGCAATAGAAATTTGAAGATCTTCCTTAACCCTTAATAAGCCTAAATTGAAGTTGAGGACATTTCCTGATTTGAAAATATACTCTGCCCCCTAATAGGCTGCATGTGCTCACCTGGAGCCTGTGGTGGGAGGCTTGTTTTTCAGGAAGGCACAACTTTTGTTACTTTGTAGTCAAGTGGGTCATGAGGGTTGTGATGTTTTCTGACCCTGGAGAAGGCTATATATACCTCTGAGGTGAGGTTTTGCTTTGGGGCTCACTTTGGGAGGAGTTTTGTGATTTGACCAGATGAGACTCTGGCCAGCCATTGAGCCCTCCAGCTTTCAAATCCAGATGTTGGTGCTTCTTTCTCTGGTGACTAACTAGGTATGGATGTAATGGGTCAGACAGCTAGAAACCCTGTCTGCCCAATTGTGTTATTTTCTGTCTGTATTTTTGTCTGCTTGTAACTATTGTTTGTATTCTCAGAAGTCCAAGGTGTGGACTTTTCCCCCTGAACTAGCTAAATGGTATATGTTTGTTTGATTAAAGTAAAATTGTTAACCCTTTTGAGTTGCTTTCCTTTAGAAAGGCAGATCAAAGAACCTGTGCTAGCAGCCACCCTGGGTATGTTAGGGTGCTTGATGCAACAAATACACATGAGATTGTTTAGTCTTTCTAATGCTAGAACATAGGGAAATGGGACTAGATAGGGTATAGAGGTGGACAAGCAGTTCCAAATACAAACTTTATTTCTTTATTTCAGGCTCTGGTTTTAATGTAAAACAGAATATAAAATCACACTTTGTTTTCATAGCTATAGGGAAGATGAAGATAAGCCTGACCAAAACATTTAGTGAAAAAGAACCACACTGGGGCAGCTTGAAGATACTTGAAGATTCAAGCCCAAGGAATTGACTATTTGATTTGAGCCTTCAAAACTCACTGTAAAGAACTTTATTGCAACGCTAGTTGTGGTCATTGTTCTCTTCCTATCAGAATCCCACCACACTTATAGTATAAAAGGATTTAATAACTAACTAATGTACATATTTAAGGGCAGCTAGGTGGCACAGTGGATAGGGTACTGGATCTGGAGTCAGAAAGACTCATCTTGCTAAATTCAAATCTGGTCTTAGACACTTACTAGCTGTGTGACCCTGGGCAAGTCACTTAACCCTGTTTGCCTCAGTTTCCTCATGTGTAAAATGAGATGGAGTAGGAAATGGTAAACCACTCTAGTACCTTTGACAAAAAAATCCTAAATGGGGTTAGGAAGAGTCAGATATGACTGAAAATGACTGAACAACAACAACTATATACATGTGTGTGTGTTAGAGAGGATACTATGTATTGAAAAGCAGAACTTAATCTCAATACTTTCATAATATAGATGTGTCAACCAAGTTATATTAGGCCTATAAATTATTTATAAATATGATATTATGTTTCAAGAATATCCTGATGACTTGTTCTCCATTCAATAAATCGTATCCATGAGGAAGACCAAAAACAATTCAGGAAGTTAGACGTTATGCAGTTGAATTTTTTTTAGTGTTGCTTTTCATTCAAAGCTAATAATTCATATGTCAGTGTGTCTAACATGCCAGTGGCATGTAGGCTCCTATGGTCCTCATGACAAACTTCGTGTCATAATGGAAAGAATATTTTACAAGTAATTAGGACACCTGCATTCTATTCCTGCCTATTAATGAGCTGTGTGTTCTCAGGAAGTCACTTCTCCTCTTAGCTCTCAGTTTCCTCATCTATAAGACATTTGAGCTGAACTAAGGCAGCTCTTTGATTCCTCTCTTTTCTATGATTCTGAAAGAATTAACAGATTCTATTTACCAGAGTCTAATTGAATGACTCCAACGATTGTGGTGTCAGACCACAACAATAAGAGAAAAATTTATATTTGGGTTTTATTTCACAATATCCATAGTCCAGTATAAATCAGGCCACTGGAAATAGTACACCTCATTATTGATTAATTGGGGGACCGATGGTCTATTTCAAAGATTCTTTTCTTGCTCTTGCTTGCTAGATCGTTCAGGGCATTAAATGTTTCTTGACTTCATGGGTTCATTAATTCATGAAATATTTGGACCCATGGTATATAGAAGGTCAGGAAGATCAACTGAAACCATATTCTGCCACTCTTTATTTGTATCTTTGGTTAAAAGTAGTGAGAAATCTGTAACTCCATGTGTGTGTGTGTGTGTGTGTGTGTGTGTGTGTGTGTGTGTGTGTGTGTGTGCACGCACACACACGTGGGTGTGATCAGGGAATCTTTTTCAGGGTCCCAAAATGTAGTGGGTTTAACAGCACTTTCAATCCTTAAGCAGCATAGAGAAGAAAATTATCTTGGTACCTATTTGCAAAGATATTAGTTAAAATAGGAAGATGGCAATTAGCAACTTCAATCAGCATGATTCCTTTCCTAGTTTACCACCTCCAAAGCAATATTTGAGAACAAATTTCTTGTCACTAGACCCTATCATGTTAATTGACACTTGCTCCAGCCACAAACATGTCTCATCATTTAATGTTCTGCTTGGTTGAGTGGGAAGGATAGTCTGGTATATGATGTAAAAACGAATCTACTAATTTTCTCTTTATCTCCAACTCAAATCTTGTCCACACTCTTAATGGTCACTTCATAAGAAAGAAGGGAACAGGGAAGAGGAGAAGAGGGAAAAGAAAAAAGGAGAAGAGAAGAAGAAAGAACTTGAAGCAGGAGGGTGAAGGACAAGTAGGAAGAGACATCTGAAGCAGTGTGTAAGTACCTGCTCCAAAGCAGAATCAAGCTATTTGTTCTGTGGAAAGATTATTGATCTTCCACTGACCCTCCCCCTCAAGCACCAGCAGAAGCTGGAAATAAGTGGCTAAGATGGTTTTTTACATACTTCATTCAGTTGCCAAAGTAGTTTTTCCTAAAGTACATGTCTGACCGTGTCGCCCTTCCCCACCTTGTTCAATAAATTTTGCTGGCTCCCAATCAGCTCCATGACCAAATATAAAAGCCTCTCCTTGACATTTAAAGCCCTTGTCAACCTACACTTTTCTTTCCTCTGCTTACTCTGCAATCCAGCTATATTGGACTACTTTCTGTTCCTGTCACATGACACTCCAGACCCATTGCCTTTTCACTGTCTCTAACAGTACAGATAGGTCAGCCAAGGGGCAAAATCAAATAGAACACTAAGCCTGGAGTCAGGAAGACCTGAGTTCAAATCTGGCCTCAGTCACTTCTTAACTGTGTGACCCCGTTTAACTTAACTCTCTTTGCCTTGATTTCCTCATCTGTAAAATGAACTGGAGAAGGAAATGCCAAAGCACATCAATATCTCTGCCAAGAAGATCCCAAAAAGGGGTCATGAAGAGTTGCACACAACTGAAATGACTGAACAAAAACAAAATATCGTAATGTTCTCCCCCTTCACCTCTTCCTTATAATTTCCCTGCCTTCCTTTAAGACTCAGGTCAAATCACACTTTTTTGCAGAAGACCCTCACTGAGATTACTGTCTCATAGCAAATGGATATTAATAATCTGATAGTAATGGATCATTATCCACTTACACTCTCTCTGTATGTCTGTATGCATATAATTATTTGCATGTAGTCTCTCCCATTAGAATGAGAACTCCTTGAAGGCAGGAGCCATGTTTTTGTCTTTTTGTGTGTATGTATATAGTCCATAGCATAGTAGCTAGCATTCAGTAGGGGCTTAATAAATGCTTGTTGGCTATATCTTAATATAGTTTGAGTGAAATTCAGGATTCCAAGATAAAGAATGAGGAAAAGAAGAGTGAACCACAAGACAGAACACAGTACAAAATAAGAATCAGCAGAAAGAAATAAAGCAAGGCAACTTTATTGAGAGTTAATACAATAAAGGGATAATTAGAGAAGATAAAAACAAGTCAAGTCTGCCAAAGTCTGGGTGGAATAGGGCATCAAAACCAGTAAGTCCCATAGGTATTTATTGAGTTCTATCTGGATCAAATCAAGTTATTTGGAACTGATGCTGATACATGCTGGGGGGAATGGATAGATGGGAACAGCACTAGGCGAGGAGAATAACTAGGAAATTGACAGCTAGTTGATTTTCAAACTTCCTTGGAAAAGAAGAGTTTGGAGTAGCTATTGCCACAGGCCTTAGTTTGGCAGGGATGATTCAGAGAATTTGAACCTCCTGTGCCTTCATCATTTAGTTGGCTTAACCTGGAGATTTTAATGACCAGTACTTAATATCTTGCACAAAGGTACTTAATGATAGCAAAAGTAAATTATTAGCATTCCTCCTTTCCTGGTTTATCTCCTGCTCCTCTCTTTGAGACATTCGAACCTCCAGTCAGGGTGCTCTAGCAGGAATAACTCACCATTCCCTGAATATGGGCAGAATATTTTCCTACTTCTGTGCTTTGCCTCTGTTCACAGCGCTCCCTCTCTCAGAAAGATTGTTTATCCCATCTCTTCATCTCCATCTATTGAAAACTTACTCATCCTTCTAGAAGCAGATAAAATTTGACATTCTTCATGAGGTCTCACCTCATCCCAACAAGCTGGACATAACCTGTGCTCCCTCTTCTAAACTCTGACAGCACTTGGTTTGTACCTTTCTTATGGCACTTATCATGCCCAATGTTGTTTTGAAGTTAGTCCTTTTTAAAATCAACTGTCTCCTGACTGGTGCCATAGCATGACCCCATGGAGTATGCAATCAATTATGTAGAGCATGGGGAGTTGGAGGATGTGCTACTTTCTCTACTATAGCTAATTGTAGGGCTTGTCTCCAGCATAGCCACATCTGCCTTTAACCAATTTTAGCCACACTCGCTCACCTGAGTGAGTCCCCAACCTTGCCCTTTTTATGTCAGCGTCAATCCTTTAGGGAAGTTGTAGCCCAACCAACATCTGGGTACCCACAGCAACAACTGTGCAGGTACCATTGAAAAAAATTCCTCTCCTGTGCAGTGAGCTCACTGCCTGCTTCCTAGTGGTTGTTGCTTGTGGTTTTGACAGATGCTTCTCAAAGGGAAGGCTCTGCACATGGGGAAGAGACCAGTAAGGGAGAACATTGTTTATATTATGAATGGGATGGTGTACATTGCATAGGATAAATAGGGTGGATGGGTTGAAATCTAAATCTTATCTCCTTATATTATCTCCCCGCTAATACCCACCTTCTCCCCTCCAACTTTTCTACATCAATCCAAGTAACCCTATCATTTAAGTTATCCAGGTTCACAAACTTGCCTTGATCCTTGATTCATTCAACCCACATATTCAAGCAATTGCTATGGCTTTTCTTCTTTAAAATTTTATTTATTTTATTCTGAACTTAAGAAATAAAATAAGTATTTTCATAACATAGTAGAATAGAAAAAAGATGATTGTACATGAAACTGCAAATCTATTATGTACAACTTGTTATTCCTTTTAAACATATAATAAAGTTAACATGTAACCTTTTTTTTTTCTTCACTCTCTCCTGCCCTGGAGATAGCTACCATCCAGAGCAAATATGCATAGATCTAGATAGATATAGATATAGTTCTAGATATAGAGATATAGATATGTAAAATCAGTCTATGCATACATGCACAACTATTCTATTGTTCTTTCTCTGGGTGCAGATAGCATCTTCTTTCACATGTTCTTTGTGGTTAATTTGGGTATTTTATAAATGATTTATTCACTCAAAGTTGTTCCTAAACAATATTATTGTTACTGTAGACAACATCCTCTTGGTTCTGCTCATTTTGTTTTTCATTATTTTGTGCAAGTCTATCCATGTTTTCCTTAGATCATTGAGCTCATCATTAGTTATGGCATAGTAGTATTCCATCAGAATCACATACCACAACTTGTTCAGCTACTCCTCGATTGACAGATGAATATCCCTGTAACCTTCAGTTCTTTGCCACCACAAAGTGAACTGCTATAAGCATTTTAGAACATATAGCTTCTTTTCCTTTTTCCTAATCATTCTGGGAAACAGACCTAGTAGTGGTATTGCTGGATCAAAGTTTAATAACTCTTTGGGCATGATTCTATATTGCTCTCCAAAATTGGCTGAATCAGTTCACAATTCCACCAACAGTGAATTAGTGTAGCAATTTTTTCACATCCCCTCAACATTTCTTGCTTTCCCCTTCTATCATTTTAGCCAATCTGATATGTGTAAAATGATCTTTTAAGGTTTTTTTAATTTGCATTTCTCTAATCAGTAATGATTTAGAGCATTTTTTATATGACTATAAATTGTTTTGATTTCCTTTAAAAAGAAAGACAGCATCCTATTCAGGCTCTCATGTGTCAGCTCCCAGGAGGCAAATAGTTCTCTCTGTGTTTAGACTTCCCCATAAGGGGAAGATGGGATGTGCTCTTTTTCTTCATCCTGACATTGTTCCCACAAGGAATCCACTAAGCGAGTCTTGTGCCTAGACTCCAGGATGCCTTTTTCATTTTGTTTTTCCTTTCTTGAATAGGTGATCAAACATGAGCCTCAAGGTGGTTATTTTGAGGTTCCTTGAAGTAGATTCCAGGATAGTAGTTAAGCTCATAAATTTGAGAGCTCCAGAGTTCCTGGGTCCAATGGGTTCATCACCTGAGGTGAAATGTCTAATAAGCAGTACCACAAACTGCTTTGTGTTCTTAGGAGGTTTAAGTGTCAGTCTCTCAGAAGATTTTAATAATGGGAGGAGGGGGCTATGCGGGAAGGAAGGAAGGAAACAAGCATTTATATCACACTTACTGTAAGCCAGTGTGGGAGAGAAGTGTTAGGCTGCCTACCAAGCTGACGGTCTACAGAGCTGTTGTGCTGACCTTGTCGTATGCCCTTGAAACTTGGACAGTCTACCAGTACCACGCCAGGAAACTGAATCGCTTCCACTTGAAGTGTCTTAGGAAGATTCTGAAGATCACCTGGAGGGAAACGGCCGAAGCACATTCAGCGTGGCGGAGAGTCCCATCTCCACACAGAATCAGGATGCCACTGTCAAGTACAGGGGAGGCCTGGGTGAGGTCAGTGAGCCAGTGTTAGGGGAGCTCTTCCTTCAGACTGGGTCTATGCCCAAGCTCAGAGTCGGGGAATTCCTGAGTGAGGAGCATGCTGACTATGCCATTAAGATTATGAACAATAGATCAAACTGTATGGGAAGACAATGCAAGTGAACAAAGCATCAGCTCATGACAAGAATCTAGACTTGGGGACCAACACTTTCATGGGGATCCTAGACCCTGAGACTGATGAGAAGCTGCTGCCCTATGATAACCTTCAATATCTTTAGGGTTATGCTGCAGATTCCCAAGATTACATGGGACCCTCACCCAGGCACCTCCAAGGGCTGTGCCTTTATTAATTTTGCCTTTTTCAATGCCTCTGATGCAGCAATTGAAGCCACAAATGGACAACACTTGTATAATCGACTTATCGACTTATCACAGTATCTTATGCCTTCAAGAAGGACTCTAAGGACGAACACTATGGTTCTGCAGCTGAGCAACTTCTGGCAGCACAGAACCCGTTGTCTCAAGCAAACTGGTCATATCAGCTGTTTGCTGAGATACTACCTCCCCCCTCTGCCCCTAATCCTGTTGTGTCTTCCTTGGGATCTGGGCTTCCTCCACCAGGAATGCCCTTGCCAGGCTCCTTCCCACCTCCAGTGCCACCTCCCGGAGCCCTTTCTCCAGGAATACCCCCAGCCACACCTCCCCTACCTGGCCTCTTGGGGTCAGAGCCCATGGCTCTCCGTCAGCAGGAATGCCTGGAGCTAGACGTGTGGACTTGGACATTCACATCTTGTAATGGCAATGGGAATTTGAAGATCTTCCCTGCCCCTGAATAGAGCTAGGGGAAGTTTGAAGACCTCCCCCCGCTTTGAAAGTAAACTCTGCCACCTGATAGGCTGAATGTAGTCACATGGAGCCTGTGGTAGAGGGAATTTGTTGAAGGGAAACAGAGTCCACAGGAAGCTTCTTGCTGTGAAGATAAATTCTGCCCCCTGATAGGCTGAATGTAGTCACATGGAGCCTGTGGTAGAGGGAATTTGTTGAAGGGAAACAGAGTCCACAGGAAGCTTCCCTGTTGTGAAAATAAACTCTGTCCCCTGATAGGCTGAATGTAGTCACATGGGTCCTGTGGTGGGAGGAGACTGCTGAAGGGAAGCAAAGCCCACAGGAAGCTGGTCAGAGCTAGCCAGACAAGGTGGGGAGAGGGGGGGGACAGTCAGGCAAAGAGAAAGAGAGATTTGTGAGTAAATATTGATCTCACATTGGTTTTGGAAAGGCTGAAGGATGCTGTGGCTCTCAGCATTATTATACCTTCTGAACATCTTTGGTACTATGATGGAATCGGCTTACTGGTTTTGGGATTGGGTTTTCTGGTGTCAAAATAAATGCTTCAGTTCTGTCCTGTATCTGGAGAATCTGGTATATTTTGTGATCAAATGTCATGCAATACTTATAGTCATGGTTTTTATTATGATCATGGGTGCTGTAAATATTGCATTGGTGCTACACATCCCCATCCACTCCCACCAGGTAGAATGCCTTGTCCCAGTATGTCTCGGATGCAGTTCACCCACCATGGTCCCTATGGCTTGAGACACCCCTAAGCAAGACTCTCAGACCCAGGGACACAGCCTCCTCCACAACCATCAACAGGAATGCCCCATCCTGGCTGCCCTCCTATGGGAATGCCACTCTGAGAACCCGTTTTTGGATCTCCCATGAGTCATCTAGGTCCCATGCCTCCCCATGGTATGAGAGGACTTCCTCTGCTAATGTCTCCCCTCCTGCATGGACACAGCCATCCCCCTCAACTTCCACCCTATGGCTACCAAAGAGGACCCATTCCCCAATCCCAACTCTGTCTCCCCAGTACACCTCACAGTCGACTTTAGGCTCCTCTTCCTCAGTAGAGCCAAATTTCTCTACAACTTCCTATATTCCTCCTGTCTTCTGGATCAATCAAAGGAACTGTTGCCCTCTGGGCCTAATTTCTTCCTCAAATTTGTCCTTTTTGCCAGCATGATTTTTTTCCATCACTAGACTTTTTTCTATATTGGGCCCCACTTCTTCCCCAAATACAGAGAAGCTGGGGCTAATCAGGTTTCATGGGGAGCAGGAGAGAGGGACCAAAGGAAGTTGGAGGTGAGGGGAGAAAGCTATACCATAAAGGAAGATGCATCAGGAAACTGCTATCACACCACAACCTCCAACACCCAGCAACCTTTAAAGTCCACTCAATCAAAATTTTCCATCCAATGTAAATCATGACACTCTAGTATAGTGGTCCCCAAGTCATTCACCCTCAGTACTCAAAGAGTTCAGCACTGACTCACCATCCTTCCTGAATTCCCCAACTCATAGCCCTATACTAGAGGACTTCAACATTAGGGGACTCTTACTTCCTAACCTCTCAGTTCCTCAGTCTTCTTAAATCCCAGAATGACCTGCTCCACTCTACTTGAGTCACGCTTATGGATGGTCATGCACTGGATCTCACCATTAACCACAAGTGTTCTACTTCCTTAATTAGACATCCTGACATTCTTCTAACCATAATCTCCTATCATTCATCATCATTGCCCTCCCAACAGATTATAACAGCAGTCAAAAATTAATTAACTGAATCCTGCTTTGAGTTTATTTTTGTCAGATGTGCTCTTATCCCTCAATACTTCCTCAGGCCATTATTCCTAGTCTGACTTAATTTTCCTCCTTTTCCAATCTCAATTCTAAGGTTAGCTTTTTCAACTCCATACTTCCCTCTATTCTCCAATCCCTCATCCTCTTTGTCCTATTGCTTCAAATATTTTGCCAGATCTCAGCCCTATATTATTCCAATAATATGTTTCTTCCTCTCTTATCCAGAGAAAGATGAGAAGAATAAAATAATTCTATTGTGCTGAATGGGTATATTATAAATTAAAATTATTCAATTTCACCTGGACTCTCACGGCAACACAGTCCTCTTTTTCCTCTGTAATTGATTCCCTGTCTCATTTCCCAGAGAAGCTATTCCAAAACTTCTCTTCTTCCCTCAAGCTCCCCTTACACACACACACACACACACACACACACACACACACACACACACACTCACACACTTTCCTCTATTCCATTCTCAGTCAAGGATGTTGCCTTTTATTTTTCTGAAAGAATTGAGACCATTCAACAGGAGCTCTCTTTTCTCACTTATTCTTCATCTCAAAACCCTTTTGATATTAATTCTCCTTTTCCCCGGTCTCTAGCAAAGAGTTGTTCCACCTTCTTGGCAAGGCCAGCCCATCTACACACACATTTAATTCTGTCTCCTCCTATCCTCTCCAAAACATGGCAGTCTCAACAATCACAAATTCAACATGTCCAACCAGAACTCATCTTTTCCCTCAGACCTCCCCTCTTCCAAGTTTTCCTATTTCTGTTAAAGGGACCATCATTTTTCAAGTCTTCCAGATTTGTAATCTCAGTATTATCTTCCTCTCCTCATTCTCCAATATGCCACATCCAATCATTTACCAAATTTTACGTTATCTACCACAGTATCCCTTGTATTTAATCCCCCACTTCTTTTTTGTCTACTTAACAAATTATCGCATTAATCTGGGCCCTCATCATCACCTCTCACCTTTATTATTATAAAAGGTTCCCAAATGATCTCCCTACCTCAGATCTCCATTCCTATCTATCTTCTGCATTGTTGCCAAAGTGACTTTCCTTAGGCATATATGTTACCATGTCACTCCCCTACTTAATCAACTCCTGTGGCTCCCTAGTGTCTCTAGGGGCAAATATAAACTCTACCTTCACAATCTGCTCCCAAACTTTCTTTATAGTCCCATTGTATTCATACTCCTAATTGTCTCATACTCCTCCTAAGATTTTTCATCCAGCCAACCTGGCTTTTTCTCTGTTCTTCATTCATGATGCCACATCTCCCATCTCCAAACCTTTGTACTGTGTCATACCCTATGCCACCACATGAAAGAATGTCTCTTTTCCTTAAAAACAAAATGCATATACCATCTTCTTCATGAAGCCTTTCCTGATTCCCCCAACTATTGGTGCCCTCCCTTCAAAACTATCTTATATTTAACTACTTTGTGTTCATTTATATTTATTCTCTATATTTTTAATTATGTATAATATAAAATATTTATAATTATCTATGTGTAATTATAGATAATTATATAATTGTATCTCATGTACAATTGTAGATTATATATAATATGTTACATATAATTATATATTGCAATTGTGTAGTATATACAATTTCTAATTGTATATAATTATACACATACTTCTTGTCTTCCCCATTAAAACACAGGCACCTTTCAAGATTGGATTAATTAATTCTTTGTACTTCTATTTCCAGCACCTACCTCAGTGCTTGGCACAAAGAAGGTGTTTAATATGTGCCTGTTGATTGTTGATTGAGAAAAAAATGCAAAATGAACACCATGTATTTAAGGAGGAAGGAAGGGCACCATCAGTTGTGGGCTCAGGCCAAGCTTTGTGTAGAGGGTAGTACTTGGGCTTCTGGGAGATTGAGGCAAATACAAAGATGGCCTGTGCCAAAGCACAGAGATGGGCAATGGAGAATATGTGTGAGAGATGGAGAGAAGGACAGTTGTCTGGGATGTAGGGTGGAAAGGGTATAACGGGAAAGTATAATGAGGTTAGGAAGAAAGGGTGGGGACAGGTTTTGAAGACCTTTACAAGTCAAACAAAAGTCTATATATTTTATTCTAAAACCAATAAGCAGGCATTGGAGTTAACTGAGTTGGGGAGTGGCATGATTAGATCTGTGCTTAAAGAAAAAGTATTTTGGCAGCTGAGTGGAAGATAATTTGGAATGGAGAGAACAAAAAAATTGAATCCAAAAAGCAAAGGATTTCCTGCTAGAATGGGAGGGATGTCTTAAGCTCATGCCTAATCTAGTATCCTTGTGAAATCTATATCTATAACTATATCTGTAAGGATATCTATATACATACATATATAAATATATAAATTACATACACTATATGTGCTTTGTATGTGCATATATAAGATTATATGTGCATGTATTATATATACATTATATATTCACAGTATATTACACATGCATTTTGTGTGCATTGTACACATATAAATACATCAATCTATTTTGTATGCAGATACAAACACACATATCTTTCCATATAGCCTCTGTGATACTGATGTCCATAGTTAACACTGGTGCCCAAAAACAGTATCCCATGACCTCTTATTCCATTTGCTTTTTAAGGCATTTGCTGAGGTTGCCAAGTGAGCTCAGGGAGTCTCAGCATTTCCACTGTACCCAGAATTGAAATTGAAACCAAAGAGTCTTAGCTCTGAGAGTACCATGGAGTTAATTTTCCATTTACCTTTAATTCTCACAGCACTTAAAATGAGTGTTATTGATTCATTTGAAAAAACTGTGGAGGTGGCAGTGCTACTGATAATGAGATTAATTAGGATATCAAATCAAGAATGCCAACTGCTAAAAATGCGTTCTAAATCAAAAATGTGGAAAGAGCTGGTTAACTTTAAATGTCTTCGCAGGTACAAAAAGAAGGAAAGAAAGCTATAGCAGAGTGAAAACAAGAAAATAGGACTTGAAACTATGTTGATCCTTTTTTGGCCAACAATCCCAGGGCTCCTCCTGCCCTATAACTGAGCATTGCTCCAAAGAGAACTGGCCACTGATCCAAGAAGTGGGGCTATTTGGTAGAGTTTAAGAGGAGTGACTCCACCCTCAGTCTAGAGCTCTCTCTTCCCTTCTACTAAGTATATAGGAGTTCTGTGAGTCATTCATTGGGATTTCTTGGGGAAAGATTCCTCTCCCTTCCAGAGCTATGACATCTGTTTATACATGACATAACACACAATGTGCCACCCTGGTGAGCTTGAACCTGGACCTCAAGGCCCTCTCTACCTCTTCTGTCTTGTGTTTCTTTTCCTAAGCATAAGTGACCAAAAGACAGTCTTGAAGTGGAGATTTTTCCAGCCATGGAATCAAGAGGCTTCTAAGTATTGAGAGGTCTAGATTACTAGTTCCCTGTAGCAACTACAATGATCTTGGAGTTGAATATTTCCACTGCCAGGAGAATAGGCCCAGGTCATGCAATGACTCTCCAGAAGATGTAGACCTTGAGGGAATTGTTCTAAAAGTGGGGCACCAAGATGAAGATCACATTGTTATTCATTCATCCCACAAAATATTTCATGATTTAATGTTTTAAGTACCAACCTTCTGGGAGAATGTAACAGGAATAGTGAGATGCTATTTATGTTTTAGGGACAGTTAGATAGTACATTAGATAGAACACCTAGAGTAAGGAAGATCATCTTCATGAGTTCAAATCTGGCCTCAGACACTTACTAGCTGTATGATTTTGGGCAAGTCATTTAACCCTGTTTGCTTCAGTTTCCTCACCTGTCAAATGAGCTGGATAAGGAAATTGCAAAGCACTCCAGTGTCTCTGCCAAGAAGACCCCAAGTGTGGTCATAAAGTCAGAAATGACTGAATAACAATAGTAACAATTTATGTTTTAAGTCTTTGTCAATGAGCACTTAGGAATCTTTTGTGTAGAGGAAATAGTTGTGTTTTACTTAACACCCCTCTCTCCTTTGCACATTGTGTGCCTTTTTTTTAACATTTATTTATTTTATTTTTAATTTATGGAGTAAAACAACTATTTTTATAACATAGCATAATAAAAAAAAGATTGCATTTGAAACTGCAAATCTACAAATCTATTATGTAACCTGCTATTCCTTTTAAATATATAATAAAGTTATCTTATAAATTTCTTTTTTTCTTCCCTGTTCCCTCCCCTGTTCTAGAGATGGCTACCATTAAACACAAATATGTGTGTGTGTGTATAATATATATGTACATATACATACACACACACACACATACACACACACACACACACATATAGTTACTCTATACATACTTTTATTAATTCTTTCTCTGGATGCAGATAGCATCTTTCTTCATATGTCCTTTATAGTTTGGATATTTGTAATTTTGTAAATTATAATTGTAAATTGTAAAATTGTAAATTGTAAATATTTAGATATTTATAATACTCAAAATGACTTATTTGCTCAAAGTAATTATTAAAACATATTGCTGTTACTATATACAGTATTCTCTTGGTTCTGCTCATTTCTTCATTATAGTAGCTTTCTTTGTGGTGGCAAAGAACTAGGAATGCCCTTCAATTGGGGAATGGTTAAACAAGTTACAGTATATGATTGTGATGAAATACTACTGTACTATAAGAAATGACAAGCTCAATTACCTTAGAAAAACATGGAAAGACTTGCATGAAATATTTAGTATCTTCTTAATCCCTTTTGGGAGAAACTCTAGACTTGAACCAGAATTAAGCTCTGAGTGATTCCTGTGATTCCAGAGTGGGAACCGTAAAGAACCAGAGACAAAGAGAAAAACCTTAGTTGTCTCATAAAAGGTCAGGTTCTCCTAGGTCTGAACCTGCTTGGTGTGCTACAGCCCAGAGCTGGGGCCCCTTAGTGAGAGAGGATGTCCCTGCCCCTGGGCTAGCACTGGTCTGTCCTTACATTATCCTCCTTTGTAACAAGGGAGTGTGAATGGCACATTGACTGTGGAGTCAGAGGACCTGGCTTTAAATTCTGCTTCTGATGCTTCCTACCTTGGGCAGATCACATAGGTTATTTATCTATAAAAAGAGGGGGTTGGGATCAATGATCTCTGAAATTTCTTTCAAATCTGGGTCTATGGGTCTGAGGAAGATTGGTAGGACCTGGGTTGTTAGTCGCTGGTAAGTGTTAGCAATGTAAGAAAAAGCATCAAGAGTTTCTAAATTCAGACTTAAAGTTAACATCTGTATGAGTCAGTCTTGCAGGTAGCTAATAGAGTGGAGTAGTTAATTTTTTCTCTTCTTTCTTTGTTTCTTTCTTTCTCCCTTCCTTTCTCCTCCTCCTCTTCCTCCTCCTCCTTCTCCTCTTTCTCCTCTTCTTCTTCTTTTCTTCTTCTTCTTCTTCTTCTTCTTCTTCTTCTTCTTCTTCTTCTCCCCCTCCTCTTTCTCCTCTTTCTCTTCCTCCTCCTCCTCCTCCTCCTTTTCCTCCTCTTCCTCCTCCTTTTCTTTAGAAATTGGATTCTTACAAAGAGGAATTGGGAAAGTTTTGGAACTAATTTGTAAAATTTACTTGAACAAATTGTCAGGGATGTTCTCATTTCCAAGTTGTCAGTCTGTTTCTGACAGCCTTTAGGAGTTTTCCTCTAGTGGGAAGGCTGATGAAGAAATGATAGTCTTACTGTATTCATTGAGTGTATGCTGCTATTGTTTGTAAAAGAACCTTCCATAGACATTGGGAAATTGTATTCTGTGCTTAGTTATTACTTATGTCAATACTTTAAGGATCTGTGATTTCATCAGTGTTGGTATTTCTTCTACTCACACAATTCATAAACCCTCCCTTAAGCCTCTAGGTGGCACAGTAGACTCAGAAAGACCTGAGTTCAAATCTAACTTCAGACACTATCTGTGTAATGCCTCATTTTCTTCATCTGTAACATGATAATAGCACCTGTGGGGTTCTATGAAGTTCAAATAAGATAATTTCTGTAGGTTGCTTTGCAAAATTTAAAGAACTCTAAAAGTGCTAGCTACTTTTATTATGGATTAGTAGATGTTTTCAGGAGATGCTGTGGCCCAAAAGGGGCATCTCCTGGTGGGTAAGTTTCTTGCAGTGAGCCTCAAGGAACTTAATGAGACTGGCCTTGATACAACTGACACTCAGACCCATCCACAGAATCTATTTAAAGCTTTTCCTGTTCTGTAAGACCTTCCATAATTTGCACTCCAGTAAGCATATCATTAAAAAAAGAACCCACGGCCACCTCCACACCACAATGAGGCACCAGCAGAGAAGCTTAGGGAGGGCCTTAATTGTTACTGGCAGGCAATAATTCATATTAACAACTAAATGTTAACCAATTCCCCAAATAAAGGCATCTCTGTGTGTCTTGGAGACTGCCTCCAGAATTCAATCTTCAAAACCTGATTTTCATCTCTTTTCCTGAGCATTTCTCCCAAAATATCTTTGAATCTAACTTGCTAGCAAATGACTGTAGATTTAAAGCTCTACTTGGTATAATGGGGAATTTGCTCTTAGTATAATGCGACGTGATGCAAAATGATCTGGGAAACTTTTCTTTAGCATTTACAGTGAGTCAGAAGACTTGGGTTCGCATTCTGTCGCTTACAAGCTTTGTGACTTTGGGCCAGTCATACAGCCTTCCAGAGTTTCACTTTCTCCATATAGAAGAGGATTGTTTTCGATAACCTTTGAGGTCCTTTTCAGCTGTAAATCTATTAAACTACTGGGCTATCAGCTGGAGGAGACACAGTTTGGATACAATATTATCTCTGCCTTCATGGAGCCTGCAGTCTGCTCAGAAGGTAAGGTATCAACAGCAATATTTCAATATTTCATAATAAGTAAGAGTGTGCTAGTAAATCATTAGCAATCAACTCTCTGGGAAAATGCAGACATGATATTTTAAGCTTAATATGAATTATTAACATTTTCTTCATCACTTCCTTACATCTAAACAACTAACAAAATGATAAATCAGGTCTTAATTTGTAATATTTTCCAGTTGTTTGAGGTGACAGCTAAATGGTACAGTGGATAGAATGTGGTTCTGAAGTCAGGAGGACTAGTCTTCCAGAGTTCAAATCTGACCTCAGATACTAACAGTATGATCCTGGGTTTGTCACTTAACCCTCTTTATCTTAGTTTCCTCATCTCTAAAATGAGCTGAAGAAGGAAATGGTAAAGCACTCCAGCATCTTTGCCAAGAAAACCCCAAATAGGGTCAAAAAGAGTCAGACATGACTAAAAAATGACTCAACAGCAACAATGAGGTATAAATGTTCCCAGTAAAAAATTTAACAATGGTCTCTTACTAGCTAGTTTGAGTTGCTGCCGCACACTCCTGAGATCAATGCATGAGAGAATTTAAAAAATAAAAAAAAGGCAAGTGCTCAGTGAAATTTGAGAATGAGATGTTGAATATTACTATGGATTTTTTCTGGTCTAGTTTTGAGCTGTGTCACAAACGTTCAGCAAACACACTTCTCCAAAAGGGAAAAGTTCACAAAAAGTTGACTAAATCAACAATCTGGTGAAAAACCAAACATAGTCATAAGTGATTTTGGAATGCCATCCACTGACAAAGATCTATGTCGATAGAGGAAATTTTGGAACACAGATTTTTAGCAACCCCAGTGTATGGATCATAGTATAGTCAACACCTAGGAAATATTTCATACGTTGGGGAGATAAGCCATTCTTAACATTTTGTTTTGCTTTGTTGTTGATATTTTTAGCTGCAGACTTACCTTTCTTCTTCTGTTTTATTAAAGAAAAAGTAGGGAACTCCCAACTCAGTTGATATAACTACAGAATGTCCAGAATATAACCGCTATATATAGAGGAGGAGTTAAGAATTTTTCTTTTGCTGCTACAATGTGCGAATAGCTTCCTTAATTAGCTTGAGAAGATTATAGGGTCTTGACCACCGGATGAAAGTAGCTGACACCAGATAGGAAACATCTAATGATTGACTGAGAAAATCAGTCATATTTATTGAGCCCTTATATAAAGAAGTCAACCACTCAGCAGTTGAGTTTGAATTTGGAGTTGAGAGTTAGAGGAAGTTGTAGGAGGAAATGCATGTGCCAGTGCCAGAGAACAGAAGGGAGGAGATGGGATTTTATTTTCTTCTTCTTGCATCATACCTACTGGAATGGTAGAGAATACCGCATCTAACCAAGAGTACATATATGTACTCTTGACAGATGCAGACACAAAGAGACAGTCACATGAGATAGGGAACGGCTGCCAATCAAGAGTTGAATATAGGAGGAACAAACCTCAAGGACCCAGGTCAGCAATATCCCAGGAGAAAGATTGTACCCAAAGGGTCCTGAATGAGGACTATGAAGCAGGAAAGCCTTTCCAAGTTCTGCATTATTACTAGGAATTACAAGGTGCTTTTTTTTATATGTGTATCTCACATTTTTACCTTCACCATCATTGCACTCTAACTTTGAACTCACTCTTCTTAAGGACTTTGTGTGTATTTATGGGAGAATAAATCCCACAGCTATAAGAGAAATGTTTTATACCTACTGTTCTTACTGTACCATCTTAATAAATGCCTTTGCTAAAGCTTACAAAATCTACTGGCCGATTTTAAATATGAAGCATATTGTCAGTGGGGGCTCATAAGCTGTAGTAGTAGGGGTCATCACCTACAGGATTACCCCTAGAATGCAGGATAGCAGGCCCCTTCTGGGGACCCAGCCTGTGAGTGTGAGTTCAATTTGGAGGAATAGTCCAGAGCAGGTATTAACACTGAAATAGGATTGCATTTCCAGAACACAGTAAGGGGAGGCAGGAACGGGCCTTGAGAACGCTTAGGTTAGATAGAAACAAAAGATGAAATTAAAAAGTAG
Source organism: Pseudochirops cupreus (assembly GCA_028627135.1). NCBI lineage: Eukaryota > Metazoa > Chordata > Mammalia > Diprotodontia > Pseudocheiridae > Pseudochirops > Pseudochirops cupreus. The sequence goes on from CM053580.1 coordinate 159,263,769, forward strand.
TTTTGGATAAGCCACATTCACAAAGAATACTTTTTCCCCCAATCATCTTCTAGAGTGCTCTCTTATATCTAAAGACCAAGAAGATAACAGGGCATAGTGGAAGGAGCATTGTCTCTGATGATAACTACCTCTGTAACCTTGACTTCAGTTTTTCTATCTGTGAAATGGGGATGGGAGTTTGGTCTAGATTGACACTGAGATTTCTTCTAAGTTTATGATTTCTTTCTACTCTGAAAGTTCCATGATTCTATGATTTCAAAAGGACATATTTAGTTCTGTCCAGTAGTTCATTGTATGAGCAATAGAACAGGTAATAATAGTTTGTCCAAAAAAGATCTGTGAATTTTAGTGGATCAACACAAATCATCAGTGTGCTGGGGTAGTCAAAAATGCTAATGCAGTCCTGTGCTTAAGTAAGAAAGGCATTGCTTCAGCTGCCACTCATAGTTAGCAACACACAGAGACATTTTAATAACTGATTTATAATATGCTTAGCTTAGGCTCATGGTATCCAAATAATCAATGAGCCCTGGTTGAGTTTCCAAAACCCTTACAGTCTTCAGTTATATCAACAAGAAGGATATGGTTGGAATTTTACAGTAGATAAATGGGAAGATAAAAGTTTACACATCAAAGAACCGATAACAGAAGGGAAAGATCTACATATCAGGAAATACTTGAGCTAAAGTTGATATCTCAAGCTGGAATCCTACAAACAGCCAACAAGGAACACCAGACAGCAACAGAACTAAAGTTAGATGACTCAGCTAAATTCAAAATACTTCACTAATTGTTTGCCTATTCAGGCAAAATGGTAGATGTATGAAATTATTGTACATTATTATGTATGATAATTATGTATGAAGAGAATTATTATGACACTTCTAAGAATAAAGAGGCAATAGTCCCTCTGTTGTGTGTGTTTAGTTGTTTTAGTCATGTCTGACTTTTTGTGACCCTATGGTCTTCTCTTCATGGGGTTTTCTTTACAAAAATACTGGAGTGGTTTACCATTTCTTCCTCCAGTAGATTAAAGTAAACAGAAGTTAAGTAACTTGACTAAAGTCACACAGTTAGTAAGTGTCTAAGACCAGTTTTGAACTCAGGTCTTTCTAACACCTAGGTGGCATAATGGATAGAGTGTTTGGCCTGGAATCAGGAAGACCTGAATTCAAATCCAGCCTCAGACACTCACCAGACCCTGGGCAAGTAACTTAACTTCTGTTTTGCTTTAATCCACTGGAGGAGAAAACGGCAAAGTACTGCAAGTGTCTTTGCCAAGAAAACCCCATGGATGGCAGTGGTGTATGTGCTATGGTCCATGGGGTCACAAAGAGTCAAACACAACTGAAATGACTAAACACACTCAAGAGTTGCCTTTTATGTTGAAGGGCAATAATCCCTCCATACTTTACCCTAGGCAAATTTCATTGGATGTCTTGTGTTCTGGGTGCTACAGTTTAAGAGAGACAAGGATAAACTCCACTCCAACCCTAGGTTACTCCTACCACCAACCTCTTCCCACTCCCCTTCATGTGCATTGATTATTTAACCTTCATTGAGTCCTCAACGACAACAAAAAAGATAATTCTTTGAATAAGAATCACTATCCCACTCCTCTGGAGACTTTTCTAAACCTTCCCTTTGGAAGCACCACACCCTGGGATTAGGGATTATAAAACTGGTACAATATACATGAGATATCCCCATTTGATATCCGTGGACATCAGAAAACAGAGTCACTGAGAGGGTGGAGATGGTAGCAGCTGAGCTGTCCCAAATAAAATCTAATTACATGAAACTGAAATAAAAGGCCTTGGGTCATGACCTTCCCAACATATCTTCGAAGTGTAGCAAAAGAAAGTTGAAGCAAAGTTTTCAAACCTTTTTATTTTCCTGCTATGCCTACAAACCTTTAATAGTCATGACACATATTTGGGGGAGAAAGGGGTACTGTGTCTTACACCCACCAACCAAAATTGCTGTGGGCAAGAGAGTGGGAATTTGGTCTTTGGAAAGCATTCCCTTGGTCATGGTAGTCGAGAATGATAAGAAGGGAAAGAGTAACCCTGCCACTCCCACTCCTCTCCCCCCCATGCAGTCTTGCTCCAGAACCAGGACAACATAAATAAATATAAGGTAGAAACACAAGAACCTGAGTTGGAGAAGCTTCTGTGTTTATTTACATCAGAATTAGAGCTAGAAAACTTAGGAAAGTGTATTTTCCACTTTGGAATCTATTAGTCTTCTTTAGTTTAAAAACAGAGTTATTTTTGTTATTAGGTCATGTAGGGTCGCAACAAAAAGAGAAGCAAATAATAGCACCTACACCTGGAAGGGACCTGTCCAAAGTACCCTGCGCCATTTTATGGATGAAGAAGTTTGACCTTTAAAAAAAAATGTTGCATGTGAATGATGATGCAAAAATCAAAGAACACCATCTGCTGATGTCCTTTAGCCAGAAGAAGTCTAAGAAAAGCCAGTCTGCTCCTCAGTAGCAATACACTGCAAATGAACATATGCTTGCTTCCTAACTTTTAAAAACTGCAAAGTGATAAGAAGAAAGTGTCCACTTTATCACATGGTGTTATTCATAGACATGAGAGCTGTTATATAGAAATACAAAAACAAACTCATGCTCCTAATTTGCTCATGAAAAAAAAATACCCTCTTCTTGAGGCTTCATAATTTCGGTCTCTTTACCTATTTCTGGGCAGATGACTGAAAAGCTTACATTTGCTTCCCAATTAGCTAGTTCATGCATACAATGTTGAGGGAGGATTGTTTGATTTAATTTTCAAGCGTTCACCAACAATAACAACTCCTTGTCTGTGTCATGGAGGTGGGTGGGAAGAAGGGAGCAGCCAAGCAAGGAAATGTTGGTGAGGTGAGGACCCTGTACCCCCTGAGGCTGCTCTAGTAGCTGGGAAGGCCTGGTAGGAGCATGGAAAGGTGAGCCAATTGATTCTTGGCAATACCACTGATTAGGTTAGCACCTTGATCAATGTGATTAACTATTTCTAAGAGTCTAAAGGGTTTGACATAGGACTACAGGTTGGCCTTTCTCAAAATCGTCATGATAATCATCTGACAAAGGTGACATTGAAGCAAGCAGCACCCTTTTGTGTTCTGGTAACATAGAAAAGCAAGATAATAGTGGGACAAATAAGAGATAACTCACCTGCTGGAAATGCTTCAGTGCAGCTGGCCCAGGTATAGCCTTAAGACACCATCACTGAGTCACCACAAGGTCTGAGATTGCCACATCTGTGCCCACACATGGAACTTGCCTGGATTCATTCCTAGGGGAGCTTATCTCTATGAGAGAAGAATGATCTTTGGGAGCTAGGCCACTGGAAGCTGAGACAAGGACTCGATTGTTGATCATGCCACATCTGGATATGATCTTTGAATCTTCTGTAAACTGACATGAATGAACATATTCTCTCACAGTGTTTGGCAAAAAGTATTTTTAAAAAGGATTTTTATGGCAACCAAAAAAAGAAACATGAGGAATAAAATCAGATAAAAAAAATGAAGTATAGCAGAAATTCTGATACCCTTGATCAGTATTTGGAGTAAAAAGTTTAAGGTGGTACAAGAGTAAAAATAACACAACCCCCCCCCCAAAAAAAGAAAGTCCACATCAATCAAAAGACCCATGATTTTTTGACATATAATCTTTTGATTATTGATCAGGGGTTCTTAACCTGGGGTCCACAGATCCCTGTGAATTTTGATGGGAAAAGACTACATATATATATTCACAACATCTAAATGAATTATGGCATTTTCTTCAATTATGAGCTTAAAAAAATAAGCATGATTCTGAGAGAGGGTCCTTAGATGCCAACAGGGGTCCATGAAACAAGAAAAAAGGTTTAAAAACTCTGATATAGAGGCTTAAAAAGAAAAAAAAGAACAGAAAAGTGATAATCCTTAAAGAAGAACAATGGAAAATTTCTATATATTGAAAGGAATCCAACGCAATGAAAATACAAGTTGAATCAAATGAGAAAAAAGTTTTCCATACCATTAAGTTTTCCATACCACAGAACAGTTACACCAAAGGCTGCTGAAACTTGGGTTTATCTGAAAAACTGTAAAATAGCAAGTCTTGTTAAGGATTTATAATTTTTGGCTTGAGCACTTTAGTCACACACAAATTACTAGCAAAGCATTTTAAAAACTGCCTCTCCAACACAATCCTGATTGCATCACTCTTAACAGAAGGCATCACATATTTATTACCAAAAGACAAGAATACCAGAGACCCCTCAATAGGTCAATTAGATGTTTACATAAGTTATACAAAGCATCCATAGCTTGTTTCACTCAAACACACATATATATTTAGAAGAAAAAAAATATTGGTCGAAAGGGTATGCCAAAGTGTCCTAGGAGTAAAGAACAATTATCAATTTAGTGATTATTGAATAAGCTGCTCCAAAAGGCTCTTTACCTTTGTTGACTTATCAAGCCTTTGACTCAGTTCCGCACTTAAGGATGAGACATTGGTGTGTGGGAGGGGAGAAGGAAGAAACCAGACCTATGATGTCATTAGTATATGGAGCTACCAGTAAGAATCTTCTTCTGCCAACACAGATTGGCACCTTATTTGCAACTTACAGTCTTAGAAAAATTGTCTGCTTAGTCATATACCGCAAAAACATAAGAATAAATAAAATGGATCCCAGCATAGTTAGAATGCTAGAGTATTTGATGTCCATAAGGAAGATGATTCTCTATTTAAAACACATGGCCAACATGATAAAGTCAAGAACAATTGATATATGACATCTTTCAGGGAAACACCATAATCTATGCTGTATTTTTGCTTAATACTAAGTCCATTATATCACTTTAAAAGAAAAATAAGTATGACCTTCAGGTCAAAGGGGAAATCATATGAAAACATCATTTTAGCCATAAGGTACACTTGTGTGTGCTACCTATACAGATTATGTGTATATCCATATAAATTTGTCTAAATGTGGCTCATAGAGAGGAATGAATAGATATCTCTGGAATTTTGTCCACCCCCCTTCAAGGAGCAACTAGATAGTACAGTGGATAGAGTTCTGGGCTTGGAATCAGGAAGACTCATCTCCCTAAGTTCAAATCCAGCTTCAGATTATTACTAGCTGTACAACCCTGGGCAAGTCACTTAACCCTGTTTTCCTCAGTTCCTCAACTATAAAATGAACTGGAGACAGAAATAGCAAACCACTCCAGTATCTTTGCCAAGATAACCCTAAACGGGGTCATGAAAAGTTGTACATGATCAACAATCTGTCAACTTAGAGGAAGATTTTGATTCTAGGCTAAAGGGGAACAGAAGATTGGGACCACAAGATCAACCACTCTATTCCCCTAAGAAAAAAGAGTATGGGACTAGAATTTCATCTGCTTTATAAAGAATGCTTGTATTCTTAGTTTCAAGACGTTGTTATGCCTTTAAAAATAAGGAGTGTGCTAGGCTTGCTCCCTCTCTACCAAATGTTAGTTACCCAAAAGACCACTTCGGAGAATGAATAGCAAATAAGTTTGATAATCAAAGCAGATAGCAAATAGAATTCAGAGAAGTTATATAGATTAGAATATGCCAGGCAAGAATGCAGAGTGAATGAGTTCTCCCACTAGGAATAACACATCCTAGTTAAACTGAGAGAGAGGCCCCACTGTCACCCAAGGGAAAATTTCCCAAAGTCTCTAGGGAGGCAAGCTGCCAATGAGGGTAAGTCATGGTGCCAGCTCCTCTACATATGTGCTGCTTTCCACAGTTTTTTGTTGTTGTTGTTGTTTTCTTCCTCCCTCCCCACCCCCCAATAGTGATCTCTCCCTGGAGAGAATTTGGAACCACATATGTCCTCCCTCAAAGCCAGAAGCAAGATAAAATTCTCTCTTCTTCCAAACTTTCACCAACTTTGTCCCTCATACAGGCATGTAATGTTAAGTAATTATTCTGTCCATCAGTTAGGAGAGTATTATGCAAATACAACAAGTTTGAATCCTGGCTTACATCTGCATTTGATTACATAGATGACATCAAGCTATGTTTCTCCACAGAAAAACATACTAAACAGTTATTTTACTTCATGGAAAGTTTCTCCAGTGATAGCAAAATGTCATTTGGACTGGATAAGTTTAAAATTATTCATTTGCAATAAGGAAGAAAAGAGAATGAAGGCTTCAAGCTTGAATCTAAAAGTCAAATTGATGTTGTCTCCTTTAGGAAGACACATTGAACACAAAGTCAACAAGAAGAAATTTGAGGTTTAGTATGTTCAGAGATTGACTGACATCCTAAAGTCAAGGCATAATGGGATTGATACATATAAAGCAGCTCACATTTATACAATAACAGTCTTAATATATACTTTGGACATACAAAAATGGAGAATGAATCAAGGTGTCCAAACAAAATTTTATACAATGTTAAGAAAACCCAAGCTCAATACAGCTATAGAAATATTGATACTTTTCCATCAAAAAGAAGAAAAAGAATTGATAGATGTTCTCAGAGAACAGAACAAACAAGTTAGAAGTTTGTAGAAATATTTTGAGAACAAACAGACCTCACTTCACAAGCAGTAGTAAAAGTTGAGAGCAGATATATGGCACTTGTTCATATGGCATAAAATGTGCCAATGTAACCAAAAATAGTTTATATCCAGATAGATCTTATGAAACAGTTAAGACAAATCAAAAGGTACTCCATGGGCAATATCCACATGAACCTAACGATGCGTCAACAAAGAAGCATAAAATAAATCACTGTTGCACAGATTATATCATGGAAACATAAGGGTTTGTGATGGCAGTTCAGGATCAGGTGGTCACCTTGCCACCAGAAATTACATAAAAGCTGCCTTAAGGAGGCTGAATGTATTTATTGATGAAAACTAGATAATATAGTGGTGAAAACTGCACAACATATCACTGCAGGTTGCAAAAGTTTAGCATCTACTAAGTGCTTAGAAAGACACCATCAAATGGTTTATCTTTAAAAATGAATACTAACAACAGCCAACAAATCCTCATGAGACAAATACAAATCCCCAAACCATTGTGGAAATACAACAAATAAAATGTATTGGGACTGGAGCATCATGACAGACAGAATTATTAACCACAATTTCTTGAATGTATTTATCTAGAAAAATTTTTTCCAATTTATTTATTTTGAGTTCTCAAAATTTATTTCCACAAGATTTTGAGTGACAAATTTTTCTCCTCGTCTTTCCTCTACCCCCCCCCAAATAATGAGCCTCCTGAATACCCCTTCCCCCAATCTGTTCTCTCTTATATCCTCCCCCATCCTGCCCCAACGTTCTAATAGGACAAGATGGATTTCTATACCCCAGTGCCTGTATATCTTATTAATTTGTCTTTAAAACTTCAAGTTCCAGATCCTTTCCCTTCTTCCCTCCTCACTCACCCCCACTGGGAAGATAAGCAAATCAATATAGATTGCACATGTAGTTATATTGTGAAAGACTAACTATATTTTCCTCCATCCTATCCTGCCCCCCACTTATTCTATTTTCTCCTTTGACCCTATCCCTTTTGAAAAATGTTTGCTTCTAACTAAGCTCTCCCCCAATCTGCCCTCCCTTTTGTCATCCACCCTCTTATCCCCTACCTCGCTATTTTCCTGTAGGTTAAGATACCCAATTGAGTGTGTATGTTATTCCCTTCTTAAGCCAAATTCAAGGAGAGTAAGGTTGTCCCTTTCCCTTTCACCTTCCTGCTCTTCCCCTCCATTGTAACAGTTTTCTCTTGCCTCTTTTATATGAGATAATTTGCCCTAATCTAACTCTCCCTTTCTCCTTCTCCCAATAAATTCCTCTATCACCTCTGAAATTTTATTTTTTAGATATCATCCCTTCTTATTCAACTCATCCTGTGCCCTCTCTCTGTGTATACATGAACATACATATGGCCACACTCACATATATATATATTGATATATACATACACCTTCCTATATATACATATATATGTATGTATACATATATACATATATGTTCCCTTCAACTAATCCTCATACTGAGAAAAGTCATATGACTTACAATTATCATTTTTCCATGTAGGAATGTAAATAGTTCAATGTTAATACATTCCTTATGATTTCTTTTTCCTGTTTACCTTCTCATGCTTCTCTTGCTTCTTGTATTTGAAAGTTAAATTTTCTGTTAAGCTCTGTTTTTTTCATTAAGAATGCTTGAAAAAATCCTCTATTTCATTGAATGACCATATTTTCCTCTGAAGCATTATACTCAGTTTTGCTGGGTAGGTGATTCTTGGTTTTAATCTTAGCTCTTTTGACCTTTGGAATATCATATTCCAAGCCTTTTGATCCCTTAATGTAGAAGCTGCTAGGTCTTGTGTTATCCTGATTGTGTTTCCACAGTACTCAAATTGTTTCTTCCTGACTGCTTGCAGAATTTTCTCCTTGACCTGGAAACTCTGGAATTTGGCTACAATATTCCTAGGAGTTTTCTTTTTGCAATCTTTTTCAAGAAGCAATTCGTGAATTCTTTCAATTTCTATTTTGTCCTCTGGTTCCAGAATATCAGTGCAATTTTGCTTGACAATTTCTTGAAAGATGGTGTATAGGTACTTTTTTGATCATGGCTTTCAAGTAGTCCAATAATTTTTAAATTATCTCTCCTAGATCTATTTTCCGGGTCAGTGGTTTTTCCAATGAGATATTTGACATTGCCTTCTATTTTGTCATTTGTTTGGATGTGTTTTATGGTATCTTGATTTCTCATAAAGTCATTAGCTTCCAATTGCTCCAATTTAATTTTGAAGGAGTTATTCTCTTCAGGAAATTTTTGAACTTCCTTTTCCATCTGGCAAATTTGGCTTTTTAAGGCATTCTTCTCCTCATTGGCTTTTTGGGCCTCTTTCGCCATTTGAGTTAGTCTATTTTTTAAGGTGTTATTTTCTTCAGTGTATTTTTGGGTCTCCTTTAGCAGGCTGTTGACCTGCTTTTCATGATTTTCCTGCATCATTCTCATTTCTCTTCCTAATTTTTCCTCCATTCCACTTACTTGATTTTCAAAATCCTTCTTGAGCTCCTCCATGGCCTGTAACCAATTCATATTTTTCTTGGAGGCTTTTGATGCCACAGTTCTGACTGTGTTGTCTTCCTCCTGTTCCATGCTTTGATCCTTTTTGTCCCCAAAAAAGGATTCTATGGTCTGTTTGTGCTTCCTGTGCTTGCTCATATTGCCAGCCAATTACTTGATGTTTGAGCTCTTTGCCATGGTAGAACTCTGCTTCCAGAATGGAGAGAGCTTTGTCCCAAATTTCTGGGGTTTTTGCAGCTGCCAGAGCTATTAGGAGGGTGCCATATCTACAGCCCCCACAAGCTCTGGCTCACTGGTCACACATCCCAAGACCACGATCCAGATCCAAGCAGATTAAAGCAAGAGTGATTACCCTCTGAATGGTCACTTGGTCCCCCTACAATCTGCAGGCCAGGAGCTCCTGAGGCAGCCATGTGGTGCAGCCACTGCACCTCATCGCTTCTTGCCCCAAGGGCAGGAGCCAGACCATGCTCTTCCATCTGACTCTGTTCCAACAGAGTTCCACACTGACCTTTCACTTTGACATTTATGGGTTGAGAAGTCTAGAAGCTGCCACAGATGCTGGTTATTCAGTCCACTGAAGTCAGCTCTGGCCACCCTGCTGGTTGGGGCTGCCCTGAGGTTGGAATCGCACGGCTCCTGTGGGACTGCACTAGGCTCCCAGTATGCTGCAATAGACCTTTCCTGTTGCCCTGCCAGGCTGTCTTCAGCAGGAGATTTGTTTGTCTCTGTCACTTTATGGGTTCTGTAGCTTTAGAATTTGTTTAGAGTCATTTTTTTACAGGTATTGGAATTTTTTGGAGCCAGAGTCCATGCCAAGTTTGTGCTTCTACTCCGCCCTTGATAATTTCTTGAAAGATGGTATCTAGGCTCTTTTTCTTTGATCATGGCTTTCAGATAGACAAATAATTTTTAAATTATCCCTCCTGGATCTATTTTCCAGGTCAGTGGTTTTTCCAGTGAGTTATTTCACATTGCCTTCTATTCTTTCATTTGTTTGGATCTGTTTTATAGTATCTTGATTTCTCATTAAGTCATTAGCTTCCTCCAATCTAATTTTGAAGGAATTATTTTCTTCAGTGAGTTTTTGAAATTTCTTTTCCATCTGGGCAAATTCAGCTTTTTAAAGCATTCTTTACCTCATCGTCTTTTTGGACCTCTTTTGCCATTTGAGTTAGTCTATTTTTAAGTTCTTATTTCCTTCAGGGTATTTTTTTGGGTCTCCTTTAGCAGGCTGTTGACTCTCTTTTCATGATTTTCTTGCATCATTCTCATTTCTCTTCCCAATTTTTCCTCCACTTCTCTTACTTGATTTTCAAAATCCTTCTTGAGCTCCTCCATGACTTCTAAACAGTTTATATTTTTCTTCAAAGCTTTTGGTGCAGGAGTTCTGACTTTGTTGTCTTCCTCCTGTTCCATGCTTTGATCCTTTTTGTCCCCAAAAAAGGATTCTATGGTCTGTTTGTGCTTCCTGTGCTTGCTCATCTTGCCAGTCAATTACTTTACTTTTGAGCTCTTTGCCATGGTAGAACTCTGCTTCTAGAGTGTTGTGAGCTATGTCCCAAATCGCTGGGGTTTTTTCAGCTGCTGGAGCTATGAGAAGGGTACCTTCTCTACTGCCTCCACAAGCTCTGGCACACTGGCCACACACCCCAGGGCCACCATCCAAGACCATGATCCAGATCCAGGGAGGTCAAAGCAAGAGCAGTTACCTTCTAAATGGTTGCTTGGTCCCCCTACAATCTATAGGCCAGGAGCTCTGGAGACAGCCACACAGCAGTAGCTGCAGCTGCTGTGCTTCTGCCATCTCTTGCCCTAGGGGCAGGGGCCAGACCACACTCTTCTGTCACCCAGTTCCAACAGAGTTCCCCACTGACCTTTTACTTTCTTTTTGGAGTTTATGGGTTGAGAAGTCTGGAAAGCACCATAGCAGCTGGTGATTCACTCTCAGGAAGTCTGCTCCAGCATCTGTGCAGCTTGTCGGGGCCGCCCTGGGGTTCACGTGGGACTGCACTTGGCTCCAAGCTTGGTGTGATAGATCCTTCTTGTTGGCCTGACAGGCTGCCTTCAGCAGGAGATTTGTTTCTTTCTGTCACTTGTGGGTTTTGTAGCTCTAAAATTTGTCTAGAGTTATTTTTTACAGATATTATAAGCAGTTAGAGTGGGAGCTCACGCCAAGTCTGTGCTTCTACTCCGCCATCTTGGTTCCACTTAGAAAATATTTTTAAAAAATCGTTTAAATAGATGTCTTTATAATTATAATCACCAAAACACATGGCATGAAGACATTCAAAATATGGAAGCTTAGTAGAAAAAAAAATCAAGCCAGGTATTCCAATGGTGCTTTTAGTGAGTTTATAGAAGACGAGCTTACATCTCAATATTCTTATTTCATTATGAAATGCATTTTACCTACCTTTGCAATAGTCTGCAAGATAATATATGAAAATAATAGCAAAACAGAAATTCGTTCTTTAGTCATTTCTATCTGAATCCTATCACAAAAATGAGAAAAAGATAATGCTGATGACACTAATGATAGGAAAAAAATAGATAACATGTATACTCCATTGCACTACCTCATACTGCAGAAAGCAGCTTACTTCTGAATGTAACCTATGAAATAGCTAACATTCAAGAATGGAATCAAAAGACCCCCTCTGAGTGACATTCACATGAACTCATACAACAACATATGAGCAACAAAGCATTAAACCAATGACTGAGTTAATGGAAAATAATAAAACTTGAACTTAGTAGACAATGCAAAAATAAGCCTCATTTTAGCAACCAATGCAGATTATGGAAAGAAACAATAGAAATTGTCTGACATATGACTGTAGCCTACAGATTTTAGCACTTATCAAATGTTTATCAAGACATGACAATATTGATTAGAATTATACTTTAAAAAGTTGCCATCTTCAATTTAGATGTGAAGGCTGATACTATATACAAATTAGGGGAGCAAGGAATAGTTTATCTATCATATTTATGGAGAATGGAGGACCTAACAAGAGATAGAGATCATTATGAGATACAAAATGGACAATTTTGATTATATTAAATTGAAAAGTTTTTGCATAAACAAAACCAATGCAACCAAGATTAGGAGGGAAGCAGAAAACTGGGAAAGAATTTTTACAACTAGTATCTCTGATAAAGGCCTCATTTCTAATATATATAGAGAGAGAACTGAGTCAAATTTACAAGAATACATGTCATTCCCCAGTTGATAAATGGTCAAAGGATATGAACAGGAAGTTTTCAGAGGAAGAAATTAAAGCTATATAGAGTGATATGAAAAAAATGCTCTAAATCACTACGGATTAGAGAAATACAAATCAAAACAACTCTGAGGTACCACATAACATGACAAAACTCAGAAATGATAAATGTTGGAGAAGATGTGGGAAAGTTGGAACACTAATCCATCGTTGGTGGAGCTGTGAACTCATCCAACCATTCTGGAGAGCATTTTGGAACTATGCCCATAGGGTCATAAAAATGTGCATACCCTTAAACCCAGCAATACCACTTCTAGGGCTGTATCCCAAAGAGATCATAAAAATGGAGAAAGGATCTATATGTACAAAAAATATTTATAGCAGTTCTTTTTATAGTGGCTAAGAACTGGAAATTGAGGGGATGCCCATCAATTGGGGAATGGCTGAACAAGTTGTGGTATATGAATGTAATGGAATACTATCGTGCTATAGGAAATGATGAATAAGCAGACTTCAGAAAAACCTGGAAAGATTTATATGAACTGACACTGAGTTAAGTGAGCAGAACCAGGAGAACATTGTACACAGTAACAGCCACAGTGTGTGATGACTGATTTTTATAGATTTAGCTCTTCTTGGCAATGCAAGGACCTAAAACAATTCCAAAGGATTCATGATGGAAAATGCCATCCACATCGACAGAAAGAACTATCGCATCAGAATGAAGAGCAAAGCAAACTGTTTTCCTTTTTGTTTTGTTTTGTTTTTCTTTCTCATAGTTTCTTCAATTTTTTATAATTCTTGTATACAACATGACTATTGTGAAAATGTGTTTAATAGGAATGCATGTATAGATTCAACATCAGATTGCATCCCATCTTGGGGAGGGAGGTGGGAGGGAGAAGGAGAAAATTTTAAACTTAAGGAAGTGAATAATGAAAACTAAAAATTAATTAATTAATTAAAAAGTTGCCATCTTTCAGGGGCTTACAGATGAGAAATGCACATGCTGCAGATATAGACTTAACAATCCTTAGAATTCAACCAGTTGGGAGCCAAGATGGCAGCATAGAAGCATCAAGCTCCTGCTGCTCCCACATAGCTATCTCAAATACCCATAAAATATGACTCTAAACAAATTTTAGTGCTCCAAAACTCACAAAACACATCTCCCACTGAAGGCAGCTCAGCAGGAATGGCTCATCGCAGCACTCTGGGAGCAGAAACCATCCCAGCCTGAAACAGCAGCTTGGCCCTGGGACAGCCAGGACCAGCCACAGCTGGAGGCTTCAGGAGAGGGGATAAGTGGCAGCTGTGGCAGTTTCCAGAATTATCAAGCCATTAGAAACAAGGACAAAGTGAAAGCTCAATGGAACTCACCTAAATTTGGTGGAGAAAAGCAATCAGGCCAAACTGCCTCCAGGGCAAGGAAGTGGCAGAAGTGGCAGCCCTGCAGCCACCTCCATGTGGCTGCTTCAGAGCTCCTGGCCTGCAGACTGCAGAGGCCAAGTGATTGTTCAGAGGCTAAGTGCTCTTGCATTGAGCAGCCTAGATCTGGATCGTGGTCTTGGGTGGTGGTCCTGGGATGCATTTTCAGTGACCCAAAACTGGTAAGGGCTGCAAAAAAACCAGCAGCCTCCCAATAGCTCCAGCAGCTGCAAAAACCTCAGCAATTTGGGACAGAGCTTTCCCCTCTGGAAGCAGAGTTACAGAGAGCTGAAAAATCAAGTAATTGACTGGCCAACATGAGCAGGCAAAGGAAGCAAAGTAAGAACAGCAACCGCACTCTAGATTCCTTCTTTGGAGACAAAAAAGATCAAAGCATGGAATGGGAGGAAGACAACACAGTCGGAACTCCCACACCAAAAGCTTCCAAGAAACATGAAGACTTCCTACAAGCCATAGATCACCTTAGGAAGGATTTTGAAAACCAAATAAGAGAAGTGGAGGAAAATTTGGAAAGAGAAATGAGAATGATGCAAGAAAATCATGAAAAGAGAGTCAACAACCTGACTGAAGAAAATAACACCTTTAAAAATAGATGAACTCAAATGACAAAAGAGGTCCAAAAAGCCAATGAGGAGAAGAATGCCTTAAAAAGTTGAATTTGCCGGATGGAAAAAGAATCTCAAAAGTTTTCTGAAGAGAATAATTCCTTCAGAATAAGAGTGGAACAAATGGAAGCAAATGACTTTATGAGAAATCAAGATACTATTAAACAG
>CM053580.1:159278818-159330165 GCA_028627135.1 Pseudochirops cupreus
TTAAAACTAAGAATCACCTACCCGGCAAAACTGAGTATAATGTTCCAGGGGGAAATATGGTCATTCAGTGAGGTGGAGGACTTTCAAACATTCTTGCTGAAAAAACCAGAACTGAAAAGAAAATTTGATACTCAAATACAAGAAGCATGAGAAGGTAAACATGGAAAAGAAATCATAAGGAACTTATCAAAGTTGAACTATTTACATGCCAACATGGAAAAATAATAATTCTAACTTATGAAACTTTTCTCAGTATGAGGATAGGTGAAGGGAATACAAATGTATATATATGTATGCATATACATATGTCTATATAGGAGGGTTTATATATGCATATGAACACATATCTGAGTGTGTATGTATGTGAGTACATAGAGGGCACAAGATCAATTGAATAGGAAGGGACGATCCTCTATAAGGTGAAATTCTGAGGTGGGAGAGGATTAGAATAAGAGGAGACAGGGAGAGACAGAATGGGGCTAATCATCTCATATAGAAGAGGCAAGGGATAATTGTTACAATGGAGGGGAAGAACAGGAAGGTAAAAGGGAAGGGGTCAACCTTACTCCCATTGAATTTGGCTTAGAGAAGGAATGACATAATCTCTAAACTGGGTATCTTGCCACACAGGAGAGTAGGGGGGGATGGGGATGAGAGGTGGGGATGATGGAGGTGAGGGCAAGGAGAGGGAGAGGGTTGCTGGAAGTACACACTTCTGCAAAGGGACAGGGACAGAGTAGAGAATAGAATGGGGGGTGGCAGGATAGGACAGAGGGACATATAATCAGTCTCTCACAATATGCCCACTGTGGAGATGTTCTGTGTAATTATACATGTACAGCCTGTATTTAATTGTTTGTCCTTCCAGTGGGGAGTGAGTGACAAGGGAGGAAGGGAAAGAATCTAGAATTTAAAGTTCTATAATCAAATGTTAAAAATATGTATGTATACATTATTATTATTAACTACATCCAACTGGGAATTAAAATACACAGGCACTGTGGTAGGGAGATACATCCTGCCCTACCAGAAATTCAGAGGGGCGATAGGGAAGACATAGGAGGGGGTAGATTCAGAGAGGGGTTATACACTGGTATGGCTGTTTTGAGGTGGTGGGTAGGGGAAAGATGGGGAGAAAATTTGTCACTTGAAATCTCGTGGAAATGAATGATGTAAACAAGAAAATAAATAAATTTATTTATTAAAAAAAAAGAATTCAACCATTTGAGTGTACTAGAACTGGAATATTATTAAAAACTAAACTATTGCCCACAATTACCTTGGATATAGTACTGATCCATAAAAACTTAAGAATAACATTTGTAATAGATATTGTCCTACCAAATACCCATAACTTCTATGTTCCCTGGTGCAAAAAGTTTCAAAATAGAAAGATTTAACAGGAAAAAAAGTCAAATTCATGAGGGAATGCTATGAGTACTTATCATACCCATCATCTCATCTGCTATGGAAGTAGTACCAAGAATGCTTTCAGTGACCCTTCAGAGAATGAATTTATATCTTAATACTTCCTAAAATAACTGCAAAAATAGTTTGTCTATCTATATATCCATCCACACAATATTAAATATAAAAGAAAAATAAAGAGCATAATGACTTGTACCAGGAAGATTTCTATCTGAACTCCATCAAACAAAACGAGAACAATGATTTTTCTATATAAAGACTTTTTAAGCACTTTAGATCTAGCAAGACACTTTACATACATTTTTATCCATTTGATTACCAACAACCTTGTGAAATCAGTGCTATAGATACAATTCTTCCCATCTTACAGAGGACAGAATAAAAAGCTTAATGAAAGTTAAATGTATTGCTATGATCCTACAGCTAATAAATGTCTCAGGTAGGATTTGAATCCAAGTTTTCATAACTCCAAGTTTAGCATCATATTAATCATAACATGTTATAAATAGCAGCTAGGTTTAGCCAGTGAGGCTCAAGGAAGACAATCCAAACTTTTCTCATTTAATATGAGTGACTGTCAACATGGAAAAAAAGAAACCACTAAATAATTGCTAACCCATCTGAGAAAACTAAAGTAGGTACAAAGTTCATGTTTGTGCATACATCTGGGCAATGTTTTCTAACTCTCTGATAAGGCCCCAAATGTTTCACATCTTTCAAGTAGGCAAAGCCTGCTACAACTTTGGAAGATTTTATGAATCATGATTCATATTGTATGATTATGAAACTGATCTTACTAGCAGTTATCTGCTCCTGGAATTCTAATGTGCATCAGTTTTGAAGGCTGAGTCCCACATCTGCTAAAGCAAACCCTAGTAGAGTGCCACCATGACAGGCCCTTTCTAGAACCTTTTTTCCATTGGTCCCATTGTCCACTACTTCTGGTTTCAGTGTCTCTAGTCCTTACTCACTGGGGCTTCCCACTTGCCTTCATCCAATGAATATAAATCTGAAAAGGCATGATTTTGTGGGAACAATCATAACAGCAGTACACATTTAGGCAATCCTTTAAGATTCACAAAGCACCTTACATATACTAGTTCATTTGATCCTCACAACAACTCTGTGATGTAGGTGCTATTATTATGCCCAGTTGTGAGGAGGGTTGTAGCTGCAACCACACTGGCATATGCAGGATGGCTGCTACCACAAGTTCTTGGATGTGCTTTATTAGGAAAGATAGCTGTTTAAGTGGTCAACAATCTTTTTTAATTACATTCACCAGTTCAGGGGGGAAAAGTCAGCACCCTGAACTTCAGAGAAAATATAAACAGAGAAAATACAAGCAGAGAAATAAAGAGCAACAGACAGGGCTCTGACTGCCTGAATCAACTATACACTTTATATACATCCCTGGTTCCTGACAGCCTTTTACATCTGAGCAGTCAGGGAGCTCTGAACATATGGCCACTTAGAATCTCAACCAGAATCACAAGATCCTCCTCATAAGAGAGCCCCCAAAGCAAAATACCAACTCAGAGTATATATATATATACTTCTCAGAGCCAGAAGGCATCACAACCCTCAGGGACTCAGTGCCTAATTAGAAAGTAGCAAAAGATATGACAGCCTTCCTAGAAGCAAACCTCCCCTAAGCAAGCTTCCCTTAATGGACTCCACTTGAGGCCTATTAATGGGCAGGGAAGATCTTAAGTCCCATTAACATTACAAGAGGAGTTGGACCAAATCATTTTTTTTTCCCCCACAAACAGGGCTTTTATTAGTGTGCTGAGAAGGGGGCAGGGAATCACCAAGGAATCAGCCAAATTTCAGGAATCACCCCCCTGCCCCGGCCTTATCCCTTTCATTCTCAAAGCATCCTGTCAGAAGGGAGGGTGGGAGGATGTGCTCCCTGGCTGTGTCCAGGGCTGGCCCACTTTGGGAAAGGGGAACAGCCAGTCTGGACAACACAGCTAGAGTTCCTGGATGTCCACGAGAAGAGCATGTGCCTCACATGTTGGCTCGCTCCCGTTGCAACCTAGAGTTGTAGGCTCGAGACACTGTATTCCAGGCGTCCATGTATCGATCCATGCACATCGCAATGCACTTCTGCTCGGAGTTATCCAAGGAGCTGCCGGGCTTCCCAATGCACTTCCGGAAACACTTGTTGGTCATCCTCTGCAGCAGCTCCTGCGCGTTGCCCACGGCAATCTGCACCTTCACTTGCTCCATGATAAGCCCTGGGTCCAGCTTCCCGCCGCCGGCTCCCGCCGCACCCCCGAACTCCGAGCCGAAGCTGCCCTCCATAGCCCCCAAGCAAAGTCACCCGGGCGCCGCCACTGCTGCCGCAGGCACTGACCCGTACCCACACCGGAAGTCGGCTGACCAAATCATTTTTATCCATGTAGGATATACCTAGCGAGGAAAGTGCCACTACTAGAAGAGGTTACCACATCTTCTGCAAGTTAGTTTTAGAGAGTTCCCTGGGTTACATAGCCATGTGCCAGGGGAAAGACTTGAAGCCAGGACTTAATGATTTTGAAACTAGCTTTCTATTCATGATACCATGGTGCCTCCAGATGGCACTGAGGGTCAGAAAGATTAAGTGGTTCATCTTAGGTTACACAGCTAGAATGTGTCTCCAATGTGATTCAAATCCAAGTTTTTCCTCATAGATACAACACCTGACTAATAGATATAACACTGCACCGCTACAGCTCATAGGTTCTTAATCTGTTTTGCATCATGGACCCCTTTGGTAATCTGGTGAAACCTAGGTACTCCTCAAAATGATGTTTTTAAATAACTAAAAAAAATCATTACATTTCAGTTGGAAGTTGGTAAAAATTAAAATGTAATTTTTTCCCCCTAAGTCCACTCTGTATCCCTGAAATCTATCCATAGACCTCATTCATGGACTGAAGATTAAGAATCCTTGCAACAGGAAAATAATACTTTTGGACTATGCCCTGTTTTAAAAAAAAGTCACTTGATCACAAATTATAATTGCCTGCAGACATATTTTTTAATGCAAAAAGAATTCCATGGTTTTATTTTTATATTTGCAAGATAACATTCATTTCTTCCCAACATTTGCCTGTGGTTCAAACGGTTAAAATTCCACCTCCTGGAATTTTCCTTTCTGTGGGTGGAATGAAAAGCAGCTCAGGTTGCAGAACATTCTTTAGCCTTTGAATGTGTTTTGATCTCCTGGCTTTTGGGAAGGTCCAGGAAAGTACCTACTACTATATGCACTGTTTTGTTTTGTTTTTGGTTTGGTTTGGGTTTTTTTTTTTTTTTACTCTCTTGGACTAGATACTAGTCAGTAAAAGAGTAAAGGTGATGAGAAAGGAAGAGTCCTCGGCTGCAGTTCATCTTTCAAGTTATCATTTGATAGAGGAGGAAGGTTGCCATGTTAAAGCAGAAACATTATGCTGTGCTATAATGTAGAAATATTAGGTGGTAATGATAGAAAAGGGGAAAGGGAACAAGTATTTATTATGTGCCAGGCAATTTCCTAATTACTTTACAAACACTACGTTATTTGATCTTCACAACAGTCTTGTGATAAATGTGCTATTATGATCCCCATTTCACAACTGAGGAAACTGAGGCAGACTGATTTTAAGTGATTTGCCCAGAATTACACAGCTGGTGAGTATCTGAAATAGGATTTGAACTTAGGTCTCATTGACTCCAGGTAAAGCTAATTATCTACTGCATTACCTAATTATTACCTAATAATAATGTCTTGAACATTAAATATGAAAATCCTAAGCTCTGTGTGACTTCTAGGCCCTATCCTCTCCCTGAATTTAATTCAAGTTTGTCTGACTGGAGCTGAACAGCTCTGACTCCTACTCCTTTCTAAAAGCAAGAAATTATAGGAGAAAACCTCAAGTTTGTCACAAAAGTGTCATACTTTGACTTTTTTTTTTTAAAAAGGCAAAAAGATGGAGAAGTTCAGGATTTAAAATGCAGGTTTTCCTGATAATTTACTTGATAGATCAACAGCAACCACTGAACTTGCCTTCCTAAAACTTTTCATCAAAAAACTAGAGTGAGAGCAAAAGTCTTTGCTGGCTAAGACATGATTATACTGTTTGGAAAAATATTTCCCCAGTATTAGAACAAAAAGAATCTGTTCATTTTCTTTCTGCCACATTGGAGTCATTGATTTGTTGCATGGGTGAGTTCAGGTAGACTTGTTGCCTCCTCTGCAGGGAGGTAGTTATCCCTTTAATTCTCAGTTGATATGAGTCAGACCTTATACATTCTTGCATATATAATTATTAATAATAATAATAGCTATTATATGTAATTATAATATTTTTTACACTTATATGGATTTTTCTGCCTAATTAGCAAAGTACTTAGAATCATAAGATGATAAATTTAGAGCTAGAAGTCATTTTAGAAGTTAGCATAGTCCAGTCCCTACATTTTACAAAGAAAGAAAGTTAAGTTTCTAAGATCACACTATTTGTTAATAGTAGTCATGATTCAAACCTAGGTCACAGGATCATGGATTTAGAGTTGGAAGAGATCTTAGTAGCGGTCATCTAGTCTCATTCCATCATTTTACAGATGAAGAAAGTGAAGCTCAAAGATTCTCAATGAGCTGTCCAAGGTCTCAGAAGTGTTAAGTTTCAGTTAAGAATTCAGATCCTCTGAATTCAAATCCAGTGCTCTTTTATTTCCATCAAAAAAGATTAAATGCCTCCTCACATGCAACAATTATTGGAATGTGAGTGTAATCTTATTGTCACATCTTTTATACCATTGATCACTAAGGTTGATTTGATTTATTTGGCTATATAGGTCCATGTTCCCTTCCTCCCTCTACTTCATATGTATCCCTCCTAAAGGTTAAAGAGAGACAGGGGTCTTTGGTAAAGGATATATGAATAGTTGGACTTGGGGCAGCTAGGTGGCATAGTGAGTAGAGCACTGGCCCTGGAGTCAGGAGGACCTGAGTTCAAATCTGGCCTCAGACACTTAACATTTACTAGCCATGTGACCTTGGGCAAGTCACTTAGCCCTAATTGCTCTGCCCTCTCCCCTCCAAAAAGCAAAAAAAAAAAATAGTTGGACTCTCCGAATGCCCATAAAAAGGAGGGAAAGGACAAAGGAGAAGTTCTTGCCCAAGGCATGTCCCCAAGGGGGACAGAGAACATCATATAGACTCCTAGGCTGTTACAGCTGAAGGAGACATTTTAGATCATCTAATTCAACCCCCATATCCTATAGATGAAAAAATTAAGACACAGAAAAGGAAATTTGCTTGCCCAATAGACTGGCAATTATCAGTGGAATGGTTACTGGATAACAGATTTTAATGTGTCTTGAAAGGCATCCAGGATACACCAAGCAAGGCTATAGGGTGGATTGCTTACAATCAGAGGGTGTGAATAGGTCTCTGTTATCAGTTTCTAGGTTTTCTCCAAGATAGTAATGGAGCAATTGCCTCCACTCCTTTAAAAGATTATAACACTTTATTATAATCAATCATATCAAAGGTCGCTAAGAGACCCTAAAAATATTAGTGTGGGGCGCTATGCAGTAAAAGGCAACTTTTGCCGAAAAGATCAGTGTAGAACTACAGTTGGCTTAAAGAAACAAAACAGAAGATGACATCTCTCAGATATAAAGTTTATAAAAGCATTTTTCCCCACAAAATTTCCCCCACAATCATCCTGGGAGATAAATAGTACCAATATTTTTATTATCTCCATTCTACGGATGAGGAAAGTGAGACCCAGAGAGGTTAAATCCTAAGCTGAGGGTTACCTAAATATTAAATGTCAGTGTCTAGACTTTAACTTGTGTTTATTGCTTCCAAGGACAGTTTTATTTCCACTATTCCATCATGACCACATGATAATAGCTCACATTTATGTAACTCTTTAAGATTTACAAAGTGCTTTTCTCACAACTCTAGTATAAACACAGCCATTTTGCAAATGAGGCAAAAGCTCATGAAGATGAAGATGCCTTTCCCAAGTTCCTGCAATGAAGAGAAGAACTAGGATTGGAATCTAAGACCTCTAGCTTTGAGACAAATGTGCTTTCCATAATATTACTTTGTCTCCTAAAAGAAGGAAAGAAATTAGACATTTCTAAAGGAAACCACACTCTTACCATAAGTGTCTCCAATAAGACACTCAACAAAATGAAATTTTGAGGGAAGACAGTATTTGAACACTATTCTCAAGAGATCACAGAATCACAGAATTTTTGAGTTGTAGAAGGTATCCAGCACCCATCTAGAGGCCAGTACATATCCCATTAGAAGATTAGCACCTTTCTCCCAGGGTTATTGTAAAGATTAAATGAGATCATATTTGTGAAGCCCTTTACAAACCTTTAAGTGTTATATAATGCTAGCTATCCTCATAACTACCACTACCATCATCACCACCACCACCACCATCATCATCATTCCCACCAACATCATCATCACCACCATCATCACCATCACCACCATCACCACCACCATCACCATCATGCCACCATCATCACCACCACCACCACAACCACCACCACCATCATCATCATCAACATACTGACAAGTCATCATCCAGTCTCTGCCTGAAGACCTCTAGTGAGGAGCCAGCCCAGTCTACTTTTGGACAACACTAGTTGCTAGGAAGGTTTTTCCTAACATCAAGTCTATGTTTGCCTCATCACAACTTCTACTCATTGGAGTTATGTAATGAGAAATGAAGACTGAAGCAGTATAGTCAGATAGAATCAGGAAAATCTCTTTGAATCCTGCCCCAGGCACCTACCAGTCATTTAACCTCTCAGTTTCAGTCTCTTCATCTGAAAAAACGGGAATAATAATGGCTTACAGAGTAAGTTTTAAGGGTTATATGAGATAATCTGTGTAAAATATTTTGCAAAACTTAAAGCACTATAAAATTGTAATTATTAGTAGTAATTGATGTCAGGACAAAGGAAAAAATTTCCAAATTATTGGAGTTGTCCAAAAGATAATTGTATGATGGTTTTGATTTTGCTACGGCTTCTTGGAGCCAACTGCTAAGGTAAAAACTTCCCCACAGTCTCTAAAGGCCGTTCTTGGATTTCACAATTTCTAACTTCTTGCTAATACCACTCCTTAAAGACCAGGTGTAGTGCCAATGCAACATTCACAGAGCCAATGGCAACTGTGAATATGCCGGCATAGTTCTCAATTGAAAAATATAGCAGACTCTCCATAGAGAAGACAGAAGCAAAACATTTTTCAGACACCAGAAAACTGAATCCATCAGAGCAATAAAGGAGTTAATACACCATAGCACAGCAGGGAGCCACACCATCCTTTAGCCTTCCTGCAAACAAACACTCACAAGCCTAGCTGTCTCCTTGGGTGGTCCTCTCCTCCCTCCAGCTCTAACTGCTCTGACTCCCAGCTTCCTGTGGGCTCTGCTCCACACTTCAGCAAACTCCACCCATCCCAAGCTCTATGTGATTACATTTGGCCTATTAAGGGGCAGGGAAGATCTTCAAATTCCCATTACCATCACACCAGGGTTTTCTTTTCTTTCTAGACTGTGATCTTGGGATCATTCTTTCTTTGTCCAGTATTCCACCTCAGCTGTGGGATGCTCACATGACACATACCAGTTAAGGCATGCCTTCACTGAAGATAATAATAATAGCTAATGTTTAGATTACATTTTAAGGTTTGCAAAGTACTTTATAAATATTCTCATTTGATCCTCACAATAGCCCTGGGAGGTAAGTGCTATTATTATCCCCATTTCACAAATGAAGATAGTGAGATAAACAGAGTTGAAGTTATTTAGTGTCTGAAGCTAGATTTGAACTCAGGTCTTCCTGACCTAAGGTCCAGGTAAACACTGAACTACCTACCTGGTTTTCTCTAAGTGGCAAATTTTTTCAGTCACATTGGAAAGATAAAATCTCCTGGGCTAAATGACATGTGCTTAATGTGTCATTAAGTCTAATTTAACTTGGTTTAACACAATGTTGAAACTTATAGTTCTTTCTCCGCATCAGTTCTGAGTCCCATTCTTACTTTTATCCATAGTGTAGGATGAAACCTTTAATCAATCCCAGTGCTCAGCACACAGTAAGTGCTTAATAAATGCTTTTTTTTCATTTATTCATTCATTCCATAATTATAATCCCACTCCTGCCCCAAGCCTGGGGCAGTTCCGTGAAGGACAGTCTCTGAAGGATGTTATACTAGCATTTATTAAGTGTTTTACCATATGTCACCACTCTACTGAGCACTAGGGATACGAAGAAAAGGTGCTGCCCTCAAGAGGCTTACATTCTAAGGTACAGACATTTTTCTAAACATGTGCATTCAAGACACATACAGAGGATTTATGGTAACCTTAGAAAGGAAGGCAGTAGCAGCTGGAGGAGAGACGAGGCAGGGGCCATGGGAAAGGTCTCTTGAAGAAGGCAGTTTTTGAGATGCATCTTCAAGGAAGCCTTAACTTTTAAGAGTCAGAGATGAGGGGCTAGGAATATTCAAGGTATGGAAAATGGAAAAAAGTACAAAGTGAAAAGATACTTGACCTAATGTCAGACTTTGATTATTTTCCCAGCTCTGCTTGAAACCAGTTGTGACTAAGATAATCATTTCACTTTCCTGGGCTCTACTTCTCATTGGATGGGCCCCAAGACCAAACTGTTTTCACTTCACCATACCCTCACCAAAAAATATTTGTTAGATTGGCTGTCTCACATCATACTGTGAAGTAACACCAGACCTAGGGGTGCATGGCCTTTGTACTTTCCACTGCCCCTTAAGGATGATTGGGAGCCAGGCTCTAAAAGTTAAGATGAAAGAAGACTTTACTTGGGTCCTCTGTATTGATTGAGGAGATTGTGACTTACTGAATGATATGTGTTGTTTAAGACTATGTGGCCACCTTAGCAATAAGCTGTTATGTTATATTGTTATGAATGTTGTGCTTAGTTTCTTGAATGTTTTCCTTAAGTTTATTGGTGAATAGAGAGTTTACTATACTATGCAATTAGATCCTTAGAGTTATTCACAGCAGCTGTGTTCAGGAGAGCTGCTCGTGATTGACTTAACCCTAGGGATGGAGTGACTGACTTTGCCCCATGATGCCAAACTTGGAGGGTATCTACAGCAGTGAAGCAACAGAAATTAGCCACTGCTTAGCAAGAATGGTGAGTGAAAATAAGAAGCTACCAGATGGTGGACTAGGCTGAGCTCCCCAACTGCTCTCCCTCTCCATCCTCCTCCCCCAAAGAGTGGTCTCCCTAGCCCAGCCTCACGCTGAGCTACAAAAAGATCTTTCTCCCCCTTCTCTTGAGTGAGGGAATACTTTGTTCTACTTGCATTGGGAATGGTTTGTGGCATTTGCCAAATATTCCCTTACTAGCTTAGTGGCAGAATCAGTACTGCAGTTCAATACTGTTCCCACTGCCCTGTGCTCCCATATGATCTACCATGAGTGGGTCAGGAGGCTACGGCAGCTAAGTGGTGCAGTGGATAGAGGGCTCGGCCTGGAGTGAGGAAGATCTGAATTTAAATACAAGCTTAGATACTTACTAACTGTGTGACCCTGGGAAAGTCATCTAGCCTCACTTTGCCTCAGTTTCCCCAACTGTAAAATAAAGGTCATAATAGCAACCACCTTTCAGGGTTGTTGTGAGGATCAAATGAGATAATATTTGTAGGGACATTGTGGGTACTCAGTAAATGCTTTTTCCTTCCCTTTCTCAATGATTTGCTTCACAGATGGGAAATAGTTGGGAGGCCCTAACTGCTTTTTCTAATACGGAAGTCACTTTTTAGGTCAACGCTGAGTGATTCTTAGACCAACAAAAGACTGTATTTCTTATTCCTAATTATCATTTTAATTACATAAAGCAGGGCCACCTAGTCCTGTTCTTTCCTCACCCTGCTAAACCCTCAATATGGTCCATTATTCTAACTTGCCAGCCATGAATGACCAAGCATTCCATTCATGTCCTCTAGATCTCAATATATGCCATTTCTCTAAGACCTCCCCAGGGCTAAATAATTGAAATGTACTTAAAGAAAATAATAAGTTTTAAACTCCTTGATATAAATCCTCCGCTACCATGGTGACAGGCAATTTTATTCAGGTCTTGGCAATTTTAGCTATAAGTAAGTAGAATAAGCCTATTGCATTTACAAGATGAGAAACACCAAACAAATGCACAATCACAATTTTGCAAATTACATGTACTCCCAAACCTGAGACCTTTATTTAAATTTTTAAAAAGCCTACCATTTCCTCCACTAAATTCCTCCTGTGATGTCTCATCAATCCATGGAGATGATCTTAGGCTCCCATAAGCAATGCTAGTGCAGAACAAGTTCTGGTAGGTCCTACCAAGATGGAGAACCTCTAAATACAGGCCCATGACTGCTATTGTTGGATCAACCTAACAAAGTTTCTGGAATACTCTCATCACCAGAATGTGGCGATTTGTATGTGTTAATCAGTCTGTCAATAAACATTTACTAATTGTCTATGTGCCATGTACTGTCCTAAGTACTGAGGATACTATGGTAGGTGAAAGATGAAATGACCAAGGAAACAAGGGTTTGAGCTTCTGAACGTATCAATTTATTAGGCAATGCATGCCAATTACCTAATAAATCAGGGCCAGTTGCCTTCCTCAACTTTGGGAATGGACTATAAATATGAAGGAGACAGACTTTTATAACAATTAATTAAATAAGGCCAATTAATCAAAAGAAAACAATAACCAGGATACAACGTTAGGTAATCTGATTTCTAATTGGAGGGAAAATTAGGGACTTTCCATGTTGGGAGTGGGAGAGTGAACAGGTGCAATTCCCTGAAATCAGAAAAGGAGGCATCCCACTCCCTCCAAATGTCTGTAAACAATCAAAGGAACATGGAAACAATAACTAATTAATCAGTATGGGACCAGTTTTCAGATAAGACATATGGGTTATTTTGAGATGTATAATTGTGAGAAAACCCCTTGCATCAATCTTTAGCTTTAACTAGTCAGCATAATGTAAGTCCTTACTTAAAGGTCTCTAAACAGCAGGTAGAGATAGTCTAGCTTCCCAGTCACACAGGGGTAGATTCAAATAATACAATAAGGTTTTCTCCCAATTCCCACAATTGAATAAAGTTTTCTCACAAGACAGAATTTGGACTAGACCTATAATTGAATAGAAAAGGAACTGAGCTAACTCTGGAATTCACAAGATGGAGTCAGTGTGGTTCACTCAGTTCCCACAATTAAGCACTTCTTGTCCTAATCCCCTCAATTCCTTCAATACAAAGAAAGGCAAAAAGAGTCTCTGACCTTCAGGAGTTCATAATGTAAGGGGAAGATAACACATCAAAAGCTGAAAAGTGGAGGAGGAGGGAGAGAGAGATAGGGTACAAAGGACACCAGGGTATGATGAATTCTTGCAATGCTGGAAAATTATGAGATGGTTGCTCAGAGCCCTCTTCTTAAATGTAGGATCTGTAAGTAACGCTGATGCCTGTGCTCTACCCTCTCCAAACGGAGGGGTACTGAGGAGTTAAGAGTCTCAAGTTGATGTGATCTTGCAGAAAGAGGAATTTTTGGAGACAATACTGAAGTAAAGAAGGGCATTCAAGTTGGAAACAGTGAGTATGCATGTGTGAGTGTGTGTGTGTGTGTGTGTGTGTGTGAGAGAGAGAGAGAGACATACACACAGAGACAGAGACAGAGACAGAGA
Source organism: Pseudochirops cupreus (assembly GCA_028627135.1). Taxonomy (NCBI): domain Eukaryota; kingdom Metazoa; phylum Chordata; class Mammalia; order Diprotodontia; family Pseudocheiridae; genus Pseudochirops; species Pseudochirops cupreus. The sequence goes on from CM053580.1 coordinate 159,291,981, forward strand.
GTGTAGAAATTGTGGACTATGTCAGATCCTCCTTCCCTTGAAACAGTTTTCAATCCCTCTATGCCTTGTTGTTTGTCCTTCATATTCCAAGAGGATCAATGACATCAGGAAGGTGATATTTTCAGTTCCAGGGACCCAATCTTTCATTTAGGTAAGGAGGCTGCCTGTTCTCTCAATTATTGGACCCTGGACATTCTGAAGGCTCTTCTGTTTTTGCCTCTAGTCTAAGTGTTCTTTCCAGTGAGTGGGAAAGGAGGAAGACTTTAAAAGATGCCAGAATACAAATCAGACATGGAACTGATACTTTTGTTTTTTTACCAAACAGAAAAAGAATGCTAAGTAATAAAGAAGCATGGAATGATTAGAACAGAATCTAGTACTTTAACACCACAGTATAATACTTTGAGGGACCTTCATTTGGACATTTGCAAAAGGTTCCTTTGGATGGACTAGTAATTAGCCATTTTACATTTTCACCTCCACTGCATATGCCAATCAATTTCAAGCGTTCTTTCATTCTGGTGGTGTTTCTTTCTGCAAGCAATACTTGGTCAATCTTCTTCTGCAGATGTTGCCACCTCAACTGCCACTACCTTGCTGCTTGGACGTCCAGGAAGGGCATTTTGAGATGTCCCAAGGTCTTGTACTAAAGAAAAGAAGACACAGAGGCGGCCTCATCCTGGGAACAGGTTTGTCTGGGGGATCATGCCTTTATGGGCCAGCCCTGCAGGGAGGGGGAAACAATACCTCCTACATGACCCTCAGAACCTACATGACCTCAGAACAACACAAGAGCTGCTCCCCTCTTCAAAACCAGAAGGAAGAGGAGGTCTAAAGTGTAGGAGCTACTCCTTTAGTGTATCTACTTAATTCCTTCTCAACTGTAACACCAAACCCAAAGACATTAGTACGGGACACTTTCCTTATTGACAGAGATCAATGTCCCACACTGAAATGGAGGCAGGGTGGAACCGCTGGGCAGGAGAGAGGAGAGCTCTTTTCAGTGTTCTTTGAGTTTTCTTGGAGTCACTGAGTCGCTACAGACTTTGGGCCCTTCTGGCTTCCAACTTGAAGAGAGAAGAAAGAAGATGCCAACACCACTTCAAGGAAAAGACTCTGGGAAGAAGCCAACAGGAGAGGAGGGCAGTCTCCATCATGGCCCTGTCCCCAACTTGATAGACTAGAGGCTGGAGACTCACTCCTTGGGTGAGATCTAGGATACTCTCTCTCTTAGTTGAGGGGCTTTACCTAGATCCCAATGGGAGAACTCCTTCACTCTGTGAAGTTTGGATTCAGGCAAAGGGTTTGAAGACTTAGAGGGTCACATGTAGCCTTGAGGCCACAGGCTCCCCACCACTAGATCTAGTATACATTCTCCTAAGTATACTTTCTCTGATTTCTGTTTTGCCACCGATTTGGAGGAATGAATTTGTGTGTTAATTTTGGAAGTTGTATTTGGTAGCAAAGGGGTCATGCTTCAGATAGAGAGCTTGAAGTCTTACCTCCCCAATAATGAAACAGTGATTAGAAGTTCAGCCTAAACTTAAAAACCTCATACCATAGATTAACAGCATTTAAGGGATCAGGTAGATATAATTCTATCTGATATATATATCATACTATATCATAAAATATATTAATATATTATATAAATAACATACATATAATATAACAATTCTATAATATATTCTATAATATAATAATATATTCTATAATATAATATTTATATATAATATAATTCTATGTATATATAATATAATATAATATAATATAATGTAATGTAATATAATATAATTCTGGTACCTCCTCTTTCTGATGAGAGCAGAAGGGTATTCCCTGGTCCCAAACTCTTGCTTCCCCTCCTGACAGGAATTAAAATCTCCTTTGGAGAAAAGTGGAAGAAAAAGATATTAGAGCTGTCTATTATGCTTCCCTTTGATCCACACAAGGATAATGTCCATGCTACATGTGGAGAACAGCCCCTCGTTATATGGGACTCCTCACAACCCAACTAAATGGCTGTGTTTGTTTTTGTCTCCACATAGTAGGTACTCCTGAATCATCCTGGGAAACAATAAATAACTAGAGGATCACTGTACATGCTCTAAAGTTGGAAGGAAAGGGCCCTCCTTCATCCTTGCCTAGAATGCTGACTGTGTGTCCTAAAGGGCAGCCTAAGGTAATGCTTCAACTCAAATCTTGATCTCCTAGGACCCCTATAAGAGACAGATATGGAGCTGAAAAAAAAATAGACCACATAAAGCATCTATAGTCCAACCTACCCATTTTATTGGTGAGAAAAATATGACCTTAAAATGTTATGATTCAACCAAGATCATTGTGAGTAAGAAGCAGAGCTCAAATTGCCCAGTTTCTTTGACTACAAATGCAGGGCTTTCCCCACTATACTATGCTTCTTCTACACCTCTTCCCCACTTCTTGGCCTCCCCTCCAAAATGGCTCCCTTCCTGACTTTCCTATGATATTATAAATTCCTATGTTCACTCAGGATTGAAACATGGGGGTTATATTTGGCTCATCCCCCTGCTTAACTTTCCAATAACCAACCAGTCACCAATTATTGCCAATTCTTCCTTCAAAAAGTCTCTCATATGCATCAGTCTCTTCATTTCCATTCTCATAACCATCACCTTAGTTCAGACTTTTCCCCTGAGCTTCTGAAATAGCCTTTGAACTGGTATGAATGAATGAGTAGGTGAGTGAATGAATGAATGAAGGCCTGGAATGCTCTCCCTTTTCTCTACTTCGTAGCTTCAGCTTCAAAACTCAGCTCAAATCTTATCTTCTGCAAGAAACCTTTCCTGGCCTCCCTCTTCCTTTCATCTCCCTAGTTAGTGCCTTCCTCCAATATTATGTCTAATTTATCCCGTATACATCCCGTATGTACATAATTGTTTCTATACTGTTTCCCCCATTAGAAGCTCCTTTAGAAGCTCCAGACTGTTTTTGCCTTTCTTTGTGTCCCTGGTGCTAAGCACAGTGTCTAGTACACAGTAGGATTTAATAAATACCTGTTCACTTGAATGAATGAAGGAATAAATGAATGGAGAAATGCTTACTATATGTACTTTGCCACCTATTTTTCCTCTCTTTAATCTGTCTCACACATTAATGCCAGGCTGATCTTCCTAAACCATTAATTTGATTAGTTCGTGTCACCACCACTACAGTTGCTCATTCAAAAATCATCAATGGCTCTCTATTGCCTACAAAAGAAAGTCCAAAGTTCTTAGCCTGGCATAGAAGTTCCTCCATTGTCTGACACCAACCTGTATTTCCAGCCTTATGAATCTTCCTATTGCTGACAAACTTTTTGAGTTGGTGGTCTGGTATAGACCACTTCCTCATCACATCCTCTTTTCTTATCTTTAGCAATCTGGTACGTGTCCCCTCCATGCCACTAAAATAGCTAACTCATACCCTTATGAATCCTTTCCTTCTATCAAATTGATCTCATTTCTACTACCTAACAAGTTGTGTACTCTCCTGTCTCTGGGTATTTGTTCTTGTCAATTACTTCTCAGAAAAGTTCTCCTTCTTGGTCTCAACGATTACATCTTTCACCTCTGCTCAAATCTGTTCCATGAAACCTTTGTAGATCCCTTGAGCCCACCCTATTCCTCAGAGATCTTTCCCTCTCCTGAACTCCTGAGTTATTGATTGTCCATTCTGTGTATCTGGAAATTGACTGTGCACTGCCTTGTGGCATCTTATATTACCATTCTAAGGTGTCATTTGCATGTTTCACTTCCCAAATCCTGAAAGACATATCCAAGAAAAAGTCACAGTTAATCATTTGTTCAGGCCAGGGCAACATAGGTAGAGAGGGAGAGAAAGATCTGCAGACATGGGACAGAGTCAACTCAGGAGCCTAGAGCACTCCAGCACAGGGAAAGACCAGGGCAAAAGGAGACCTTAGATCCATATTGGGACACCATCAGATCCACACCAGGGCATGGTAGGGACAGGTGCCAACTTGCATCTTTGTCATTCACACCCCAGATCCAGGGTGGACTAAGAAGGGACATGCATTAGAGGTGGCAGTAAGGAGGCACTGAACAGTGCTCTGAGAAGAGAAATTCAGAAGTGAGCAGGAGCAATGTGTCTCAGCTCATGCCTTCAGCCCAGGCTGAAGCCTGAAGAGAAATAAAATAACCATGGCAGGAATTTGAGACCAAGGGGGAGCCTGTAGTTCTGTTACTGAAGCAACAGAGCTTTCCAGTTTGCTAATAGAGGCAGAGCCTCCAGCAGTCTACTATTGCTGAGATCCAAACCCAAATCAGAAATTTGAGCTCATACCTGGGGGGTGGGAGGATGCAGAAGTCACTATCAGACCACTGTGGGGAAGTGAAAAGCTTACAGTTCTCAACCTGTTCCTGAGAAACTGTAGTAATACTGCACACAATATCCTAGATAAAGCAGCAAAAAACAAAAACAAAAAACCCAGCACAGATTGAGAGGAAAAGAATGACTCCAAACATCTACCAGCAAAGCTTCAGAGAAAAACACAGCTTGGACATAAACTAAACTAGAAACATGAAAGAGGTAAAGTAAGAATTTTTTTAAGTTTAAAATGTTTTTATAAATGATAAGAGAACATTTGAGGGAAAAATTGGAAGAGAAATGACAGTAACAGAAGAAAGCACTGGAAAAGAAATAAAAGCTTGGTACAAGAGTTACAAAGCCTTGCCCAAACAACAAATTTCTTGAAAATTCAAATGGACCAAATAGAATCCAGTGACTCCATGAAATTCATGAAACAAATCATCAGTAGAGGGAGGGGGAAAGTGTTTATTGAGCACCTACAATGTGCCAAGCAATACACCAAGTGCTTTACAATTACTCATTTGAGCCTCACAACAGCCCTGGGAGGTAGGTGCTATTATTATCTCCATTTTGCAGAGGAAGAAACTGAGGCAAACAGAGGTTAAGTGAACTTGCCCAGAGTTACATAGCTAGTGTCTAGGACCAGATTTGAATTCAAGTCTTCCTGACTCCAGATTCAGAGTTCTATTCACTATTATCATCTGGAAGATTTATATGAATGAATATAGAGTAAAGTGAGCAGCACCAGAAGACCAATTTATATAATGATAGCAATATGGTAAAGGCAAACAACTTTGAAAGAATTAGGGACTCTGATCAGTGTAAAGCTCAAATAGGATTCCAGAAGACCAATGAGGAAACATTCCACCAATCTAATAAAGAGGACTCAGTACTCAAAGAGCAGAATGAGACAAATTGTTTCTGGACCTGACTAGTGCTGAAATTTGTTTTGAGTGTCTATATGTATACATAATAAGGGGGAAAAAATGTCTGTTGGATTGGACTAGTTAGGGTGGTGAGACCACAGTCAGGGAGACAAGGGAGGAAACCAATGTCAGATGCTGAACTTTAAAGTTTTGAATAAGCCTAGATGTAGAACCAGTGAAAACCAATTAAATTGCCACATCCTGGTCTGAAGACTAATAACCACTCAGATTAAAAGAAGCCTGCTCCCCATTGCCAGCTTGCTTGTTGCCTATCCTTTGTTCTCAAAGACGACCATGACATCAGGGAGGTGCTGCCATGACATGCAAATGAATTGGATTTAAGTTAAGGAGGCTGTGCAAAGTCACCAGCCTCACTTTCTCCCCCAGATCCATCTGGGTTCAGTGGCCAGATATAGATCAGGACAACTGGAGATGGCCCAGGATGCAATGGTTATGAAATTGGGAAAGACAATTCCTTATGGCCATGTTTTTCTCTAAAATGGTATAGAGTCTGACACTGCCCTTGCAAGAGCACTACAGGAATTCCCTCATCAACAGAGTTTTTCTAAGTTAGAAATAGTAAAAGCAGAAATATGTTTTCCCTTTTCTGGATAACAGGAATGCCACCTCTTTGAAGGTGGGGCCATATCACATACCTACATACTCTTTGGTATCCATGCTTAAGAAATACTAACAGAATTAAAATAAATATGTGTTGAATATGAGTTTGCACATGCTGGGTTTTGTGGCTGCACACTTGAAAAGTTGTGGCTTTAATCTTTGCTCACCTGATGAGCACATCTAAAAAATAAAAAAAACAATAAATTCTTTTTAAAGTTTTTTGTTTTTTTTTAAAGCTGCTTAGAGCCACATCACTCACTGATCACAGGCTTACCACTGACCTAGTGCACTGTTTGTAAAGTGTGCTGAGTTATAACCCCTTTATCAAGAAATATATTTACATAGAATCCCTTGTGGCAATAGATCAAAGAAATGCTTTTATTGACCTATAACTGTATGTAATTGTATAGTGAATTAATGCAAACATCCACCTACAGACTGTGTTCTGTATCTCCAGCTTAGCCAGCTTCTTAAAGAGAAACCATTTTCTTGACTAAAAAAAAAATGAAGCTTTGAAGAGGGAAAGTTGGGGAAAATGTATATCAGCATCATGGCCAATACTTACAGGAGATGATTTTGGGGAAACTACTTGTTTGCTCTGCTGGGGAAAAGAAAACACGTAACACAACCAATGACCATAGTTACATGGAGAAGAAAAATGGCTGTATTGGAGAGGACAATTTACAAACACAATGTTATATGTATTCTTGCATATTCATGAAAAAAATAAAACTCCCATTGGGGAAACTCCCTCCACCAGTGAAGATTAGTACTTGAAAGGTTATGTAACTTGCCCACAAACAGGAAGCTACTATGTATCTGACTTGAATCCGGATTTAATTCTGGTACTAAGCCTATATTCTCTACAAAATATATGTGATGCCCTCCTCCCCAATCCTCCATGCCCACTAAATCATGGTACTATTGTAATTTAGAAATTTTTATGTTTTTTTTCCCAATAAATCAATGTGAAGGTAGCAAAAATGATAAGCAGAAAATGTACTTGTTCACTGGGAAGATAGAGTGTGTTCGGTGCCTACTTTGAAGAGCCAAGTTCAAAAGTTTCAAAGGGCACACAGGAAACACTCTGTAAGATAAACCTGTGACCCTGTTTTCATTCTTGGGAACGTTCAGCCCTTGGGAGGTGCTATCTTATCTCTTCTCATGATTCCTTAACTTCAAATCCATGGCACCTACGAGAAATATGACTTTGGCATAAAGTTAAATTACTAACAGTGAGAAAAAGCACATGTTGTGGTAAGAGGCTGGGGGCTACAAATCCTGGCATTAGAGATGTAAAGGTTACAGGGAGTTTCCAAGCTGCAGAGGGACTTTAGTTCCCAGAAATTCAATACCATCGATATTCTTCTTATCCCTTTTCTTCCTTGAGTTCATTTACTGATATCCAATGTCTGGTTGTTGTTTTTTTTTCATAGTTGTGATCTGTTAAGTAAAAAGGAGGAAAAACCTTAAAAGTCAGAGTCAATCATATCACAAATTCCATCTACATGCCTGTGAGAGGGGTGCTGGAGCCAGCTGAAGACAGCTTGAATTAGTCTAGGGCCTATTGTTAAATTTTCCACGTGAATACTGACGCTTCAGAAATGGCAAGCTACAATCTGAAACTCAGTCTCTTGTTTTTTTTTTTAATTTATGATTATGTTTTATTAGATTATCATCTAGGGAATCAGAAGGACAATGGAGAGCTGTATGGTAAACCTGAGTAGGTGTCACCTAGTTAGATGACAGCAAAAAACATACAAGAAGTGGTGCTGGGGCAGCTAGGTGGCACAGTGAATAGAGCACTGGGCCCTGGAGTTAGGAGGACCCAAGTTCAAATCCGATCTCAGACACTTAACACTTACTAGCAGTGTGACCCTGGGCAAGTCACTTAACCCCAATTGCCCTGCCTTCCCCCCTTCCAAAAAAAAGCAAAAAAAAAAAAAACAACCCCAAAAACAAAAAGAAATGGTGCAAAAGATAACCAGTAAATATGTGATTAGCAGAGGTAGGCTAGTCACATCCTATAAAAGTAAGTTGCGCTATCACCCATAAAATATAAAAAAAGACCCCGAGAAAGACTTTCAGTCCTCTATGGAAGATATGGAAAGGGCAGGGACAAGAATCACATAAAATAAGAAGGCAGGGATGGATTACAAAATGCGTATTTGAAGGGAATGTTCATATTGTTGAGATCACAGTACCTAAGTATTGAAGTACCAGACTTTAGAGGATGTACAATAACCATATGATTGTCTAGCTGTAAGAAAATGATGGAGAAAATTGTCAATAATGCTGATTAAGCTTAAAAGTGTGTCTTGCTTACATTTTATTTTTTGGAGAGCCAGTTTTTAAAAGCTTACCAGTCTACACCTGCCCTGCTTCCCACAAGATATCTATGTGGAGTTTCTGATTATTCAGCACACACACCTGTCCAAAAGGGAAGAGTAGTGCTTTCAGAAGAGGCTCTGATCATTTGAAGAGTTTCCTAGTCAACTTGACAAGAGTATTGGTGGTTCTTGGAAGTATCTAAGACAAATTTCCCCACAGAATGTACATATACCCACTGGGTCTTACATGTGTTTTCACGTGGCCTAAGAGGTTTGTTCCTGGATAATGTACTTGAATCCCAGCCTTCTGTGTTGAGGATGGGGGAACAGGATTTTTATCACTCTAGGTAGAATGAGCCTGGAATCAAGTCATGTAGCCAAAGAAGAGATTCCCTGGCCAACACCAGCTTTGAGAGTTGCTTCATGTCTATGAATGAATGATTAAAAATGTATTTATTAAAGCACTCACTGTGTGCTAAGAATTGTGCTAAATGCTGAGGATACAAATGGCAGTGTTAAAAAGGCAACACTGTCCCCTGCCCAAAAGGAACTTACTAATAAGGGGAGAGAACATGTAAGGAGCAGTAGCCAGTGTTTTAGACAAGGAAGTCACTGGAATGGTGAATGGAACAACAGGACACTCCATCTATATCTCCTTGGCAATGGTGGTGTCGATTTGACTAGAATTCCATGAGCAAGAGGTAGAAGGGGGCAGAGGGTGGAATGATACTGTAGTCTTGAATCTGATCCAAGTCTGATCCTGATAGTTTTTTTGGAATGAAATACCTGTAAGTTTCTCCATAGTTGACAAAAAGAGGTTTGCTTAGCCATAGCATGGAAAGGACACTCAACAAGAAAGGAGCAACTCAGTTCAGGTTGAACTGAGACTTTCTCCAGTTGGCTTGAACCTTCATTTAAAGAAAAGCACACAGGCTAACCTCATTTTTTTTCCAGGTAGCTTTCTGTCCCTTGTCATTTTATGAAATATATCTGGTCAGTAGGGCAAGGCATAGTGAAATACACACTCTTGGGACATTTTCCAAGTCTGAAGGGCCCCAGGGACTCCATGTAGGCAGACCTTTTAATGACCTTTGGTAACCAGAAAGCCTCAACACCAATGCAGTTAGAGCCTTAAACCCCTGGGCCAATTAAATTTTAGGGATAGCTTCCTTGCCTTTTAGGGAAAGAAGTAGTGTAACCTACATGATTAGGAGGAAATAAAAACCTGGTAGATACTGGTTCTATGTGTATATGGGGCATTTGACTGAGGCAAAACCCATTCAGTAATTAAGTCTAGGTCTTCGACCACATCCGGGGACATCTCCAGTCATCCTGATGTGTATCTGGCCACAGGACCCAGATGGCTCTGGAGGAGAAAGTGAGGTTGTGACTTTGCGCAGCCCTCCCTCACTTAAATCCACACTTGCATGTCATGGCATCACCTCCATAACGTCAGGCTCCTCTCTGAGAATGAAGTACAAACAATAACAACAATGTGGTGGTGAGTGGTGGGTGGGTAGGTAGAGACAAGGAGGAAGCATTTGTGTGCTGACAGAGCAGAAAATAGCTAGGATGAAGATGATGATACGCGGTCCCAGGGAGTGTGGAACTGAGTAGCTTATATTCTCTCCCCGGTATGGTCTAGGGTGGGGGAAAAAGGGGGTGGGAAGGAGTGAGATCAGACTTGGAGGTTTAGCAATAACAGCAGGCTAGAAAATGGTCCAGATGAAGACAGAGGCTTATGGTCCCAGAGTAACTCTACATTTAATAGATCTCAAGTTGCAGAATTTGAGCATCTAGTGACAGAAGATTTACTGATGCAATCTGCTCCTTGAAGAAATTAGAGAACCATTTACAGAGGTCCTGCCCAAAAGTCTCCTTGGAGAGCCAGTGAGTTACTTGATCAGTATAAGTCCAAAGGGATGGAGATTCCTTGCTTGACAGCACCCAAAGTTTCCTTCAGAGGGGAGTCCAAACCACAGAGTGGTGTTAGGAATCTTGGAGAGAGATAGATTTCACTAATGACAGTATGTCAACTCCCAATTCATTTCCCTCCCTCCCCTGATGAATTAATGAGCCATTAGAGGCTATTTTTACTTACTTTGGGGAAAAACTTTACATAACCTATACCATGAATATACTAGGAGATTTTTCCGATGCAATTCCAGTCAATTAGAGACATATCTTTTGGGGTCAGGGCTCAAGATCAAAGCCAGGAGCCTCTTCACCCTGCAATGGACTTCTCATACTGGAAATACACTCTGTTCCTGCAGCCCCTTCCTCTGGCTGGTTCCTCCTAGAGCCCTCATTTTAAAGAAAGCTCCCAGGCCACCCTCATTCCTTTCCAGGTTCCACTCCTCACCTCAGATTTTCTCAACCATTTCACAGAAGGTATATTCTCCTGATATATCCTTACTCTCTACTTTTCAGATTCCTGTTACCTTCTTTCATCAGAATGTAAGCTCCTTGAGGGAAAGGACTATATTTCTACTTATCTTTGTATTCCCAGTGATTAGAACTACAATGGACATATAGTAAATGTTTATTTACTTTATTTAACCTAGGGAGTATAGGAAATAGGAAATTTACACAAAACTTTATAAATAACACAGGGTCTCCCTAGGGTCCAGCTATGGTAGTGACAACTACTTGGGGCAGTAGACTCAAATGCCACACCTGCTTTTCAGGTTGAACTCTCTTATCTATAATTGTTTAAAGTCTTATGGGATTCTCTTGGTTGCATATCTAGGGATGGTCTGAATAAAAGACCATCCAGGTCAAGTTAGTGATGCAGAATGAGAACCATGAGTTTATCTTCATTCATTTAAAGCTATTTTTGCTACTACTTGGTGCTTATTGCTGTCCTGGTGCGGTCATGCTTTGAACCCAGGCCCTTGGTATTGGTAGTAGGGAGGATGGAATAAATGGTTTGCATCATGTGTTACACTAATAAATAAATGCTACTTATAGTATCCATTATTTTGTCACCAAGATTTGTGATGGAAAACACCCCACCTCCCAAAAAAAGTTTTCAGAGAACCAGCTGATGGAAATTGAAAATTAGCATTGAAGAAAAGCAATGTTCCTTCCTCTCTTCTGCCACTCCCTTTATCATTATATTGACAATTGGAGTCTATGATGAGGTGTATAGATTATGCATTTCTTATAAAATGCAGAGAGTTAGCACTTGAATCCATTCTCTATAGGAGAATAGGATGGGGGGAGACTGACTTTCAGAATCATGAGACAAACAGCCACAGTGGCCTTGAGAATGTGAAGGAAATTAGCACCTAAAGAGATTAATAAACAAATTAATGAACATAATGTTCAATATTGTCTCAGGAGAACTTATGATAGGTATACTTACCTCTTCTTAATAAGAGAGGTGGTGGACTACAGGTACAGAATGAGGCATATACTTTTAGACATTGTCAAAATATCAGGTTTGGGTTTTGTTTTTCCTCACAATACTGGTTACTAGGGAGAGTTTTTGATGGGGGCATTGGAAAATACCAAAGATGTAGAAAAAACATTAAGGAAACATTTTGAAAAGAACTTAAGGATCAAGTATAATGTGTTGAATTTTAGGATTCTTCCAACAATCATTTTGTTGGGAGGCAGAGCATGCCAAAGTTTTAGAACATTTCTGCTTCACAAATATTCAAGAATAAATCAAGGCAGATTTCATAGATTCTTCACAGGATGTAAACTATCACGACTGGAGTATTTTCATAAATGAATGAATGAATGTGAAAACATCTATTAAGCACTTACTGAAAAGCACTAGGACATGAGGAATAAAAGGTTGTAGTAGGAATCAGGAAGACCTGAGTTCAAATCCATTATTATCCTGGAAAGGTCACTTAACTTTTCTTGACTGCCTTCCTCATCTGTAAAATGAAAGAGTTGGACTTGAGAAGCTCTCAGATCTCCTTCCAGCTCTATAACTATTATTTTATAATCTTTCAACTCAAGTATTATGCTAATCACTGGAGACACAAATACAAAAGTGAGAGATGTCCTATAGATGCAGAGAATATATGACAAGCAAGGTTCAAGGGGTCAAGAGTAAAGTGCCAGGGAAGCAGGTAAGGCCCAATGGTCTCGATGTGTCAGGAATGGGTCAGATGACAAGACTTGGGTTTGCCTATGAGAGAAGTATGCAAGAAGGCTGCTTGTACCTGTTCTTCAAATTCTCTATTTGGTGACAGATCCAAACATGCTTTTGCTTCTCCTCATCCCAAATTCTAAAATACCATCTGTGATTCGATTGGCACTTCTTTGATACTGTCTCTTTCCTCCCACCCATGACGCGAGGAGGCTTTACCTAAAAGAAGACAGAACTGCCCCCAAGACCTGACTGACACCAGCCTTCCCTGACACAGCTTCCTGGTCACATAAGGGATAAGAAGTCTCAGCTATGTGGAGTCTATGCTCCTCAGATCTGGTGTATTTCTAAAAAGCATGTGAGTTACTATGTCCTTCACCATATCTTGCTCTGATAAACAAACACGTTTGCATCTGGAGGTGAGGAAATCTTTGTAATATATCCTTGCTGTGTTAGGGCATAGATAACATCAAGAATGCCTCATTTCGTACTTACATTGAACCCAAGCTAAAAGAGTCCTGGCATTGGGACTGCCTTCAATATCACATGTGCTCAATAATGTGTTTAATAATATATTTATTTAATGTGATTTAATGTGAATTCAACAATAATTGAAAATGTGCTTAATAATAATAGTGATAATTATGATAATAGCAATAGCTAGAACATAACATTTACTACGTGCCAGACACTCTGCTGCCGAGCGCTTTACAGTTATTGTATCTGATCCTCACAACAACCTTGGGAGGTAGGTATTATTATCACTCCCATTTTACAGATGAAGAAACTGAGGGAAACAGAGGTTAAATAATTTGCCTAGGACCACACCACTAGTAAATATCTGAGGCCAGATTTTAACTGAGGATTTCCTGATTCCAGGCCCAGGGCTCCATCCACTTTGCCAGCTAGCTGCCTCTAAGTCATCAAATAATTGGAAACCCTAAAAGACATATGGCATAACTTCTATATCCAACAGGATACTCAGAATATGATGGAATTGTGTCCCAGGAGGTCTTCCTGCTTTCCTCTTCTCATCCTGCTGGCTTGAAATATTTCTTTATCAATGTAAAAATCTATTTTTTGAAATAAAGCTTACATAAATGTCAAATACTGTGAATGCAAAAACAATTCCATCTTAGTGATAGGTAACACACTTGTTTTAATTTTTTAAAAGCCTGGGTTTTCTGGCTTAGTATGTCTTTGTCTAACTGATTTTATTCATTTATTCATTAGTCATTTCCCTTCCTACTACCCGATGCCCCTTGCGTTCTGCCTCATCCCTTCACAGAGATTTCCCCTTTCCCCATATCTGAAATTTTTCTATACTTAGAATATTTCAGACTAGAAACTTAGAGTTTTCTACCTGTTTTGGTGTCACCCTGCCTATGACCTAAAAAAATGGTAAATCAGACCAGATCAGACCCTTTCCTACCTATAAAAACACTGGAGTAGTTTTGATCCTAGAGAGGCAGTAGATTGAATCAGACAGGACAAGCAAACTGATCCAGGAGTTGTCATGACTCCCAGGGCTGCCTCAGGTGTCCTAGAGCATGAACCTGGTTGTCCCAGACCATCACAGTTTTCCTCTTCCTGTCATGACCTAAAGGCACTCTGATAATATCCCTAGTAGCTTCCTTGAAGGCAACTCTTCCTTGTTGGCTACCCTAATTTGAAGGTGTTAATCCCAGCCTCATGTGAGGAGGATCAAGGTGTGTCCTCGTTTGGAGGGATTGGTTCTGGCCCCAATAGAAGGGCATTAATTGGGTTACCCTAGTGCCTTTCCCTCTTCCCTCTGATTTTGCCTGCATTTGTATCCTTAGCACTTAGCACAGTTTTTGGCACATAGAAAGCACAAAAAATGCTTTTTGATTTGTTGAATTTAAATAAATTAAAAAATAAGATTCACATAACAACATTAAGTCCATTTGAGTACATTTTGAGTAAATTTGAGATACTTTACATACATCATTTGAGCCTCACAACACCCTCAAAGGGTCAGTGCTACTACTAGTTTTATTATCCCATTTGACAGATGGAGAAAATGGGGTCAGAGAATTTAAATATGCTGAAAGTCCAACAGAAAATCTGAACCTAGGTCTTTCTCACTCTATGTCTAGCATTCTATCTACTATGTCATGCTTCTATATACTTCCCTTAAAGTGATAAGTACAGCTAATAAATGTTTACTGATTAATTGATTCCTCCAGGTGTGATTATATGAAGAAGGAATTATATGGGTACAGTCCCTTGAAATATCAGGTTTCTTTAATCATATGTCAGTAGCAGGCATCATGGCCAAAGGAAGACTTACAAATGGACATGGACCCAAAATAGATGAGGAGGCTTTTGATCTACACAGTTGGAAAAAGTTCCTAAATTAATGGAGTTGTAGTAGTTTCATCAAAGTATTATTAGCAGTACATAATTGAACTTAAGATTTTTTTTTCTCTTACTTGTTAGGACTATTTCATTAGCTAACTGGATTTCACCAATCCCAAAAAGCCAGGGTATGTGTGGGGAGGGGAATCAGTTAGTCAAGTTCATCAATAAGCATTAAGTATCTATTAAGTGCCAGGCATTGTGGGGGAAATGTCATGGATAAATTAGAGACAATCAACAGACAGAAGGCACCAGAATTAAATGGAGTCAAGGAAGGCTTCCCGAGGAAAGTGAGATTTGAGCTGAGTCTTGAAGGAAGCCAGGGAAGCCAGGAGGCAGAAAGGAGGAGGGAGAGCATTTCAGGCATTTTCCACAATAGTACAGATTTCTGAATACAGGAATATTTCTTCTGGGACTCCATCTCATTTCTCCTTTCTGCATTTAGGATGTATTATTTTGTATTATCATCTGCCTATGCACCTTATTCCCCTACTATTCGCTACATAAGGGTATAACTATGTCTTCTCTAAATTTTGTGTCTTCCCCAGCATCTAGTTCAGAGTGAACTTTATAAATGTTTGCTGGATTGAATTTTGTTGTGTTAGGTAGGCTTCCCAAAGTTTCTACTTGATGATTCCATCATTGTAGCTCTTTGAGTCTAGGAAGGATTCTCACTGATAATTTCACAGTAGGACCATAGAAAAACAGGATTTAGAATGGGAAAGCATCTAAAAAGTCACTTAGTCCAATGAGTAAATGTGGGAACTGAGGACCAAAATGCAGAAGTAACTTGGCCAAGAATATACAGTCAGTGCCAAAGCTGGGACTAAAACCAGGTATCATGGCACCTGGCCTGGATTCATATTCACTTATCTCTTTATGGTTACGAAGGTTTTTTTTTATCAATATAGTCTATATTTAGTTAATTTTATCAGTATAGCTCATAACTAAGATTCCTCTCAATTACATACCTCCTGAAGTGATCCTATGTTGATGGTATCCTTTGGGTCAGTATCCATTTAAAACTATAGCTCACAACCCCCTGACAATATTTCTTTGATCATTTTCATTTGTTTTTTAGTCATGTCTGACTCTTTGTGATCCCATTTGGGGTTTTCTTGACAAAGATATTGGAGTGGCTTGCCATTTCCTTCTCCAGCTCATTTTGCAGATGGGGAAAATGAGGCAAACAAGGTTAAGTGACTTGCCCAGGGTCACATAGCTATTAAGTGTCTGAGGCCAGATTTAAACTCAGGAAGATGAGTTTTTCTGACTCCAGACCCAGAACTCTATCCACTGGACCACCTACCTGTCCTTCTTTTACCATGCCATCCAGAAAATATATGTTAACAGCAAAAGACACTTAACTAGGCAGCATGGCAAAAATAAATGCCAAGCAAAATTCTTCCCATCCCATTCCCATAGTGATATACTCTTCCAGAGATGACAGAAGTAGGAAATTAGGAACTCCTAATTAAGTAGGATCAAGGAACTCCTATGGACAGGACAGACATTTGGGGACTATGCATGGTCAAGGAACGTGGATAGCCAGGGCATCATTTTCTAGGATAGCATCCTTGCTGGAATTCCTCTCTGTGCCCATTGCAGCTGTATGCTCCATGCAGAGCTTTCAATATCATCTGTTGATCTGTTGGTCTTGGGATGTTACTGGGCTGTAAATTTTGTTCTGTGGACTTCATAAAAGCTAGCATAATTTTGGAGCGCTCTTTTTGTCTAGTTCTTCTACTACACTGCCATCTGCTGGTATCTAGCTTGGACCAAAAGAATAATTATTTAAAGATTCTGTCCATTTGAAAGGAGTCTCAGGGTGCATTGGAGATCTATACTTGCATTGCTTAGTTTCTTTTTTTTTTATCAATGACATATTTATTTACCAAATTTTCTGATAGAATAAAGCTAGAAAGGAATAAGCAACTGTAACCCACCTTCCAAGACACAGCAATATCATGATGGACCACAATAGATACTGGAGGGGGTGGGGTGATTTCAGAAGCTATGTATATGGGATGTGAATGGGATTTGTGAGGAAAAAGTTCTGGGAATAAGATGGGGGAATGTTTGAGAGGGGTAGACGTGTTATCCATCTTAAAGAAGATACACATTTAGAGGTACTTGTTTCTTCTTCATCATCTGCATATTATAGCTCATAACTGAGGCTGTGATTGTGAGAAGCAATGACCACAGAGACATTGTTCACAGAGTAGATGGGATATAGACCGTATAAAGCTGGGTGAGAAGGCAACTCTTCACTGATGCTAGCCACAAGAAGTACAAAACCTTGCCTGAACAATAAAGTCTCAGAAAAACAAAATACAACAAGAAATATTTAAATAAAGTCAGATGACTGGGAAAAAATAGAACTTGGAAGGTATCTCATAGCAAAACCATAACAAGAAAAAAAAAAACACCTAGATTTCTTATTTCGAAACCCATAAAAGAAAATTGCCCAGATTTCTTAGAAGCAGAGGGTAAAGTATAAGCAGTATCTGCTACCTCTTTAAAGAAATCTTAAAATGAAAATTCCCAGGAATGTTATAGCCAAAATCTAGGGTTTCTAGATCAAAGAAAAAATACTGCAGATAGTCAGAAGGGGAAAAAAATCAAGTAAGAAGGAGTTACATTCAGGATCACACAAGATTCAACAGCCACCACCATAAAGTAGAGGTAGGAATGAAATACAATATTCTTGAAAGCAAGGAATATCAGTTTACAAGCAAAAATGACTCTTCCCCCACCCCCCACAAAATTTCACAAACTCAAAAATAAACCCATAGGGCTGAAAATAAGAATTTAATGAAATAAATGTCTAAACATTCCTAGTGAAAAAATCAAAGTTGCAAAGAAACTCTGAAGCATAAACACAGTTGTCAGTCGAGAAGAACTGAAAAAGATAACCATGAGAGAACCATCATAGGGAATAAACAAGGAGAAACTGTTTATTTTCTAATATGAAGCAATGATACATATGTCTCCTCTGAACCCTATCACCATCAGAGGTTAAAGAGAGATGCTAATTAGGAAGAAAGCCTAGAAGCATTTTGGTTATTTCTGGATGATCCTAAAAGGAATGAAAAGCAAAAGGAAGAAGAATGTATTTAGTGGGGGAAAGGAAGAAGGTTAGGGAAAATTATCCCACATAATCTGGGTGTACAAAGAGAAGTCTATACAAACAAGGAAGAAATAAGGGAAATTGCTAACACTGGAACTTCAACTCTAAAATGGTCAAAGAAAGAAGAGAGAGAGAGAGAGAGAAAGTTGAATACAGAAATGCATTTCACTAAACAGTTAAAGAGGAGAAAGGAGAGGGAGGGAATGAGATATTCAAGCACCATAAAATGCCATAAAGCAACTTCAGTAACAAGAAATTAAAATAATACATTAGCAATAATACCAATAGCAAGAGATTAAAATAATAATTCTATAGTTTAAAACTCAGATAAAACACAACTTTTCTCCACCACAACCAGCCACACTAGGTCAGGAAGGTATAGTCTCTATAGCACATCAGGCGCTCGCCCTGGTGAAACTTCTAGCCCCAGCTTCCCCTAGGCTGGGCCTTTTATACATCACAAGGTAAGGAACCAAATGGTCTCCTCATCCTCTTGAAGGTCCATCCCAACCTCTACTAAACAGATATCATTGTTCCTTCACTATTTCATCCTGTGGTAGACATCATTTTATCTGCTGCTACTCTTACTCCCCATTGTTCTGTGCTGGAATCTGTTCTTGAAGATACTTATTTTCCAAAGGCTGCTCCAGGGGAAAATGTCCAACTATACACTGGGTACTGATTTACTAGGGTCTCTGCTGGGCACAGTTCTGCCCAGCGGGTGGTTTCTGCCCAAAGCGGTTCCATTGAACACTGCTCTGTTGAATAAATTGTCTGCATTTTCTAGCTTGGGTTTCTCTCAGATACCTGACCCTAGCTTCTAGTTAAGCACTCTGTGCCGCAAAAATTTTAATCTCTGAAGTTTAGACTCTGCTGGTATCATTATATATGTAAGAACTATTTACCCAATCAAAAGCAAATAGTTTTGATAGTTGGAGTTACCCAGTTTTCCAACTCCAAACTTCCCTCTCCCTACCTCCCCATTCTCCCAAGTTGATGAGTGGGAAGGAAACGGTTTAAGGAGACAGGCCATCTGGGATTAATTTAGGGATCAGAGGACTTCTCCACTCTAAAAGCCTAGCCACATTCTTGGCCTTTCATGTGTTGATGTGGTCAAATTTTGATATCATTTTTTTTTTACTTTTCAGGAGGGTAAAGCAGGGCAATTGGGGTTAAGTGACTTGTTCGAGGTCACATGGCTAGTAAGTGTTAAGTGTCTGAAGCCATATTTGAACTCAGGTCCATCTGACTCCAGGGCCTATGCTCTATTTGCTGAGTCACCTAGCTGCCCTTGATCTCATTTTAACATGAAGAAAGGCATATGGTAGAATGAAGACACTTAAAGAAAGAGAGAGCAAGGTGTCCTCTACACCATTTAAAGAATTTTGGCATAAAAACATGGGCAGAAAATAACATGATAGGGGCAGGAGATTTTGCTATGGATACAGATTCCTAAGAGAAGGAAACAATTTAAAAGGAAGTTAAAGTATCTGATTGTGTTTTAGATTCCCACTTAGATGAGAGTAGGGAATGGGTGGAGTAACGACCACTGCAACAACAAAAATAAGTCTGTTACAGGCTACCAAACTAGAGAAACAGAATCTTCTAGTACGTGGCACATAATAAGCACCCCAGTGTCCCGTGTCTACAGTCACAGAACAATTCTCTAGCTCCCTTCCCCCATCCATCCCCACCAGTTTAACAGGTGGCCCAAACTACAAGAATTCAGACACCTTTTGCAGGAGGCATTTTTTCTCATTTCAAAGGGAATTTATTCTTCCAGGCCTGTGCCCTTTCTCAGGCTTGCAGCTTGGAGGTTATAGGATGTCTGGGAGTACTGAGCTTTTAACCAATGAGGTAGACTGGATTGCTGCAAACTTGGGAGTTCTATCAACACACAATGATCAGTGACATTCCCAGCATTCCTGACATAGCTGCTGAACCAAAACTTTGTGAGAACAAACGCCAATGACCTGCTGTTCTATCTGGGCTCTGCATTTACCATTTATTTCCAAGCCAAATGGTAGGATCTGTTTAAAGTAAATTCTCAGCCTTAGGCAGAGTAATCTTAATCTCCTGGTTTCAAAGCTTAAAAACCTTTATTTAGTGGAAAGTGCTTTGGTCAATAAGAGTTTAGTTGGAGAGAGAGAGAGACAAAGAGAGAGAGAGAGAGAGAGAGAGAGAGAGAGCGCGAGCGCTGGGAAGTGGGGAACTGAGAAGATTTATTTTGAAGGATTTTCTGGAGCTTTCAGAGGAGACCCAGCTTAAAATAAAAACGGCAGTGACCTAATGCACCTGAGTACTTATTTAATATATTCATAGAAAAACAAGTTTTTTTTAACCAATGGCATCCTCATCTGAGAAGTGTCTTAGAAAATAGAAAACCTTTGTTTTTTCTTTTAAGTTATAGCAAAGATAGGTCCTAAAGGATGAAATGTATCCATATTCAACATTCTTTTCTGCTTAAATTATTTAGTATCAGATCCTTGATGCTCAGCATCAAGGCAGTGAAGGACAGGATTGTTTTTCACTCCTCTAGCACATGCCTTCTATTTCTCTCAGATTCCCATAGGAAGTGACAGACATTTTACTGACCCATTCACATACTTCATTATCCATTGAGTTTATACCTTCATGTGAGAGGAATAAAACAGATCATCTGGACTAGAGGTTCTCAAACCCTTTGATCTTGGGATCTTTTTACAACTCTTGATAATGACTGAGAACCCCGAAGTGCTTTCATTTGTATAGGCTGTATCAATTGATATTAGAAATTAAGATGGATAAAATTATAAAATAATTGTTCATTAATTCATTTAAAATAATAATAGTAAACTCGTTTCATGTTAACATAAATGGCATTTTTATGAAAAATAACTTTTCCAAAATGAAGAAAAAATTAGTGAGAAGAGTAGCAATGTTTTACATATTTTTGAAAACCTCTTTAGTGCATGGCTTGATGAAATTTTCATCTCTGGATTCTCATATCTTCTGCATTCAATCCATAGCAACTTGTTGTTTTGTTTAAAGTAGACGAAGAAAATCTGGCCTCACATAGATATGTAGTTGGAAAAGGGAGGAATACTTTAATTGGCAATTAATGTCTTAATATTATTATGAAAAGAGTTTTGATTTTGTGAACCACTAAAAGTTCCCTTAAGGGACCCACAGTTTGAGAACCACTGATCTAGAACCTTACCTCATGTCTAGATAATTGTTTACCTGAACCATCCTGGAGGAAGGCAGTCTGGGACCAAACTGTAAGGCTGAAGTTTATTTTTGATGACCTCCCCCTAACTGAAGCCCCACATTCCATTTTTCTATTCCTCTTTATTTAAGTTACCCTCCTCAGGCACCCAATGTATTCAGGAAGGTCCCTGACTGAATGATCCTGTATGTGCTGTCTTGGGGACTGTGTACTTCTGGAAACCACTAGGGACTCCAAGGACAAGATGGTTCATTGCTTGAGCCTTTGGACATGACAAACTTTCTAGCTCTCCCTCGTCACATGATGGTCCAGTGTTACAAGAATGTGGCATTTTAGAATGACTCAATAGATCATCATTCTCCTGCCCCACCAAAGGAGGCAGCTTTTGGCTGGTACTCTCTTGGCCAGGGATCTCCAGATGACAAGATATTACTCCTGTTAGGGGTCAAGCAAGACAGTCTTCTACTTCAATACCATTGCAATTTCCCCCACAAATAGCAGTTAGTGGGGGGGAAGGAAGACCAAGGAACTATATCAGGTGAGTGTGTAGCCAGGATTCCTTTGCCATTTTTTTGTGTTCCTTTATTTTAGGAGATGATCCTGTGAGTTTCAAAAGGTCCAGTTGCAGCATTGGAGAGAGTCCAGCCACCGCCAAGAAAGAACAATTCTCAGTACTGAAGTGAAATATGGACTGTCTAATTAGTAGTTTTGCCTGATTGTTAAATGTCCTAATCTTTCTGTTAACACACACTGTGATTCTTGTATATCTCTTTCTGTATAGGAACAAACTACCTGTCCCATATCTGACTCATAGTGTACATTGCATAGCTCTTTTCCTACTCCCAATTTTTGGAAGAGGCCTTAGACTTGATACAGAAAGTAACATTGTTCCTAGGATAATAATGTTAGGGAATCTCTCAACTCAGAGCTTCTGAGATCATATGGAGAATGATTCCTTTCACCTTGGTTCATTTGACTGGAGGTCAATAAATTGAGAGTCAAGGCTAGAAGACAAAAAGTTTAATTAGCATCTGTTGATGGGCAGTTGCCAGGTAGATAGCAAGAGCAGAGAAGGAGAGAGACAGAAAACAGAGACAGAGAGACAGAGACAGACAGAAATACGAAAGGATAGAGAGAGACAGAGAGAAAGAGATAATTAGCTGGAGACACAAATAGATTAGTTTAGCTAGATAGGGTTTTACAATCTTAGAGTGGCTTCACAGGCTACAAAAAGAGGTTCTCAGGTGGTGGTGCTCAGCCACTTTCCTTATTTGCAAGGATGAATAGTAAGGACTGGGTATCAGGTGATTTGGGGAAGGACTTCCTTTGTGTTGAGGTCACCAGAGTCACAAAGACCAGATTTATTCCACTGTGATAATGTGTTTCTCTGAAGATAGTCTTATCAGGCTATCTTGGTGAAGCAGGAAGTCTCTAAGAGAGTGGAGGCCTCAGTAAGACTCCTTTTCTTGCCATTGTGAGGGTCTGTCTATTTATACAACTCTGAGCTCTGTTAGAAACAGAATTCTAGGCTTACTTTTCCTAAGAGGAAGATGCTTCCCCCAAATTCACAGTCTACCTCTTCCATACCAGAGTGGGGATTTATCAATGATCCAAGTAAGGAGACCAATCCCCTAAAAAGATGCCAATCTTCTCAGAACTGAACCTAGATCAATTGCAATGTTTGGGTAAAGGACAAGAAATGATACCGGCTAAGTGCCAGGAATACAAAAAGAGCAGAATATAGTTCCTGGCCTCAAGAAGTTCGCAATCTAATGGGGGCAGGGGGGAGGAACAACAAAAAATAAATATAAACAAACAAAATATATACAGGAAAAACAGGAAATAATTGACAAAGGGAAGACAATAGAATTAAGATCACTTATTCTCCTTACTTTGGGCTATGTGTGCTGTCTCCTGCGTTCCGAGTTCCCTAATTTTGGCCTCCCCAGGCCTCACTTTCTGAGTGCAAAATGCTCATTCGATGATCGTATATGGAATCTCACAACTGGAAGGGACCTCAGATGTCATCTAATCCAACTTGTACCAGAACAAAAAGGCAAAAAGGGCCCTTCAGCAAGGACAATGTGACAATCAGAGATTGTGACCTAAGGGAAGAGCCCTAACAACAAGAAGTCTAGGTGGCTTGGAGGATATTCTGATGTGAAAGAGACTTCCATTACCCTAGATTAGGCAGTAAAGTGATAATACTAGGCCTACAGTCAATCAAATTCAGTCTCAGACACTTACTAGTTTTGTGACCCTGCACAAGTTTCCTCAAAATGAGGACAAGAATAGCACTTACTCTTCAGGGATGTTGTGAAGATCAAATGAGATAATATCCGTGAAGCACAGTGCCGGGTACATAGTAGGTTTTTTAAAAAACAAAAATAAATAAAGATAATTAAATAAATAAATATAGATTAAAATGCTTGTTTACTTCCCTTTGCACTTTCAAATGATATCATATAAGCAATGACTCTTTATTCTTCCTGCTGTGGTATAGGGGTCTTGGAAATCCCAAGATGCAAATGCAAAGGGCACGAGTCTGCCTTGAAAGAATTCAACAACTCAAGCCTTCTTTTGGTCCAGGCAGTTCATTGAAATACCAGTTGGGGTGGGCAAAATTCCTTGAGAGTCTGCCCTACTTGTGATGCCAATTCAAGTGGGCCAGATTTTAAGAATCTGAGCATTTGATGAGGATGAAATGAGTACTTTTATACAGAAAGACTGTGGGAAGATCTGGATGGGATTAAGGGGTGGCAAGTAGCCTGGCATAGGCCAGGTACAGACAATGAAGGGAGTTAAGTAGCAGAAGAGCCACAGTGAAAGGGCAGTTAAAAGAATTATTATTGACTGCATTGGGATGGATGCTTTCGCCCAGAGATCTGGGTTCTGTGTGGGAAAGTTTCAGAGGCTTTTAGGCATCCAGGTTCCATCACCATTACTCCCATAAAGCAGGTCAAATATAGCATTTTTGGAAGGCATAGATATAATTTTGCAAAGCTTTACTAATTCATAAAGATTTCCAGGGAAGAGCCTCCTTGGTAATATATGCTCAATAATAAAGTCAGAAAATTATTTGTTCTTGAACTGGACTCTCTTAGTAATATTCCTAGAGGTAGGTAAGGAGTGAGGCCACTTCATCATGTGATTTAGGCATGAAGGATAAGAGAGTGGTAGAAGGCACCTGAGTGATAGGAGATAAGGGAAAGGGAAGAAGAGGAAGTTCATGCTGAATGTTCTCATTTTTTTCTATAGAATGAGGCAAAGTTCTCAGCTGAGAGGGGGAAAGGGGGGAGGAGGGAGAGTGAAGAGCGGGAGGGAAGCCATAGAAGGTTTGATAACAGATGAAAAGGTTTAAAAGAGCCACTATGGAGAGTGAGATAATAAGTTGATAAGAGGGGGTATAGTAGGATTGCCTAGCAGCACTGAGGGCCTGCTGGAGGTTATGTAACATAATTTTTTTGCTTATTTTACACAAACACTAAAACTTAAATACATAATAAGAAGAGAAAAAGAAATATTATAAACTCAACTATTAAACAAATGTAAAAGAGAAAAAACATATCATGTGCACAGCAGAAGATAGTAGAGGATTCAAAATATATAGCAATCACTTGTCATTTCAAGAAAGTCTACATATTAAATATGGCACATTATGTTGAAAACTGTCCATCTTTGCTTCCTTGTAAAGGTTTTCTTTTGTTCTCTGCTGTACATTTTTTACTTTGTTCTTTTTTCTCCCTTCCCCCCACACCCCAAGGCTACAATAGAACATGGATATATTTATATATAGGTATTGATATATGCGTACATATATACATATATATATATATATATATATATATATACACATACATACATATATAAATATATACTTTCCCTAAGAGATTCTACTCCTAATCTTGTTTTTATGTTTGTGCATATCTTTTTTTTTCCTATTTCTCCTAACTCCTCTGCTTTACTTTTACCTGCTACTCTGTCCTCCTATGACTTAACCTACCCCCACTCCAGCAATCCCTCCCTTACCTTCCCATTCCCCTAAATCTAAACACCCTTCTATATCCTTCTTTTAAACCTATTCCCTCACCCTTCCCTCTAAAGATCCCTCCTTCATTCTCTCCCCCTCCCTATCCCCTTAGAGTTTTATTTCTTTTTTAAATTTAGATTTTTGTACTCTTCTAGATGTATATGGATTTTTTTTCCTCTTAAATCCATTCCCAATGAAAGTAGATTTCCAGAACTAACAACCCCTTTCCCCCAGGGTTATTTTTTTTAAACAGAGTCCCAAAAGTCTGACAGTTGATCACATATCCATTTTTTTTCCATTCAAAATTATGCTTAGCTTTGCTGGGTATAAAATTTTTTATCAGAAGCCCAGTTCTTTTGCTCTTCAATAGATAGTGTTCCAAGATCTGTGATCTTTTAGTGTCACCAACACTAGGTCTTGTGTGATTCTAATTGTGGTACCATCACATGTAAATTGTTTTTTTTTCTTGTTGCTCATAATATTTTGTCTTTGAGCTGGGGCTTCTGGATTTTGACTATCATATTCCTGTGAGTTTTCCTTATAGGATCTCTTTCAGGTGGTGATTGGTGAATTTTTTCTATTTCTACTTTCCCATCTTGTTCTAAAGCTTCAGGACAATTTTCTTTACTTCTTGTATTATTGTATCAAGATTCTTTTTTTGATCAGAACTTTCAGGTACTCCAATTATTCTTATGTTTTCTCTGCTCTCTAGATTCATTGTTTTTCTTATCAGATGTTTCATATTTTCTTCTTTTTTTTATTCTTTATATTTTTTTTAATTTTTTCATCTCTTATAACTTTGCTGGTTTCCCCTTGCACAATTATGATTTTCAAGGACTGATTTTCTTCCTTAAGATTCTAGAAATCAAAGTTATCAATAGTTACATGAAAAAATGCTCTACATAACTATTGATTAAAAATGCAAATTAAAACAACTCTGAGGTATCACCTTATAACTATCAGATTGGCTAACATAAAAGAAAAAGAAAATGACAAATGTTGGAGATGTGGAAAAGCAGGTACACTAACATACTCTTTGAAAAATTATGAACTGGTCCAACCATATTGGAGGGCAATTTGGAACTATGCCGAAAGGGTTAAAAATCTATGCCTTCTCTTTGACCCAGCAATACCACTACTCAGTCTATATCCCAAAGAGATAAAAAAAAAAAGTGAGGGGGAGGGGGGAAAGGACCTATATATCCACAAATAGAAAAACTTGGGAAGACTTACATGAATTGACGCAAAGTGAACTGAGCATAACCAGTGGAACATTGTACACAGTAACTGCAATATTGTGATGATGATCAACTATGAAAGCCTTAGCTACTCTGATCAAAATAATGATCCAAGACAATATTGAAGGACTTGTGATGAAAAAATGTCATTCACCTCCAGAAAGAGTGAGAGAGAGAAAGAGAAAAGATCTGATGAGCTCCAAATACAGACTGAACCATACTTTTTTCACTTTTTTGTGCTTCTTGTTTTTGTTTCTTTTTAAAATATGACTAATATGGAAATGTTTTGCATGATGATGTGTGATTGATGTCATGTGTTGCTTGCATTCTTAATGTTGGGGGAGGGCCTGGAAGGAGAGAGAATTGAAAAGTCAAAAAATTTTATTGCATATTTTAAAAAAAATTTAAATATGAGAGTTACTTGTTAGAAGTAAAATAAAGGACTTTAGCTTTATACTGAAAATGAAATTAAAATGAGGGAAAATGTTTGCAAATATAATGTTTGCTATCATACATTTCAATATTCAATTTTTTAAAAAAGGAAGTGAACAAATATTGATAACTGATGACTTTTCATGAGACATCTTGAAACGAAATGTCTTGAAATGAAATGATTTCTCATGAAATGTCTCCCATGAAAAGAAATGTCCAAAAGATCTAGATATTTTTCAGAAGGCTCTCTTCCTTTCCCATGTCAAAGAACAACATACCTCACAAATGTGAGCCATACCTCACAAATATTACCTAACAGAATGAAAGGTACAAGGTATCTTTGGGGAGGGATAGTCTAGTGATGTGCAAAGAAATAAACCAAGATGTACCTAATTAATTGAACTAGCAAGGAGCCCTACTCAAAGTCAGAAAGAGAAGAAGTCATGTAATGGGCCTTCCGGAGTATCAAGTCACGGATAAGAAAATGCGACTAAAATGACTTTCTCCTATCTTTAATCTCTATAATCTCTTATTCAGCTTCCCTGGGGGGCCTGGGGAACCTTGCACCTTCTACATTCCAAGGGGTATGGTAGGACTCATAAGAGTATAGAATTTCAGGTTGGGAGAAACTATATAAAGATCATTCCAGCTTCCTTATTTTCCAGGTGAGGCAACATAAGGACATAGAGGAGAAATAATTTACCTAAAGTCACACAGTTCATATACAGTACAGTCAAATTTTAACCCATATCCATTGACTCCAAATTCAGTACTCTTTTCCACTGTACTAAGCTGTTCCTTCTCACTAAATTCTCAAAAATTTCATTTTAAGTATACTAAGATATAATTAAAGTATATATTTTTAAGGACCAAACCACTTTCAAATCAAATGTGTCCTACCGTTAGCATGAGAGAGGACTCTCATCAAAGTAGCCACTTGGCCAATCTATCATTGTTCCTTTTGCAAGGCCTATTATTCTAGTTATAACTTGGCCCCACCAACTCCAATATATGATTAAAAGAATGAGCTGTTAGTCAACAGTGACATATTGCCAAGGAAACCTAAGCAGGCAAGGTCATAAGAGTGCTTAATTGTGTAGGAAAAGGAAAACTTCCTGACAATTAGAGTGTTCTGTAAGTGGAATCAGTTGCTTTGAGAGGCACAGAGTTCTCCATCACTTGAGTTAGGCAGGCAGAATCTAGATGGCAGAACCTTATCAAGAAGGTCATGAGGAGTTTGTTATTTAGATTAAACTTTGAGGTTTCTTTTAAACTTGTGATTTTATAATTGTATTAATTATATTGAGTTAAATGAAGATTATTCCTTGTAATATTATTCACTAACTCTCAAGCCAAGGCAGTGTTGGCAATATAATCAAAATTAGACATCCTACCTCAAAATGTTGATTTTTTTTTTTCACTTTTTCTGGCATGGACATTTCATTCATGGATCCCAGGTGGCCTTTCAACATACTAAAGTTCTTGGAGAAGATGCATATCTCACAATAAATGAACAAATTTAGGAACAGAAATAAAAAACAGGGAAAAAGTCATCATAGCTACAAGGCCTGGATTTTGTGGAAGACTCGAGGATCCCATGAAATTGGCTAGAAAAATTTTTACACTTCCTTGTTCCTTCACAGCCAAGGTTTCTTTTATTCTTGGATAAGGAAAATGGCACAAAATTATCTCATCAGTCAAACTGCTAATCCTTCTTATAAAAATGTAATATCAAATTGTTCTGCTGGCAGTTTCCTGTGCATGAAATTCCATCTTTCACCTCAGTGATTTTTCCCCATCATGTTGGAATTCACTCCTTCCTCATCTGTGCTTCTTAGATCCCTAACAATCTTCAAAGCATACCTCAGGTACCAATATGCTTCCTGAGCTTTCCCTAGTCACAGTGCTTTCACCCACTTGAAATTGCTTTATATGTATGTATGTGTGTGTGTGTATGTATATATATATAGATATATATATAGATATATATCTATATATATATAAAATATATACATATATTATATATATGTACAACGTGATTTGAATTTATTTGTGTATGCGTAAATGCCACGCCCTTACAAATAGAATGTAAACAAGTCATGTTAAACTCTAATAGAAATGGATCCCTGTGCACTACATATTGACTCAGAAAGCTACAAATTAAGATTATCTATGTTGTATTATATTATTATTATTTATATCATTAAATGTTTTCCAATTAAATTTTAATTTGATGCCATTGACACCTCTGATGTAAACTTCTTGAGGCTAGGAATTGTTTCATTTTTTTGTCTTTTTATCTGCATTGCCTTACACAGTTACTTGAAAGTGTTTAATAAATGTTTACATAGCAAGACAGAAAATTTTCCTTGGTCAATATATAGCACAAAAGTCAGAGGCTTTTGCCAATTTTATTTTTTAGGTTCTGATTTTTTTAGGGAGTGGGGTCTCTATTTTTGGTATGTATAGAGATGTGTGTGTGCATTCAAGTACTTATGTGTCTGTTGAATATACATAATAAAGGCAGAAATGTGGGCCAGGAGGATAGGTAGGGAACAAAACCCTTTCTCTGTTTCTTAGTTTTTGTTCAGGTTCAAACTCATTGGCATGAAACTCTAGAAATCCTGAGAGAAAAGTAGGCTTTATTTCTCCAGTCTTTAAACAGCTGCAAAGTTTCTTTAATCCTCCAAAATGAGTTGTGGATGAAGAGAATATCTGTAAAGTGGTTTTATGAGGGATTTCTAACCCTAAATTAAATAACTGTGTCAGACCACAGACTTTGATTCAGCACCAGACAGAGGCAGTTAAAATAAAAGATAATGGGGCATTCTAACTGGTTCATGTTTAACTACTCCTCAGGTGGGTGTGGTGGCTCACAGACCAATTATGTCAGACTATTAGATTATAGAAAACCTTTCTAGTCAGTATACTCTAGCCTGTGGGAACTGAGATGACCTACAGGTGACCCGGAAGAGATGAAGCCAGTTACTAGGAGTGGACAAAAGCTTAATTGCTACAAAAATCAGAAGAGCATTACCCCAGCGGTCTTCTACAAGACCTGCAGAGCAAAGTTAAGAAGAGACACTCACAGCAGATAATCAGTCAATAAGCTTTTATTAAATCACCAGGCTAAGCACTAGGGATACAAAAGGAGGCAAAAGACAGTCCCAGCCCTCAAGCACCTCACAAGTGAATTGGGGAGACAACAAAAAAGCAAATATTTCCAAACAAGCTACATACAGGATAAAAAGAAAATAATTAAGAGGGAAGGCACTAGAATTAAGAGAGATTGAAAAAAACTTCTTGTAGAAAATAGGATTTTCGTTTGGATTTAGGGAAAGCCAGAAAGCAGAGATATGGAAGGAGAGCATTCCAAGCATGGGGAATAGACAGAGAAAATGTCTGGAGCCAAGAGCTGGAGTGTCTTGCTTATGGAACAGCAAGGGGGCCAGTGCCACTGGATTGAAGAACACACACCAAAGAGTAAGATATATAGATAAAGTAGGATAGGTAGATTTGAGAACTATTAGTATAGAAAAGGTCATTAAATCCGTAGGAGTCAATGAGATCACAAAGTGAAATAGTGTAGAAGGGCACCAGCCGTGGAGTCAGGAGGACTTCAGTTCAAATTTGGCCTCTGACACTTACTAGCTGTGTGACGCTAGGTAAGTCACTCAATCCCAATTGCCTCAATAAAAAATAGTACAAAGGGAAAGGAGAAAAGGACAGAAACCTATGCTGAGACAACTGAAATTAGTGCTAATGGAAATCACCAGAAGACCTTATCAGGCCCTTCTGGTCCTCCAGTACCATATATGTAAGCTTCTGTGCATGAGTCCTTTGTGTTTCTCTAAATATGTTTATTTCTTTGACTGGTGGTAGAATAACCTTTAAGAGAGTGTAACCCATAGGGAAAAAATCTTCTCTTGTCACTTTTTTTTCCTGCAGTTTGAATACATTTTTTATTTGAAATGATATGTTACTTGGTCAGCTGCTAAAGGAAAATACACCAACGGGGGCCCATGACTTACAGTTTTGAGTTGGTGCTGATCCACAAAGTGCCTCAAATGTTTAGTAGGTGTAAGAGGCAGCTACATTGGTTTAATTGAATGTAATAAAAAGAAATTGAGGAATTCCTTTCTTTATGGTTGTAAGGAAGAGCTGATTAGTGTTCCCAGGAGGTGAACATGTATCTTCTCTGGTTTTAACCCACTGACCCTACATTTTCAGTTGTAGAGATATAATTCCTCGTATCTCTCCCAGGAGGCTCTTCTCTGTCTCAATTTGCTATTTTGTTATAGACACTCCAATTCCATTGCCAAGGGAACTCAATTTCAAACCATCTCCTACTCTAACTTCAGTCTTTTTACTTCCTTCACTCAAGTCTTTCTTGTCAACCTAAAAGTCTGGCCACATAAGACTTTTGTTTATGACTTACCAAAACCATAGAGATTCCTTCCCAACCTCACCCCAGCCTCCTTGAAAAGGAGAAAAAAAAATACTGTTTGCTCTCCTGGATTCTGATAACCACAAGATCAGTTTCACTACATAAGTCTATTACGAATTTACCTACTGTTGACCTAAAACTCCCCCTGTTAACCAGGAAAACCACTTTACATAATTGTCAGTAGTTGTGGTCAATAGAGAACTCCTTTTTAATGCACTGGGTCAGCTTCCTAGTATTTCACAGGGACAAAAGCTAGTGACAAATATAGTTAAGCAAACATGCAAAGTCATACCCAGCAATTTTAAATTTGGAAGGTTAGTTGTACAGATGCTTTGCTTTAACTAGAATGGAAAACACAGTGAGAACACAGCGAAATTAGTGTAAACTGTGGTGTCAAGGAAATAGCAACAACGTTACAATTCAGAGACAGAGTTTGGCCACTAGCTACTCTATGAACTTGATCTCTATGACTTTGTCTGGGCCTCAGTTTCCTTATCTGGAAAATAAAGGATTTAACTTTAAGTCCCTTCCCTTGCTAATGGTCAAGTTGAATCAAGTCAGCAAGTCAACAAACATTATTGTCTATTCTGTCTATTAAGTAACAAGCACAGTGCGAAGAAGTGGGGATACAAAGAAAGACAAAAATAATATTCCTTACTTTCAAAGAGGTCACGGACTAAAGGGAGATAGAGGATGCGAACAGCTATGTACAATCAAGATATGAACAAGGTAGAGGTAACGTTAGAGGGATGGAATAGCATAAGAGAGACCCCCAAAGGGTTAAAGAAGGTGATATTTTAGCTGGGACCAGAAGGAAGTCAGAGAAACCAGAAGACTGAGAAAAGGAAGAAGAGAATTTCAGGTATGGAGAACAGTCAGTGAAAATGCATGGAGCTAAATAATGGAGCGTTGGGGCAGCTAGGTGGTGCAGTGAATAGAGCAGCAGCCCTGGAGTCAGGAGGACTTGAGTTCAAATCTGGCCTCAGACACTTAACACAAAACTAGCTGTGTGACCTTGGGCAAGTCACTTAACTCCAATTGCCCTGCCTTCCCCCCTACAAACAAATAAAAAACCTAAAAAATGGAGTAGGAAGAGCAAGGAGACAATAATATCACAGGGAATGTGGACAGAAATACAACATAAGAAAACTGACTTTTGTAAGTCAAATAAGGGATTTTATATTTGATCGTAGAAATAGTAGGGAGATACTGAAGTTTATTAAATATGAGGGTGTCATGGTTAGAACTGTATTTTAGAAAGGTTAATCTGTCAGATTAGTGGGAGAGAGACCAGTTGCTATTGCTGAGTCATTTCAGTTGCATTCAACTCTTCTTGACCTCATTTGGAATTTTCTTGGCAACGATACTAGAGTGGTTTTCTATTTGCTTCCATAGTTCATTTTACAGATAAGAAAACTGAGGCCAACAGGGGTAAGTAAGTTACCCGGGGCCACATTACTAATACATATCTGAGACCAGATTTGGACTCATGAAGATAAGTCTTCCTGATTCCAGATCTGATTCCATGTACACTATCCATTGTACAACCTAGCTGCCCAGACAGACCAATAGGCAAACCATTACAACAATACAGGTGTGAAGTTATAAGGGACTTTAACTGGGTTTTTTTATAGTGTCAGGAAGAAGGAGGCATATCTGAGAAACATTACAAATGTAGAATTGACAGGAGTCGGTGACTGACTAGATGTGGGGATTGAGACAGAGAGAGCGTGAGGAGTCAAAGATGCAAGTCTAGGTGGTTAGTTCCTGTGTCTAGACTATGATAGACCAATCTCCAAACTTTGCTATTCTCATAAAGGCATCAGCCTGATTATTAATTTCAGTAGAGGGCATGTGATGTTTCTGGTAGGCATTAAACATACCCTACCAGAGGCTGAGACATCTAATTCTAGTCAAGTTTTGCTGGGAGGTAGACATATGCACTGAATGACTAGTGTTTTGAGAGAGCCTCAAGAAATGGGATGGATAAGATTTTTATCTAAAATATTCCCAACCAGTGACAATGGATCTTGCTGAGTAGTCTGGAGCCTGAAGGAAAAGAACAGGTCAAATAAAGACTCTCCTTTTGGGGATCATAACCAATGGAAAAAATCTGCTGATGACTCCCACCACAATCTACTCATGAAAATCATCAATACCTGAGGAATCTGGGAAACTACCATCTTGAGTGTATCATTTCTGTTTAACAACGGAAGCCTCTTATTCCCTACAAATACTGTTTCACTGCCCAACTCTATCACCATCACCATGCAGTGAGCTAGACTAGTCAGGTGTCTACACTAAGTCCAGCATCAGTATGGGGAATGCCATGAGAGTAGGTGCCACTACTTTGCCTAAGTAAGGAGGATTCAGCACAGGTCAGAAAGAGAATAGGCCAAAGCTCTCATGCCAAACAGCAGTGGGACCAAGTCTGAGAGTATCCACTGCACTTCTAGCTTGAGTGAGATAATGACTCAGTCTTGAAGAAATATATTTTAAAAATAAAAGAGAGTAGGGGCAGCTAGGTGGTACAGTGAATAGAGCACCACCCCTGGAGTCAGGAGGACCTGAGTTCAAATCCTGCCTCAGACACTTAACACTTGCTAGCTGTGTGACCTTGGGCAAGTCATTTAACCCCAATTGCCCTGCCTTCCCCACCTCCAAAAAAGACAAAAATAAAATAAAAGAGTCAATTAAACAATTTTTTTTCTCTGCTGTTTGCCCATCCCATTTCTGATAAAGAAAAAGAAAAGCTTTGTGACAAAGATAGATATATATATATATATATATATATATATATATATATATATGTATATATATATATATATATGTATGTATGTATGTATATGCATAGCCAAGTCAAACAAATTCCCACATTGTTAATAGCCAAAAAATATGTATCTCATTCTGAACTCTGAATTCCTCACCTCTGTGAAAGGAGGTGGGTAGCTTTCTTCATCATTGGTCCTCTGGAATCCTATGTGGTCATTGTATTAGTCACTGGTCATTGCATAGAGTTCTTAAGACTCAAAGGTGTTTATTTTTAAGGTGTTATATAAATTATTTTCTTTGCTCTGCTCACTTCACTTCATCAGTTTCTAGGTTTCACTGAAACTACCTGTTTCATGATTTCTTACACTTAAATAGAATTCTATTACATTCACATGCTATAATCTTAATAGCTAATTGATGGGCACCACCTTAGTTTCAAGTTCTTTGCTACTTCAAAAACCTAGCCCTGTTTTCCTAGATGGTTATGAAAGATGCTGCAAGCTCATGCTCAGTCTACATTAGTCAACCCGCCCATGCCTATATGGAGATCTGTCTTATATACAGCTTATGACTACAGACTGATAAACTCAGATAGGGCTCTGTCCAAAAGCTGGTAACTAATTGCAGCTGAAGCAATTTAGTCATAAGGAAAATGTGTAAGGAGAAGGTAAGGAAAAGAGAGGGGAAGAAGAGAGAGGATGAATCCAGTCAACCAAACCCATCTCTTTAAAAAATTTCACTTCCTCTCTTGTATTCTCTATTGGGGAATGATAGAAATGACTGTAGAGGAAATTATCTCTATTGGACCAGTGCAGAATTCCCCATTTCATCTGCCTTAAAAGGGACAAAGGGAAATCCCCATTTGAAGGATCAAATTGATTCAACTAACTGCAAGAGCAAATCCTCTGCAAACTCTCTCACGGAACTCTACAACTGACAAGATCTCTGAATTAACCCATTAGACAACACCTTCATTAGCCACTCTTCTGATAGTTTGTTAGTTTAACAGTAAAACATCACCTGAAATGCATTCACCCTGAAATATAGGGTCTTGGTGGCAAAAGCCTTTCTACCCTCTCACTCTACCCTCTATTCTCATTGTGATGTTGGGAGGAAGGGTTAGAAGAAGTTTCCCATTTCTCAGCTTCACTCATGGTCCCATTCTCTTATCTTAGAGCTCTAATATTGTCAGGGTTAACATATCTTCCTGTGAAACCTCTGTGTCTAAGACCACTCACCTGCAGCCTAACACACAAGATAATTAATCTTCATTTCATTTAGTTGGCAATCTAGCCAACAAAAGAGAAGAAATATTTAATTTAGTTATTTTTCTACTTTTACTGTCAAGCATAGATTCTAAGTATCCATCCAGTTAACTCTGCCAGGTTAATGAGAGTTTTCTCACTTTTCTTATTCCACTGAGATAATTAACCGTATTCACCAAAGAACAATGCAAGCCAAAGGATTCCAGAGTCCTGAATGTGACCATCTAATCACCGGAAGTACCTTTTTTTCTCTCTCAGAGCATGTTTCTCTCACTTCAACAATGAATTTAGCAATGAAGTTATTGAAAATAATCTTTGCATATCATACCAAATATTCTGGGCTTGGCTAACTCAGGACAATTCAATGATTCAGGTTTGATATTAAAATTCAATGAGACACTTGTGATCCATAAGCTGCAATAAAAATACCTTTACTCAAAATGATTGTGAAGGATACAATTTCTAAAGTTAAAGAGGAGACCAATTCAGTTAAAATCCTATTCCCTTCTGTGTCTTCTTTGCTGAAATCAGTAGTCCTGGGTCAGAAAAATGTTCCTGCAAAACAATTGGAATTCCATTAAAATTTTCAAGACCAACTTTTGATATAGCAGGCCTTTTTACCTCATGTGTTAAAGAAATCAGATAAACTCAATTCCACTTTTAGGATTAACCCAATCTACACGAAATGGGTGCTGCTTCTACCACAAAGTTGGACTAGATGATCATCAAGATGCCTTCCACCCCAAATCCATAATTATATAGATTTAGAAAAGCAAAATTAGTGGTCAAGATCTTTTGGTAAAATATTTCCCTGACTAGTATAGGCCATTGTCCTCCAAGGGATTTAAAATAGTTTCTTTCTCTAAGCTTCTCATCCACAATGGGAGGAACAGTGTAAGTGCAACTCATGGCATTTTTGACTATACTTTGGGAACTTGCATATTTTTTTTCCCCTGATGCTAAGATTCTGTAATTCTAAGAATTGAATAAAATTGAGTGAGCTTCTCTCCTTGTTCTCTTCTCTGGCTCATTGATTCAACCCTTATAACTGATAACTTTTGCATTCTCCACTCTCCAGGGAAGTCACCAGATCCCCTAATGAGCTCATAAGCCCACAAAGCTCAAAACGTGAGTAGTCTTATTTATGTTAATTGCAACAGCTATATTATACGTCAGTGAACAACTTTCCCTGATAGAATGATTTGTTTTTTGTGACTAAAAGTACTGACCAGATAAGGATCTGAGAAGGGGGTCAGGATTGGTTTCTTTGCATCCGTGTTTATATCCACACCTCCTCTGTCTATGGCACATTGCCTGCTTCCAGAAGCCCCCACCTCCTGCTGTTTTTAACAAGTGTTCTCTATGTCCATTCTCTCATTGTTCCTATTTTCCATCTCTCTCCAATAGATTTAGAAGGCACTTTAGAAGCCATCCAATTTGACCTACTCTTTGCTCCTTCCCTGCCCCTGAAAAATAATTCAGAACACTTTCCTGAGACTTTGGCAAAACATCACAGAAATACTGAAAATGTACCAACTGGGGCAGCTAGGTGGCCCAGTGAATAGATTACCAGCCCTGGAGTCAGGAGGATCTGAGTTCAAATCTAGCCTCAGAAACCTGAAACTTACTAGCTGTGTGACCTTGGGCAAGTGGCTTAACCCCAACTGCCTTTATCCCTCCACAAAAAAGAAAACACCACTAACTACAAAAAAAAAAAGAATAATTTAATTAGCCTTCAAAACCTTAGCATCATAGAATGTCAGAATCAGAAAGAACCTTGGAGAACAACTAGTCCAATTCTTTTATATTACAGAGCAAGAAGCTGATGACCAGAGAGGACAAGTGATTTGCCCCAAACCACATCTATACATTTTTTAAAAAGTGTCCAATTTGCATCATGCAAATATTCAAGTGTACCCCCCTCACCATTCTCACAGGTGTTGCCATGGAAATGTGAGATACTAGAAGTAACCATGGCAGCTGAGCAGATGCTTTTACCCAGAACTCCAATTATCATTGGAGGAGAATTCTGGAAAAGAGGCAGGGTATGGAGATCTATCCCATGAGACCGTGCGGAAGGGGAGAAACAAAGGGAAGTCAAGCCGGTGGTGTCTGGTGAACCTCCTACATGAGGTACTTGACACATTTATTATCCCTACTTTGTCAATGGAGGGCAAACTGTTCTCCCACTAACTGTTCAAACTGTTCATTTCCTTTTTTATAGAAGTTATAAGAGGGAAAGTATAAAAAGGGAGAGAGCTGTTCTTTTCTTATCACCCAAAGCCAAATGGCCAGCATTCCAAATCACTCTTCCCTGACTGTTGACTATTCTTTAACCGATTTTTGGATTGAAACAGCTATTCCTTATGTATTTTTTTTTCCTCTGAGGCAATTGAGGTTGAGTGACTTGCCCAAGGTCACACAACTAGTAAGTGTCTGAGGAACCATTAAGAAAAAGAAAGCTAAGGAAGAAAAGCTTCACACAGTGTTTGGACCAAGAAATGATGTTGGAGCTACTGAAAGGCACTGAGACTATGAGGTTTTAGTATTGCTTTGGGTGGCCAATTAACTTGGAGTTCCCTTAGCACCATATCCAGATCCTATCAGATCCCACCAACAAGGCCATATTATTACACTCTAGATTTTTACTGCACCTATGAACTCTCATTCCAAGCCAGAGCTCTTAACACAAATATGGTTGATTACCATACATAAATACACTAGCCAAAAAAGTCCTCTTTTTTCAACAGATTGATTGTTAAATAGACAGTGATTTGTGAATTCTTCTGTTACAGAAGAACTCATTCAGGGGCGGAGCCAAGATGGCGGCGTAGCAACAGCAACATATTGCAGCTCTCACATAGCCACCCCTAAATACCCATAAAACAGGACTCTAAACCAATCCTAGAACTCCAAAACGCACACAAAGATACTTCCCACTAAAGTCAACTC
>CM053580.1:159330665-159348312 GCA_028627135.1 Pseudochirops cupreus
TCCTTCTTTTCCCCAAAGAAGGAATCTAGGGTTTGGTTGCTGTTCTTACTTTGCTTACTGTGTTTATTCATGGCTGGCCAGTCCATGATTTTTTTTTAGCTCTGTGGAACTCTGCTTCCAGAGGGGAAAGCTCTGTCCCAAATTGCTGGGGTTTTCCCAGCTGCGGGAGCTTTTAGGAGGCTGCTGGGGCCTTCCCCCACTCTGGCTCACTGAAAAGACACCCAGTACCACCACCCAAGACCGCGATCCGAATCCAGGCCATTCAATGGGAGAGCACTTGGCCTCTGAATGATCTCTTGGTCCCCTTGCAGTCTGCAGGCTGGGAGCTCTGAAGTGGCAATGTGGAGGTGGGTGCAGGACCTCTGCTTCTACAGCTTCCTTGCCCTGGAAGCAGTTTGGCCAGACCTGCTTTTTTCCCCTGATTTTTAGCCGAGTTCCACTGACCTTTTAGTCCTTTTTTTTTTTTCTTTTATGGCTTGATAATTCTGGAAACTGCCACAGGGCCAAGGTGCTGTTTCAGGCTGGGCTGGTTTCAGCTTCCAGCCCTGAGATGGTGCCTCCTAGCCGAGCTGCCTTTAGCGGAAAGTATATTTGTGTGTGTTTTAGCGTTCTGGAATTTGTTTAGAGTCATATTTTATGGGTATTTTGAAGTGTCTATGTGGGAGCTGCAATACTTTGCTGTTCCTATGCCACCATCTATGGATGTTTTTCAAAGAAAAAAATGTAGATTGAACAGAAGCCCAACAAGAATTCTTAGAACTAAAGAAAAAGACCAAGGAGAGAGGCAGGGAAGAGAGAGAGACAGAGACAGAGACAGAGAGACAGAGAGACAGAGAGAGAAGAGAAGAGAGAAATGATTTTGAAAATCAAATAAGAACAGCAGAGAAAAATTGGGGAAAGAGTAATGCAAGAAAAATTATGAAAAAGGGAATTAACAGCTTGATAAAAGAATCACCAAAAATACTTAAAAGAATTCCTTAAAAAACAGAATTGGTCCAATGGGGAAAGAGGCACAAAATGTAATGGATGATATAACTCCTTAAATGACAGAATTTGGCTAAATGTCAAAAGAGGTATAAAGCATCAGTGAAGAAAATAGTTCTTTAAAGATTAGAACTGAGTAAGTGGAAGTTAATGATGTCATGAGACAACAAGAAACAATAAAACAAGTCAAAAGACTGAAAAAAATAGAAAAAATGTGAAATATCTCTTCAGAAGAATAATAGACCTGGGAAACAGATCAAAGGGAGATAATTTAAGAATCATTGGACTACCTAAAAGCCATGATTAAAAAAAGAACTTTGGGATTATATTTCAAAAAATTATAAAGAAAAATGGTCCTGATATTATAGAACCAGAGGGCAAAATAGAAATTGAAATACTCCACCCACCACTTCCCAAAAGAGATCCCAAAATGAATTAATTTGCTGTTTTTAAGTTATATGCCCAGTTTATTGACCTACTCTTTCTCTCTTTTATTGATGTAAGCATTTAGAGATGCACAATTTTCCCTAAGTGTTGTTTTGACTGTATCCTACAAATTTTGGTATGTTATTTTATTGTTGTCAGCATCTTTAATGAAATGATTGTTTGTTTCTATGATTATTATTTGACCCACTCATTCTTTAGGATTAGATTGTTTAGTTTCCAATTGATTTTTAAACTTTGTTTCCAAGGCCCTTCATTCAATGTAATTTTTTTGCATTATGCTCTAAAAAGGGTACATTTAATAATTCTGTTTTTCTTCATTTGTTTATGAAGATTTTATGCCCTAATACATGCTTAGTTTTTGTGAAAGGGGCATGTACAATTGAGAAAAGGGTATACTCCTTTCTATTCCCATCCAATTTTCTCCATATGTCTATTCTATTTAAGTTTTCTAAAGTTCTGCTCATCTCCTTAATTTCTTTCTTATTTATCTTATGATTATATTTGTCTAGCTCTGAGAGAGGTAAATTGAAGCTCTCCATTACTATGGTTTTTTAGTCTGCTTCCTCTTATAATTCATTTAACTTTTCCTTTAACAATTTGAATGCCATGCCATTTGTTCACATATTTTCATTATAGGTATTACTTCATTACCTATGGTACCTTTTAGCAAAATTTAGTTTCTCTACTTATCTCTTTTAATTATGTCTATTTTTGCTTTTGTTTTGTCTGAGATCATGATTGCTACCTCTGCATTTTTAATTTCAGCTGAAACATAATAGATTTTACTCTAGCCCTTTACCTTATTTTATTTTTTAACCAAATTAAAAATTAAAAATGAATTAAGGTTTAATATACAATAATCATAAGATTTATTTTTCCCCAAACTAAGCAATAGTTGACTACACTATTTTTCTTTCATAGAATCAGTTCTTTATTTTGAAGCCAGCATTTTTTTATCCCCAGACTGTTGTCCTTCCTCCTATTCTAAAGGGAGATCCTAACCTGGACAGATCAGGCAGTGAAGTACAGTGAAAACACCACATTGCATATAGAATCAAAGGAGTGAGTCTCCTACTTACTTCAAAAGTGGTGGCTATGTGGTCCAATGGCTAGAGTACCAAGCCTGGCATTAGGAAGAGCTGAGTTCAAATTCTACCATTAACTTCTCCAGCTCATTGGGTTTTCTTGGCAAAGATACTGGAATGGTTTGCCATTTCCTTCTCCAGCTCATTTTACAGATGAGGAAACTAAGGTAAACAGGTTTATTAACTTGCACAGGCTCACACAGCTAGTACATTTCTGAGGCCAGTTTTGAACTCAGGTCTTCCTGACTCCAGGCCCTTTGTTCTATCCACTGTGTCACCTAGTTTCCCAGTCTTGATTTGTACCACTTACCTATTTCCAAGGTGTAAACGTTCACACTGAAAATTTGACAACCAACTCTTGGGAGCTGGTTCTAGCCCTCCTAAAAATAGAACCATATATGCAAAAATATTTATGGCAGCTCTCATACTAGCCCCAAACTGAAAATTAAGGGTGTGCCTGACCATTTGAAAATGGTGAAACAAATCATAGTATATGAATATAATTGAATATTATCATTCTATAAGAAATAATGAAACAGGACATTTTAGAGAAAACTAAGAAGACTTCCGTGAACTGATGCAAAGTGAAATAAGCAGAATCAGGAGGTTAGTTTATACAATAGCAACAACAAGATAAAGAAAAACAACTTTGAAAGATTTTAGAAGCTTGATCAATGCAGAGAACCCAAGATTCCAAAGAACCAAAGATTAAGCATTCTACCAGCTTAATGGCAAAGAGGTAGTGGATTTAAAATGAAACATACATTTTTGGACATGTCCAATGAGGGAATTTACTTTATTTTACTATGTATGCTATGCATATTTGTCGTGAGTGTTTTCTATTTATTTTTCTTGTTTTTCAAATGTGGGGAGGGGGGAGATAATGAATGCTCCTTAATCATGAAAAAAAGAACAAATAATCTCTTTGACTGGGGAGCAAGAATAAATCTCAGTTCCACAAAGAAGAGAATTCTCTAACCCAAGAAGTTCATTCTTTCTTAGAAATCTCTAGGGGTATGGGCACTGAGAATCAAAGGATGTAGTTTCAGGTCAGCTTTCTCCATATGCCTTTATCTCAGAGGTCTCTCAGCCAATCAGGAGTCACATATCTCTATAGGTATGCAGCCGGAGTTTCAGGTCTATCTATTCTTCTAGGAACTGCCTATGGCCAAGGTATTGTACTCTTTGGACAGTTCCAAACATGAAACAAATGGAAGGCAATAGAAGAAATTCACATAGTAGAAGGAAAAGTGCCTGCATTTTCTTTATATTCTCTAAAGATTCCACCACCATCATCCTTCTACTTTTTATCATCTCAGTAGTGTATTCGTTGCTGTGGTTTTCATGTTTTTAAACATTAGACCTTGCCATCTCACTCAGGCTGAAAGTGCAAGTATTAATAACATGCTCCCACCCTCACTATTCATCTTCATAGAACCTTTGACCTGCTCTGTTTCAGACCCAGGTCAGTTAGTGCCTCGTGGCAACTTTGGACCCTTCCCAAAGGTCACTATACCGATACCAAACTTAGTGCCAACACAGATCAGTATAGCCTGCTGCTGTTTGGAAGATCCAGGCTCAGCAAAGTTGCCAGCCTTAGCCTCCACTGTATTTGAGTCTACAGGCCTGTGCCAAAATCTCTAGCAATTGTATATCCATTATTAAATTTTAAAATTCATTTTCTTTTTAATTTATAGAATAAAGCAACTATTTTGGCAACAGTATAATTTTTAAAAAGGTGATTGCATATGAAATGGTAAATAGTGAGCCTATTTTAAAGTAAAATGTATTACCTTCTTTTCTGAAGGTCTTAAACAAACTCTAAACAAAGTGGGGCGGGGAAAGGGTGGGGGAACTGGGTAGCTATAGATCATTATAGTAAAGTTCAAAGCTATTCTTCAGAGGTTAAAAGGGAGCAACAATTAATAAGAAGCTCTAATCACTTAAATTCAGGTCATTCTCCCTTGGTTTTCACAAGACTTAGAAAACATTTAACAAAGTCAAGTATACCAACTAGAAGAAAAACAGAAGTAAACCTTCACCCTGTCCTCAAATTCTTTATTGAGCTAGAAATAATGCCGAGTCACATTCTCCTAGATCCCAAGACATTCACCTTTCACAGACAGAACACCTTTGG
The DNA here is from genome assembly GCA_028627135.1 of Pseudochirops cupreus. Classification (NCBI taxonomy): domain Eukaryota; kingdom Metazoa; phylum Chordata; class Mammalia; order Diprotodontia; family Pseudocheiridae; genus Pseudochirops; species Pseudochirops cupreus. The sequence goes on from CM053580.1 coordinate 159,335,319, forward strand.
AAGCCAAGGGAAACTCTTCAGCTCCTGAGGTAACTTTTGTTTAGCCACTTGGTGCTTGTGTGTACCAAACGGCATTCTGGTGTCTTCTTTGAGTTTCAACAGATTCTAGAGCTGCCTGCCTAACTTGCAATAAGAGAATAGCTCAGGCCCAGAGACAATTGAATTCATCGTCTCATGGAGTTTCCTTCTGAGCTGAATGCTTATGAATCAGTGCCTGCTTAGCACATGGTATGCAGTAATCATTATTCATATTAGAACACCAAACACTGGGGAAATAATGATCAACTCGGAAGCTATAAACATGATTACAATTTACTGTGCCATCATAAAGTCATAATGATATGTAATAACACCTTGTATTCATATTATTCCTTTCTCCCAAAGAGCACACAGCGCTTTATGGATATATTACTCTGCTCAGTTCCACCCCTCCTTCCCACCAATCCCTCATTCCAGTATGTAATAGAGCTTTCTTATCTCTGTAGGCTTAAAAGCTACAGGAAACTCCATCCTCTCCCTTTCTCTCCTCTTCCCATATCCAAACTGCCTGCATGATCTAAAGAAGACCTCCTTCTCTTCTTCCTCCTCCTCCTTTCCCATCTCCTCTTCCTTCTCCTTCTCTTCCTCTTCCTCCTTTTCCTGCTCCTCCTCCTCCTCCTATTCACCATCCTCATCATCATGTCTGTGTTTGGAGTTGTCCCAAAGATGTTTTCGGTGAGCCTACATACTGTGACCAGCACAGTTGCAGGGCCTAGCAACCAGCTGATCAAAGAGAGAGACAGGGATGTATTCAATAGTCTGTTTATTATAGGACCATGTCATACAGAGCCGAAGATACAAGGAACTTACAAGGTTTATATTCCTACAGCAGAAATTCTTATGTAACTAGAATGCAAGGACCCTCCTTTTGTCTTGACCTCTCCCTACCCCAGCCTAAGGCTAATTATTCATTAAGACTTCATCCTAGGACCCTGTCTAGAGGCACAAACAAACAAGGAGTCACAAACAAGACTTGCTAATTAACTACTCTGAATTTTCCTTAGTTATTCATAGGACCAATGAAAGCATCCATCCAACAAGATTATACTCCTCCTGCATATCTGCCTAATGACCTCATAGAAGAGGGGAGCATTTCCTTAATGGGGCCGGGGGACCCCTGAAAGTCTAGTCTACTATACCTACAGAATACAACCTTAAGTTACAATATTTTTATTCAGTAACAAAAAGCATTCATTTTATGTACCAGCTTAATAACCTGTAAAATATGGAACATAAAACAATAATCCTAACTATTTCTATCTGATTTCCCTTGGATAAAATGAAAAGAATAAAATAAACAGCAACAATTTAGATTTATATAGTTCTTTTGAGGTTTGCAAAGTATTATGTGTATATATGGTCTGATCTGGTCCTTACAATCTCTATGTGAGGGAGACACTACTTTTATTTATTTATTTCGCTCCACTTCATAGTATTTTATTTTTCCCAGTTATACACAAAGATTCACTTTTTTGAGATTTTGAGTTCCAAATTTTTCTTGCTCCCCTGCCCTTTCCCAAGACAGCAACCAATATGATACAAGCTATCCATGTACAATCATATGAAACATATTTCTACATTAGTCCATGTTGTGAAAGAAGAATCAGAAGAAAGGGGGAAAACATGAGAAAGAAAAAACTAGATACCATTAAAAAAAATCTTCCAGGCGTGTAGGTGGCACAGTGAATAGAGCATCGGCCCTGGAGTTATGAGGACCTCAGTTCAAATCTGGCTTCAGACACTTAATATTTTCTAGCTGTGTGACCTTGGGGAAATCACTTAACCCCAACTGTCCCTCCAAAAAGCAAAAAAAAAACAAACAAACCAAAATCTTCTACTGATAAGATGCTTTTGCATCACTTACATTTCCTCCTGTATCATTCTCATCCCAGAGGGCACCCTTTATAATAAAGAATTTATTTGAAAGAGAAGGAAAGATTTTTTAAAAGCTCTGTTAAACTGACCAACCTATCAAAAAAGTCCAATGTTATAGACAGTGATTGCCTACTTCCCAAAAAAGTAGAGGGAAGTATCTTCTCATATGTCTTCTTTGGGGCTGTTTGGCCATTTTCATTTTGTAGCATTGAGTTTTGACAATTTCTACATTACTGTAGTTATTGTGTATTATGTTTTCCCAGTTCTGTTTATTTCACTTTGCATCTATATACATATATATATGTGGATCTATACGAATCCATGTATATATGCATGTGGATATATATGCATTCATATGTATATATATTTCTTGCCAAGTTTCCTCATCTCCATCTGTTCATCATTTCTTATATCATAATGATATCCCATTATACCCATGTCCCACAATTTCTTTAGCTGTTTCCCAATCAATAAATATCTTCATTTTTTCCAGTTCTTTGCTACCACACACACAAAAAATGCTGCTATAAATATTTCCTTTCTTTCCTTTTTGTCAATGATGTCCTTGGAGTATATACTTCGCAGTGAAACTTTGGGTCAAATGCTTATTAACATTTTAGTCACTTCTTCACATAATTCCAAAACACCAGAAAAATTTACCAATTCATAGCTCCACCAATAATGTATTAGTGTACCCATCTTTCCACAACCTCTCCAATACTGACTATTCCCATATTTTGTCATCTTTGATAATTTGCTAGGTGTTAAGTGAAATATGGGATTATTAGCATTTCTCTTATTATTTGTGATTTAGAGCTTTCATATAGCGGTTAATAATTTTCAATTGTTCTTTAGAGAATTATTTGTTCATATCCTTTGACCATTTATCTATTGGGGAAAGGTTTGAGGTCTTATATATCAATATTAATTCTTTATATATTTTGGATATCAAACCTTTATAGGAGATATTTGACTTGAAGATTATTTCCCCCTGGTAAATTACTTCCCCTCTTATCCTAGTAGCATTAATTTTATTTTTGCGAAAGCCTTTTAAGTTCATGTTATGAAAATTATCTGTTGTCTTTTATAATCATTTTTATCTCTTTTTTGTTAATAATTCATACTTTTTCACCCATGTCTTTGAAAAGGTATCAGATCTGCTTCTTATTTTTTAATAATTTTTTATTCTTTTAATTGTATAATCTTAAATATTTAGGTCATCTATCTATTTGGAATTTATTGTGGAATAAGGTGTTAAGACATTTGTCTAAGCCTAATTTCTGTCAGACTGTTTTTCGGTTTCCTCAGAAGTTCGTGACAAATAGAGAAGTATTCCCTAGGTGATTTATGTTTTAGGGGTTTATTGAACACTGGGTTATTGAGTTCAGTTATTTCTGATTCTTCCTTGTTTAGTCTGTTCCATAAATGGTAAATGCTATTATTACCCTCATTCTATAAAGAAGATAATTCAGGCTTGGAGAAGCTAAAAAACTTGCCCAAAATCTCACACTTACTGTCATGGAATGTTATAGAGAGCCACCGGAACCTTACAGATTTCTAACTCAATTCATCTTTTGCAGAGAAGGAAAGAGGCCCAGAGGTTGACTGGGTTCATCAATTCAAGTCCCCACCATTCTATATCTTTCAGTCATCTGTCCTTTTGTTGTAACATCTCATTGTTTTCCAAACTTCAACGCTGGATTATTCTCACCACCTGCCTTCGCCCCTCCTGCATTCATCTTCAATAAGACAAGTCATTAAAAAAATTCTGGTGGATCTGCCAGAAATTTATTCTATGTAGTAGAGGTCTGGCTCATGCAAAATGCATCTCCCCATGTGGAGGAGGCTAAGGGGTTTGTTTCCTGGACAATCCCAAAGACATGGAACAGAGAGACTAGAGGGCACTTACGGACATTGCATAATTGGTTCTGATGAATAATCATATGTTGGGGAGTAGGTTCTTTGATTTGCTACTAAGGCAGCAAAAAAGCCTATCAATTTTGACTTCTTCCCTTGGCTTCATTGAGTGAATCTATCATTTACCAAATCCGGTGAGAGACAATACTGTAAGGGGAGAAGCAATAGAGCTTTCTCCCCCATTGAGGCCATATGGCCTAATGAAGGACTGAGGTCCTTAAACTCTGCATTTGTTCTTTTCTTCCCTAAATGAAAGCCGCAGAGCTCCACAAACTTGTGAGTTTGAAAAGTCCAGAGGGTTCCAGAACTCCAGGCTTTGTGTTCTACAGATAGTGTAACACCGATGACCTTAGGAGCAAGGAATAAGTCACTTTCAGGAGTGATCCTGGGGACCTGAGGTCAGAAGAAGTTGAGATATGAATTCATCTGGCAATCATGCTACCCCGGGCCAAGTGCTTAGTGGGACCAATGCTATGTAAAATTGAGTTAAATTGGGGACCCTGCTACCCACCAAAGACCAAGATGATGTAGGGGAGAATATGACCCTGAGATGCTGGAGGAAGTGTTTGTAGATCTGTTCTTTCTATATCTATGAAATAAATATCCTTTTGTGAAATATACTAAAGGGGTTAAATAAAACTGGGGTGCTATCTACTACTGCCTAACAATGGAGGGAAGGAACATGGCCAATGGGGGCTTGAGATAATGGTGGTAGAGAAAATACCACCCCAACTACTCAGGGTTCTAAAAAAGAGGACCAGAGAATACTCACTACATATATAATGATCTCAGACCCTCATTGTCAGATGTCAATCATTTTGCTCTCCCTTGATCAGCTCTCTATCCTATTCCCCTAAGAATCTGTTCCCAACCTTTTCTTCCATAGGTAGCACAAGGGAGAGAGTGCTGGTCTTGGAATCAGGAAGACCTGAGTTCAAATCCCCACCTCATATACTTACTAGCTATGTGACTCTGGGCAAATCAGCCTCTTTCTATCTCAGTTTCTTTAACTGTAAATTGAGAAGAATAATACCCCTCCCCGCCCCCGCCATGTCCCAAGGAAGAATTTTTCAAAATCCTCTTCTGAGAGGGAATTTTTATACAAGTAACTTCAGAAGAAGGAAATGAGCATTTATTAAGTGCCCATTATGTTCCTAGAGCTATGCCAGGTGCTTTACAGATAGTATCTCATTTGATCTTCATAACAACCCTAGAATGTAGGTGCTGTTTTTACCCCCATTTTACTCTTGAGGAAACTGAAACAAATAAGGGTTAAGTGACTTGTCCAGGGTCACATAAACATTACCAGCAACACTTGCACATGAAATTACATTGAATTGAATTTTCCAAAGTTATACAGGTATTAAGAGGTAAAGCAGAATTCAAACCCAGCACTATCTGGTACCAAACCTAGTGTTATTTCCACTCAGCCAAGTGGCATTATTTTGGTGTGCAAATTCAGGAAATGTAGAAGGAAAAATATTTTTTAATGAAATTCAATAATTACAACTAACATTTATTGAGTACCTACTACATACAAAGAATAGTTCTAGGTGCCAAAGGAGAGATAAATGCAACAAAGCCCCTGCCCTCAGAGCTTTCTGTAGCTTATTTCAAGTTAAAAGAAAAACATATGAGGCACTTGTCAAAATGGTCTGGAATATTTGAAAACAAATTGCAATCTTTCCCCAGGTAATTTGACACTTGGGGGCAGGGGGAGAGAGAAGCTATTTTAATTGGCAAATTCTGATTGCATAGGTAAATATTTATCATCTCACCACATGTATCACTAAGCCTTCTTCCTAATGGTACTTCCACTTTTTAAGTCCCAAATCACGGAGGAATAAGGAGGGTAAGTGACCTAATGAAAAATCAGGTGGGTTAGCTGTGGACTTGGTAACATTTGTAAAAGTCTAGAGGAAAGTACATCTTATTGGACAACTCAATGAAAAACAACCAAGGTCACAGATAATCTTGTTTCACTTGTTCCAATTAACCTTTCTGACAGGTTAGCAGAGAAAGGAAAATAAAAATCCTTCTTCCAATGTATTTCTACTTACACTTGGTTCAGCTCAAAAGTTTGGCACATTGCTGTTTTACAGGGGGACGACTGGGATGTAGACCTGGCATTTAATATGGGTAAGGATCTCCTGGTGAGGAAACTCTCTCTATCAGTGAGCACCTAAAACTGTTCTATGAATTATATCCTTAGAGATTTGCCTCGGGCACTCAGAGATCAAGTGACTTATCCAGGATCACACGGTCAACATAGCAGAGGCAGGGATTTGAGTATTTTAAAGCTCAGAAATATTGTTTCCCTTCCTTTCTGTTTAGAAGGGAGAAGAAAGAAGCACACAAGCAGTCAGCTCCATGCACTGATAAAAACTGACCTCAGACCCTCCCCAGCGTGACCTGACTAACATTACCAGCGACAGCTTCATTATAAATATCCAAGAATCATGAGGCTGTCACTTTCCCACTGTCACAGGTAATTAAATCCCAGAAACAAACTATGGGAGCTCATTTACTCCATCAGCCCAGACTGGTACTGAATTTGTCTGTGCCTGCCTGCATCCCTTCAAATTCTCTGGGAAAAAAAATCACTTTCCCTTACTCACCCCCAATTCACACATACACGACTGCACACACGCAATGTACTTTTTCTAAGCCTTGCATAGTCAGAGTGCATCCAATACACCTTCCTGATCTTTCACAAGGGTTTAGATCGTCTGGAGATCTCTGAAAACTAGCTGGTTTGCCATTAGAATCATAGCATCTATCTATTCAGGAACTGGCAGGGACATTGAAAACAATCTCGTTCAACCTCTAATCTTACAGATGTGGAAACTGAGACTCAGAGAAATTGTGACTTTCACAAGTTCAAATAGGTGATAAAATTACTAATTGCTTAAGCAACCAAATGAATCTGTGATTTCATGATCTTTCCCCAGCCCCAGCCCCTGCTGCCCCCAGTATCTATTCTTTTTTTTACTCTCTGCTACATTTGAAACAGTCAAACGTTACACTCCCAAGTACTCTTTCCAAGTCCAAGACATACCTCATTAGCTTTCCCTCAAAACCCACTTGTCTTCCAAACTACCCTATTTCTCTAGAAAGAACCATCACTTTTCCTGTCTCCTGGTTTGTAACATGTATTACCCTGGAATCCTAACTATTTCTCACCCCATATATTTGATCAATTTCCAAAACTTGTCATTCTACCTCCATAACATTTCTTTCATCTAACCCTTTCACTCTACTCACACAACTCAAGTTTTCATCACCTCTTACCTAAACTATTGCAACAACCTCCTAACTGACCTCCATGACTCAAATTTCACATAATTCCAATCCATGTTCTACACTCTTGCCAAAGTGATTTTCCTCAAACATAGATCTAATCATATCATTCCCTTAATCAATAAACTCTAGCAGCTCTCTAATTATCTCTAGAATCAAATAGAGACTCTGTTTATCTTTTGAAACCCTTTCCACCTATGCCCCAACCTATCTCACTAGTTCTATGGGACATTATCCACCCCCAATCACCAATCTCTGCTTCCAGCACTCTGTGATTTAAACCAGTGGGTATCCAAATGTGGTCTGTGGATCCCTGGAGGTCTCTGAGACCATTTAGGGGGTCCACAAGGCCAAAACTATTTCCATAATAACACTAAGATGTTTTCATTTCTAAAACAGTAATTATTTTCTTTATATTTATTCTGAATCTACTGTGTATCTATATGTATGAATATATATACACACACACACACACACACACACACACACACACACATACATAGATGTAAAATTGTTGTCACCTCCATTTGGAATGTAAACTTCTTGAGAGCAGGATTTATTTCATTCATTGTATTTGAATCCCTAGTACCTAAAACAGCACTTGGCATGTAGTTGGTGCTTAATAAATGCCTATTGATTAAGTGATTGATCTCATCAATGTAAGAATTACCTCCACTGACTGCAGATCATTAACACCTATTCACTTGTCCCACGTCTTTACACAAGTTCACCATAGGGCAACATTTCACCCAGTGCTAGATCTTTCTTCATTTTCTCTTGTTATCTAGAGAATACCAGTGGAGCATGCAGATTACTCTCACTACCTGATCAGTTCATCTTCTTTTTCAATCATACATATCTTTGATGATACTTTTTATTCTAGTCCCTTATTATGCCTTGTAGCCTTCTCACATGAACACCACCCCTCTTCATTGCCCTCTTGGTGATACTCATTTTAATTCCTCTCCATAGTGTCCATGACAGTCATATATATATATGTTAGGTAAAATATGGGTATTAAAAATGTAGGACTTTGGGGAAGAAATTTGTGGTCATCAAAGGAGCTGCAGTTTCCTGAAAGCGACCCCATCTTTTCTCCTACTCCTTCTCCTCGTAATAATTAGTTCTTGGCTTAATTAATAGTCTAATCACTATTGCAGTTTGAGATTTCTAATTGATGCCCCTAAGATATGTTTTAGACATCATTGAGAGAAAATTCTCCAAGCAAATCAATTCTGTGGATTTATTTTTGGAAATGGCAATAACGCCATGATAGAAGTGATTACAAGTAGGTTATGAAAATGTCTAGGTCAAGAACTTCCAACTAGATCTATATCATTTTGCTGTTGGAGTTTTCTTAGGGGAAAAAATGTCAGTCTTTCAAAAACAATGACTCCTCAGACACCAAACAGCTCCCACATCTCTCTATTTTAGAAAAGACATCTTCTGTCAAAGATCCTTTCTAAGAGTTCTTACAATTGTCCTAAACAAATCAGGACTCTAAGGATATCAAAAACGAGAAGTCTGGGTGGTTTCCTTCAAAATGCACATCTACTAAGTCACTCCACCATCTCTCACCTGCCCACAAATATTGAGTTGAAGATGCTTACATTAAGCAAAACCTAGACTGCTGCTACCACACTCTTCTCTCAGGAGAGTTGATATCAACACTAGGTTTCTGAGGCACCTCAGTTCACTTGCAGGACTTCCTAAAGAACACATTTACCAGTCAGTTGATACCCATCTGTTTCTTGGAGGTTTTGTTTTGTTTTTGATGTCCAACCCAAAGCCCAAAGGGTATTTAGGAAATGTGACCAAACAATGAATATGACAACTACATTCCTTAGGCTGAGCTATGCCACAGATGGAACAAGCTTAATCTGGTGAGAAGGTCACTTCTGCATTTCCTTCACATATTGCTACCAATTAAAGGAGAATTTTCTGGAAAGAAAGCCACAAATGCCAACTCCCTCTACCTCTAAATAAAAGACTCATTGCCTGAAGACATCTATAGCAACCATCTGTCACTGAAGAGACCCTTCCGATAGACAGACCTTGAACTCCATACTATTCAAAAGGAGGCATCAAACAAAACAAATTCTTGCCCCAGTGATTTTGTCATAAACAACAATTTCTTGGCAACTGACAGCTGGAATATCAGGGTGAAATGATTAAAAAGAGTACTGGGGGGAGGGTGGTTTGGGTAAGAAGGTGGTAGTGGGGAAAAGGTGGAGAGTAGGGGGAGAGTCTAGAAATCAGACCAAGGGGAAAAAAAGTGCTCCCTATGCAGAAATGATTTCACTATGTGACATTTTTTTAAAATCAAATAGTAACTAGGCACAGAAGAAATAGCTTGGTATTAGAAATCAATAAATTTTCTACCAGATCACAAATTCCAGGAAATGCCAAGTATTTCAGTTATAATTGCTCATATGTCTGCATTCATTAACATAGCCCTAGTCACATTACAGAAAACACAGGTTAATGGAATGAGCCCCAGCCGATGTGTCAGGAGATGGGATTGGAGTTTCAGCTCTGGGCGATTCTCTCAAACTCCTAGCATTCTAACTCTTCTAGGTGATGGAGAGAACATTGGTTTTGGCCTCAGGAGACCAGACTACCACTGGCTTAGCCATATGACCTTGGTCAAGTGACTTCACCTAAGTTTTAGGGTCTTCATCTGTAAAATAAGAATACCTCTTGTTCTACCTACTTCAAACCCCTGGTGTGATAACCAAATGAGGAAAAGTACATAAAGACCCTTACAAATCGCAAAGCACCATATAAATGTCATCTATCACAATAGCAACAACAACAAGAATAATATTTCAAGGTTTTCTCCTCACAACAACTCTGGAGGTAGGCGTTATGATTTCCTAGATGAGGAAAGTGAAGCCAAGAGCATTTCAGTGACTTGCCCTGGGTCATATTGAAGAGGGTACCCACAAAGAGGGTTAGGGTTGCTTGAGACGCCAAAATACCAACATGCCGGGTCCTGCTGAAAGAATTCAACTCAAGTCTTCCCAGCCAAAGAAAAGTAAAGTTTATTGAAAGTTCGCCATATTGAGTAGACTCTCAAGGATCCTAGGTATCTGTGAAGCTTGCATTGGGCAAGCAGGACAGAGCAAGTCTTGTCACAGAATAAGTCTGTGCTAGGGCCTTCTGTGGCTCTCTCACAGAGCAAGTCTGCTAGGGCATTCTATGACGCTCTCACACCACATGGAGGGAAGATGGGGTCTTATATACAGAGGAATCTAGGGGTGGTCTACAGGAGGAGTTTGGGGAGAGTCTTCAGGAGGAGTCAATGAGGTCAGACTCCAGTAATGAGTTTGGGGAGGGTCTTCAGGAGGAGTTAATGAGGTCAATGCAAGAGTGGATTGATATTTTGATAGGCTCAAGTGTGGGAAGCAGATGGACAATGGAGGGCCAGGCTAGGAACAGAGGTTTGGGCCCAGCCACAATGAAATACTTATGGCCTCTGCAAATGTCTCATGAAGTGGGAAGATTCAGTCAGACTTCAAGGGGTTTCCCAGAGCCTGTACCTTAAAGATTCAAGGAGAACTCAAGGAGGGTCCCAGAGCCTACACCTCATCAATATCACTAGTAAGTGTCTGAGTTGGCATTAAAACTCTATTCTTTCTGATTTCCAGTCCAACACTCTATGCATTTCATTACTCATTATTTTCTCTAATACTTTAAAGATCCAAGATTTCAACAATATGGGTCTGCCCTTCACAATGTAAATTACCATCTACTTTGTCTTCATGAATCATTTCCATGGTCTGTGACTAGAAAAATGCGATCACTTCATGATGATCCTCTAGCCCCCTACCTAGTTTTGTCCTAGCCTTTCAGTAGCGTGGGCAGCTAGGTGGCGCCATAGTGTATAGAGTGCTGGGCCTGGAGTCAGGAAAACTGGTCTTCTTGTGTTCAAATCTAACCTCAGACATTTACTAGCTGTGTGACCCTAGGCAAGTCACTTAACCCTGTTTGCCTCAGTTTCCTCACCTGTAAAATGAGCTAGAGAAGGAAACGGCAAAGCACTCCAGCATCTCTGCCAAGAAAACCCCAAATGGGGTCATAAAGAGTTGGACATAACAGAAACGATTTAACAACAATTGGATAACATATTCAGCAGCTCACAGAGTCCACAGTCAAAACTTTTTCAACACCTTGGTACTTAGTCATCTCTTTGAGCCTCAATTTCCTTATCTGTAAATAAGGGGCAAGCAATATAGTGCAGTGGGAAAAGTGCTGGATTTGGAGCCAGAGAAGCTAGCTTTGAATCCTGGCTCTATCATTTACAGTCTGCGTGACCTTAGGGCTAGCTTCTCTAAACCTCAGTTTCCTTCTCTGTCAAAGTAGGGGTTTGGGCTCCACAAATTCTAAAGTTCCTTCCAGCTCTACATATGTGATTCTTGGACTAGATGATCTCAAAAATTACTTCCATCTCTAAATATTATGAAAATTTGTCAAGAAGTGCCTGAGTCTGTATTCTGTTGTCATAGTCTGAGAACTCAGGGACAGTTCAATGTACCAATGAGATTTATGAACAGGACTCTAGTTTAGAATTATTACCATTATCTGTAAAAACAAATGAACAGAAAAATAAGTAGAGAGAAATAGACATAGATCAGGTAGGAATATAAATAGATAAAAGATAGGTGGATAGACAGACAGATGATTGATAGATAGATAGATAGAAAGATAGATAGATAGATAGATAGATTGAAAGATAGGTAGGTAGATGGATAGATAGATAGATAGATAGATAGATAGATAGATAGATAGAGACAATTCTTCTACCACCCATGGTTATTTTGAAGATAACGAGATGATGTCTATAAAGAATTGTGGGCCTCCTGGAAGAAAATCCTACTCATGCCATTGGTGTTGCTCTCCATGAAAATACATCCAAGGGTTAGGTATCAATCTACAGTAGAGACTTTGCATTTTACCCATGAGACTGACTATCCTCCTCCTCCCAGGTGCTGAGAGTGGTTTGAATTGCTAATATATGCTTACATTCTTTCTCAGTAGGTCCCATTTTTAACTTATAATTCAATGGTACTATCAGACACTTTTAGTGAAGGAGTGAGGAATTAACTGCTACATTTACCAAAAAAAGAAACTGAGCTAAATGAGGCAGAGAATCAATGTATCTGGCCTGAAGCACAAGAGAGAAGTGAGGAATTTTAGAGTAAATGCCTGCTTGCCTGTGGAGGTACCAGGAAAGGGGTCTCTGGGGCTCATAACTATCCTGGGACTGTGGAGGAAGTCTGTAGTAGCAACAACAGGATTCTGACCCTACCAAAATTCACCGTGTTGCCCATCCCTACCACAACTTAATTTCTAGTTCCCATTGATTTCCAGGAAAAGAAATCTACGCTGAACCAAGAAAGTCAAAGTCAGCCTAGTCAGATGTGTTTATCCCTATTTGCCTAATTATTTGTTTTATTTTATTTTTAATGAACCAGGAAAAACCAAAAGGCTTCCATTTATCTAAGAAAATATGACACATAGGCAAGTAAAATAGGTGATTCCATGGTCATTCTCCACATGAAACACAGAGGTATTGCTGTGTGATTCAAAGGAGGCAGAATATATACCTCCAATTGAACCTCTTCTCTTCCTAACCTTCTCCAAGAAAGACTTAAATGCTGGCCAAGAGGGGAAACAGGAGGTTGGGGCCTGTAATGCCAAGCAAAGGCAACTTCCAAGGTTCGGTTTACCAGCATAGTAAACCCCATTTATTCAGCAAACATTCACAGAACCGAGAAAGTCAAAATACAGTGTAACTTGTCCATTTAGCAAGTAAGTTCTCAATTCAATTGCAAAGTATCAAGGTCCAAGTATCCCACCC
>CM053580.1:159348812-159361950 GCA_028627135.1 Pseudochirops cupreus
GCGGGTGAATCGTAATGAAATCTGCCCTGCCAATATGCACTGTACATTCCACAAGCATTGCCTTCTTAATTTTACTTCTTTTAGCTGTTTAACTTTGTAAGATGCAAAGAGGTTGGATAAAGTTTAAATGACTGTGCTGCCCCTTTCAACATCAAAAGAATAAAGAACTACTGACATTGAATTGAATGAAGGCCAAGCCGGCTGCCTCTTTCCATCTGCCTGTCCTGGCTAGTTTGGGTCCTGGTGGCATTTAAAAAAAAATTTTTTTAAAAGAGCTTGCATGTTGGTGAAAAGAAGAACCCGGGTGGGACTACAGTAAATCTAGTTAACGGTAAAATGCAGAGCTGTACCAAGGTCCTGGCAAGCTGTAAAATGCAGTTAATCAGAGTGCCATTTTTTTTTGTTTAAATTTTAATTATTGGAATGCACAATTTTTTTAATATGCAAATAAAAAGTTTTAAAACCTGAAAAAAAATCTTATTTTAAAATGAATGTTGAAAACTATCTCTACATTTAATTAGAAAAAATAAAATACTATTTACCAAAAAAAAAAAAGTCATTGGTAAATTGGGAGAAAATTGTTTCAGTTGAGTGATGTTAGAAGCCAGATCACAGATTGTTGAGGAGTGAATAAGAGGGGAAAAAGTAGAGACAGTAAGTATAGTGATCTTTTTCAAGGAGCTTGACTGAGATAAAAAGGAGAGATGTAGGATAATGTGTGGGGATGGTGGAACCTAGTAAAGTGTTGGCAGAAAGTAAGTAACCTGATAGATAGAAGCTAAACATTTGAGAGGGGAACATGATTGAGGGTGCAATTTGTTAGAGGGTGTAGGAGGGGATAGGATCAAGTACATATGTAGAAGTGTTGGCCTTAACAAGGAGGAGGGTCACCTCTTCTTCCAAATACTGGAAGGATGGAGGAGAGAGTAGAATATATTAAGGAGTTTTGAGATAAAGACAATGGGCAAAGAGGAAGTTCCTGTCAAAGGACCTCAATATTCTCAATAAAGCTAAGAAGAAAGGTCCTCAGAGAAGTAACAAATAAGACCATTATTATTGAATCTGAGATATAGACACATTTTTATTGCTGATTATGTGTGACAGGTTGCATGCAGTCATTAATTATAATGAGAACTGTATTGTCTGTATTGTTGTCTGTATTGCTGCCATAAAGTTGGTCAAGCTATCTTACAGGACATCTTTGTCTTTCGGATGCCTATATGGCTTAACCCAAGGTCCTGGGAGAAGTTTTGGAATGCCTTGCCAGGATCAGAAATTCTATGCTGCTTGTTGCTGGTATGTGTTGCTGAAGGCCAACAGAGTAAGGAGGTGTGGTATAAATGTGGGTCCTGCACACACCAAGAAGATGGCAGATACATCTGTTACCTGGGGCTGATTTTTAAAAATCTGAATGCACTGGGAAAAAATGTATATGACTTTAAATGAATGCAAGATATGGGTATGCACATCCAAATTTTTATTTATTCTGCCCTCACATACAAGTCTGCTCAGGAGTAGAAATTTAAGGGTCCAAGGTTATGTGGAACAGTATGTAAAACCATGCATCAATTTTCAAAAAATTTCAAAATTTTACATGCAATGAACATAATTCAAATCTTATGACAGGTACTTCGTAATCCAACAGCTGCTGCTGGAGAAAATGGAACCAGAGATTCTACCAGAATGGAAAACTGGTAGAACATAGAGATCAAAGCCACTTTATCGACTCTTTAAACATTTTGCCAATGAAGTTGAGCAAACATACACAGGTGGTTTCCTAAGAGCATGGGTCATTTTCCATACTCTTTCAAACAGAATCAGAATCAAATAGAATCAGAATCATATTGATTTCTTGATATTAAGCACCCATTAGCTGATACACAATGTATGAACTAAGCTGTGCAAAAGTATGAGAAAAACAAAGGTTGTTGCTGCTTCTGTCATTGCTGTTCAATCCTGTCTTAGTCTTTGTGACCCCATGGATCATAGCACACCAGGTCCTTCTACCCTCTACCATCTCTCAAAGTCTGCTCAAGCTCATGTTCATTCATCACTATCTAGCCATCTCATCCTCTGCTGTCACCTTTTCCTACTGCCCTCTATCTTTCCCAAAAGTCTTTTCCAATGAATCCCATATTCTCATTATGTGGCCAAAGTATTTAAGCTTCAGCTTCAGCATTTGACCTTCCAGTGAATTGCTCAAATTAATTTCTTTAAGCATTAATTGATCTGATCTCCTTGCTGTCCAAAGGATTCTCAAAAGTCTTCTCTAGCACAATTTGAAAGTGTCATTTCTGCAGCACTCAGTTTTCCTTACAGCCCAACTCTCGCAGCCATACAGTACTACTGGAACAACCCTAGCTTTGATTATACAGACCTTTGTCAACAAGGTAAGCTCCCTGCTTCTTAGTGTGCTGTCCAGATTTGCCATAGCTTTCCTTCCAAGGAGCAAATGCCTTTGAATTTCATGACTACATTAGCCATCTGCAGTCATCTTTGAAGACAAGAATACAAAATCTGGCACTGCTTCCATTTCTTTTCCCTCTCTTTGCCAGGAAGTGATGGGACCAATTGCCAGAATCTTAGCTTTTCTGATGTTAAGCTTCAAGCCACTTTTTGCACTCTCCTCTTTCACCCTCATCAAGAAGCTTCTTAGCATCTTTAATCTCATGGAAAGTTAGGTGGTAACTGAATAGAGTGCCAAACCTGAAATCAAGAAAACCTAAGTTCAAATACAGCCTTGGACATTTACTATCTGTGTGACCCTGTAAAAAGTATTCAAAAAGTCTAAATAAACCTATATACTGTACCTCTCTGAGATCATAGCCATGACATAGAGCTATGATTTAATCTACTTCAAGTAGCATAGTGGAGATGTAGCTGGTACATCAATCCCATCAAGAACCTCATGATGGTATTTGCCTACATTGTGAAGTTGATGGGTTTTTTTTTTTTGCTAGAAGAACAGCTTAATCAACAATCAATCAGCATACTTATCAAGCATCTTCTATATGACAGGCACTATGCTAGCTTCTGGGGATATGAGTACCAAGAAGGAATTAATCCCACAATGCACTTGCCTTCTGGAGGAGATATAAAAAGTAGACATAGAAAGATATACAACAGGAGTATGAAGTTAATAAATAAAAACATAACAAAATAGTTAAATGCAAGGTGATTTGGGAGGGAGGCCAGCTGGTGGGGCAATCAGGGAGGTCTTCTTGAAGAAAAGTAGTTGAACTACATTTTAAGGGAAGAGAGGAATTCTAGGAGTGAGAAGGGAGTGTGTTCCAAGCAATGTGGTCATTTCGTTAGTAGAGAGAAGGAATCAAACGTGAGAGATGTTGTGAAGATAGAAATGATATGATCTGGCAACTAAATGAACATGTAAAGTGAAGGAGAGTGAGCAGTCAAGGATAATGCCAAGGTGAAGAACCTGGAAGACTGAAAATAGAGTAGGGCTCTCAACAGAAATAGGAGAATAATAAGATAGATAATTAGTTCAGAAATGGTAAGTTTAAAATATTTTTAGGATGAAATGTCCAATAGACAACTGGTGATGCAAGACTAAAATTTGGAGACTGGGACTGGATGTATAGATCTCTAGAGATAATAATTAAATTCATGGAGACTGATGACATTACCAAGAAAGGGAATATCAAGGGAGAGTGAAGAAGGCTTGGGACAGAAATGTGGGTAACACTCCACATAAAGGGATGTGATATATATGATGAGCCAGAAAAGGAGACTAGGAAGGAATGATTGGACAGGTAGGGGGACAGACCAGGAATGAATAGTGTCATGAAAAACCGGAGATGAGAGTTTTTAGGAGGAGAAAGTCATTAATGCTACAGATAGGTTGAGAAGAATGAGAACTGGAAAAATAACATCAGTTTTGATGAAGAGATCAATGGTAACATGGGAGAAAATAGTTTCAGTCAAGTGATGAGGTCAGAAGCTAGATGGTATAGGATTGAGGAATAAGAAGAAAGCAAATAGAGGAAATTAGTTGGATTTTTTTTTTCCCAAGGAGGGTGACTGAGAAAGGGAGGAAAGATATAGGATGATGAGAGGGGGTGGGAAGGTCTAATAAATGTTTTCTTTTTTATGGATGCAAGAAACTTGGACATATTTGAAGGCATTAGGGAAGGAACCATTTGAAGGATGGAGGCGGAAGATTTGAGAGAGAGATGATAGTTAATATTTCTATAATGCTTTAAAGTTTGCATAGCACTTTATATTTTATCCCCACAACAATGCCCAGAGGTTAATGCTACTATGATCCTTATTTAACAGATGAGAAAACTGAGGTAAGTGGATGCTAAGTGACTTGCCTAGAGCGGTTGAATTAGTATTTGAGCCAGATTTTTACTCAGATCTTCCTGACTCTATGTCCAGCATTCTATCTCCTGCTCTGCCCAGACGCAATGGATTCAAGATATAATTTGTTAGAGAAGACAGAAAGTAATGGGATCAAGTGTACATGGAGGGAGGTTTCCCTTGCCAAGGAGAAAGGCCACCTCTTTGTCAGAGACTAGGGGAAAGGAAGAGAATGATAGATGATGTCAAGGGATTTTGAGATGAAGAAATGGGAGAAGAGGCAGCCCCGCATTAAATGATCTTAATTTTTTTTTTTAGCAAAGTAAGATGCAGGGTCCTTAACTGAGGTGGGAAGGGAGTTGGGGGAAATGGGGATAAAGCATAGGAGACTTGAGGGGCTGAGGAAGAAGTCTGGAATAGCTTCTGTTGGGAATGAAATGAAGAATCAATTTGGGAGCAATAAAAGGACAGCCTTTCTGCAATAAGAGCCCAGATGAAGTTGGATAACATGAATCTATAATGTACTCAGTCAGTACAGACCTGAGACTTCCTCCACCTCCATTCAGCAGCCTGTGCATAGGAACAGAAGAGAGAGATGTTAGAAGTAATCCTAGGTTGAGGTTTGGTAAGAGATGAACAACAATAGGAAATAAAGGTCAAGGGATTCAAGAGAAGACCATGTATAAGGAAACTGAAGTCAGAGCTTGGGTAATGGCCCAAGAGAGTGTTAAGGGGTAGAGGTATTGTAGGCCTTCATGAAGGCAAAAAATGGGTTTACAAAAGGGAAGGGATAGAGGGGATAGAGGGATAGAGAGAGTAATAATGATTATGGTTATTATTATGGTCAGATAGAAAAAAATGTCAGAGAACACTTTTGGGTAATGGTGAAATCCAGTGTGTGACCATCTGTATCACTGAGGTGGAGTGAAGGTGTGGGTCAAGGACTTTAAGGAATCTGAGAAATAGAGTAACCTATATCTCTCAGCAAGGTCAAACTTTGTCATATGGACAAACACACGAGAAGCTCCCTTTCATTTGGGAATCCTGTTTGAACACATAGTCAAAGAGTATTTTCCATCTCTAGTTGACTTCTGTGATATTACCCAATGTACCATCCTCATACACGTCAATGAGGTTATAGAGAGCTACAGCAAAGTGTATCACTGCACTCAGGTGTGATGACCAAATAGTTCTTGTTCACTCTAATACAGTTTCCAGCCCCCAAATCAGGCTACAGGGTACAGGTTATAGAGTATAACAAGTACTTGTTACCCATTAATAGCACAATGTCCCAAAATGAATGTCATAAGGTTTGAAGTTGAAGCAGTTTTAGTATAATCTCCACTGAAGGTATTGTAAGGAACAAACCTCAGAATAGCCATCATAAGTAGCTGGCCTAGAACAGATTCTCCTGACTGAGACTTTTTTGCCTCTTGGGATGCTGAATGCTTTCATCCCAATGCAATCCACAGGATATTGGAATATTAGAGGTCAGTATGGCCTCAGCATGGCCCAGAAAGAACCACTGAATCCCCTTGAAAAAGAGAGAAGTTAGAAGGATGTGCAGCTTCAGTCACTGGGCCTGATCCACAGGAATCAAGCAGAAGGTATCCTTGCTCCTTGTAAAGTTGATTTTTGTATCTCCACCCTTTAGCAACAGTTTTAGTTTTCTTGAAAAACAAAACTGAATTGTTGCACAGATGGCCCAGGAGCTCGATTTTTCTTCTTTTAGCTGTCAGTCACATCCAGTTCACAAAACCATCATTATCTCCCTCTGGAGCCACATCTTTATGGCAGCCCTGGGTGTCTTTATAAAAACCCCAGCTGAAAACTGTCACCAATGTATTACTGCCATAACAGAACATCAGCTTGATGAGGGTTCTGTAAGAGTGGTCAATATCGTTCTGTATGAGAGGTTCATTGTTGCCCAGGGTCACATCAAAGTGAGCAAAAATAGAGGTGGCGGGGTAACTAATCAACCACACTCTTATCCCACCCATCAAGGTCTGAACCATTTTCCTTCATGAATTTGCAGGTCACATAGAGCAAGGTATTATTCAGATCTAAATAATCCTCCCCATTCCAATTGTATTAAAATCCAAAGTGGAAGAATCTCACAAGGTAGCCAGCTGGGAAGGGGGCACTGGGACATAAATACCCCTTTTATGGAGGTGGAAGCTGGAAAAGGTCCTACACAGATGATGAGTTCTTCTGAAACTAGTGTAAAAAGGCCATTATGGGTACATCCTTCCTCCAAAAGATGTTCCTTTTAGCACCTTCTTAACTTCTGTGTCTTCTAGTCCCAATGACTCTTCCCTTCCACTTCTTTTTAATGGGTTGTACAGCCAAAGTGCCTGCTCCACTTTGTGATTTTCCAGATACCAGGGGACTCTATATCTCTTCCATTTTCTCTGCTTTTTCTTAATATGCATGAATCCTGTTCTCCAGGATCTGTCAGGCACAAGACCCAGAGTGTTTCCAGCAATGTTTATAGCAACTGCCTTCATGGAAGACTTTGTGATCTCTAGATCCCTCCTGAAAAGATGAACAGCCCTTCAAAAGAAACTTCACAATATTTTTGTACTTTCCCCAAAGGTCAACAGGACACCATGAAAATTCATTCCACTGTTCCCAATCCTTGCCCTGTAATAATTACACTGCATGTGCAGGTTGCAAAATGGAGTTTTTTCCCCTCTAGAAACTCCCATTTTTAACAAAGTCATGGGTAGACTCACGACCTTCCCAAGTAGAACGGAATAAGCTTATCTATGTCTAGGTTTATTTCCATGTTGCTTACTCACCTTGTTTGTTGTAAGTGAGGATTAGGGACACATTTTAATAATGAAATGTAATGGTTCTGAGCAGAACATGATACATTATATCTTTATTTATGGTGGGAATATTCAACCTCCCTTTGGCATAAACTTGTATATATCAGGTAGCACTTTCAGTGACAAAGAGAGTGCTTCCTTCTGAAAAAAAAAAAAAAGACCTTCCAGAGACTTCACACACACAAAATATATGATGGTTTCAGCCTGGGGTATGCTGAAACCAGCTTTAACAGCTGATGGAAGCTGGTTGTTAAATTTTCAGTGTAGCATTTATATCTCAGATAACAGTATAGACTACAAATCATGCTTGATGTTTTGTTTAGTGATGTAGAAAATGTTAATAATGCTGATTAAACTTTAAAGTGTGTCATAAAGAGAACTGATTGTTAAACGTTCACCAGCACATACATCCTACTTGTGGGGTGTATTAAAGTTGTATTAAAGTCCGAACTTCCAGTCGATTCTTGACCAAACTCATTCAATTGTTCAGAGTCTAGGCCAGCATATACATGATATGATAGTGACCCTGCTCTAGGATAAAGGGATAAAATCCTGTATTATTTCCTATTTCAAAAACAGTATCAGTGAGGAAAATGGACCATGTCCTATGCTATTACATCTCCATAAGGATCTTCCTATGAACCTTGGAGTCCCAGGAACTGTGACAAATGCATAGTGAAACTAGATGAAGTGATATGGGGCAAGGTATCTCTCAGCTTGTTGGTGGGTAGTGTGATATAAAATCCATTTTCATCTATTTCTCAGTAGAACCATTTCCAATCCGAGGGATCCTTTGATGTCTTGATTCAATGTAAAACTGTGGGCAATCTTTTGACTGACTCACCTTTGTTCTGTTCCTACTCTGGGGTCTGTAGGATTTATTTTTCTGTTTTGTAAACAA
The DNA here is from genome assembly GCA_028627135.1 of Pseudochirops cupreus. Classification (NCBI taxonomy): domain Eukaryota; kingdom Metazoa; phylum Chordata; class Mammalia; order Diprotodontia; family Pseudocheiridae; genus Pseudochirops; species Pseudochirops cupreus. The sequence goes on from CM053580.1 coordinate 159,356,865, forward strand.
GATCCTGACCTGGGTTTATCTTTTGTAGCTGAGGAAAATCAGCATTCTGGCTCCTAGGGCTTTCAGCTGCTTAAATGAGTTTTCTTCTTCATGTGGAACAAAAGGAAAATCGGTTAATGAGACTGAAGAAGAAATGTTATGAATCTAGAAGAAAAGTAGGCTGACTGTTTGATTGGCATGTTGAAAGAATGTAAGAGAATGAATGGATAATTCATAAGGCACAATTTACAGATTCCTTTCTCACCTCACAGATCAAAAAGGATGGGAAAAGTAAGAATACCCCTCCATCCTTCAAGTAGAAAAAGCAGACTCATTGACCCTCATTCTTAAGAGAATATAGAGAATTGTCTAACTAAATGTAAAATTGCATTGATAAATTAAGAGGTCAGGTACAAGGTTAAAAACAACAACCCAAAAAGGAAACCCCTAAAAAATATGCAATGAAATGTACAAGAAATTAAATGCGGAATTGAGAGCTGTTGACTAAATACTCCAAGGTAGAGCAGTTAGATGATATAAGGTCAAGGACTTAGCATCAGAACAGAGAAAGCTTGGTAGAAGGTAAATTACTGACCCAGAAACCATGGGATGGGAGTTTTAGCTCAGTCAGTGTCAGTCATAATTACATTCTAGCATAGGAGCAAATCTCTCTCCCAGGAAAGCTTCACAGCTGGGACAGTGTTCAGATATTTCAAGAAGTAACAGGGGATTACAGGCACTATGCACTACTTCAACTAGAGAACCTTTATCCAATCCAAATAGTGCCAGCAAGCATTTATTCTTATGTAACATTAAGATAACACAACTAAGCCCAGAAGAAGCTAAGAAGCTCTACCATGGAGTATTTAGTGAATAGCTCTCAATTCTGCATAATTTGTGGGGGTTTTCTTTTGGGTTGTTGTTTTAAATCTCATCCTTGACCCCTTAATTTATTAATATAATTTTGCATTTAGTTAGACTATTTTATCATTGCCTTCTCCAACTAGAGGTTCCTCTGCTTTGGACCTAAGTATACAGTTAGACTGAGTTCTGTCTAGAGGGGCTTAGTCTCTAATGAGTGGAGTTAAGCTCCCTTTTCTCATATTATTTCACTTGTTACATCCCTAACCTGAGCACAACCAGAAAAAATTGCTCAAGATTTAGATATTGGCTCATGCCCAGGGGCCACCTAGAAGAAGGAGTCAGATATGTTCCATGTACAATATTAATCAGATGTGGGGCAAGTATTTATTTCTTATGCTTTAAAAAATGCCAGAAGAAACAAAACAGAGCTTGCATTGACATGACACAGGCAATCAGTAAATAAAAACTACTGTTAAAACCTACTTAGAGGTCAAATGTTAGCATTGAGACATGAAACAAATTAAGAGACGATTGAATAGGAATTCCACCTTTCATCTTGGCTCTGCACTCTCGAAACTACCGGTCCGTGTCTCCCTCCAATACAAGTTAGGAGGTGGGCTCGCTGCCCTACACTGTTCTCCTTTCTTCACCAACCACTTAAACCCAATGGAAACAAGACCTCAGGATCTATGAATTCACAGTTACCTCCAAATTCATTGTGTCGAAGTGGCCTGGACACATTCTTTTCCAGACTGATATTCAAGTCATCTACTTAGAAAAGGAAACATGAAGAAGAAAAGGCAACCAGGGGCTCAGGTATGTGATGTCCAGGTGACACCCTCCCTCCAACCTTTTGTCTAATTACCACATAGGAGTGCTGCCATGTTATATAGGTGAGGAAAAGACCACATTTCCTCCTTTCATGTCTTTGTGGAAAGTCTAGAGATATTCTGAGGAGTCCATAACATTATTCAACTTCCAAAGGGATCTATGACAGCAAAAAAGTTATGAATCTCTCCCTAGGTGGTAGTAGCACGTACCTCGCAAGGTTGTTCTATGGATCAGAAGAGATAATCTATATGAAACTCTTTGCAAACCTCTGAGTGCTATAAAAATGCTAGCTATCATTATTATTGCTACTATTATTATTATGAGGGTCTAGTAAGATTTTAAATTTTTCATTGTTTTATATGTGAACATCACTCTTGGTGACAGAAGATTTCTGCCTGAGAAGTGATTTATTTGGCTTAACTTCATCTTATTTATGCAAAAATATAGGGTGGAAGAACAAAAAGAAAAATGATAAGATTTTTAATGAATTCCTTGTGAATTCCTTTTGATTCCTCTTTATGCTTCCACTAATTGCATTATTATGAGCCTCTTTTCCAAATAAATGTAATGGGAATAGGAATTCGAAAATCTTCCCTGCCCCTTAATAAGCCTAGGGGGAATTTGAGTACCTTCCCTGCTTTGAAAGTAAACTCTGCCCCCAATAGACTAAATGTAATCACATGGAGCCTGTGATGGGAGGAGTTTGCTAAAGGATGGCGCAGAGTCCACAGGAAACTGGGAATCAGAGCTAGCAAGATCGTGGGAGAGAGAGGAGCTCAGGCAAGGAGATAGGTTTGTGAGTAAATACTGATCTTACATTGGTTTGTGGGAAGGCTGAAGGATGGCATGGCTCTCTATGTTGTTATGGCTTGTCAATTTATTTACTATTATGATGGAATTGGCTCACTGGTTTTGGGATTTTGTTTTCTGGTGTCTAAATAAATGCTTCAGTTCTGTCTTCTATATGGAGAGTTTGTTATATTTTGTGATCAACTGTCATGTGATATTTATAGTCATGGTCTTTATTATGATCACGGGTGCTGCAAATATTGTACTGGCACTACAATAAAACACTTTAAATGGTAGCCACGTGCAGGAGTAAGGGGCCAAGAAAATTGAGGACTGTTTTAGGTAGATGACAAATATAGGCAGAGAAGAGCTGACTCCGTGATTATGAGCCCAAGGCTTACCTTTGTAGGATCACTACGGGGTCTGGTTCTCAGTTTTGTACTTTTAAAAAGTTGATTTGGGCATGTGCAATGAGATTTTGTAAAATCAGTTTACGCAAACCAAATTCAGGAGAAAAGGGGAGAAAATGGCCAACATCCCCAGATGCTGGCAGCCATGGCAACCCCCATCACCACAACCACCTAAAGCTCTCTGCCTATGTCAGGCCTCCACAGATGCTCTGGCTGCCAAGGGATCCCCAGCTTCTGGCTTTTAAAATCAGAATCTCAGAGTCAGAAAGACTCTAAGAGACCATCTAGTACAAACTATGCTTGAACAGGAATCCTTTCCACAACATATTAGGGGAATAACCAATCTCTCCTTCCATGAGAGAATACCTTTGATGGAAAACTCATTACCTATCAAGACAATATGTTGTACACTTGGATAGACAATGAATTTGTTGTGTTTTTAAATAAATATTTTGATGACTTTTTTTTTTAATATAAGAATGCCAATTTACAGACTGTTGCAGGCCAATAGAGGCTTGGTCTCATCTTAGGAGAATTGACCAAGGGCTAGAAATATGTCCCAGGGCAGGGAATTTAAAGGACTGCCAACAAATAATTTTATTTCCCTAAAGAAGGGTAGAGATGAGACCAAGTGGTGGGCCAGGGATGAAGCTATGTATGGCCAAAGGGACACCAGCAAAAGGGTGGTGAGAATAGAAAACAGAAATAGAAACTGGTTCCCCGCAGGGAAGTAGCTTGGTTAGCTCATGGGGTTCCTTGAACAATGGTAAAAGTTATCTGGCCATAGAGGTGGGGAAAAAGAGAGATAAATATAAAAGTTCCTAGTCATAGCTTTGATAATGTTTTAATTTACAACGAAGATATCTACCTTTCCAGTGATGGTAATACTTGTGTACTCATATCCTCAATCATACTAGATTATAACCTCCTTTAAATCAGACCAGACTTTTCTATCTTTGTATACCTAGCACACGGCATAGCACTTCACAATATGACAGGTACTTAATAAAAAATTTACTGATTTAAATTTATAGAAGCAGATTCAATTGAAATTAATTTAGTCTCATTTATGATACTAATGTACCTGGGAAATAATTATTAATAATGTAATTGCATAGAATCAGTACAAAGTACACATACTCATATATCTACTGTTATACAGGACATGCTAAAAGTCTTAGTGTGGCTTTAAACTTTTAATACCTTAAAAATTACACTAAGGACAATCTGTGTGTGTGTGTGTGTGTGTGTGTGTGTGTGTGTGTGTGTGGTCATTTTTTTTTACTTTTGTTTATTTTTAGTTTACATCATTCATTTCCATGAAATTTTGAGTTACAAATTTTCTCCCCGTCTTTCCCCTACCTACCACCTGAAAACAGCAATCCCACTGTATACCCCCTCCCCCAATCTGCTCTCTCCTATATCCTCCCCCATTACCTCCCTGACTTTCCAGTAGGGTGAGATGGATCTCCCTACCCCAGTGCTTGTATATCTTATTTCCCAGTTGCATGTAAATAATAATAATGATAATAATACATATACATATGTATTTTTAACATTTGATTTTAGAACTTTAAATTCTAGATTCTTTCCCTTCCTCCCTCATCCCCCACTGGAAAGACAAGCAATTCAATACAGGCGTAGTTATACATGTGTAGTTATGCAGAATGGACACACAATGGACGTATTGTGAAAGACTGACTGTATTTCCCCCTCCCTATTTCGCCCCCCACTTGTTCTATTCTCTACTTTGTCCCTGTCCCTTTACAGAAGTATGTGCTTGCCCTACCCTCCATCCTCCTCCCTCTCTTCCCCTTCCCCCCATATTCTCCTCTAGGCCAAGATACCCAATTTAGAGTGTATGTCATTCCTTCCCTAAGCCAAATTCAATGAGAGTAAGGTTAACCCATTCCCTTTTGCCTTCCTGTTCTTCCCCTCCGTTGTAACAGTTATGCCTTGCCTCTTCTATATGAGAGGGATAACCTCATTCTGTCTCTCCCTGTCTTCTCTCATACTATTCCTCTCCCATCTCTCAATTTCACCTTTTAAAATATTATCCCTTCCTATTCAATTGATCCTTGCCCTCTGTCTATGTACACATATATACACACACTCACACATGTATTCTTATGCATATATACCCTCCTATATAGACATATGTGTATGTATACATATATATACATTTATATTCCCTTCACTTATCCTCATACTAA
>CM053580.1:159368558-159392633 GCA_028627135.1 Pseudochirops cupreus
GTCTTTTATCTTCAAAGTCACTTAATTCTATGTATGCTTTGATCAGCAGTACCACTGCTAAATATATACCCCAAAGAGATCAAAGAAAGAGGGAAAGGTACCTAAGGAGTTAGATTCTGCTATTAAAGACAAGCCAGTTCAGACTATTTACATCCTACTTAACATCAAGTGTATATAAAAACTGACTCCTGGCTAATTCAAAGTACTCAGTAAAGGTCGACACCAATTTAGAGGGCATTTACAGGAGACTGAAGGCCCACAAAGTCAATGGCTAAGAACCAGTTTCAATGGAGATAATCTAGGACTGCTTTCATAGAAAACAAAAGCAATGACATGATTTTATGGATGCTTTGTACTTCAGACAATCATAACAGTATGTACTATCTTATCTTGGGTGTAGTCAAGCTCTTGCGGCAGAGTTGGTCTCCTAGCATGAGGTGACCAAGGTTTTTCCTCAGGGCATAGAGGGTAGCTTTTTGGAGGGCACTCCCTCCCCATGGTGGAATTCTACCTGTAAACCCAAAAAACTGACAACTACATCAGGGCAGAAAAGGACTATCTCCTTATTGCTACCATATCTTGTTAGTTGGAGGGAGCATCATCCAAAGACAGAGAGGGGGAACGATATGTCCCTTTTGTCCTAGTCAACTGGTCACCCATAGCCAGAATGAATCAGAGAATAGCTATGCAAATTCCAAGAGAAAAGGGCCTTGAGAAGGGGAGGGGAGAAAGGGAGTAAGGCTCCATTACAAAGATAAGAAAACTTACATTCAGGAAGTTAAGTGGCCAGAAATTCACAGCTTATAAATGTCAGAAAAGCAATTCAGATACAGGTTTTCTTAACTCAAAGTCCAGTGCTCCTTCCCCTTATGATACTGCCTCTACCTATTCTGTCACCATGATGACTGGCTTCTGAAGAAACCCAGAAACTGGGGAAATAGAAGGTATGGTCTGATTCAGGTGATTTTGTTGTTTCAAGAAATTCATGGTTAAGGCATCTTAACTATCAGGATGACTAAGAGAGGATATGCTGTTTCCATGGTGGGTGCTGACATTGCTGTTGAGAACCTATTACTCCCAATCACATGCTTCTATCAATCACAACCTGTACTCTCAATTTCCTTGTGTCGTCCTTTACCCATGGACTCTTTTCCCATATGGAGACCATAGGAAGCTTACCAGAGAATTGGACTGGGCTCTTCATCATGGCTTCCCAACATTGGTGCTACCGCATGGGTAGTAGGCACCAGAACTCAGGCCAACTCCTCCTTCCATAACACTTACATTCACACTGTACCTGCCATCCTTCTTTGCCTGGTGGATACAAACCCAATTCTTCTTCTCTCTCCCTCACATTATCATTCCTCCACCTCACCCAAGGCTAACTTCTTCATACCTCTAACACAATCAACAAAGTTATATCTATATGCTTCCAAGTAAGCTCATGAAATAATGAGCAGCTATGAGCATCTGGGTGCCCTCTCAGCCCAAGGCACATAGCTGATCCCCATTCACTGAGTCTCAGATACTAACAGTCAACATGAAAGAATAATTCTCTCTTTATAGTTTTAACAATAGTATTTGGATAGCATTTTTAAAGTTCATAAAATCATACAATATATTGCAATACATTATCTTACAATACAACATCTTCAAAACATCTCTATGCTGTTGGGGGAATTATCATCCCCATTTTAAAGATGAGGAAACTGGGGCAGAGAGGTTAAGTGACTTGCCCAGTATCATGACTTACCCACTATCACATAGCTAGTGAAGTGTCTGAAACAGGATTTGAACTCAAGTCTTCTTCTTTCTGAATCTAAAACTCTAACCATTTTTCCACCTAGCTTCCCAGACGTACTAACACAAAAGAAATGAAAAAATCCAAATGAATTCTTTTTTTTCTTCCTGATGCCAAATAGTCTTTCTTGTTTTTTGTTTTGTTTTGTTCTTTCCATTGTTGTAGAAAAGAATAGAAAAGAGCTTCTGCATACAAGATAAATAGCATGAAGAATATCGTTAGAAAGATGCATGACTAAGCAAGGAGGTGAGCTGTGAGTGCAAGGGATGACTCATGGATGGCTCATGTACTTTACTGGTATCCTTGTATCGTCAAGATGTCCAGAAGAATGTCCCTAACCTGGCAATCTTTGAAGAGTATTCATAAGAGGACCTGCACAAAAATTATACGAGAAAAGAAGGTATAAATGAATTGCAGTCTGTACCATTGACAGAAATACATCAAAGACATCACAGATTCCATCAAAGTATTAAAGTATCAAAGAATAAGTAATGATAATAATATCTAGTATTTATATAATGCCTTAACATTTAAAGAAAATGACAATTATGATCTCTGTTTTTTATCTTCACAACAGCCCTGGAAAGTAGGTGCTATTATTATCTCTACTTCACAGGTAAGGAAATTGAGGCAGACCAAGGTTAAGTGACTTGCCCAGGGTCACACAGCTACAAAGTATGTAAGGCTGGATTTGAACACAGATCTTCTTGACCCTAGGCCCAGTGGTCTATACTCTGCACTGCCATAATCAAGGAATGATGCAGAACATTCATACAAAACAAGTTGTGACTTGATATTCATTATTTGAAAATATAATAGGGCCTTACTTTAGCACAGCGATTCTCAACCTGTGGGTCACGACCCCTTTGGGGGTCAAACGACCCCTTCACAGGGGTCACAGCAGTTGCCCAAGATCATTGGAAAACACATATTTGTGATGGTCTTAGGAACTGAGACACTGCTCCTCTATCTGTCTCCAGGCAGGTCCACCCACATGCAGATACGCCCACATACAAGTATAAAGGGTGGTGGCATTAGGAAGGTTGAGAACCACTGCTTTAACACAACCAAGTTGTTATAAAGTTCAGACTATATCGCAGGCCAATTCATATTTCTGACATATGGTGACTGTACTTACTAAAAGTGTAGATGGAGTTTAACCTAGTGTGCCTGGCACATTCACTCTGAGAGCCCATAGTCATATCCTTCATTTTGTAAGTGTGTCAGTAAGAAGCAAGAGGCCTGAACTAGAGAGCCTAGGTTGCTCTAGAACAGTGGTTCTCAACTTTCCTAATGCCGCCACCCTTTAATACTCATATGTGGGTGTATCTGCATGTGGGCAGACCCGCCTGGAGACGGATAGAGGAGGGGTGTCTCGGTTTGTAAGACCATAGGAAATATGTGTTTTCCGATGGTCTGGGGCGACCACTGTGACCCCTGTGAAAGGGTCGCAACCCACAAGTTGAGAACCACTGCTCTAGAAGCTGACAAAGGGATGTAGGGCCAAATACAACTTTCCCTTTTTATCTTCCTTCCTTCCTTCCTTCTTTCTTTCCTTCCTTTCTTTCTTTTTATTTTGTAAGACAATCAGGGTTAAGTGACTTGCCCAAAGTCACACAGCTAGTAAGTATCAAGTATCTGATGCCAGATTTGAACTCAGGTCTTCCTAACTCCAGGGCCAGTGCTCTACCCACTGGACTATGTAGCAACCTTCTTGACTGGCCAGGGGAGCAAAATGATGGCAGGTCACCTTTACTCTCTGCTGAATGATGAGTGGACGACATCAGGGATGGAGAGAATGGGAAAGGAGCTGATGCTATGGGCAGATGGGTAAAGACTTGGGGAGAGCCTTTGGCGCATTGTCAGTGAGATGCCCTCCGAGGCCCTCTTGATTCTCCTGTGTCTTACTAGGAAGCTTACCTCAGGGAAGTCAGCACACATTCCTCATTTATTTATCCAGCCACTTTACTCTCAATAACCATATGAGAGGGCATAAAGGAGTGAGAAGGAGAGTCAAAGGGGTCTAAGTACCCTCCTGACTGTGGTATGATTGCAGCCTGCAACTGCGAGTCTGGCAGGGAAAGAGAGTAAAAGGGACTCAATTACCCTGGCTGCGGTGAAACTAAAGCTGAATCTAAAAGCCTATCCCTTTTTCTAGGCTTATTAGGGTTTGAGTTACATAAAGTTGCTATAAAACTGTGGCTATATACTATGATTTGTGTTTAAGTTCTTACCTCTGGAGTTTGAGGTTGAAAGAAAGTTCACATGAGGAGGAAAGAAGTGTCCCTGTCTCCCCACCAAAGGCTGGTTAAGGGCGGGGACTAGACATCAATGCATGTTTAGATCATACCAGCTGGACTTTGTGAACTAGGAAGGAGAAAAATTGTAAGGGAATGATCCCTAGCAGAGTAGAGTGGGGTAGGGGGAGAGTGGGTAAAGTTATTGCTTGAGGGTTCCTTTTGGTGCTGCATCCTGAGGTCCCTGCTCCTTCCAGCATGGCTGCAGGCATACATCCTCAGGGTCCCTGGAGCTAATGGAAACCCAAGCAGGGACGTGTTATCCCTTTACCAAAAGATCCTTTAACACACACACACACACACACACACACACACACACATCCTTACATGCATGCACGCGTACACATACATGGACATGTATACATATGTGCATATACAATATGCATACCTCTACATACATAACTCACATATATACACACAGGCAGACACATCCCATTTACAAATATTCAAGTGCCACATGTTTCTATTACCTCATTCTCTTTGCATAATACCTTTTTCTTTTCCTTTCGCATTTTTGGCAACAGGATCTGGTTATACTACTGTATAACCTACAATACTAGGAAATACCAGCCCATGGATTAAAATTCTACAAGGTAGTACAATAAACTTCCCTGTCTAAGGACCTCAGGCATTTTTTTATTTTAACAAAGGATGCCATTCTTTAACCCAATGTTTAACTCAAAGAAATGAATCTCTAATAACAGAATTTCAGATGCTGTGGCTGATTGATATTCTACGGTAAGAGTTGTGCCATAAAGGGGCTTCACTGTACACTGTTTTGCGGGGTTTTCCTGCTTACTTTTTAATGCTGGCTGTCCTTCTTAGCAATATCTGTGCCATTCTGTCTGTACTCTGCGCATTATCTTTATTCTCCTAACTGGAACCCTAGACTCTGACTATGGGATAATGAACTTTTTCTTTTTTTTTTTAACATTTGTTTTAAAAACTTTGGTTTTCAGATTATTTCCCTTCTTTCCTTCTCACCCACCCTCACTGGGAAGACAAGCAAATTAATATAGGTTGTACATGTATAGTTACACAAAACATTTCCATAGTAGTTATATTATGAAAGACTAATTATATTTCCCTCCATCCTATCCCACCCCCCACTTATTCTATTTTCTACTTTGACCCTGTCCCTTTTCAAAAGTGTTTGCTCCTACCTACCCTCTCCCCCAATCTGCCCTCCCTTCTATCATCCCCCCTCTTATCCCCTTCCCCTCTACTTTCCTGTAGGGTAAGATACCCAAATGAGTGTGTATGTCATTCCCTCCTAAAGCCAAATTCAATGAGAAAGGTTGACCCTTTCACCTTCCTTATCTTCCCTTCCACTGTAACAGTTTTCTCTTGCCTCTTTTATATGAGATAATTTACCCTATTCTATCTCTCCCTTTCTCCTTCCCTCATTATATTCCTCTCTCACCTCTTAATTTTATATTTTAGATATCATCCCTTCATATTCAACTGATCCTGTGTGCTCCATCTATGTGTACATGCACACATATATACACATACTCACATATGTATTTATACACACATACACCCTCCTATACATATATATGTATGTATACACACACACACACATATATGTTCCCTTCAACTATCTTCATACAGAGAAAAGTCTCATGAGTTACAATTACAGTTTTTCCATGTAGGAATGTAAATAGTTCAACTTTAATAAGTTCCTTATGATTTCTTTTTCCTGTTTACCGTCTCAAGCTTCTCTTGCTTCTTGTATTTGAAAGTAAAATTTTCTGTTCAGCTGTTTTTTTCATCAAGAATGCTTGAAAGCCTTCTATTTCATTGAATAACTATGTTTTCCTCTAAAGCATTATGCTCAGTTTTACTGAGTAGGTGATTCTTGGTTTTAATCCTAGCTCCTTTGACCTCCAGAATATCATATTCCAAGCCCTTCAATCCCTTAGTGTAGAAGCTGTTAGATCCTGTGTTATCCTGATTGTGTTTCCACAGTACTCAAATTGCCTCTTCCTGATAGCTTGTAATATTTTCTCCTTGACCTAGGAACTCTGGAATTTGGCTATCATATTCCTAGGAGTTTTCTTTTTGGGATCTTTTTAAAGAGGCGATTGGTGAATTCTTTCAATTTCTATTTTGCTCTCTGGCTCTAGAATATCAGGGCAATTTTCCTGGAGAGTTTCTGGAAAGATGATTTCTAGGCTCTTTTTTTTTGATCATAGCTTTCAGGCAGTCCAATAATTTTTAAATTGATCTGTTTTCCAGGTCAGTGGTTTTTCCAATGAGATATTTCACATTACCTTCTATTTTTTCATTTGTTTGGATCTGTTTTATAGTATCTTGATTTCTCATAAAGTCATTAGCTTCCATTTGCTCCAGTCTAATTTTGAAGGAATTATTCTTTTCAGTGAGTTTTTTAAATTCCTTTTCCATCTAGGCAATTCTGCTTTTTAAGGCATTCTTCTCCTCATTGGCTTTTTGGGTCTCTTTTGCCATTTGAGTTAGTCTTTTTTTTAAGGTGTTATTTTCTTCAGTATTTTTGGGTATCCTTTAGCAGCCTGTTGACTCACTTTTAGTGATTTTTTTTGCATCATTCTCATTTCTCTTCCCAATTTTTCCTCCATTTCTCTTACTTGATTTTCAAAATCCTTTTTGAGCTCCTCCATGGCCTATAACCAATTCATATTTTTCTTGGAAGCTTCCTATGCTGGAGTTTTGACTTTGTTGACTTCTTTTGATTGCATGTTTTGATCCTTTTTGTCCCCAAAAAAGGATTCTATGGTCTGGTTATGCTTCCTCTGTTTGCTCATCTTGCCAGCCTAATACTTGATTTTTGAGCTCTTTGCCACGGTAGAACTCTGCTTCCAGAGTGGAGAGTGCTGTGTCCCAAATCACTAGGGTTTTTGCAAATGTTGTCAGAGCTATGAGGAGGGCACCCCATCTACAGATACGCCAAGCTCTGGCACACTGGCCACACACCCCAGGACTACCACCCAAGACTGCAATCCAGATCCAAGCAGGTCAAAGCAAGAGTGATTACCCTCTGTATGGTCACTTGTCCCTCTATGATTTGCAAGCCAGGAGCTCTAGAGGCAGCCACACAGCAGCAGCTGTAGCCGCCTGTCTCTATCACCTCTCTCCTCAGGGACAGGGGCCAGACTGTGCTCCTCTGTCACCTGGTTCCAACAGAGCTCACCACTAACCTTTCACTTTCTCTTTGGTGTTTATGGGTTGAGAAGTCTGGAAACTGCCACAGCTACTGATGATTCACTCTCCTGAAGTTGGCTCTGGCCCATCTGGGCTGCTGGTCAGGGCCCCCTGGGTCTGGGACCATGAGGCTCATGCAGGACTGCTGGGCTCCTAGCTTCTTGAGACAGACCCTTCCTGTCAGCCTGCCAGGCTGTCTTCAGGGGGAGATTTGTTTCTCCCTATCACTTTGTGGGTTTTGTAGCTCTGAAATTTATTTAGACACATATTTTACAAGTATTGGAGGTGATTGGAGTGGGAGCCCATGCCAAGTTCCTGCTTTTACTCCATCATCTTGGCTCTGCCCGGATAATGAGCTTTTCCCTTGTCTTTCTTGGAAGCAGGGTTCTCCATCATTTCCCAGCTGTCTCCACACCTTGCCACTAAATGTAAACATGCCCCATTTTCCATTTGCCCTTTTATGCATTGAATTCGCCAGTGAGAATATAAGTTCCCTGAGGGTAGGGACTTTGGAACTTGCTGGGTTTTGCATTCCCAGAACCTAACAAAATACTTGGCATATAGTAAGTGCTTAATAAATGCCTATCCATCTATCTATCTATCTTCCTTCCTTCTTTCTTTTCTTTTTTCTTTCTTTCTTTCTTTCTTTCTTTCTATTCATCTACCACCTTCCTCTCTTTTTCTTTATATTATTCTTTTTTAAGAGGAATGGCTAAAAATGAGTTCCTGGATTTCAAGTACATGTTATTGTTGTTCACTTGTGCCCAACTTTTCATGACCTTGTGTATCATACTGTCCGTGGGATTTTCTTGGCAAAGATACCAGAATGGTTTCCTTCTCCAGCTCATTTAACTGATGGGCAAACTAAGGCAAAGAGGGTTAAATGACTTTACCAGGGTCATATAGCCAGTGAGTATCTGAGCCCAGATTTGAACTCAGTTCCTTGTGACTCCAGATGCAGAGTTCTATCCACTGAGACACCTAGCTTCCTCCTAGGCAAACAGAGGTTAAGTGACTTACCCAAGGTCAGTACACACTATGGATGAATAAAAACATTTTTGAGCAAGATTTATCGCATTACTGCTGTCAGAGGCCCCCAGATTATAAGAACTAGTATTACCTAGCTTACTCTGATATAGAGTGAGTGTGTATGTGTGTGTGTGTGTATGTAACGGTCAAGTAGTGTGTTTATAAGAGTTGTATTTGCATCAGATTAAGAAATTTATTAATCCAGTACTCAGTAAAAAAAAAAACAGCACTACACAGTAATAAAAAATTACTTTTATATTTGATAGATATAACATAAAGACACTTTAAAAAATACTAAGATGCATACATTCAAGGAAGAGTTTTCCTTGAAGCTAGTCATGTTTGGAAGCAGCATACTTATTAAATCAGTGGCACTGTTGCTCCAAACATTTTTGCAGCTATCCTTGGAGCATGCCACATTTTAAAAATTATACTTGATGGTAGTAATTCCTCATCCTTTAAGAACAGTTTTATTTTTGGAAACAACCAAGAGTGATACAAAGCCATTTCTAATAAATAAGGTAGGGAACCAAGGTAAAGAATATTTTGAGTCAAAAACAAAATCTGACTATTAGACTCTCTTGTGCAGCTTATGAGTTGGTTGTGAAATTTATCTATGAACACAAATATCTATCTATCTATCTATCTATCTATATACATTTATCTATCTGTCTATATACATATATATAAGTGTATGTATATATGTGTATGTACATATAAGTGTGCATACACAAACACACACATACATGCATACATGCATACATACATATATATGTGTATATATATGTACATAGATATATACATAGATATATATCTTAAGAGGTTAGAGAATCTAATATCCAAGATATTTAGGGAATGTATGCAAGTCTAAGGAAACAGCAAAGATCCATTCTTTGATAGATTTGTGATCAAAAGATAAGAATAATTCTTTTTTCAAAATTGTATTTCCATAGTGATATTACCTTTAAAATTGTATGGCACTAAGTGAATCAACCTTGGTAAAATTGTCATTTTTATTATGTTGGCTTGATCTACTCATGAGCGATTAATATTTCTCCAGTTGTTTAGATCTGTCTTTAAAAAGACAGATGTGTGAAAAATGTTTTGTAATTTTGTTCATATAATCCCTGGGCTTTCTTGACATGTAGATTCTCAAGTATTTTATATTGTCTGAAGTTATTTTAAAATGAATTTCTGTTTTTGTCTCTTGCTACTGGGTTTTGTTGGTAATATATAGAAGTACTAATGATTTATATGAGTTTATTTTATGTCCTGTAACTTTGCTGAAATTGTTAATTGTTTCAAGTAGGTTTTTAGTTGATTTTCTAGGGTTCTTTAAATATACATCATATCATCTGCAAAGAATGATAGTTTCATCTCTTCTTTGCCTATTTTTTTCCTTCAATTTGTTTTTCTTGTCTTATTGCTATAACTAGCATTTTATATTAATAATAGTGTAAAGCATGGACATCCTTGCTCCATCCCTGATCTTATTGGGAAGGCTTCAAGTTTATCCACATTACAGATACTGCTTGCTCTTGGTTTCACATAAGATACTACCTACCATTTTTAGAAAAGCTCCATTTACTGCTATGCTTTCTACTGTTTTTAATAATAATGGGTGCTGTATTTTGTCAAAGACTTTTTTCTGCATTTATTGTTATAATCATATGATTTTTGTTTTTATTACTGATATGGTCAATTATGTTCATAGTTTTCCTAATATTGAACCAACCCAACATTCCTAATATAAACTCCATCTGGTCATAGTGTATGATCTTTGTGATGTATTGCAATAATCTCCTTGCTAGTATTTTATTTAATTTTTTTGCATCAATATTCACTAAGAAAATTGGTCAATAATTTTTTTTCTCTGTTTTTGCTCTCCTTGATTTAAGTATCAAAACCATATTTAGCCAGACTCCTTCTTTACCTATTTTTTTTTCAAATAGTTTGTAGGGTATTGGTATTAATTGCTCCTTCAAAGTTTGGTAGAATTCATTTGTGAATCCATCTGGTTCTGGAAATTTTTTCTTACGGAACTCATTAGTGACTTGTTCAATGTATTTTTCTAAGATAGGGTTATTTAAGTATTTCATTGTCTCTTCTATTAATTTGTGCAGTTTACGTTTTTTGTAAATATTCATCCATTTCACTTAGATTGTTAGGTTTTTTTTGGTATATACTTGGGCAAAATAACTCCTAATAATTGTTTTAATTTCATCTTCATCAATGTTTATTCACTCATTTAATTTTTTATAGTAGTAATTTCGTTTTCTTTTTAAAAAAATAAAGCAATTAACTGTTTTATTTATTTTATTGTTTTTAATGAAATCAGCTCCCAGTTTTATTTATTAGTTCAAGGTTTTTTGTTTACTTGTTTGTTTTTACTTTCAATTTAATTAATCTCTTCTTTGATTTTCAGGATTTCCATTTTGGTGTTTAATTAGGGACTCTTAATTTGTTAGTTTCCTAGGGTTTGTTTTTTTTTTTAATTCATGCCTAATTCATTGAACTGCTCTTTTTCTCTTCTATTAGTGTACACATTCAGAGATATAGAATTTCTCCTAAGTACTGCTTTGGCTGTATATCACAAATTTTGGTATGTTGTCTCATTTTGTTATTATCTTTAATGAAAATTTTTATTATTTCTATGATTTGTTCTTTGACCCATTAATTCTTTAGGATTATGTTATTTAGTTTCCAATTAATTTTTATCTATACTTTAAAGGCCATTTATTGAAAGTAATTTTTATTGTAAACCAGTAGGAGAAACACAGGAAAGCAAGGTCAGAGCCAAACTGAGATTGACTATGCAATCCAACACCACAGGTAGGGGTAAAGAATAACCCTAGCAAAAACAGGAAAAGAAAATTCTAAAAGCTATGGACAAATATTAGTGAAGAATTGATGAGGAGGAGAACCTACAGAAGAAAATAACTCCCCCACAACCAGAAACAGAACCTAGGAGGGGGTGGAATGAGAAGCATGGACCACCAGACTACAAGAGTACTTGACGGGATTGAAGCAGGGAATAAAAAAAATTAATAAGAGTCCTGTAAAGGGGCTAAAAATATGAAGAAAGAATACATAGTTTAGAACAGAAGGTGAAAAACTTTACCATTTAGCAGACTCATGGAAAATCAGAATAGATAAAATTGAACTCAATGACTCAAAGAGACAAGAAATATTAGACTGAAAATAGATATATAAGGAAAAAAAACTTGCCTGCAAAATATATTGAGGAGAGATCATTTAAGAATCATCGAAATCCCTGAAAACCGCAATTTTAAAAGCCTACGTACTATATTTCAAGAAACCAGAAATAAAAACTGACCCAATTTTTTCGAACCAGAGGGCAAAGTAAAAATAGAATGAATCCACTTTGTAAAAGAAATCCTACTGTGAAAACTTCTAGAAATGTCATAGCCCAAATCAGTAGCTTTCAGGTAAAAGAAAAAAAATATTGTAAGCAGGTAGAATGTAATAGTTCAAGTGCCAAGGAGCCATGGTCAGGATCATACAGGACCTGGCAACTATTAAAACATCCCTTTTAAGACTACTACTTGTACTAATATTTGAGGTACAGTTCCTAGAGGGTAACTGCTACCTGGAATACTAGAAGTAACAAGTAGGGGCTCTATTTCTAATTACTATTGTTCATAAGCCCCCACTGGTGTACCTTCTATTAACAATTATCTAATAGACTTAATTAGCTTTTAGTTAAAGCATCTAGTAATATATCAAGAATATTAGGTACAAAACATTACACTCCAAAGCCTAGAAAAGAGTCTCCCACAAATACACACATGTCCATGGAAAGAGTGGGTTCAGAATGAGTATACAATGATAGCAAAGCACATGTATGGGATACATGTGTAGCAAATGGTAACTCACAACTCCTGGTGTATTAAGCCTGGAAGCTCTTTTTCTTCTTTTTCTGCTTTTTAAAGATTGAACTTAATAAGCACTAAATAAAAAGAGCATTTCTATATACATAGTAGACCAGAAAAAGAGGATCAGTGAAACTCTGGATCTCTATTACGCTTTTATTTTAAAATATATTTGTAAATGTATTCTATATTATATTATCTATGTTATCTATTATATTATGTTTACAAATATAATACATTTAACATACGACTTTCAAAGTTGTTTTGCTTGTCCATGGAATATTCTGGCTTTTTTTCTGTTCTGCATTTTTAAAAATAGATACTTCAGTGACCTACTTTTCTTTCTTTGCCCTTCTTCATTTTGCCTTTTTGCTACTATGTCTTTTTTCTTTACCATCCCACCCTCAAATTAAAAAAAAAAACACCTGTAAGAAATCTGAAGTCTTTTATTGAATCCATATTCATTCTTCATTAATGCAAAAACTATTCCAGTGTCCTCAGAAGCTGCCTTTTTCCTCAGGTAACTGCCTCTCTGTATTTATCTATTCTCAGGGTATCTCTCTGCTCCCAGCAGGATGAGTTGTCTCCTTCTCATCCATTCTCTCTGATAACACAGGCAATGGGGGAAGGAAGGAAGGAAAAGGAGGAGGAGAAGGAGAAGGAGAAAAGAGTCTAAAAATCTTCTCATCCTCACCAAGAACAATGGCCTCTCAGGGACCTGGATTTTTCCCCCCTTTCTTGCTACAACTCTTGCATGATTAATTAAAACTGGAATTCTTTCATGAACTGACTAGCTTTCTTTATACATCAGCCCAATGTTGATGATGATAGGGAAAGGTGACTAATTCAACCAATGACAAGAGGTTGCTTGCATGGTGTCATTTGTCTTCATCCAATGACCAAAGCTCTATAATTCTTTCTAATTGATTACAGTCTCTTTCATACATTGTGGTAGGGTTGCAGGAAAATTCCAATACACATAATCCATACTTTGTAATTATACTTTTACTTTATTGATTTGTTGGTTGATTCTGTGATTTTTCTCAATTCTGACTTTCCATGATAACATAAGAGTTGAAGTGGAATGTCCCTCACCCTCTCACATTATAAAGAACATAATATCTTAAGATGTAATATCACAAAAGGAAAAATTAAAGTCTTACAACCAAGCATAATTCCCCCTGCAAGACTGAATAGGTTCCTACAGAGGAAAAGGGACGTCTACTGAAAGAGGATTTTCAAGAATTTCTTTGTAAATACTAGAGCTGAGTATACACTTTGAAATGTAAATATAGGAGTGTAGAGAAACCTAAAAAGATAAACACATTTCAGCAACTAGAAGGTGTTAAACAATGATGAAGTGCTTATAATTTAATAGGAGGAGAAGAGGCAAGTATCTCTTAAGAATCCTAATGACTTCAAGAGTCACATAGGTAATTAAAGAAGATAAACAGAGGGATTAGGGGAGATTTGATTCTGTTTTGATGGTCTTAAGAGAGGAAAGAAAAGGAAATGATGAAGGAATTCACTTGTTAAAAGGAAGAAAGGGGAGAACATACTATTTCTTCCAATTATAGCAAGCAAGAAGAAGAGTATACAAAAATTGAGTAATGGGGGTACCAAAGTGGGCATTGCAAGAACCTCATTCTCATCTGAATTAGGCAAATAAAGTTTGAACACACATGCATGCATACAGATACACAAAGTTTGGTATAGTAATACATTAAACTTCACAGTGAAACAGGCAAAAATTAGAGAAAGGGAGGGGTGGGATTTAAGAGGGAGGGTAAAGTTAAGGAGGGAATAAACACAAATGAAACAAACTTCAGGTTTTTAGAATATGTTATGAGGGAAAAAAAGACAAGACAAGAACCAGTGACCTAAGTCTAGACAAGAGAAGAGAGGAGGGGCAGTTGATCAGAACCAGATAACTTTAGTGGGTGATTAGGCTTGATAATATTTCTTCTCTTCCACTAACTTCTTTTCTATAAAAGGGGGAACAGCAAAACTGGTATATGACAGAGGGAAATACACAATTAGCAATCATAAATGTGACCAACATATTTTTCTAATCTTTGTTATTTCTCAGAACTCCCCAAAATAAGAATGATGTACAAGAGGTAAAATAATTGCAGCTGTCTTCTCAGGTTAAGACACAATAACCCTAAAGAACTCTAATAAGGTAACAAACAACCTGATGAATTCACAGCAGAGAAGTCTTATCCATAATCCCTAATGTGCTCCCTCAACACCTCTTCCTTCATCAACCTCTGCGCTCTAGTAGGGCAGCAAAATAGGACTCATGAGCTTTTGCTCTTGGGTCTTCAGCAATTTCTTTGCTACTGCTGCAGTCTTTACCAGTATGCTCTGTTTCTGACCTCACTCCACCATTCTATGGCAATGAGCAATAGAACTCAACTCTATCTCCCCCTGTCCCCTACCCCCAATTACCCTGTATGGAGGGGGTAGAGGTATAAGAAATCAGAGATGTCTTTTGCCTGAGGTTTCAGTGCCTGCTGTAGGAGCACTCAGCCAGGGAACTAAAGCACAAAGAAATATATGATAGAGGGGGACATAGGGAAGGAAGGATGCATCAGACCTAAAGGAAAAAGCACTAGCATCCATCCCCCTAGAAGTCAATTAGGGCAGGGACTGAGGCTGGTGAAAAGTGAATTCCTCAAAGAGAGAAGAGGCTGGGACAATTCTCAGGTCCGGTCCTTTGGTTTAAGCTCCTCGTTAAATTATAAGCTCTTTGAGGACACACATACACACACACATACATGCATGCATACATACATACATATGAGGTTAAAGACAACAAAATAGCAATAGGACTATTAAAAAATTTCTAAAAGTAAATAAGGAGGAAAACAGAAGTCAAAGAGAAGTGATGGTATGAACTGCAAAGAGTCATCTGAGCTAAATAAAGAGTAACACATCCATAACCAACACCATGCTCTACAAGTGAACTTTGTGAAAATCCTCTGGAGAAAGGACATTGAGACCATGTAGCTTCAGAGCTGGAGGTTGCTTTTCTCACATTTGTTCCTGTGCATGTAGCTCTTTACCATTTTACTTTAAGTTTGTGACCACTCTTCTCCTATAAACTCTCCTTGTATTTTGGGTGAAATGTTTTGTAACTACTATTCTTCTGGGGGTCTTTTTGGTTTTTTTGAAGTTGTAATCTTTTTATTAATTAATTAATTTAGTTTGCAACATTCACTTCCACAAGATTTTGAGTTCCAAATTTTCTTCCCATCTCTCCCCCTCCCCACTTCAAGATGGCATTCATTCTGATTACCCCTTCCCCTAGTCTTCTATCTACTATTCTTCCTATGCCATTTGAGTACTCTTTTTGCTAAAAAAAAAAAAAGAATAATAATAATAAAAACCAATCAAACAAAAAAAGAAAACACCCAAGTATATTGACTGTTAAAGGGAAGTGCGCCAGTGGCGGCTTATAAACTAATTCGTCAACTGAAATGTCACATACAGGGTTACCCCTCTGACACTGAGAACAATAACAGTCATTTCTCTGGGGACTCAAGTTGCTAAAGTCTGTGTGATTTGGAGGAGTAACTTGAGATGAAGCTCATACTTCATACTCAGCATACTTCATCAAAAATAAAAAAAAAACATTTTGAAAAAGAAGCTAGGTATAGTACTTGGTGGAGCTATAAATCTCCCTATTCTGGAGAATAATTTGGAATTATGCTATGAAACTGACAACAATGCCCATACTTTCTGACCCAGAGGCACAGAATAAGGAAAATTATATACATGATGACTACAACTTGTCCGTAATGGAACAAAAAATTACAAAAAAGAAACTTTATTCTGTGAAATTATAACAACTAAGTTTTATCCCAAGCAATATAAGAAAGCACTTCTCATTCTTCTTTACAGAAATGGGGGTTATGTATATAGAACACTGCATATAATATTGGAATTAGTTGATGTGTTCATGTGTTTTACTAAATTATTTTTCTCCTTTTAAAAAACAGGGATGGTGGTCTGGGAAGGAAAGAGGGTATATTGGAAAATCCAGATGATGTAGAAACTACACATCCCAATAAAAGGTTTTTTGAAAAAAAAAATTATTTGGATATGTAAGAGTCTAAGCAAATATAAATTTACCAGACTTTACTAGGTCTGCTCCAATCCTAGGCCAGGAGTTTGTCATATCAGTCCTTTAAGCCATGGTACATAAATTCAAATACCATTCACAGGCACCATCTTTACCAGTTATTCAATTTCCAAATCTCCCCATTTTTTTTTCTAAAGCTCTTACCTTCAATCTGCAGCAGTGGCTAAAAAACACTTGAGCCACTATAGTCTTTAGTCTGCTGTCCAAACCTTCAAAAACCTTAGCAATGCTTTCTAGATTTTTCCTGGCAGTATTATTTTTCCCATATGAAAGCCTGCTAGTGAGTAGCAGTAATCTGATTTGACAAGCCTTAGGAGTTTCTCTGTCTTATCCCATGTAAATACCTTGAGAAGATAACAGACTACTCAGCAGGAAATCATCAATTACCACTATTAGTCTCTTCTCCCTATGCCTTTTACCAGATGATCCCTAACTTGAGATAATGACTCTCAAATCCTGCCTAGTTCCAAGTCAAATAAAAATAATTTTTGGTAGGTGGGGAGCTAGGACATTCTACTGCTTTTCCAGGATAATGACAACACCCCCATATCTCCCCAAAGTTGTAGATTGTCCCTCATCTAACTCAGCACACTTCAGCATTTAATAATGCTCACTGCCTGAAATAAAACAACTAGGCTGTGAGAGCTGAATTCTGCAGGTGATCTCTGAAAGATAACGAGGAAAAGGAGAAGTATTGCAGAATTTAGAAAAGGGTCAAAGTCCTGCTCTTCTAAAGCAGAAAGAAGAGAGTGGAGATGTAAACTATAGGTCAGTGTACTGGATTATCATACTTGGCAAAAACTTCAAAGTATTCCTAAAGGGATGACCTGTGGACATCTAGAAAAATAGGTAGCTGGAAAGAGCCAGCATACTTCATCAATAACAGGTCATGGTTGATTAACCTCGTGTCATTTTTGGACATCTTTTCAGACAGTTTTATCAGCCTGGCAATTCAGGAAAATGCTGTAAGAAATACTTACCTGTATTTTGGCAATGTATTTGGTTACAAAAATACTCATGTGGAAAGGATAGAGATGTATGACCAGAAGACAGTGCAATTAGGAAGATATGCAAACTGGCTAATTGGCTGGACCCAAAATAGTAACCATTAATGGTTCAATGTTAACTTGACGGTTCTCCAGTAGAGTGATCCATTATCCTGTGCTTGGAATTATGTTGTTTAACTCTTTTTTAAAAATTAATAATTTGTCTAACTATTTCAGCCGCTACTGAGACCACAGGGGCTAGGTTGCTGCTTCCTTTCCTGCTCCACCATGAGGTCCCTCTTCACTAAGTCTACTTCTGTAGGATTGTCAGACATGGAGTCTGACTTCTTTTTTCTCATACTCTTTGCTTGCTATATCTGACCCTGGTGTTTCTGGGGAAGATTTACTTAGGATTGATCCATGTCTAGGCTCTCCCAAAAGAGATATAGGATACTTAATGCACCACACTAACAAGGTATGGCACAGATATTTCTTTCCAATGCACAAAAGAAATGTTAATACAACCACTCCTATGAGTATACTGATAAACAAGATCGCTTAAGTAATTAGTAACTTTTAACTGATAACTGCTGTTAAGCTCTGCTAGAAGATGGAGGCTTAAAATATTTTGTGAAACTGGTAAATTCCATTTTATATTTTCTAATCCCCTCCAACGCAGTTAAGTGAAGAAATGTACAGAGTGCTGGTTCTGGAATCAGAAAGACCTGAGTTCAAATCCAGCCTGACACTAACTTCTGCTTGCCTCAGTTTCCTTAACAGTAAAATGAAGATGATAACATTACCTATTTTTCAGGGTTGTTATGAGGATAACATGAGATAATAGTTATCAAATGCTTAGCACAGTTCCTAGAACACAGTAGACTCTCTGTAAATGCTTACTCCTTTCTTTACTCCCATTTCTTCCCTCTGTGCCCAAGTCCCTTTCTCTTAGCAAGCCAGGCCAGAAGCCGAGATCTCCTCCTGCTGCTCATATCCTTTCTGATGAGAAATTTCTCCTGCTGTCAGTTGGCTGTGACCAAGGGTATGAGGATCTTCACTCTCTAAAACTAACAAGATTGGCTCCAGAGTTTGATGCATCCATCACAGGTTAGCTGGTCAGTCATCTCTGGTCCAGCAAAGACACGCAAATCAGAAGAAAAAGTGATGGGTTCCTCATTGAGACTTCTCTTGACCTTCGTTAAAAGAGGTTCAAATAGTACTGACATGATCTAGAGTTGGAAAGAAAAAAGAGTGGCCCAGGGTGGGTTACTCTCTTTTAAAGGTAAACTGAGTCACTGATTCTTCCTGCTCAGTGGCCAGTAAAGAGATTACTTCATTGTCGCTGAAGACTTTGAATCCTTGATTTGTCCATCTGGAAGCAAGCATGGGCTTCATCATTTCCAAAGTGCCCAAGCACTTTGAACTAGCATATAAACCAGTTGGGAGAAAGAAAGGCATAATGAATGTGGCACTGGGTCTGGAATCAGGAAGATCTGAGTTCAAATCCAGCCTCTGACAAGTAGTAGCTATGTGTCCCTAGGCCATTCATTTAACCTCAGTTTCCTCATCTGTAAAATGGAATAATAACAGCTTCCCAGAGTTATTGAAACCAAATGATATAATAAATGGGAAAACACTTGGCACATAGTAAGTCCGATATAAAAGTTAGTTAGTTAGTAGTAGTAGTATGCCCTGCTGCATATGGATAAAGGTATAGGTAACATGCTGATCAAATTTTCAAATGACTTAAAGCTCATTGCTGTGTGCCACAATGAAGATACAAAAAGATCTTGACAGGCTACAATGCTGGGGTGAATCTACTAAGTTGGAGTTTAATAAGGAAGAGTGTAAATGCTTACAATGTGTACCAAAAAATCAATTTCACATGAAGAAGAAGAGGAGGCATGGATAGATAGTTCATCTGGAAAAAAAAAATCTGGGGTCTGTAGTACCATTAAACTAATGCAAGTTGACAGTATGGTGTTAGCAAAAAAAAAAAAAAGGGTAATGCAATCTTAGGCTAAATTTAAAAAGGCATAATGTCCAGTCTTAGGAAGGTAATAGTCTTGCAGTAGTCTTTCCTGGTCAGACCACATCTGGAGTCTTGTGTTCAGTTCTAGGCAATACCTTTTGGGAAGGACAGTGCTAAACTGAAGAGGATAGAGAGAAAAGTGACCAGAAAGGTTAAGAGACTTAAAATTTTGCCATACAAGAACTGATTAAAGGCATTAGAGATATTTTGCTTGATGAAGGGGGACTTTAGGAGGGGGCAACATTTTAGCTGTCTCCAAGAATACTAGGGGCTGTCAAGGGAAAGGGGGATTAAATTTGTCCTTTGCCCCAAGCATAAACCAGGAGTAATGGGTACAGGTTAAAGAGTGTTGAATTTAGATTTTCTGTAAAAGAAAACTTCTACCCCATTAAAGCTATGGAATGTAGAATTTCATTAAAGCTAATGAATTTGGAATGTGATGCCTTTAGTGGTAGTGGGCTACGCCCTGAATGGAGGTTTTCAGCAAAGGCTAGAGGAACACATGCTGTATCTCAAAGAGGAAAGTCCATTTCAGGGATGGGTAATACTTGATTTTCTCTGTACAAGCCAATAATGAGATTCTATGATTTCTTTTTCTGAAGACACTTAGGAAAGCAATGAATATCTAACTTTTTGGTGTGGTATGAAGATAGTTACATAGTTCAGTGTTCTTTGGTATATCTGTGTGAGCTAGGTTGGTTCAGTATAATAGGATTGGCATTGGCATAGGCATCCCCATGTAACTCTTCTCTTGAATGGGAATTTGAGGCCTAGTTCCTAAGGTTTTTTGAATCTCTAGGACAGTGGAGACCAAGAGTGGCATATGCCCTTCCAGAGCATCACTATGCATTCCTAAATTACCATAAAAAACTGTATTTATGTTATAATAATACAAATTTCTGTACACATTTTTTAAAGTTGACTTGAAATGATGACTAATAGTTCACATTACATTAATTTTCCATGTGTTAAAAGATGTTATTTTCATGACTTTTTGACACTTTTATCATTAAAAAAAAGAAAATCACAAGGTGACTCATAGTTATAGTTGGCAAATGCAAAAGAAGGACTTAATGGAGGTAAAAATCACATAGAATTATATAATATCATATTTTTTACAAATGACTTTAGAATCTAGAAGCAGCTAGTTGGTACAGTGTATAGTGCATTGTGCTTGGAGTCAGGAAGACCTGAGTTCAAATTCAGCCTCAGATACTTTCTAGCTGTATGACTCTGCACAAGTAACCTAACTACTGTCTGCTTCTATTTCCTCATCTGTAAAATGGGGATAATAATAGTGCTTCCCAGTACTGTTATATGGATCAAATGAAATAACTTATAAAACACTTTTATAAAACATTTTGCAAACCTTAAAGCACTCCATAAATGTTTGCTATTGGTTTTAAAAATTAATTATTTTTCTCTTTAAAATCATTTTCAATTACATGTAAAATATTTTTAACATTTGTCTTTAAAAATTTTGAGTTTGGGGGTGTCTAGGTGGTGCAGTGAATAGAGCATCGGCCCTGGAGTCAGGAGGATCTGAGTTCAAATCCTGCCTCAGACACTTGATACACTTACTAGCTGTGTGACCTTGGGCAAATCACTTAACCCCAACTGCCCTTCCTTCCCCCAAAAAAAACAAAAAAAATTTTTGAGTTGCAAATTCTCTCTGTCCCTCCAAACCCTTTCCTATTCTTGAGAAAGTAAGCATTTTATATGGGTTATACATGTGCAGTCACACAAAACATATTTCCACATTAACCATGTTGCAAAAAAGCACAGACCAAAACAAGACAAATAAAGAAAATTTTTAAAAAGTATTCTTTGATCTGTATTCAGACTCCAACAGTTCTCTCTTAGGAAGCAGATAGCATTTTTGTATTGTATGCATATAAGTATGTATGTATATATTGCTGAGAACAGCTAAGTCATTTACAAGTGAATGTAACAATATTGCTGTTACTGTATACAATGTGCTCTTAGTTCTGCTTATTTCATTCCACATCAGTTCTTGTAAATGTTTCCAGGTTTTTCTGAGAGAATCTGTAATGGTAATAGGAATTTGAAGATCTTCCCTGCCCCTTAATAAACCTAAGGGAATTTGAAGATCTTCCCTGCTTTGAAGATATTCCTTGCCCCCTAATAGGCTGAATGTAATCACAGCCTGTGGTGGGAGGAATTTGCTGAAGGGTGGAGCAGAGCCTGTCGAGAAGGAAGCTGGGAGTCACAACAGTTAGAGACTGGAGGGAAGAGAGGACACACACAAAGGAGACAGTTAGGCGTATGAGTAAATGTTGGTTTGTGGGAAGGCTAACAGATGCTGTGGTTCTTTGTGCTGTTATAACTTTTTAACATTTTTGCTACTAGGATGGAATCAGCTTACTGGTTTTGGGATTTGGTTTTCTGGTGTCTGAATAAATGTTTTCCTTCTGTCTTCTATATGGAGAGTCTGTTGTATTTTGTACTTGAGCACTACGCTGGCATATTTACAGTGGCTGTCAGAACTGTGAATATTGTATTGGCGCTATAGCATACTGCTTATCATTTTTAATAGTACAATAGTATTCCATCACAATTATATACAACAATTTGTTCTGACATTCTCTAGTTGATGGACATCCCATCAATTTCCAAAATTGAGCTGCTATTGATATTTTTTTACATATGTGTCCTTCCTCCCTTTTCCAGACCTCTTTGGGATACAGACCTAGTAATGGTATTGTTGGGTCAAAGAGTATATACAGTTTTATAGCCTTTTGGGCTACTTACAAATTAGTGCTAGCTATTGTTATTGTTATAATCTAATCCATTTCCTTCATTTACAGATGAGGAAACTGAGGACCAGAGTAATGAATTTTTTGCCCCAAGTGATATTAATAGCTAGTTATTGGCAGAAACAAGATTAGATCCCAGGTTTCTTGACTCCCAATCTAGGTCATATTCTTTTATATTATGCTGCCATAAGGTTATTAGATCATTAATAACAATTTTATGTTATATTAATATGTTCAAAGACATTATTCAAAGATAGAATTTCAGTGTGTGAGGATTTATTAATCATGAAGATTGCTTAGGGTAAGAATTATTGTGAGTTTATGATTTTAGGTGAATTTTTAATATTGTCAAATTCTTTTCAGTAAAAGAAAAGTATCACAACTCCTCTAACACCACATACCAATACCACATAAATGCAAGTATTTGTTCTAAGTACTTTATATAGACTCTATCCAAAGATACCAAATGCAGGAATGATCTGAAGTGGGTGAATTCTTGTTGTTTTTGATATACATCTCAAAGTAGGATCCTCACTTGACTGGGAAGAATGGAGGAAAAGAAGAGAGTACAACACCCTCTGTAATCTGGGGTTAAGGGACAAGATCTATAGGCTAACTTTTTTCCCTTAGGTTTTTCTTATATGCAGGTAGACATTATTTACTCACAACATGTCAAAATTCATTTAATTAACATAACAGAATTTTATTTGGTTATAGTTATCAAAATTTGTAGTTAGGGGCCAACCCCTAGGGTGAGAGCCCAGGTGAAGTTCTGTAAGATACTTGTAGTGAATCCAGTCAATATGGTTTTGTAACTTTCTCTACCTTCATTTAGTGACATGTTGTAAAGCCAATCATGAGCAGCTCTCCTGAGAACTGCTGCTATGAATAACTTTAAGGATCTAATCACATAGTATAGTGAACCTTCTATTTATTTAGCAATAAACTAAAGCAAAACATTCAAGAAACTAAAGCACGATATTCACAACAATATAACGTAACAACTTATTACTAAGGTGGACACATAGTCTTAAACAAAACATATCACTCAGTAAGTCACAATCTCCTCAATCAATACAGAGAGTCCAAGGAAAGTCTTCTTTCATTTTGACTTGAGGATGGCTTCCAATCATCCTTAAGTCAATCATCCTTAGGGAGTAGCAGAAAGTACAAACACCATCCACCCCTAGGTCACAGTAAGTCACAATCTCATCAGTTAATACAGAGTGCCCAAGTAAAGTCCTCTATTATCTTAACTTGAGGCTGACTTCCAAACCCCAAAGCTCCTCTTCCATGGGCTGACCCCCCTGGCTTTTTCCTGGATTCACACAACTCTTGCCTGGACTCACACATAGGCAGTTCTCTGCTCCAGTTCTATATTTCAGCTAATTGCTCCACTCCAAGCTCTTCAAAGTTTCTGTTTCTAGGAAGACAAAGCTTAACAGAGCTACAACAATATTTACACACATTGCCAGCACTATCATCTCAATTGACTTTCTATCTGACAAAGTAGCACAAATCAACAGACAAGGCTTCTGTCTGAGAAATCAAACACAAATCAATAGTAAAGTCTCAGGATTTCCGTAACAGCAGTAAAGTCCTCTTTTAGGACTTCCATCTAAAAACAACAGACAGGGTGCTTTTGTCTGTCAGACCAATGGACAGAGTGCTACAGAGTATCAAAATCACATGCATTCTCCCTCCCAGTTCTGCCTGGTCCCACCTCATGCTTGAGCTCTCCTCTGCTCCACCCTTGCTGTTCTGCTCTTTCAGCAAGCTTCTCACACCATGGGTTCCATGTGATGATATTAGGCTTATTAAGGGTAGGGAAGGTCTCCAAACTCCCTTAGGCCTATTAAGGACAATGCAATGTATACTTTCCAACAAAGACTTGATACAATCAATGGCAGGGCTCAAAGGCACTTGAATA
>CM053580.1:159393133-159416422 GCA_028627135.1 Pseudochirops cupreus
AAAAAAATAACTTAAAAAAAATAAAATAAAACTTCAAAAAAAAAAAAGATTTCCTCTCTAATAGTAAGTGTTCCTGGTTAGGTGAACATGAGATTGCTGTGTGTATTTACTTCTAAGTCTTGTTTATCTTTTCTAAATGAGTTAAACCTAGGGCTCCTCTTTTCTTGTGTTTGACATTTTATTGACTTCTACCACTTAGTTCTAATACTTAATGGACATTTTTTAAAAAATGATTTTCTGAAACATGGTGTTCAGTCTTTTCTTTTGATCATATATTTTTCCAGAAGGGAGCCCCTTATCAATGGAGTCATGGATCAAATACAGTAGTAACCTTCTAGTCCCAAGCCATATAGACTTGGGTGCAGGGACACCAGCAGGTATCTGAGAGCCAGGTGATAGTTGAAGGTCTCTATACCTGGATGATATCCCCATCTAGAATGTCTGGGCCCATATCTCTACTTATTCCCCTGTTAGGAAATTGATTAAAATAGTTTCTCTTCAATAGAGTAGCATGAAAAGTCAATAATCTTATCTTTCACCAGGATAATAAGTAGAGGATAGGAAATGACTGCCTTCTCATTCAAGGATGACTCACAATGGAATGGTGAAAAGCAAACTCCAAATAATGAGTTTCTTCCAAGTATGCTCTCTTTGCTAAAATGTTTGGAGTTGTATTCTCCATTCTCTTCTTCAGTTTGTTCACTGCTTTACTGTTAATTTTTTTTTTCTGGTCACTTCCAAACCATCAAGTCTCCTTTTTAACTTTCCTTGAAGAACTTTATTTTTTTTTCCTTATCTCTTCCTTCAATTCTTTTACTTTTGTAACTACCAGTGATTACAATATGGTGGCCCATTGCCTTACCATGGTCAGTTAGGCATTCTTCACTTCCCCTTCTTCTCAGGGAATGAAAGGAGTCAAAATCATGCTAGACCATGGGGTTGGCTACAGTGAGACTTTCCCTTACTCATCCACTCTTTTTTTGCCTCCCTGTACCTTTATCCCAGTTCAGAGCAGACTAGGAGCCTCTGTGGCTTAAGAGTACCACTTTTTAGTAATTCATAAGTGGAAATCGCAGCACAATAGTAATAGAAGATAGACTCCCTGAATCAAAAAAGAAGCCAATGGCAATAGACTTCATGAAGTATTTTTGCCTGTTAGGAGATTTATCAGATGATTGGTAAAATGAAACAAAATCACCTTTGGCTTAATCTTTCCCTATTTTTTCTTCTCTAAGCCACCAAAGTAGAATGAAAGAATTCCAATTTATGTACTCTGAAAATATAAACCCCACCCAATCACCCCATTTGCACCCTTTGAACACAAAGACAACGCCAGACAGTCTCTTTTATTTAAAGGACTCTCACTTATATTATTCCTTACCACCAAGACAGTAAAAGAACAGGGAGTAGTAAATTCTGGGGTTAAATCTTCATTAATAAGGATGGAAGGGTTGGAGAAAGTAGAGAATTTTGGTTGTTTGCTCAGCTTCGTAGACACAATTCCTTTCATCCATAGCAGCAATCTGTAAATGTTCTCTTTGGAGACTAGGAAGGCTACTGTTTTCCCCTGGCCTCCATTCTCCTGCTCTTTGCAGCCTATCTGCCCCCTCCCATCCCCTTCACCCTTTTCCTCCCTTGCCCCTGCTCTCAGTGGCTTCTTTCTCTAAGTTGTTAAAAAAAAATTGCTGGTTTTTTTTTAATCATGTTATTAGTTAAGAAAATCCAAAACTAAAAATCCCAAGATGCTTGCTATCATTAAAAATACTTACCCATTGATGTCTTCAGTACTAGTCCTGAAGGCCAGGTTAGGTTGAAGGGCAGAATGGTGGAGAAGATATTATACTAGCCTTTTTACTTAATCTGTGGGTTTTTGTATCGTTCCAGTCTCTTTTTTTAGTTGCAATTACTACAAAATTAATCTCTTCTTTTGAAAATTTCCTTTTGTATCCTTTTACCCACTAAGGACTTTTCCCCTCATGTTAAAATACTTGACAACAAATATTTTTTGGCTTACCAGTTTCTGTGGCTTCCCTCCCCCAGAGAGGTCTCCCATCCCTTATTCAGTGCATATTTTGCTGATTTGAAATTAAGGAAAACTGGAGTTGGATATAACCTTCCAGTTAGTCACCTTACCTTATCTTCTGTGCATTTGTTTTCACAAATTATAGACATTCTCTGATTTTCTGAAAACCTAGTTATAATTTCCCTGTTAAAACATTACCTGGAAAAGTATTCTTCACCCTTCTTGTGTTAAATTTGACTGAACCTTAATGAAAATATCAGAGAAGATTAATAACAAAGGAAGAAGATGGTGACCAGCAGGAAATTGGTCCAATGTAAATAGTTTAGACTAGAGGATCATAGATTTAGTCCTACAATGGATTTTGGAGGTGTACAACTTTAACCCCCTGGTTTTAAGATGAGGAAATTGAGGTGAAGTGACTTGTGCAAAGTCACAAAAATAGTGACAGAGGTAGTATTTGAACCTAAATCCTCCTGACTCCAAAGTTAGCTTTCTTGCCATTATCCCATGCTCCCTCTCTAACTTATCTCAAGAATTATGCTTAGTAACATAAGAAGAAAAATGAACCATTCCTCTGAAAGACCAACACTGTTGTTCCTTCTTTGCTTTAATTATCTTCCTTATTGTTTTGGAAAATCGTTTGATAGAGTAGTTACACAGGAACACATTAGAAACGGCAGCTAATCAGGCAATATTTTAAAGTGTACCATATCTACATAAAAGTAAGTCAAAGGTCAGTTTGTACTGACTATCATAATGAATATACATCTTGAGAGATAAGATGGAAATCTGTTATTAGGCATCCTTTCTTGTTTTAATTTTATCTATGCTTAAATCGAATCAAAATCTTAAATCTGAAATTAAATTCACTTGGGAACATTTAACTGGATTTAAAAATAATTTTTTAAAAAATGATGATTTTACTATGTGGTTTGATATTCAACATATCATCAAGGAATGAAAATACTAAGTAATATGAACCAAACACTGCATTTGAGCATTATTTTTGTATCTGACTGCTGTAAAAAGGAGAAAAAAGTAAGCATGTCTATGAAACCAAAGCAATTACTTAGCCTTTGGCCAATGGTTAGAGGCAACGAGTACTCTTTCCATAATTATTAGTACTGAACACCATTTTCTAGTGAATGCTCTCTTTGCTTTTAAATTTCTTCATTAAGAATGTTGAGTTTGTATCTTCTTCTGCCTGAAAAATATTTGTACATATTTCATAAATAATTTCCATTAGAATTTAACAACCCATTGAGAATTTAATTAATATTTGCTAAGTACTTATGGGCTGGACACTTAAGTAACCAAGAGTAGGACTTAGTTTGATGAAAAAAATTTTTTTTAAACCTCAGTTTTCAAGTACCAAGTTAACATATAACAGAGGTAACACTAAACAAAGACGTTGTTAATCACTAGCATAAAAATTTCCATCCTGAGAATGAGCTACTATTAATTTTTGTACCTCATTTTACAATATGGACAACCTTCTGGATGGGGCCTTAAATCTCATTTAAAAGAAAATTGCAAAGAAAATTGCAGTTAAGCAAAAAAAAAAAAGGTGAAGCAAATATTACTAAGCAAATGAAGAAAATGCAAAATTTTTCTTGGGTGTTAAAAAAAAACTAGTTCTATGTCAAGTCTAAAAACCAAAAATGATCCTAAAGTGGGGGAGGGGCATAAGGTAGATCTATTTTTTCAAAATGGCTACGTCAGTTAATGATTTCTATTAAAATGAAATGTTAGAACTATGGCAAGTAGCACACACGAAGGCTTTAGTGTCTCAAACTCTGGTTCCAAAGTCAATATTCTTTTTAAAATCACTAAAATCATTTAACCCCCAAACCCTAATTAAAATAATTATAATGCATTTCAAGTAACATATTTATAAGATCTGTTTCTGCAAAACACAGCTGTTCTGTTATTTATATTTTGCTAGTTTGAAAAAATAAAATCGTAGTTACATAAATGCATATTTTAGGGAAAACTTTTTAGAAACCTGAATCTCCCATGGGGGTTGAATTTAAAATCTCCAAAACCCTCAACTGCAATATTTTTTAAAAACCATACATACAAGTGCACCTCAAAATTGCTCCTGGTATATTTAGAAATGCAACAGATCACTTATTTATCAATGTAACAGAAGAAAGGCACAGGCAGAAACTTGTACAGGAACAGTTCACATGGCAATTTCTTCACCATCACCACCACCACCACCATGAGCAGCAGCATAACCTCCCCCTCCTCTTTTCTTCTCCGCTAAAGAGACACTCTTTCCACTCGAATCGAAAGGAGGCAGAACCAACCTTCAGTTTATTTGAGACTACGGAAGGCTCCGTCTTGAGAGAGGAAGAGGGCAATAGGGAGAAAGAGAGCTGAGAGCCAAGGCTGGGTGGGGTGCCTCCGCCCTTCTCTCGGGTGCACAGCTGAGTGGGCGGGCAGGCGGGCTCTCAGGCTGGCTGCGGAGTGGTTGGTGGGCTCTGAATATTCTCCTACAAAGAAGGAGGGAGGGGAAGCAGTGGGTGGAGCAGGGCGGAAGCCCTGACAGGTGGGCCAGACAGCGTGTGCACAGTGTGCACACTGCCAGGGGAGGATGCTGCTGCGAGAGAGGAAAAGGGGGTGGGGAGTGGCGGGGCCAGCGCAGGGAAGGTGCAGCCGGAGGGGCAGGGCCACCGAGCGCGGCGCTATCAGGTTGTGTTGCAGGAGACCGGGGGCATGTTTGCTGTGGGTGCATCCTCTCCATCCGTCTGGCAGGGGAGCTCACGCTCGAGCGCTCTGGGAGCTACGTCCTGTACTTCGTTTCCACCGCCAGGAAGAGAGGGTAGGTGCCAGGCGAGGAAAGGGTGGGAAGGGGCTCGCTCTGGGGCTAGAATTACTGTGGGCAGGACCCGCCCGCTAGGTAGCTCACTGGGGCGGGGGAGGAGGAGAATGAGGAGCAGGAGGAGGAAGAGAGAGGCTGCAGAAGCGCTAGCTAGGTAGCACAACGTGCGACTGCCGGCGCAGAGGCGGTTGTGGTGTGGGGAGAGGGGCGCTTGCCCGGGAATCCTTTGGCGGTGGTTGCAGGGGCCCTGAAACGAAGCTGCTCCCCCTGGCTTAAAGCGGAGCGGCGGCAGAAGGGAGCCCGAGGAGGGGCATGCTGCCCGGGGCTGCGGCAGGAGGAGGCAGGCAGCCGGTGCTGGGGAGCCAGCCGGGTGTGCGCAGGTGGGCTGCGCTCCAGCGCCTTGACAGCGGCGCCTCTTGGTTGTGCTGGGGCAGAGGCTCTTTGGCATAGTACCTTCTTTCCTTCCTTCCTTCCTTCCTTTCTTTCATGTGTGCGGTGTGCGCTCGGGCAGGTGTCACAGCGGAGGTGGGAAGGTGTGCGGGGGAAGAAGGTGTTGAGAAACATGCCTCCCACCCTTTTCAAAAGGGAAGTGGGGCAACCTGCCCCCTGGTTGCCTTTCACCATATCTCCAGCCTCGGCGGCAGCAATTTCAAAAAATTAAGTTTGGGGTGGTGCCCCCCTCCCACCCCGCTTCCCAAACAGCACACAGCCAGCTGCAGTAACCGGAGTCCCCCGTAGTGTATCCGGGCTGAGAAGCGCCCTGATTGTGGGGCGGGTGCCACGGGCACTTTGTGCCTTCTTGGGTGAGGTCCGCCAGCGCTCACTTTTCCTGGCAGGCTTTTTTGGTTTTTTTTAAGGTGATGCCTTTTGTATATGTAGGCAGTGTTGGACAATTGAGAACTAATTCCGAGTTTGGAAGGAAGGTGGGAGAGAAGAGAATTTATTGCCAAAATTTCTCTGTTGTGCCTTGAAATCTGATACATTTCAAAAGAGTAAGTTGTTGCTTTAGAAAAGGAATAACATCTCCATTGGTGATGAAAATGCTACTTTTCTGACTTGAGATATTTAGTTTTGGTGATGTTAAGTGCAGTTTACATTTGTACCCGGGTTACTCGCAACTTCTTATGTGACTCTTCTATGAAGTAACAGGGACCTAGCTCTCAGAGCTTGAGTAGGGTGGCATCTCGATGGCCTTTCTGTGGAATTTCATGAGCTACGTGTGCAGTCAATACTTACCATAGGCGGACTAACTAAATAATGTGGAACATGTCCTTGCTTCTCTATCAGTTGCTTCTGATTTTTATAAATTTACCTGTTCCTTATTTCTCTAATAAAATGAAACACCTGTACTAAAATGGAATGGAATCACAGAAATGCGTAATTGACATGATTTAGTGACATATTTGGGGGTTGGGGAAAATCCTCTGGTACCTTGTTGGAATGAATTCGTTAACAGCCATTTTAAAATTAATTTGGATGAATATGTTTTCAATTTTATGGGAAAATGTTTTAGACCATCAGTTAAGTGATGTGATAGAATTACCTTAATTTTAACTAAGTTGTGAAATGCCTTAAAATGTAAGTGCAGCCAAGTTCTATAAACACAATTCTTTTACTTAGTTATTTTTTAAGTATTCAATTACTAATATATGGCATAGTAGGAGGCCGAATATATCTTTTTTCCAGTATGTCTAATTGATCATTTTAATAAACGAGTCATCCTTTTGTGGATAAAGTCACTTAATCTCTGTCTGCTTTAGCATTTTCAACTATAAAATGGAGATCATAAATAGCACCTACTTCACAGGGCTTGTTGTCAGGATAAAATGAGTTATTTTTAAAGCACTAAGGTGCTGCAGTGGATAGATATCTGGGCCTGGAGTCAGGAAGACTCATCTTCCTAAGTTCAAATCTGTCCTCAGAGACTTAATATCCGTGTGACCCTGGGAGAGTCACTTAACCCTATTTGCCTCAGTTCCTCATGTGTAAAATGAACTGGAGAAGAAAATAGCAAACCACTCCAGTGTCTTTGCCAAGAAAACCCCAAATGAGCTCACAAAGAGACAGACATGACAGGTCTGAATCACGATTGAACAACAAAGTACAGTGCTTGGCACTTAATAAATAAGTTATATAATATTTTATGCATATAGTAATATTATGTATAATAAATTAATAAATACTCATTCCCATGATGGGCACTTTAATATCAGATCAGCTATTTTGCATTTTGTTTCATAATTATCTTATAATTATCTAAAAGGATTCTAAAAGGATAATAGTTTTTTCTTCTCTTATACGACTACAGGTGGCACTGTTGGAGCCAAGAGTAAGAGTTGCCAGAAGTTAACAGAAAATAAGAGCGCAGAAATTTGATTAATGCAGAAATCTGAAAACCCACAGGTACGTAAAACTGTTAAACCAACTATCTATGGTCTTATAATTGCATTCCTATTATTGTGAACATATTTACTGTTTTATCAAAATTTTAAAATCTCAGTGTTCCAAAATTATGGTTTAAAGGAGTATGAATAGCAGAGTGAAACCTTATTTGAGGCATTCTCAGATGATGGCTCTTTGCCATCATAATCTAGTAATTATTTAAATTAAACAATGAAGATAACACACATGCCAACACAAAAACATAATAGCATTAAATTTCTTGGTCCGTTGTATAATTAAGTGCATTGTTTCATTGGCATACCCATATATTCTCTCAAACTAATTGTCATTATTTTTCCTTTAATGGAAATAGCTTTATATTTATAGTGGCCAGTTTTTTTAATATTAGGAATCAGTTTTAATAAATATTAAGCTACTATTTGCCAGTCACTGCTAATCATGAGCGGAACAAAGAGGCAAAAAACAATTCCTGCCCTCAAAGAGCTTACTATCTAACAAGAGACAACATGCAAACAAATAGAAAGCAGGCTACATACATGATAAATGGGAGGTAATTAACAGAGGGAAGGCATTATAATTATCGAGGATTTGGGGATGGCTTAACAATTGGAATATAAAGGAATGAGTAGTATTTGGAAAACAATTGAGAATTATGTGTTAGAAAATTTCTCAGTGTGCAAAACTACCGTAAATATTTGCGAATATCGGTAAAAATTTTAATAATTGTCAGTGGAAAATTTTCAGCAAAATGGAGAAAGCTGTACTGTTCATGTACTGATATCTATTTTTAATAAAAATGCAACCTTCCTTTTTGTTTGTGTAACCAAGTTGATTTAAACAAATGTAAACTCTATAAAGGCGATTTTCCTTAAACAAGCTTTTATCTTCTCTCTTTATCATGTATTTTTCTCATCATGTATCTTTCCTACAAGCTCAAAAACAGACTTCCATCCTACTTTGACCTTCCTAGTTAAGCAGTAAGGGAATAGTAAATAAACATTTATATGGAGCTATATTCCAGGCGCTGTGCTGAAGGACAAAAATTGAAACAGAACTCATTAAATTCTAAAAATTGAATTGAATTAATGGCTTTTTTTTAGTGTGACTTACAAGTACAGTTTTTAAATGTAACTTTTATCACAGTTCAAGTGAACTGTCATTGGTCATAATCAGAATTCATGTATTCATATCCTAACATCTTCTATAGTCATAGTGGGAAGAACCCTGGGATAAGAGTCAGAAGACATGAGTTCTAAATCTAGCTGTCACTAATTTTCCAAGTGACTTTTTGGTGGGGGTCAGTTCATCCCTATGAAATAGTTACCAAATGTGAATTATATTCATAGTGAAAACCTTTATTGGGTGTTCTCAGAGGAGAAAAAAAAAATTCTCCCATCTTGTCTTAATATTTGTAAGAGATAATTTGTCTTTCTAGGAAGACAAACAGAAATAGTCTATCTTTTAAGTCAAAAAGAGAGGCAGAGCAGGCTGAGAACTTATTTGAATACTGAATTATATATGGTAAATAATAGATGCTTTGGAATATATTTTTAAAAAATTTGTTTCTGCTTCCTGCTTATTACCAAAATAGAAGCTATTTGGAAGTACCAAAATATATTAAAGTGTATTTCAAATTAATGACATGGACCCCAGATTTGTATTTACCACAGAGACTGGGGTGTGAGTGAGGGTAGATTGTACAAGGAAGACCTCCAGGCCTTGAGTTAAATTCTGAGTTTTGTACTGAAAATTTCTGGCCATTTTCATTGAAACTACATAGTAGCTGTTTTCCAAATGCCTACTGTGCCTGTCTTCCCAAATCACCAAATGCTTGACTGGGCCCCCCTCTAGAGTTGAAAGAAATCAGAGAGAAGCCAGAAATGTAATCATGGTATAAGTAAAACTAGGCATTTGATCATTTTGAATTTTTCCCTTTTCCTGATCATAGTGGATATGAAATCCTGCATCTTTGACTGGCATACTTCTCCCTGAGATTAGTCCAGTAGTATGAGATTGGAAAAGATTGGGTTCACATTTTGTTACTGAGCTAGAGAAATCCAATGTACTTTAGCCTGATTGAAAGGACTCCAGGGGGACAGGGATTCAGAGGTATTGTTATATATTCTGGATCAGGTACAAAATGCCCCTAGGAGTCTCAGAATGAACATGGTGTCTATTTAGCTCTCTGTTATTCCCCAAAGCAAATCAGATATGGCCTTATTCTCTTCAGGACCTGAAGGAATGTTGGAGGTAGCTCCAACAGTTAGTTTAGGTTCAATATTGGGACAAAAAGGAAGGACTCAAATGTCATTGAACAGTTAACACAAGGTTTAATTTGCGGTGAATACAGCAAAGATGGGCAGCAAGGATACAGTGGCCCTTAGCTTCTCTGGAGAAGTCCCCCTTGTCTGTATGTGGAAGTGTCTTGTCGTCAGGGGAGAATGTAGTAAAGGATCTAGTAACTTGAAGTCCACTCCATGTGGCTTG
The DNA here is from genome assembly GCA_028627135.1 of Pseudochirops cupreus. Lineage (NCBI taxonomy): Eukaryota > Metazoa > Chordata > Mammalia > Diprotodontia > Pseudocheiridae > Pseudochirops > Pseudochirops cupreus. The sequence goes on from CM053580.1 coordinate 159,402,874, forward strand.
GACTTTTGATGACCTTAAATGACCAGGAAACTGCACAGAGAAACTGGGACCAACCAGGTCCCAGGGGCAGCTTTGTTTTCTTTTAGGTAAACCCCCCCCCATGTTTTGGGTGGGGGGAGAGAATACAAGCCACATCATAGGGCGTGATGGAGGGAAAATTGACTACTCCCCTTTAACTAGAAATAATCTCTTGATTAGGGTGTGCTAAGAGTGTAGGGAGAGAGAGGAGAAAAGAATGTGATCAATACTGGTGTTCTCTCTCTCTTTCTCTCTTTCTCTCTCTCTTTCTCTCTCTCTCTCTCTCTCTCTCTCTCTCTCTCTCTCTCTCTCTCTCTCTCTCTTTCTCTCTCACTCTCTGTCTCTTTTAAAAACCTGCCACCTGGAAATCCCTATGATTACTCATTAAGTAGCAGGGACTTTCCTCCTGTGGGAAATCCCAAGTCTTCTTCAGGGCAAGGAGGAACCTTTGATATCAGTTCTATTTAGCAAATGTTTATTGAGTATATACTATGGGTAGAGAACTGTTTTAGGCAAGATGGGGGGACTGGGAAGGGCGGAAAACTTTAAATCAGACTTGGGCACTAACTAGGGCCCCAACTTGGGTGTTATCATTTTACTCCTCACTGTGTCTTACCTTTTGCATCAGTCTGCTAATTTCACCTTTGAACCATCTCTCCAATACACCCCCTTATCTTCTCTGACATTGTCACTGCTCTGGTACAGGCCCTTATCACGTAACACCTGGATTGTTGCAACCGTCTGCTGGTGGGTCTGCCTGTCTCAGATCTCTCCCCTCTTTAGTCCGTTTTCTATTCAGCCACAAAGTAGTTTTCCTAAAATGCAAATCTGACCATGTCACCTTGCCTGCCCAAACCTCCCCCCACCCCACTCAGGAAACACCAATGGTTCCCTTTGCCTATAGGATCACATACAGAATCCTCTGGAATTCAAAGCCTTTCATAACCTAGCGCCCCATCTACCTCCCCAGTGGGTACTCTTAGATCTAGTGACACTGACCCCCTGGCTGCTCCATAAACAACATACGACATCTCCAGGCATTGGCTGATTCCCATGCCTGGAATGCTTTCCCTCCTCTGCTTGGACTACTCACTTTCCTGGCTTCAAATACCACCCCCCAATCCCATCTTCTAAAGGAAGCCTTTCCCAACCCTTAATTCCAGTGCCTTCCCTCTTAATAACTTCCTTTTTTATCCTGTATATAATTTGTCTGTACAAATTTGCTTTTCTCCCACATTATACTGTAAGCTGCTGGAGGGCAGCTATATTTCAGCCGTAACTCCCAACGGGTCAGAAAGGCTTTGCATCAGGGTGTGGACATCTGAGTCGGGGGAGGGTGGGTATTTCACATGTGTATACACACACATATACACACACGTATAGATAGATATATGTGTATATGTATATATGTGTGTGCACATGTATACACATACATGTATGTATAAATGGGAGGGAGAGCCTCCCATGCAAGCCAACTAGTCTTGGGGCAACATCCTACCATTCTGAACTTTATACCTTAAGGCAGCATAGAGTAGAAAGAGTACTGGAGAAGGGAGGGAGGGAGGATGGAAGGAAACAAGCATTTATTAAATGCCTGCTGTATGCTATGCCAGGTTCTGTGCTAAGCACTTTGCAAAAAACTTGTATTTGATCCTCACAACAACTCTGGGAGGTAGAGGCTATTATTCTGCCTGTTCTACAGTTGAAAGAACTGAGATAAGTGACTTGTCCAGGGTCACACAACTAGTCAGTGGTCTGAGGCTGGATTTGAACTCAGGACTTCCTGACTCCAGGCCAAGTGCTCTATCCTCTGTGCCACCAGCTCTCTTATAACATTGTGAGAACCGAAGCTATCCTTTCCTCTCTTCATTCTTTTTTTGAAACCTAGACCCACATACACTGTGACTAGGCTGAGAGAAGGATGTCCCCTGAAAGCTAATGAGGTGGCTCAGGAGGATGGCAGACACTTGGAAACCCGGGGTGCTTTATAAGGAAAAGAACAAAAGGTTAGAGAAGGATATCCCATTTCCTTGTCTCCCATGAGACATCTTGATAGCTTTTAAATCTGAAAATATAAATTAAAATGTTAAAGAAACAACTTGAACAGAATGACAGTTTTCCATTTTTAAAGTGTTATATTTTTCTAAAATGTTTTTTCTACCGAATTCCCTAAGTGTTCTTTTTTTTAAAACACCTAAGCTATAAGGACAGGAGTGGGGCAGGGATTGAAGGAGGAAAGAGTAAAAGGAGAGTAGAGGGTCTTAATATCCTTGGGTAAGACCCTAGGCAGAATTTGGAGGTTGGACACACTCATGCATCTGGAGGGCATTTTTCTAATATTGTTAAAAATAATTAAGTGCTTTTCTAGGCATAGTGCCATGTGAGATGATACACAGAATTTGACCCCAAGCAACTTGGGTATTTTCTGTGATCTAGCTCTGTACTATAATCCATTAAGTAATAGTCACTTAAGAACTTCCATGGGATTACTTCATAGAAAGCTGGTGGTTTGCTTTTCAAAATCAAGATGTGGAAGAAACACTAAAAACATGCGAACGAAGAGGAACGTAAAGAAACTGACTTTTCTACATGATGTGATTTTATCATTCCTATTGACCGATAACACAGCTCAAACCAAATATTTAAGTTAGAGAATAATGGAGCATTAAAGTAATAATGCCACTTGGAATTCTTGTTCTATTTGTACTATTAAATCTTTGACGTTTGTAATGTAAACAACATTTTTTGGGTTTGCCAAATTAAAGGTTAGAACTTTCTCTGGGAGGTGTATTACTACATTACAGACTACTTATTTTTTCCTGCACCGATGCTATTCAAGGAATTCTTGGTGGTAGACAATTATGTAATAATTATAGGGATAACTTGGGTCTTTCATTTCACTGGTATGAGGAGATGCCTCTTGAAGAAACTTCTATCACCAGTGCAGGTCAGTACCTATAACTGCCTGGGATGGGGGTGGGGGACTAGGCATTGGGAAGCTAAGAGACTTCCCTAGGGTTCTAAAACTGATACATGATACAAGTGGGATGTGAATCCAGGTATTGCTAGAATTCTTTTCGGTAGACTAGGCTGCCTTTGTATATCAAAAACTACATAATAGAAATATTTTCATTCAAGATGAAATGAAGGACCTTAGTTCAGTTTCACTAAAGGAATGTCATCTAGTTTAAGATATTCTATTGTACATTTTTTTATATTTACTTCTGTATGAAAAATTGCATTTTATTATTAATGTGTAATGTAAGATTGGCCTTCTTTCTAGGAAAGCACTTGGCCTGGAAAGCGATTTTTTTTTCTTTTTTTATCTTATGTTCATTATAAAGCCAGCTGTTTACTTGTGAAGAAACATAGGGCCCAATAAGTAGAGACAGGAACTTCTCTATAAATTTAATATTAAGTCAGTCACAGTCAAGCACCTACTATGTGTTAGGCATTGTGCTAAGTGCTAGGGATCCAAAAAGAGGTAAGAGACAGTCCCTGCCCTTGAGAGGCTCATAGTCTATAATCTAATGGAAGCAACATGCAAACAAATATATATGTATGTGTATATATATATATGTGTGTGTGTGTGTGTGTATATGTATATACACACACACACACACACATATATATACATATACACATATAGGAAATAATTAAAAGAGGGAAGTCACTAAAATTAAAAGGGTTTGGGAGCCTTCCTATAAAAGGTAGGATTTTAATTGGGATGTAAAGGAAGCCAGCAGAACTCAGGAGGCAGAGCATTCCAGGCATGGTGGACAGCCAGAGAAAATGCTTGGAGCTGAGAGGTGGAATGTCTTGTGGGTATGTGAGAGAAATTTCAGGGACCTGCAAAGTAGGATATACAGTTCATTTCTTTGAGTGTCTAACAAAGGTCTCTCATAATTTATCTCAGCATAAAATACATAAGCCAGCTTCACTTTAACAGCATGCAATATTTTTCATTGCCTAATCTGCTGTTCTTATGGATTCTTCTCTTTAAACATTAACAATATTATTCAACTTGATGAAAAAGTACATTTTCATAGCATGCATTTGCTGATTCACTGTCCAAAAGGGAGGGAACGGGAATAATAGATGACGTGATCTTCTTTCCAATAATATTCTTGAATTCTGTCTGTGCACGATGTGATGGCTTGTTCCTCACAGTTTTAACCTGAATAGTTATTCTGTAAGTAGACCTTAGTAATGCATTGACCTTTTAAGTTCATTTTCTATTTCTTCTATAATGTAACGAGCTATGGCTCCATTTCTAAATGTTTTCTTCCCATTTTGTGTGAATAATTTGCTCAGGAGAATCCAAGTCATATTAGCAGACATTTCCTATGCCAATTGTATATTTAGAAATGAGAGAATGAGAAGCTTAGTATTTTAAAATGTAAAGCACTTCACAAGCAATTTTTCTTTCTTTTTGAATTTTTAGTTCAAATTCTGTTCAAAATGCATAGATTAGAAAAATAAAAGCACCTGGTAATATTAGAACAGTGTATTAGACATGAGAACTCTGAGTTTCAGTTCCCTCAAATGTAAAATGAAGGGGTTGGGACTAAATCACATGATCACAGATTCAGAGTTAGAAGGGACCTGAGATGTCATGTAGTCTGCACCCTTCCTTTTGTAGATGAGGAAACAGTTAAGTAACTTGTTTGAAGTCACAAAGTTGAGATTTGAACCCAAATCCTTTTATTCCAAATCCAGAATTCTTTATACCACATTGATCAAAGTTCCTTCCAGAGCTAAGATTTTGATTCTTCTCATCTTTAAGCAATTCATAATTAGAAAGGTATGCTAATAGCTAAAACAAATGATGTTGCCATTAACTTCAAAGAATAGTGATACTAGGTGCAAAATATTTCATTGACTTAAGAGACCAGACAGCAACTATGTACTATTTTCCCCCCAACTATTTAAACGGAGATTTCCCTAGTTTAATACAGTCATTCCTAAGAAATCAATCAACAAGTTGATATTAAGAACTTGTTCTGTGCTGGATGTTTTTCTAGATGCTGGGACTACAGATGGAGTGTGAGACAATACTTTTTCATAAGGGGCTTACATTCTAATGAGGAAGACAAGTATATATACAGGCGGCTCTTTACAAAAATTTGCGTTTGACAAATTCAACTTTACGTAAAGAATTCTGAAAGAAATCTAAATGAGGATTCTGAATGAGGATCTGATTGAGCTGCTAGCTGCAAACTTGCAGAAGAAAGGGAAGCTTCAGAACCCAAGGTTGAACCAAAAAGGTTCACAACGAAACAGTTGACAGAAGCAGTTCATCGTCTGAGTGAATTTTTTTTCTTTTATGAAAAAAAAATGGATCCAAATAATTCAGAATTTTTTAGAAGTTCAAAAACTGGTTGAGGACGATATTGCTTGCAGTCCTCACTTATATAAGGAAAAAAGAGATCTACTGTCCATACATCTCTCAATAGTTTCATAGAAAATGTTGCCCAGCCAACCACCAGTGATAAAGGCTAGGTGCAATGGGTGGGGAAGGAGCAACATATCACATACCTTTGTGAACTTTACTAAACCAGTATTGTGCATACTTTATCATTAACTTTACCTTTCATTTAATAATTTTGTTTATTATCATGGTGCAATGTTTAGTATGCCTGCATTTTAGTACATTTTGACTTGTGGAAAAGTATTATTTCGTGTGGGCAGCCAGGTGGCCCCCCCAGTGCATAGAAACTGGGCTTGGAATTAGGAAGACTCATCTTCCTGAGTTCAAATCCCACTGCAGGTACTTTCTGTTTGTGTGACCCTGGGCAAGTCACTTAACCCTGTTTACCTCAGTTTCTTCATCTGTAAAGTGAGCTGGAGAAGGAAATGGCAAAACACTCTAGTGTCTTTACCAAGAAAACCTCAAATGGAATCACAGAGAGTTAGGCAGAACTGAAAATGACTGAACAACAAAAAAATTATTTTGTGTATTCCTTTGTTATATAGGCTAAGTGAAGTGGGTGGACAGGGGCAAATTATATTATATAAAAATCACTTTACATACATTTATATAAAGTGAGAACTGTCTGTATATTTACAGAATCAGTATATAGAGCAAAATGCAAATATGAAATAATTAAGTACAGAGTATTTTGGGAGGGACAGTGAGGGATCAGGAAAAGTTTTGCGTAAAATGTGGTGCTGGAGCCATGACCCACAGGAATCAGAGTTAGGTGAGGAGGTAGTACATTCTCAGAATGTAGGAAGAGGAGTAACACATAGTATAGCCAGGTTGGGGCTAAATCGTGAAAGGTCTTTAAAAGTTAGAGAGAAGTCATGATTTTATCCTCAGTGCAAGTCAAGATCCAGTACCTGATGAGGTCTGTGCTTAAAGAAAACCCTGTTGACCTCAGCATGGAGGAGGTGGTGAGAGAGTTGAGGGAGAGAGATTGCCTAAGAGGTCATTGCAAAAATCTAGGCAGGAGATGATGAGGGCTTGAACTGAATTGTGAGTAGAGAGGAAAGATTGTTGGGTGCTAGAGAAGGAAAGATAGAAGGGAGGGAAAGAAGGAAGAAGAGAAAGGATGGAAGGAAAGAAGGGAGGGAAGGAGGAAGAAGAAAAAGGAAGAAAGAAGGAAAGAATGAATTTGAATTTTACAAGTGTTTAATTTTGAGTTTTGGAGCCGAAGGTCTAAAATCAATATTTTTAAGGTACTAAAAAGGGTCTTTCTAAGCTAATTGATGGTTATTTTTCAGAGTAAACCACAAATTAGACTAATGACTTTTTTTTTTAGAGAGTACAAGTTTTAACATCTATAAAATATCATCGTGTATGCCTCTGTGATAGTGGACAGGAATGCTTGAAGAGATTTAGAATTATGTTTGTTTATTTCTACTCCTCTCTGGCCTGTCAAAAAAACAAAAGATATCTCACATGCACAGTAGATAGAACATTGGACCTAGAGTCAAGAAGACCTGAGTTCAAATCCTAGCCTCAGCCCCTTACCAGCTTTGTGACCCTGGGCAAGTCACTTAACCTTCATCTTCAGTATCTTCATCTGTAAAATGGAATAATAATAACTATCTACCTCCTGGGGTTTTTATGAGGATAAAGTTAGATAATATTATAAAGCACTTTGCAAACCATAATGCACTATGTAAATAATAGTTTTTTTATTTTTTTTTTATCAATTTAGAAGCTAATATTAAGCTCTAGTATGGTCTTGGATTGCATATTAGTGTTCTTAAAACAGTTGCAGGTTTTAAGAGTTGACAGCTAGATGGAACCTGAAGTCAGGAAGATCCGAGTTCAAATTCTAACTCATAAAATTTACTAGCTATGTAACCTTAGGTAAATGACTTATCCTCTTTTCCTTAGTTTCCTCAACCATACAAAGTAGATAATAAGAGCACTGACCTCCCAGGATGGTTGTGAAGATAAATGAGATAAGATTTATAAAGCAAGTGCTTACAGTGCTTGACATATAATGCAGGCTATATAAATGCTAACCATAGGGGGTGGCTAGGTATTGCAGTGAATAGAGCACAGGCCCTGGCGTCAGGAGGACCTGAGTTCAAATTCAGCCTCAGACACTTAACAGTTAGTAGCCATGTGACCTTGGGCAAGTCACTTAGCCCCAATTGCCCTACTTTCTCCCCTCCAAAAAGCAAAAAAACCCAAAAAACAAAAAAACAAACCCTAGCCATTATCATCATCTTCATCACCATTATCCTACAGTTCTGGTGTTGCATTCCAAGCTTAATGTGATCCTAGTTACAAACCTGGCTATGGCCTCACATCCCAGGGTAAAAGGATTCCTTAGACAGACTTTAAATTTTGGACTATGGAGAGATTGAGGAACTAACAGGTTTAAGATAAAAATATTTAAATTGTCATATTTTTATAAATTTATTATTTTACTTAAATAAATATTTTACTTAAATAAAAATTATTATTTTACTTCAAACTGCTGCCTACCCCTCTAACCCTAGTATAATCTGTAAACAGCCCATACTGTTGTGAAATGCTTGTTTAGCTCTCCACTCTTCAAGAAATAAAATCATTGCTTCAGAAATCCAAGTGCTGTTTAGGGTGAGTAGCCAATTAAAACACATTTCACTATATTCTTGCTTTCAATGAAATTCCTGGCTATTATGATGGCTCATATTTGTGACCTAATAAGCTTAGAAATTGGAATGCAATTGTTACATTAGTCTTATCCGCTCTTGAATCATGAATCCTCTCTACAGTATTCCTGACGGTGGGTCATTAGTACTAGCTTGAAGATCTCCAGTTCCTGGGAGCTCACTACGTCTTGAGCTATAAGCCGTTCTATTTTTGGACAGCTCTAGGATTTTTTAGAGAGCCAGTCTTAAAGTTAGGAAGACCTGTATTCATGCTCTGCCTGTGTGACCACAACCAAGTCACTTAAACTCTTTGTGTTTTAGGCAACTCTTCAAGGCAATAGAAGGAACCATCATCCTTCATTCTTTGTAAAGGGAGTTTGCTTACCGAGAAATTATTATACCAGTGAAATCATAGCTCCCTGGGGCAGCTAAGTGGTGCTGTGGATAGAGTGCTGGACCTAGAGATGGAAAGAACTGGATTCAGATCCAGTCTCAGACACTTATTGTGTGACTCTGCGTAAATCATTTAACCTTTGCCTCAATTTCCTCATCTGTAAAAGGGGGGTAATAATAACCCCCTACCTCACAGGGCTATTGGATGATGAGATAATATTTATAAAGCGCTTTATAAACCTTAAAGTGCTATATAAATGCTATCAGCTATTATTATCCTTTTCTGGAATTTTAGTAGGAGTTTACTTCAAGTTCTCTGGGCCTATATTTTGAACTATCCTCCCTCTTTCCTCTTTGAAAAAATTAGAACCACTTTTTAATGTTCCTTTTTTTCTCCCTAGGAGCTTCTACTTTATTTTTTTTAAATAATTTTTATTCAATTATTTATTAAGCCCTTCTTTCTCATTGTTCAAGTCTTGTGCTAGATGAATTCAGAGAAAGACAGTGCTGGGACAAATTACTATTCCACTAATGTATTTTTATGGTTAAAATTCTGACTGTGGCTCTGATGGACAAAGTGATTGTATTTTGTGGTTAGACAAAAAAAATTGGAATGTAAAGGTAACCCTCTGCAGCTTCAATGCAAGCATTTCCAAGGCAACCTCCGTAGCCAACAGGAACACCACCTGAATTTCTTTTAGGAATTTCAGATTCAGTATGGCTAAAATGGAATTATCTTCCCACCCAAATTCTTTCATAATTTTCTATTTCCACCAGGATCACTGACATAGTTCTGGTCATCCAGGTATATAACAGGGTTTCTGTTTCTTCTACTAGCTTTCTTTTTTAAAAAATTTAATAGATTTTTATTGATTTATTTTTATATTGCCTTAAATTCCTCTTGTATCCCTCTACTTCACTGGATACTGTATTTTGAGAACTTTCTGTTTCATGTTTTGGAAATTATGAATCTATGACATGGTGACGTCTATTAAATATGGTTTAAAATTTTTATAGGTCATTGTGATTGTGTGCAGCAGCTTTGTTCATGATAATGCTCTGGTTTTAATACAATTTTTTTTTTTAATTTCAGGGATAGTTTGAGGTTTGTTTTTGTATCATGGGGATTTCTCATCTGGTTGATTGCTTAACCATACTTTGCTATGGCTATTCAGTAGGTGATAACGTTTTACATTCTGCAGTAATACACTGAATGGTTTCCACAGCATTCTTGCATAATCTTCATTAATGAGTGATTCAGGGCTCCTTACCTTTCTCTAATTTCCAGTAACAATCACCAGGTCTTATTTGGAGATTATATGAATCTGTCCATTTCTTTAATATATGATATAATATGTGTAATATATGTTATATAGTATTATACATATAATAAAAATCATAATATAATATTAATATATGTTGACAAATCTCAACAACCCGGCCATTTGTTCACTTCTCTGTTGACATGGTATTGGTTGGTGTCAAATGAAGGGCAACATGACTTCTTGGTTCCTGGATCTTTGTTGTTTATAGGCTTCATCAGGAGGTAAAGCAGTATTGATTATAGTCAATAAATCTAATGATACGTACCTATTGTTCTGTGAACTTGTGTATGTTCCAGAAATATGTTTTAACATAATCATGACATAATTTTGGCACATCTATTCATCTTCCCTCTTTCTTGACTTGAAAGTGGTCATTTTTCTTCTGGCTGCCTGTGGGGTGATGGGTATTGTATTTTGTTAGTATTATAACAGTCTTGTTTGGATACTTTCTAAATTCATTGCCATCCTTTTTACTTTTCCAAAAGTGTGCCTTAAGTCTAATAATGCAAAATGTATAAATTGTTGTAAATGTGTTTTTCCCATTCAGCATTGACTTCAGGATGCCATTAAGTTTCTTGACCTACACAGCCAGTTTCCTCCTTGATAATTGTATGCTTGATATGTGTCACCTAGAAAAGAAATACATTTATCCACTAGCTCTATTTGAGCTTGCATCCTTCAGTTTCCGTGTTCCTTGGTGTGCATGAGGAGTTTTACACTAATTGAGTCCAAATGGCATTTTCATATCATTCAAGAAAATTTCTATGGAAGGAAGTTGTAGTGTGTATATGTAAATATATATTTTGTGGAACTATATCACTTGTTTATCCAGATACAGGAAGTGATTAGTATGAATTAATGAAATTCTCTGTTTGACTTAGAATCCTTAATCAGTTCCCTTTGGGAGAGAAAACGATAGGTTTAAGTTAGGTAGAGCCATACCAGGCTTAAAAGTATCATATAGTATAGTCATTGTTCTTAATTCCCTGTAAACATCAAATCGAACAATTTACTCACTGTATTTAGCTCTTTTTATATGTTTAAATGACGTGAATCAGTGTAGAATTAGTCAAAAACTTCATGGTAGATAATCAAGGTGGCATAAAGGTTGTGGAACTTCTAGGTGGCTTGTTCAATAATTACTGAATTAATAATGAGTTGTTCTTTAAACCCTAGAGACTTTTTTGGTCCTTTTTGCTTTTCAGTTGATGTGTTATTTTCTTGTAAATATTATAGAATTTTGGGGTAGTGCAAGATGTGAATGTTTTGTATACAGTGTATTATAGCACATTATTGGCCTACATTTGGAGGAGTCCTTGGTATTCTTATCTTTTGGACCTAGGAATATAATGCCTCCTATTAAGAAAGATGGAATCAGGCTTGTATCTGAGAGGAAGATAGTGAAGTACTTTGCTAGTAATTCATTGGCCTTTGTAAAGTTTGAGCAAATAATTAAGAATCTTCTCAGGGTGATCGTACTTGATGTAACTGTGCTGTCATGCATCATGTTAACAGAGCTCAAGCTTCCTACCTTGCCACTGATTCAAGTTCCCCTTTCTTTGTGTGGGACTTCTTGTTGACACTCTCAATGACCAGAAATTTTCCATATCCTCCTTTGGAGGTACTCTCTCTCTCTCCTGATTTCTTTGCCTCTCCAACCTCCTTAGTAAAGTTTTTGATTGATGCTGAATTGTTTATTTTGTTCTTTGCATTGTTTTGTATTAGCTTAACTTTTGGGTTTTTGTTTTTAATTGTTGATTGAGGACGTCTAGAATTTCTATGTATACTATTATTTTCTGGATTCTCTTCCACTTTTTTTTTTTTAACCATCTGGATCCCATGAGACCTCTGGGGGAAAGAACCACTTCTAATAAAGGGTACCTTTTCCCCCAGCCCTGACTGGGCAGCAAAAGTTGGCTGCTAATATCACTTGAATGAGCTGGAAGACAACAACTACAGTCCTGGCTAAAGTAGAGAGAAGCCCATCAGACTTCACTTTGGGACCCTACAGTGTGCCCTGTGGCTGTGTTCTCCAGACCCTGAGCACTGCTATCTGATCTCCTTATGGGCCCTCGGGACCCCTGGACCTTTTTCCACTGCTCTGTTCTTATAAATTCCAGGCCTTTCCATCTTCCTAACAAGTAAATTTTTATATATGTTGCTTCCCCAATTAGAGTGTGAGTGCCTTGAAGACAGGAATAATATCACTTTTTCTAGGACTTAATACCACAGTGTTGAGCATATACTAAGCACTTACTAATGCTTTTTCACTCATTTCATACCTTTTAAAAAATGAATTAGCCAGTGAGTTTCAAGTTCTTCAACCATATTAATCTCTTAAGATACTTTTCCCAACCTGTACTCCAATTCCTAGCCCTTTCCTACTCTCTGGAATTGTAACTCGTCATCAGAATGTCATTCTTGAGGCTTCTTATCCCACTTTAGCTAATTTCCATTTTAGAACCTCATGGGATCCCAGCTATTCTAGTTTTGATATTTAGGGGTTATATCAGACTATGCCTATTTCCCTTTTTCTTTTAAACTCTTAAGGCAAAGTCTATGCCTCCTAAGGCTCCCATCATTTTTTATTCACCAACCAGTCCTCCCTAATATAAGATCCAGATGAATTCTGCCTTTTCAGCCTTCATACACATTGTAATTCTATGATCAAGCCATAGTGACCAACACAAACATGCCAAGGAGTTTTAAAGTATGATATGTGATTGCAGTTGTTCTTGACATCATTGTGATAGTGGTATAGTTTAAATAGAGCATAGTTTTCCATGTAAACAGCAAATGTCATAGTGTATTCACTATATTTGTCTCTTTATATATTTAAATTATGTGAATAAGCTGTTAAGTGCAGAACTAAGTCAAACTTCATGATAATAAAGGTGGTATAATTTTTTTGGCATTTTGGGGTGGCTCATTCACAATTACTGAGATTTCTTTGTGGATAATATTTGGTTGTATCCCATTTCCGTGCCTTGGTACTGACTGCCTCTTCCTTCTCACCTCTGCTTCATAGAATCTCTGGATTGCTTCAAAATTCAGCTCACAAATTAACTTCTCCTAGGGACTTTTCCTTGCTCTTTGGAGATTACTTCCCTTCTACTCTATGTGTATCTTGTATATACTCATTTATGTGTGCTATCTACTTTATTGGAATGTAAGCTCCTTGAGGGATGGGATTGTTTTTGCTTTTTTTGTGTCCCAAGCATTATGCCTGGCACTTAGCAACCCTTGAATAAATCCTCATTAATTGATTCTTAAAAGTGAAATTATTAGTGAGTCACATTAAGGATTTATCACTTGCTCTAGTTTTAATAGAGAAATACCTCTTAATAGATGTCTGAAGAGTTGAAATCTTCCAACACAATTAAATACAGGCTGTACATGTGTAATTACGCAGAACATCTCCACAATGGGCATATTGTGAGAGACTGATTGTATCTCCCTGCTTCCTATCCCACCCCCACCCTTGTTCTATTCTCTACCCTGTCCCTGTCCCTGTCCCTTTACAGAAGTGTATAGCAACCCTCCCCCCCACCCTGGCCTCCCCTCCATCATCCCACCTCTCATCCCCATCCCCCTACTCTCCTGTGTGGCAAGATACCCAGTTTAGAGTTTGTCATTCCTTCCATAAGCCAAATTCAATGAGAGTAAGGTTGACCCTTTCCCTTTTGCCTTCCTGTTCTTCCCCTCCATTGTAACAA
>CM053580.1:159416922-159444121 GCA_028627135.1 Pseudochirops cupreus
ACATTCTTGGCTCATGGTAGCCTTCACTTACTTGGCTCAGAATAAGAATGGGACTCTGGGTCTGGTGCACAGAGAGATTTCAGTATGACATCCTGCAGGGTCCTTCCACCTGTGTGCCATACAGAGGAAGAGCTCCCAGATGGCTTGTGTCCTGTCTTCCCCAAACCTTGTGAGAAGGGAAGTGGTTATCAGTAACTGAGGCTATAAACTTAAAATCCTGTAGAAAATGGGACCAAAGCACCCCAGTTGTGAAGACGTCTTCTGTATGGTCCTAAGGTTTTCCAGGTTAAGGAAAGATTGTTCCCATCTGGAGCTTCCCTGAAGTGGACAAAGGGCTGTGTTGTCCTCAAACACCCCTTTCTCTAGCTTTCCCTTCTCCCAAAGCCAAGAGAAGCCCTCTTAATTGTCTCTGGTTACCCGGTAGAGTTAATAAAAAAAAATTTAATTATTTTACTTTAACCCAGTTATTTTGCACAAGAAAACATCTTATAGCGTAGTGGTTCCAAACTCAAACAGGAATGTTACAAAACATTGCGACCTACAAATTAACCTTATCTAGGCTGCATTGTATTTTTCACTTATTTTGTTAAGCATTTCTAAATTTTATTTTAATCTGGTTTGGGTTACATTCTGGAGTTTTATGGTTGCCTGGGGCAAATTTGACACCTTTGGTATAATGGATAGAGAGCTAGTCTCAGTGCCAAGAAGACCTGAGCCCAAGTGCTGATATACATCAGCGATGCGACCATGGGTAAGTTACTTTTCCTTTTAATGACTGAGGCACCTCCCTAAGATTATAGTTGCAGAGAAGGTACTGACCTGCATTGGTAGAGGGAGTTTCCTCACTTGGGAGTTCCTTATACCAGATAAAATAACTGGTCTAATTCCTATCCCTATTTCTAACTTGCACAATGATATACTATCTTCATTTTACAGATAAGGAAACTTGAGACTGAAAGAGGTTTAGTGATTTGCCAAGGGACATACAGTTGGTAAATGTCTGAGCTAGAATTCAAACTCAGGTCTTGCTGAGTCGAACATTCTATCCAGTATATGCTGAGCTGGCAGCTGGACATTAGGGGAAAGATTAGGTCTGGATATAAAGACTTAGGAGTCATTCTAGACTAAGAAGGAATGGACCAAAAAACTCCTAGCCAAGACAACAGAGTGGCCATGAGAAGGGAAGTGATCATAGTGCCAAAAGTTGTAGAGAGTTAAACAGAATGAGCCCTGAGAAAAGGCAGTAAGACTTAACTTTGCAGGGAGTAATTTCTATCGAATAGTAAGGCCAGAAGCCAGATTCCAAGGGATTCTTAAGTGAGTGGAAAGTTAAGAAATGGAGGTAATTGGTATAGATGACCCTTTCTAGAATATTGGCTGTGGAACAGAGAAGGAACACAGGATGATAGCTTGAGGGGATAGCAGAATCAAATGATTATTTTTAAAAGGTAAGAGGGGGTTGGAGTATGTTTACAGTAATAGTGGAAGAAGTCAGTGAATAAGATTTAAGGTGAAGGAAAGAAAAAGAATGATTGAAGTGATGTCTTAAGCGCTTTGTTTGGGTCTGCTGGAATAATTGAAAAGGGGAATTGACTGGATTTTCTTGTTCATATTATTTCCTATGTTTAGCAGCAATTGTTCTCTAAATGAATAATACTGTAATATACCAGTGACTTATTCCTGAGAGAAAAGAATACCTGACACATTGGATTATATAGCTTAATGAGGTTTTATCCAAAGATATTCCTTGCAGTCAGCAAAGAATGTTGGAGAAGTAATTGCTACTGTTTCTTGGGTCTGAGTTTCAAGTAGCATCTCCAATAGCCATCTAAGCAACATAGGGACTTTTGGTTTCAGATCAGCCAATGGTGAGGGGGGGGAGGGAACATTTCCATGGCTCATACGAGTTGTACCATCATGGGGGGAGGAACAGCATCAAGGAGGGGTTCATCAGCTTTCATTTTCTACACAGGAAAGGTCCCATCTCTGATGTACGTGAGTGATGTTTCAGTTTTCTTGTTCCCAAGAACTCAAGGGCAAGCGATGAGACAGATGAGATACTGAGCATAAGTAGAGAACACTCATCTTTCTTATCTCTGGTCAGGAGGTATAAATCTTTTATCTTTATAAATCTTTTATCAAACAAGGATTCTACAAAAAATTAGTCCATTTAGACTGAGAAGAGCATTAGCTATGGAATTATAACTGTTAGAAACAGTGAATGAGCTTCTTAGCAGTCAGAGGTAGAAGGCAAAATAGTGAAATCTGTAAAGATAAGCAGAAAGACATCTTTTTAATAAGAACTAGAGTTCTTTTTATCTCTAAATAGCATAAGCACTGGGGCCTTTGCTTAAGCAGTTTGCAAATAATTCTTGATAGACTTCCTAGCAAACGATATCCATTTACCCAAAAGGAATTTTTAATACTGCAAATGATAAGAAACATTAAATTCTTATATATGTATTTATCTATATACATATATATACATATTTATTTATTATGAACGCATACAGCAACTATAAATCAGAAATTATAGAATGCACTGCAGCCATCACAATTTAGCTGACCCTGACATGTTCCAGAAGGCATGGGATCAAGACAGTGTGGAAGGATGAGCCTTGACACAGAAATAAAAATACCAGCTCTTCATCAGAGACAGGAGTAAAGGACAAAAGAAAAGGGGACAATGAAGGGAAGTATTAAAGTGTAGAGTAAGGAAGAGAACTTGAGACAGATGGCCTCAATTTTCTCAGTAAAGCAGGAAGTGAAATCAACTACTACCTTTACGCTGACGACTTCCAGACATGTCACTCGCCTTTATGATGCTTCCAAATTCCAGGCTCACGCCATCTACTGTCTCCTTTATATATCCATTGGTACCTCAACCTCTATATATCCAAACACCCCTCTGCCTTCCAAAAAAGAAACTGCTTCCCTGCCTCTTGATGTCCCTACCATTTCTGCCACCAGAAACACATCTATGTCTTTCTGTTGATTCCGACTTACACCCCACTTCAAGCTCTTATTTCTAGAGCATTACAATATCCCTCCTGCAGGTTACTCTGAACCCAATATCCTCTGGACACAGATAGCACACTGCTGCCATAGTGAATTTCCTAAGAGTATCACTCTATGCCACTCAATTGCTCAAAAACCATCCATCACTTCCCATAATCTATCAAATAAAGTCCAGAAGACTCAACCTCACATTCAAGGTTCTCTACATTCGTCAGCTGCCTCTCCACAAGAAGATATGGCCCCACCCTATCTTTTCAGCCTTCAGGACTTTTCATCTACCCTATGTCCCTATGTTACAGCTAACTGGACTATCTGGTACTTCTTGAACATGCCCTGTACTTTCTCATCTCAGCCCATATGTTCCTTCCAACTGCAACGTACTTCTCTTTGCCCAATCAACACTGGTCCAACTAATTCTTCAAGAATCAGCCTAAGCATTACGTCTTCCCCATGAAGAAAGAACTAAGAAAAAGAAAGCTGTACCTAGAGTCAGGTAGACCCGAGTTCAAATCTAGCCTCAGAGACACTTACTAGACATGTGATTATGGGCGAAGCTATCTGCCTCAGTTTCCTCATCTGTAAAATAGGGAGGAAATGATAAAAAGTCAAGGGATGACAGTGTTCGAGTGTGGCCAACGATGCATATGCTGGAGTGAAACTAAGTGAAAGAATACTAACTGATAACACAAAAGGGATGGTGTACACTCATAAATTCAATAAATAAAATTGAATGAATATTCAATGAGGCACCTACTGTGTGTAGAACATTGTACCAAGCTCTAAGAGGAAAAAAGAGAGAGAGGGAGAACAACAAAAAACTCTCCTACCTCATGGGTCATAAGGCTGCTGGACTTGGAGTCACGAGGCTTTGGTTCCAATCCGGTTGGCTGTGTATCTACAGATAAGTCACTTAGACCTTTCAAGAATCTGTTTCATCGCCTGTAAAGTAGGGATGATCATACTGTATTAAATAATTTGCTGATTTGTTTGTTATAAGGAAAGTATTTTGTAAACTTTAAAGCCCTAAATGTGCTGTTATTATTATTCTCTAGTAGGGGAGATATAACATTATATGTAAAAATTTATAATTATTATATTATATCATATTATACATTGCATCTATTTTATTATATATTATATTGTAGATCATAAAAATAATACTTTATCAATACATCAATGAGATATAAACAGTGTTATCTGATGTCTGAGATAGAGAAAGGTCATTACTGAGTGGAAAGAAACAGAAAAGAGCTCATAAAGAAGGCAGTATTTAAGTTGGGTTTTAAAGAACGACAGCGGTTCAGAAGGCAAGGCAAGGACATTAGGAACATAACTGTGGCAGTCTATGCCTTGTACTCTATGACTTACATGAAATCAAGGCCAAGATGTTAGCCAGTTAATTAAAGCCTCCTTGTAGGCTTTTTGTAGCTCACCGGAAGGTACTAAACAACATAATTAAAGGTATTCCCTCTACTAATTAGACAAAATTCATACATCATGTTTTGCTACTGATACTACAATTCATGCCTCAAACACCACAAATTTATATGGCAAACATCATCAACATCCCTTTGTCTGTGCTGCTCATTTTAAATGTTCTCTGATAAACAAAAAAATTTTAATATTGTTTTTTTTTCCTTTTTGGAGGGGGGAAGGCAGGGCAATTGGGGTTAAGTGACTTGCCCAAGGTCACATGGCTAGTAAGTGTTAAGTATCTGAGGTCACATTTGAACTCAGGTCCTCCTGTCTCCAGGGCCGGTGCTCTATTCACTGCACCACCCAGCTGCCCCTGTATTTTAATATTCTCAGAATAAAGTTTTATGCCAAACAACTCAAGTAGTTTACTACTCGTAATGCAAGGTAGAAGGCAATGAGCCACATGCCCATTTGCCCAGGGAAACCTCTTTATCCTGAAATAGAAAAAAGAGCACCGATATCATTTGTTTTATTGCCAGTATCCTTCCTTGAGGAAGTAAGGACTAGTTTTAAAAAATCTCACAGAGGCTTTCATTTTTTTTGTATTTATTTATAAGAACAAGTTGCTTTAGAGACAAATCATTTAACTAACCATCTTTTCCCTCCGCTATGATTTTTATTAGCTATTATTTAGCTGAAAAATATTAATATGGTTTCATCCAAAACAAATTATTCTAATCAACTTAAAAGATAACTTCAAGAAACAATTAATGTATGCAGATAAGCAAATATAAAACATGGGCAAAAGTAAATATCCACCTCTAATATTTATCCACTATGTGACCATGGTTAAGTCACAACCTCCCTGGGTTTCAATTTCTTCATCTATAAAAAGAGGGGGAAGGGAATAGATGGCCACTTTGGTTTCTCTCAGCTGAAGACCGATGATACTAAAATCTTAATTTGGAGAAGACAGAGAGCACAAATAATTGATACTAAGATAATTCATAATCTGCCATATTTCTCTCCTATCTTGCTAAAGAACTGTGAGGTGTTTCCCATCAATTATGGATTACGTTCAACCATGGAGAGAAATAGAAGTGCAAATAATTTTAAAATGGCTTTGAATTTTTTCATTTGTTTAATTTTTGTACTTATTTATAATTGTGGTTATATCTGATGTTCTGGGAATTTTTTCAAACAAATTAATGAAGCCAAATTAAAATTTTCCTGTCCCAGGAAAAGTGATAAATATCCCTTCACTTTTATTAAAAGTTCACTGGTAGAAGAGTGTGCTGATGAATTTCCTATATAACTTAAGTTTTTAACCTTGGGTTATTGGTGTTATCCTTCTTAGAAGTTTTTAAACAACTGAAGGAAATGCTAAATTTCAGTGAGAGGTTAGAAAAGATAAAGTTTTGGGTTTTTTTTCCTACCCTAGTTCCTGGACCTCTTGAAATCTACCCATGGATCCCTCCTGTGGAGTGTAGGTTAAGAAACCCTTCTACAGGAGAACTGTAGCACCAATATAAAATTCATAGCACTGATGGTGGCCATGAATGTCCCGGCACAGTTCTTAATCACAATACATAACAGACTCTCCATATAGAAGACAGAAGCAAAACATTTATTCAAATACCAGAAAGCCAAATCCAAACACCAGGAAACCAAATCCATCATGGCAACAAAGAACTTTATAAGCTATAACACAGCAGGGAGCCACACCATCTTTTAGCCTTCTCACAAACAATCACAAGCCTAGCTGTCTCCTTGTGTGTGACCTCTCCTCCTACCCTCTACTAGCTGCTCTGACTTCCAGCTTCATGTGAGCTCTACTCCACCCTTCAACAAGCTCCTCCCACCACAGTCTCCATGTTATTACATTTGGCCTATTACGGGACAGGGCAGATCTTCAAATTCCCTTAGGTCTATTAAGGGGTAGGAAAGATCTTCAAATTCCCATTCCTATTACGCCAACACAAGGCTGCCTCTATCAGTATCATTTCTGCAACATCACCATTAACACATTGTAACTCTAAAACCCAATTGTAAAGTTGTAATTTTCTGTGGCAAAATCATTCCACCAACAGCCCATTTGTAACACTGTGCCCACAAAACTGCCTCAAGTACTTCACGTCTAACACGTTCTCACATTCTCACAAAAGCCATGATTTGGAAGTATCAATCTAAATCTCCTAGCAGCAGACCTGAAGTGTGGCGCAGATATGGGTTTGCATCTGGCTTTAGACATATATTTAGCTGTGACTGCAGGCAAGTTTTTTGTTTAACCTCTCTCAGACTCTGTTTCCTCATCTGTAAAACGCATAACACTTCTAAGGCTTGCCTCACAGGTTGCTGGGAAGTGGAGAGGAGATCAAATAGGATAATGTATATGAAATGTTTTTAAAACTTATCATAAAGTACATCCACATAGACACACACATATACATAGACACACAGAATATATACATATGAACTACAGCAGCTGTTATGAGATAAACAAAGGGTCTTTTGGGAACTACTCTACAGGAAATAATGTGGCTGTGGATGACAGTCAACTTGTAAATAAAAAAGAAAAGTCAAGCTTCTGGGCTAATGATGGAGAAAAAGCATGAAACGGTTTGGTAGAAGCCGAGGACCAATGAAGACAAAGAAGTCTGGTAGCCTTGTATGGGGAACAGCCTACAGTGGAAATAGAAGTAAATTAGGAAAGCAAAGAATATAGGCCCCTTAGAGACCCGAGGAAAGCAGCCCCTGAACCAAGATGAAAAAAAACACGGAGGAGAAAAACAAATTTCTAATCTGAGGATTTGGGCTCAAAACATGGTATTATCTGTATGACCTTAAGCAAACTGCTTCACCTGAAAATAACAATGATAACAAAAACACATTAAATAAAAGTGGGGGGGGGGAATAAATAATGATCTCCTCACATGGAAAATAAGAGATACACAAAAAAGAGGCCCTAATGCAATGAATAAATAGCACAGGGTAAAAGGGAGAAGGAATCGACAAAAGGAAGGATTAATATTGCACTAACAAAAATGAGACCTCCAGAAATAAAAGGGTGAATTGCAACATCCTTTACAAGAAGTTAAGAGAATTGAAGACGTAGATAAATCAGAAATCTCTCATTTTAAAAGAGAAACCAGAGAATTAAACATTTATAACACATGATGGGAAAATGTTAATAAAGCAATAATACTCTTAAAAAGAGAATGGGAGAAACTAAATACAGCATAGTCTCACCCTAACTCCCCCCCCCCAAAAAAAAGACCCCATCTGAAATAAAAATTAAAAAAAAAAGAAAAATATTTTGCTGTCTTTATAAACGAAAACAATGGGCTCTAAATAAATCTCAGTAAGAAAATCTAGGAATGGTTTCCTTGTCCTTCACCCCAAAAAATTACAATTAAAGAGTTTGAATACTCCATTTCCAGAACTCATTCAAGAAAATCTTCCAGAAGTTTTTTGGGAAAAAGGGCACAGCGCAGATCAAAACATTCCAAATCAAGTTTAACCCACCCAGGAACAGAGTCAACAAGTTGAAACTTTTCAATTTTACCAGTAACAATATACAATGTAAAAGCTACCGGGAGGAGGCAGTTTACCTAACAAGGCATTCCAGTTTACAATGAACAGACCCCTAATCAATGACAGAAAAGTCTCCTCACTAAACCCAATCCCTCTTCTTGTGTCCCTGATCATATCCCCAGGAAAGGTTATTTGTCAATCGTGCCTTGCCTCTATTCTTCAACCTTTCCTTATCACTGGGTTCTCAGTCTTCAAGATCCTATTCAAGTGTTCATTCCCTCTTTCTTTTCCCTTTCACAGATTAACACATTTCTAGAAAAAAAAAGCTCTCTATACTCATTAACTTCACTCCTTCTCCTCTATTTCTGAAAAATGTGGTTCTGATACCTAAAATGGGGAGAAATGTCAGAGGGTAGATAAATGATAGACCAATATCTCTGATAAATATTGGAGAAATCAGAGCAGATAACCTCCAAATTATAAAGATTAGACACGGCTGAATAGAGGATTGATTCAATACAGGAAAACTATAAAATTACAGAATATACTAGTAAGAAAACTAATGAAAATCACACAATTATACAATAATAGCTAACATTTTATATGGTGCTTACTATGTGCCAGACACTTTTGCTAAGTGCCTTATAATTACTCTCTCATTTGATAAAGAGATAGAAATAGAACTTCTAATATAGTGAGCAATATTTATCTAAAACCAAGAACTGTCACCATCCATAAAAAAATAAATGTTAGAGATCTTTCCAATAAAATCAGGGGTAATGCCACCATATCTGCTACCACTATTATTTGATATAACTGCAGAAATAGTGCTTGTAGCAATATTACAAGAACAAATCAAGTGAGGGAATAAACACAGGTAAAAAGGGAACAAAATTATTACTTTAACAGATGATATGATGGTTTATTCAACATCTAACATTAACAGAAATTAAAACATTAGCAAAGAAGCAAGACATAAAAAAATCAAACTACCAAAAACCCACCAGACTTTCCAAACATTACAAACTATTCTCAACAGAAAGAGATAGAAAAACAGTACACTCAAAATTTCTACAAAATATCTGGGAGTCAGCTTCTGAAGACACACAAGGGAATTATATGAATATAACTATAATACACCGTATTAAAGAAAAGAGCAACAAATAGAAAAGAATTACTCATAGTTGGGCCATGATAATACGATAAAAATGACAATATGACTTAATATGACTTAAATTGGCTGAAGATTCAGTACCATACCAAGCAAACTACCCAATAATTACTTTACAGAGCTAAGAAAAATAAAAATAAAGTTTACCTAGAGGAATAAAAGGTCAAGAATCGCAAGGAAAATCAATTTTTAAAAGTAGGAAGAGGTAAGGGGGCTTTATCAGTATAAAATCCCAAACTGCACTACAAGGCAGTGATCATAATAACTATTTAGCCTGACTGAAAAACCGATCTATAGAAAAGATAATGTACACAAGATCCAGAAACAACTGAATACAGTTAATGTAATATTCAATAAAAATAAATATACAAACTCCTGGATTAAGGACCTACTATTTGCGAAAACTGCTGGGACAGATCAGGTATAGATGAATGTGCTACAAGCAAATACATAACCTAGAAATAAAAGGTTATATCATAAACAATTAGAGAGAATAGAAGGTGATACCTTTTACAGCTATAGATAGGGGAAAAGTTCTTGATCAAAAGGGGGATCACAGAAGATAAAATATACAATTTTCATGACCTAAAACTTAAATAGCAAAAACTAAAGCAATTCAGTTAGAATTAGAAGGAAAAGAGTTAACATGGGGAAAAAAAAATCCTTGCAGTAATTCCTCTGATGAAAGGTCTGAGAGCCATGTTATATAGGAAATTGATTCAAATATTTAAGAGTAAGTGCCAATAGATAAATGGTCAAAGGATGTGAGCAGTCAAGTTTTCAAGGGAAGAAATCTAATCTATCAACAGCCATATGAAAAATGCTCCAAATCAATAATCATGAGAAAAATATAAATTAAGACCATGGAAGCTTCACATCACAGTCAGATTCACAAAGATAACAAAAGATGAAAATTACAACTGCTGGAGGGGCTGTGTGAGAACAAGTACTCTAAGGAACTGTTGCCAGAAGGATGAATTTGTCCTACAATCACAAAACCAATTTGGAACTATCTAGAAAACATCACTAAACTATGCATATACCCTTTGATCCACTGATAGCCTGCTAGGAATAGACTCACTAGAAGAGAGGAGACAAAGAAGATGATGAAGTAAAGAAAGTTTCTTAGAACAAGGTGGAGTAAAAAAAAAAATAGAAAAAAAAAGAAGTCGCAGAAGAAATTTTGAACTAGCCACTTAACTGAGAAGGGAATGATAAAGGACCAAAGAAAAGGATAGATAACTAAATAAAAGAAATCATTTAAGTTAGGTAAAACCTTCCAGCTAGAGAAATAGTAGGCAACCAGGAGCAGGGAATGAGAGCTTATGGGAATATCAAGTTGCAAAGTATTTTAAGTTAATCACAGGAGCAAAGTATTGACAAAGAGAAAGGAGACATGAAAATCAATCAATGAACAGAGAAAAATATACCCAGTTCCATAACATTAGACTAATGATATGAAATCGAATCTAATAATTTGAAAGAGAGCAGACCAACAAAATCTGCTATTTACAAAAAGCACATCTAAAAAGGGAAGAAACAGAATCAGAATGAGACTGGAACAAAATTTACGCCACACAAAATACGTACAAAAATGCAAAATGCAAATGTATCACCAGACAAAATAAAAGTAAAATTCACAGTATCAAAATTAAACAAGGAAATAACATTTGCTTAACAGAACCAAAGACAACAAACCAGTATCAATACTAAACACATGTAACAAACTTCAAGGAGTTTAAATTATTTTTTTTAATTAAGTGAATTGTATAAAGACATAGCTAGTAACATACAGGTTAATAGGAGACTTTAAGGTTCTTGTCTCAGAAAGATAAACAAAGAAGAAAATATAGAATTAAACAAACTGTTGACAAATTTAAACCTGAATATTTATGACACCTCCTGAATGGGACCTTTAAAGACTAAACATATTTGTCAGCACCATTTGACACTAAAAAACAAAAACAAAATTGTCCATGTATTAGCAAAGAAAAAATACAATGAAATGTTAACTTTCAGTGTTTCTGAAGGAAAAAAATGCAAATGCCCTGACCCAGAGGTCATGACCCTCTATGATCTGACCCCAAACCATCTTCTAGTCTAAACTCCCCCTCACTGGCTGACATGTTAATGTCAAGTTGAATGGCAATCTTGAAATATTACACAAAGGGTGGTGTCCAGGTGTCAAATTTTTCTGCCATAGGAATTCATGAAATGTAAGTATGTCTGATCTTTGATGGTATACATAGATTACATAGATTAAGTTACAAAACTTTTAAAGAATCAGAATGTGAACATATATGGTATTTCCAGTGTCAATGTTTATACAACTGCTTACGCAAAATAACATGATTTCTTTTATTCAAGGTCTGTCACCTTAGTTGAAGAATGGAACCTATAACAAGCTTCTCTACGATGGAGTTAACTTAATTTCTTCAAAACCAAACAAGAAACTCAAATACAAAAATTACGTACCTGGATTACGTACTCTGTATTGGTCTAAAGTACCTGATGTAGTCTGTGAATAGGACTGTCTTTCCCTTTTATTTCAACGTTTCTTTCAGTCTCTTTCTCTTCCCTTCTGATTCCTTGTCACTATGAGCCTCTCTACTACAAACTCAGTAACACCAATTGGGTCCAACAAACAGGGTCAGAGCTTCCTTATCTGCCACAGTACACTTCCTAAAAAATCCCACAGTATTTCCCAGTTGTCCCCAGACACAATCTCCCCCATCATTGCTTCAACATAATATTCTTAAGCCAAAGAATATCTGCATTTCTCTACTCAACAGCTAAGTGATACTTAATTGGAAGTAAGTCTTGAAGGAAGCCAGTAGGAAGAGGGGGAGTTTGAGGGATGGCAAGAAGGCCAATGACATTTTCCCCTCTTCATTAAATTTCACAGGCTGCCTCTTATTTCAAAGATCAAATTTAAACTCCTTTGTTGGGTACTACTTAAGGGCCTTCACAACCAGGCCCTTGCCTGTATATCTTCCAATAAACTAGGAAAAAACTATACTGGTTTTCTTACTCTTCCTCTCAAATGATTCTCCCACCATGCTTTGCACTGGCTGTTGATCATCTACTCCCTCCTCACATATCTAAGAATCTCTAGCTTCTTTTCAACATTCAGCTCAAAATGCCAACTTCTGTTGCTACTTAAGTCTTTTTTTAGTCTTGTCCAACTCTTTGTGACCTCGTTTGGAGTTTTCTCAGCAAAGATACTTAAGTGGTTTGCTATTTCCTTCTCCAGCTCATTTTACAGAGGAGGAAACTGAGGCAAACAGGGTGAAGTGACTTGCCCAGGGTCACCCAGCTAGTAAGTTTCTGAGGATGGATTTGAACTCACCAAGATGAGTCTTCTGGATTTCAGGCCACCTAATTGCCAACTTCTACATGAAACTTTTTCTGATTTCCCTAGCTCAAGTGTCTACACCACAAAACAAAAACAAAAACAAAACCACACTCTATTTATTTTACATGTTGTCTCTACCAGCTGGATTATAAACTCCTTGAGGGCAGGAACTGTTTCACTTTTGTCTGTGTCCCAGTGTATGGAATACAGTAGGCTCCTTATATTTGTTTGCAGATATAGACATTGTCTCTACCACCTAGACTGTAAGCTTCCTGAAGACAAGAATTGTTTCACTTTTGCCTCTGCATCTCAGTATTTGGAATATAGTAGGGTCCTTGCTTATTATTTGAGAGAGAGAACAAATTAAAAAGGTCCATGGAATCACAGCTTTACAACTGAAAGGGGCTTTTAGAGGCTCTCAAGTCCAACCCCCTGCATTTTACAAATGAGGAAACTGAGGCTGAGAGAGGTCAAGTAATTTGCCCATGTCAGACAGAAAGTGATTGAGGCAGAATTCACACTCGGTTCTTCCTGATTCTGAGCTGGCTCTCTATTCACTGTGCCCTCTAGTTGCCTCCCTTCTCATTCCATTCAGCCAGGGGGAGATGTGAACCTGCTAGTGGCTCAGTCCCAGGTCTCAGTTCACACCTGCCTCTCATATGTGTCCAGCTGAGTGTGAACCTCCAGTACTGTCTTTGTCATATCTGCCAGCACAGGCTATAAGGAAAGGGGCAGCCTTAGCCAATCTCCTTTCCTAGGATTCCTGGTTAGCTAGAAGCATCCTTCCAGGTAAGGTCTGACTTGGCGTCTTCTCTTGCCTTATGGAAGGGGGGAAGGCAATAAGGATTTTCCTAGCACCTACTAAGTGCCAGCCACTCTGCTAAGCACTTCACAACTATTATCTTATTTGATTCTCATATTACATTTGTTTGCAGATGTATATCTGCCTTCTTAGGGTTTCTGGTTACTTAGAAGTACCCTACTGGGACCCTTCTCTTACCTTACTGGGTGGGGGAAGAGGGACTAAACATTGATATAGTGCCCACTATCTGCCAGGCACACAATTTACAAATATCATCTCATTTCATCCGCACAAAACCCCCTGAGGCAAGGGCTGTGATTGTCTCCTTTTTACAGTCAGGGAAACTGAGGCATACTGCGGTTAAGTGACTTGCTGAGGATCACACAGCTAGTACGGAGGCTGGATCTGAACTCAGGTCTTTATCAGTGCTTTATCCTCTGTGCCGGTGAGGCAGAAAGAACAGTGATTATCGATCACTCTCTAATATCATCACACTGACCCGTGAAGCCTGTCTGAAGAGTGATTTTTTTTGCCTTAATCATCAGTTTTCCTGCCACCTAAATTGTTTTAACTGTTTTTATTTTATTCTACTTGAGGACAAGTCCTGGTTCTGCCTCTCCTGAGAAGCTTGGTTGAAATGTAGTGAAAATAAAATTTACATTCAATTGTTTCCATAGCAACCATCTCAGATCCATCTGTTCTCTATTATAGGATCAGATAGGATTACCTCTTTTTAAAGAAAAGTTAAAAAAAAAAAATAACTTATTTTGTTTCATGGACCCCTTGGTCATTGCCTATGGATTCCTCAGAATAATTTTAAATGCATAAAATACATCATATTACAAAGGAAACTAATTACACTGAAATTCAATTATCTGAATTTTTTAAAAAACAGTTCACAGACTCCAATTTAAGAACTTCATTTAAAATAAACTATACAGTGAATAGAGCACCAGCCCTGGAGTCAGGAGGACCCGAGTTCAAATTTGCCCTCAGACACTTAACACTTACTAGCTGGGTGACCTTGGGTAAGTCACTTAACCCCAATCGCCCTGCCTTCCCCCCTCTAAAAAGACAAAAAAAGAGAAAGAAACTATAGGCCAGGGGTAGGAAACCTGCAGCCTCAAAGTCACCTTCTTGGTCCTTCAGTGCAGCCTTTTGACTGAGTCCAAGTTTTACAGAATAGATTCTTTTATTAAGGGGATTTCTTTTGTGAAGTTTGGATTCAGTCAAAGAGCTGCACTTGAGGACCAAGAGGGTCACAGGTGGCCTCTAAGCCATAGGCTCCCCACTCCTGCTCTGGGACCCTCCTAGCTGCAATTGTACTTTATGGATAATTTAAGGGAGTTTTAAAGATAATTTTTGACCATAAAAGAATTTAGTACCTAAGCCTCTTATGAGATGTGATTGTCCCACAGTAGGCTCCTTTAAAGGAAGCAAGTTTCCAGAAGGAGTTTCTGTCACAGGGTCATAGATTTAGAAGCCATCTAGTCTAACTCCCTTCTTTTATAGATAAAGAGGCTTCAAGAGAGCTGTTCAAGGTCCTCACCTGGGAAGCTGGGATTTAAACTCAGGTCCTCTAACTCTGGTCCCAGTGCCCTCTCCACCACACAATGCAGGTGCCTCAGAAAGCCCTCTCTGATTTTCTGGCCCTTACTATGTTTACAGAAAATCTGCCCCACAAAGCCTAGATTCTTTGATACCCGAACCTTCCATGCTGCATGCAGCCCCACTAATTGGCACCTGCCTGACCATGACATCAGAGGTATGTAACCAACCCATAAACTCTGCCTTTATGAACCCACATGGGGAAATGTACGTTCTTTTAAGACAGAGTTGAAAGGAAAATTCTTCATTTGGACTTTGACTCTGGTTAACAAGGCAAAATTCAGGCCAAAGAGAATTAAAAGGATTTTATTATAAGTATGTCAAGCTAGCAACATGTTGATGGGCTGATCACTGAAGATCATCAAGGGCTCCAAGCTGGGGCCAGCTTTTATAGACAATTCAGAAAAGTCCTTCTGGCTTGGTCCTGGGATCTCAGGTCCTCCCCAATGTAGCAAGAACACAACAATCTGTAGGTAGGGGTACAATAAAGAGCAGGTAAAATGGAAAGCTGAAGCCTTGGCATCTCCTTCCCCACCAGAGCCTCTCCCAACACTGGTTGATAAGCAGGGCTGGAAACAATGGGTAGCTGAGTCAACATAACTTTCAACAACAGGAACGATTTAGTCTTTCTTTTTATTTCTATATCCTAACCACTTCAGGTAGTAGCACTTAAGAAAACTTTGTAAAAAAGAATGGAAGGATGTGACCTTAGTCTCCTTCCTGGGGAGACTAAGATGCTCACATTCCCCCCTATGGCAGATAATTCCTGAATCTCTCCCTGAGCTCCAATCCCTCACTTTTAACAATCTGTGTATGAGTATATGAAAGTGCTTTGCAAACTTTATGGCACTATATTAATGTTAGCTCTTATTATCTCTGTCCCACCAACACTTCAGACTCCAAAATGATCTCATCTTCTCAGTCTATCCTTTCCTCTCAACCCCACCCCACTCCCATTTCTACTGACTGGATTTTAGGTGAAGAAGTTTATGCCTACAGTATCCCCCCACATAGTTGCTAATGGATGCCTTGAGAAAGGTACACAAAAATCAACTTTGTTCTCACCAGGTAGCCCAAAAAGAGAATCCTTAGATCCCAAGTTCTAGCTAGAACTCAGATTTCTAGTGAGAGAAAGGAGAGCTCCTAGGTAGAGTAAAAAGGGTAAAAAGGGATTGCTGATAAGACCCCTGTAGCTGCAGAGACTGCAAGAGACTGAAGTCAAAACAGAGGGGAGCAAAGGAACCAAATTCTGCCTGCCACTATCACCACTGGTCATTCAGATACTATGGGTTCATTGGGAAGGGGGTTGCCTCTGACAGCTCCAAGTTCATTTTCGTCCTAGGAAAGTTTTAGCCCTAGGGGTGGCCATAAGGCTGTATTCCCATACGGGTCACAGGGTAAAAGTGGAACTTAAGATAATGCCAGAGGATTGCCTTTCTACCAACTAGGCATAGAGTGATAATATGCATCAAGCCCCTAGACCTTGGGGGACTGATGAGAGAAAGAGGAATTGTATTAATCACTTATAGGCCACTTTGAGTTCTATTATGTGATATGATATTGGCAAAGCTCTAGTTTGTGTCCTTCCTTCCTTTCCAGCATTTTCTCTGGAGTGCAGAAAAAAGGGCTAGACTTTGCTTAATATACATTTTTATCTTAGGTCCTTAGAAGTTTGGATTGCAGAGGCAGCTAGGTGAGCCAGGAATCAGGAAGACCTGAGTTCAAATACAGCCTCTGACACTTATCAGCCATATGACTCTGGGTAAGTCATTTAACCACTTTCTGTTTTTTTCCTCAACTGTAGAGCAGAGATAATTATAGCCCTTTATCTTGCAGGGTTGTTGTGAAAATAAAATGAGATACTATTTGTAAAGTGATTAGCGTAGTGACTGACTCATAATATTAACATGTGTTTCCTTCCTTCCCTCAGTTATATCTGGATCCCCCATTTGCTTTTATATCACATCTTACATTGTAGAATATTGTAGGTACTTAAGTAAGATGCTGAGTTGTTTTCAATCATGTCCAACTCAGTGATCCCATTTGGGGTATTCTTGGCAAAGATACTAGAGTCTTTACCATTTCCTCCAGCTCATTTTACAGCTGAGGAACTGAGGCAAACAGGGTTAAGTGACTTGCCCAGGGTCATGCAGCTAGTGACTGAGGATGGATTTGAACTCTGTTCCTCCAGACTCCATGGCTGGTGCGCTATCCACTGCACCACCTGGCTGCCCAATGAGATATTAGCTGAATTGAATTAATGTACAACTCTGATCCCTTTATGTACTTATAATATTAAATTTATCATCTGTCCTTTCCTTAGTGAAAAAGTTCCATCTACTCCTATGACTGGTCATCTTTTTAGAATAATGAACTTCTTTGTTTGGTTAATCAAGTTTCTAACCAGGGTCATATATCTACTCAGCCACAAAGCTTAGAATTTCTCTTTAATCTTTTACTGGTAAAAAGATATATATGACACAGTGGCCAGACCGACTTGTCAAGGCAGAAAAGGATAGGACAAACAGAAAGACAGATTAAGATAGTAAACTCCTTGAGAGCAGAGAATGTCTTCTGCTTCTTTTTTGTCTTCCCAGCACTTAGCACAATTCCTGGATATGGCAGATGCTTAATAAATGTTTACTAATTGATTGAAAATAATAAATCTAAACCTGAAGTAAAAAAGGACTAGCAAACCGTGCAGAATGACCATGGGGCCAATAAATTACAACTTCTGAACGGAGTTTTTGTTTCCTTCCATCTCTGGTTTTCAATTCTGTGTCCCAGCTTCACTAAGGCTCTGTACAAATACAGGGAAGTTGGTAGAGTGGGGAGTTTGGAAACAGGGATTTGGCTGTGGATTACTTGGGCTTTTTGGCTTTAGACTTGCTTAGGTGAGCCTGAAGTAAAATCCAGACTCTGGAACCAGAATCTCGTGCAGTGAGCACATTTCATTATCCTCTTTACTCTCAAGGTCTGTGAAATGGAGGAGAAAGAAAGAAAAAAAAAAACCTTCTAGCGTTGTACAGAGATTAAGCTCAACTGAGATAAAAACACACCTCTCATTACAAATGCACATGCAAATGGTAATGTGAACTTGAAAAGTGATAGCCAGGCTGCGTGAGAAATATCAATAGTCTTAAAATATCCTAAAATCAATGGGATTGGAAGGTCCCCTATGACACTTAGGTATTAAAATGTGATACCTTAAGTGTTATCAACTACTCAGAGCCAGCGAATCCCTAGTAGCAGCCTGCCCCTAGTCGTCTTCAATAAATATTTATGAATATGACATGAAATGCGTTCCCTTAATCATTTTACTTTAAACTTTACTGCCTTAATGCAGACTTTTAAATCAGATATATTTTTATACACTAAGCTAAACTGCTTTATATTGACAGCATCTTAAATATCAAGAACATGTCATAACTTCTTTGGGGTATAATTTTCTAATCAAATATTCATAATTAATTTAAGCAATTAACCAAAAAAATTGACTAAGAACATTCAAAACCAGCTTTTAGGTTAGTAACTGGAATAATTAACTTCAAAATATAAAATTTAACCTAAAAGCTGATTAGAAATCTTTTGGGCTCCTTATTTTCATGGATTAAAACATAAATATACAGTGGGTAGATATAACATATATTTCTATCTTCCTGAAAAAGGTAAAGGAACAGCTTAGACAATTGTCAAGTATATATGGGTTTGTTATATAAAAGAACCAGATAGGACCAGAAAAGAAAAAAAAAAGGGATAAATTGCAACAGAATCGATTCAGGTTGGACAAAGGAGGATTTCCGTGAATCAACTCATCAGTATCTCAGAGTTACAAAGGGCCTAAAAGGTCATCTAGTCTAACCCCTTACTGAAGCACAAAAATCTTTCTATAACATCCCCTTCAAATGGCCATCCAGTCCCTATCTGAATGCCTCCAGTGACTTGGCATTTTTTAAACTCAGGAGACAGACCATTCCATTTTTTTCACATCATTATCAAGAAGTCTTTCTTTACATGAGGCCAAAATGCTACCCTATAACTTCCCCCACATTGGTCTTAATTCTTCCTTCTAGGACCAACTGGAATATTTAATGTTCCTTCCTCATCACAGCCTTTCAGCTGGCTCTGGAATTTCATGACAACAAATTGTGATCCCCCCTTAAACTGTCCACTGCCTTGATCTCCCTCCTTTGCCTAACAATCAATCTTGGATCAACTTATTGATATGATGCCTTTTTTTTTTTTTGGAGGGGGAAGGCAAGGCAATTAGGGTTAAGTGACTTGCTATTAAGTGTCAAGTATCTGAGGCTGGATTTGAACTAAGGTCCTCCTGACTCCCGGGCCGGTGCTCTGTTCATTTTGCCACCTAGCTGCCCCTATGATGCCATTTTTCATCCCACCTTAGCCTCTCCTATTATACTTAGTGGGAGGAATTATGCACCTAAGGGAGGTAAGAGGCTGCCAGTTTAATCTCCCGCTACCACCTTGACCACAAATGGATCTGCTGTGGGGTGTGGGATATAAAAAGGACTGGAAATGTGGGGGGAAGGGAGGCCAGATTATATGAGTCTTTGAACACCAGAAGATTTTATATTCTATTTTAGAATCAATAAGGAGACATGGGAGTTTATTGAATGCTGGGGTGGGGGTAGGGGTGGAGTGGGGTACCATGCTCAGACCTGAGCTTTACAAAGATCAATTTGAATTGAATTTAAACAACAGAATCATATTTTTACTTAATCAGTTTCTCTAGAGAACTGATTCTGTGACTACCCCAGTCAATACCTATTTTTAAATGTATTGTTACCTAGGAAATTAGAACACTCAAGTTTTGAGTTTTTTTTAATTCTGAGAAAATAATTCATAAAAGAAAAAGGTATTCCAGTAAGAAAAAGAGAAAAATTTAGTAGAAGGATGATTGCTGCTTTCTGTCTTTTTATTTTATGCAAAATACATTCCTACCCAAGTTCCAGGGATTCTTACTTAGTTCTCCAACTCTCTCTCTTAAAGAAAATACTTTGTTACCATAGCAATACTTTCCCACCCTGATATTATTTCCCACTAGCTTGGTCTAGGGTTTTGCACATAGCAACCACACAACTCCCTTTTGCAAACTGTCAGGATTACCAGGCTCTTTGGCGACATTTAGAAATGAATATATCTGTAAATTACAGGAGCATTCAGCTGAAAAATCATACTTTAAAACATTCCAAAAGTGTCATCTAGGCTGAATCTATCCTCAATCTGTCTATTCCTATGAATAGCACATCTCCACTAGCGAAAGCTGTACTACAGAAAGATTGTTTTAAGTTGTTCCCTGAGCCTGTGTTGTGACTATTAAACACACAATTGATTGCATCGGCAACCGAATGAACAGCTTATCATCATAGTCCATGTGTATTTTCCACTCTCGACAACTGTTAGCTAACAAATTAACAATGGTACTTTTATTCGGATACTGAGTAAAATTTATAATCCAAAAAGATTTGAAAATAGTCTTTGCATATAAATTTGGCTGCTGGTATGTCTCTGAGTCTATGGAATATTTGTGGGCTCTCTTGCTTTATTATTACATTTTTGTCAAGCAGTAACTCAAGTGGAAAATAAGGCCATTTGAGGGAGCTGGACTCAACTCCTCTCATGAAAGTCCTTTTGCAATAATGTTCTTGTCCCTGGCACTGCAATTTGATTTTTGACTCACTCATGAAGCTTTAGTGTTGGAAGTCTTGATGTAACAAGGGCACTACTAATATAGCTACACATCAATCTCTACCATTCATCTCATTTTGTATAGCTTTGTTATTACAGAATGCAAAAGGAGGGGTAAGTGGACGGTAGCAGAACAGGATAGGAAAAAAGGTGGCATAGCAAACTCGAGTTCAAATCCCAGCTCTTAAACTTAATACATGTCTGTGGACAAGTAATTCCTTTTGCTTCCACAATTGTAAAATGGGGGAGTTGGGGCAGATCCTCTGGGGTCCCTTCCAGCTCTAAATGGATAATCCTACAAACTATATGGAATAAAAGTAATGTTTAAATATCATTGATCATTGACAAGATTTTAAAATTAAGGTTAACTACCCTCATCCCATCCCCCGAAGTAAAATGCTTACTTTTTCATTATTAACTCATTTACTGTTCCACTGAAAAGGGTAGAGAATTAAGTTAATAAGACAGGAGAATTCTTTATAAAAGTAGAACAGATTAGCAACTTTTCCTAATTTAATGAATCATCACTTAGAGTATATGATGGGTTTTCTTACTCTGAGGTAAAATTGAAATGAGTCACCCCTTAGAGGAGAAATGTACTTAGCAGTTCACTTTCCTTGCTATGTAAGCTACAATGATAGGAAGTAGTTTACCATGAGAGATTACCCAGCTAACCACAATTTTTCACTTAAATGTGATCATCTTCAAAAACGAAATTAAATGTATAACACTCATAGGTTAACCAGTGGCAAATTCAAATTCCAGTCATATGAAGGACTGTAACACATTAGACAAAAAGATTAATAAACCACAGAGGAGTTCCAACTCCTTTTTCAGTCATGTCTGACTCTTGGTAACCCCTTTTGTAATTTTCCTGGAAAAGAGCCTAGAGTGATTTGTCATTTCCTTCTCCATCTGATTTTATAGATGAGGCAGTTGAGGCAAACAGGGTTAAATGACTTGCCCAGGGTCACACAGCTAGTAAATGTCTGAAGTCAGATATGAATTGAGGTCTTCCTGACTCCAGCCCTATGCTCTCAATCCACTACACCACCTACCTGCCCAGCTCTCAAAGATGTATACAATTGAATCTTCAAGTTTTCTAACAACAGCAACAAAAACTCAACAATTTGTTTAAGAATAGGCAGTAGCCAAGTTATTTTATCTGCATGTGGTACATTTTAAACATATAAAACCAAATACCTTTTATAAAAAAAAAAACAAAAAACAAATCTATTTATTTTTAGATTGCCTTCATTTTTTCTATTTAGCGACAACCAAAGCAAGATCTGTCATCAGAGAGCCATTCCAGTTAAATAATAACCTGAGAGCTCATATTCATATCGCACTTTAAGAATTCCAAGGCACAGCACATAACCTGATAGCCTAGAGAACGTTCTTTCACATGTTTATTTAAAGTATAAATAAGTTCCCACCAAAGAGCAAAACAAGAAATGAGCTTTAATAAATTCAAGAATTACCTATTTTATACTTAGATTCAAAGTGTAAATTGTTCTTTTTTCGGAGATGTTTAAAGTAATGCATTATGCACTGATCATGGGTTTTAGCAGATGAAAGCAGAGACTGAGATTGATTTTACAAGACATGAAATGCAAGACCAGAAATTCAATTGTATTTTTGAAATCAATCAACAAGAGCCTATGCTGTGGGAGTTGCTATGCTAGGCACCTAGATACAAAGGCAACAGTGGAACATAGTCCTTGTACTTATTGATAAGGACCAGGCTTGAGATTCATTTAATTCAGGAAGCATTAATTAATGAAGGTTGGCATCTTCTCTGTAATGCCTAGTCTTTGAGAAGTTAAAGAATTTGCCCAGGGTGACTCTGGCAATATGTGTGGCAGGGTTTGAACAGAGAGGGAGCATAAGGTAATATTATAGATGTAACACAGGACTTGGAATCATGAGAACCCGGGTTCAAATTCTGCCTCAGACCCCTTACCAGTTAAAAAACCTGGACAAGTCACTTGACTATTTTGTGTCTGAGTTTTATCATCTAGAAAATGGGAGGGGGGAAAGAGTTTAGACTTGACGTCCTTTAAATGCTTTGCGTGACTCTAAATCTATGATCTAATTAAACCCAAGTATTCCTGGTTATAGGCCAGTTCCTACCACCTACATTACATGTTGGTTTTTTGTATAATAGACAAAATAATGTGATATGGTAGTGCAATGGCATGGAGGTGGGAGATAGCAGATGTGGATCAAACTATACTGAAAGCAGTGGAAGGCTGGAAAGGTAGGCTTAGCATGGCTGTAAAGGGCTTTAAATGCCCAAGAAGGGAGTATTTACAGTTGATCCTTGAAGTTAACAGTCACTGAAGTTTACTGAGAAGGGGAATAATATGGTGAGACCTGCACTTGATAAAAATCACTTTGACAGCCTTTTCATGCTCATATGATTAGAAGACTTTTTTTCCTTGGGCAGTAAAGTGGT
This sequence comes from Pseudochirops cupreus, assembly GCA_028627135.1. Taxonomy (NCBI): domain Eukaryota; kingdom Metazoa; phylum Chordata; class Mammalia; order Diprotodontia; family Pseudocheiridae; genus Pseudochirops; species Pseudochirops cupreus. The sequence continues at coordinate 159,439,994 of CM053580.1, forward strand.
GCAGCAGATAGAGAACTGAGTCTACAATCATGAAGATCTGATTTCAAATCCAGCCTCCTATACTTACTAGCTGTGTCACCCTGGGCAAGTCACTTAACCTTTGTCAGACTCAGTTTCTTCAACTGTCAAATGGTGATAATAATATCACCTGCTTCAAAGGATTGTTGTAAGACCAAAAAAGAGAATAATTATAAAAGCGCTCAGCACAGTGCCTGGCACTTAGTAGGCTCTACATAAATGTTAGCTTATATTATTCCTATTATTAGGAAACATGTAGTTGAGATAATCTGGTCAGTGTTCAAGTTAACAAATATTTATTAAGTAGAGGGCACAGTTCTAGATGATAGGGATTAAACAAAAATCTGCCCTCAAGATGCTTATAATCTCCTGGGGTGGGGTAGGAAGAAATGAGTAAAATACTATGTAAACATACATATACATATATGTCTACACATGCAGGGCAGCTAGGTGGCACCATGGTGCACAGAGCCTGAGGCCAGGAGTTAGGAAGACTCAACTTCCTAAGTTCGAATGTAGCCTCAGACATTTACAAGACAAGTGACCCTGGGCAAGTCACTCAACCCTGTTTGCCTCAGTTTCCTCATCTGCAAAATGAACTGGAGAAGAAAATGGCAAAGCACTCTAGTATCTTTGCCAAGAAAACTCAAATGGGGTCACAAAGAATTGGACATGATTAGAAAAACTGAACAACAGATGTACAATAGCTGTAAATACATGTATGTGTACATATCTATACATGTACATCTATGTGTATGTATAGAAAAATATACACATATAAATGTAAAGAATTACGAAGCTAATGTACTAATAGCTGGAGAGATAGGAAAATATGGAAGGGTGGGGGGGAGCAGAAAAAAATTTATAAAGGTCTGAGGTGGACACTAGAAGGATGGTGAACAAGGAGTGCCTCCTAGGCATGGGGCCATTTTGTTTAAAGGTATGTAGAAAGGACAGGGAATATCACATTCAGGAAAAACCAGAGACATTGGTCTGGAACCATACTAAAGCATGAGTCTAGAAAGGAGGGTGAGGCCAGTTTTTGAGGCTTTAAATGCTAAACAGAGGAATTTGTATCTTTGGAAGTGACATGGTCAGCTCTACAGTTTAGAAATGTTGGAGACTGGAAGCAGGAAGACCAGCCAAAAGCCTACTGAAATAGTCCTGGTGAGAAATGATGAGGGTGTGAACTAGGGTGATGATGCCCTGTGACCAAAAAGAAAGAGATGCAAGAGATTCTATAAAGCGTAGAATCAACAGATTTGGCAATTGATTGGCTATGGAAGAAGGGAAGTGGTGAGAAGGAGAAAAATAGTCAAGGTTGACTATAAAAGTACTAATCTGTTTGACTAGAAGGAGGGGAGTAGACTAAAGATAAATGGGGAAGTATGGAGAGATGATGAGTTAGGACCAGCATCTATCAACCCCTCCAACAGGGATAGTTTTCCCTAAAAGACCACAAAGCTGTCCCAGGTACCTGTTTGACCCTTGCCTCCCCTGATACAGCTTCCTAGTTATAACAAGTCCCAGCCACAAGAGTTGAGGCCCCTCCACCTTGGTGGATGCCTGAAGACCATGAAAGTCACCACATCCTGCCATGCTGACGTAGAGACATTTCTAAATGGGGGGAAGTAAAAGGCGAAGGATCTGCTATAAAAGGTATGCACCTTTACAACCTTATTGCATACCCTTGCTACATTTGGGCTAAGTAAACCTTTTGTTAACTATTTAATGACACTCATTTCATACTAAAATTGAACGTGAAGAGGGCTCAGGCCCAGCCCTAACACATCAACAGATTTTAGGGAATATATGATGAAGTTCATTAAAAGCCAAGGCAAGACTCATAAAATAAGAGGCTCCATAAAGTTTTCCCTTGCCCGTGACTAAGGCTCGGGTACTACTAGAACACTCATCACTAAAGGGTAGAAATGACTTAATTATTGAGGCATTTTAGTTACTTCAATATCCACTAGTCCAATATCCAATATCCACTTCTAAAGCAAGCCTATACCATGGGTACTGAGGTTCTAGTGTACATTAGACCTAATAAATATTAAATCTAATTCTCTTATCTGGTCACAATCTATATTCGTTGCACCTGTCCCTCTGCCTTGAGACCCCAAACCCTGTACGTTGTCCTCAATGGAAAAGCCAATCCCTCAACCTCTCAGTTCTTTCCCAGACCATCACCTTTGCACTGACTACACTTTCATTTCCTCATCTTGACCCTTGGCAAATCAGTTCAACTCTACCCTGTTCTCTTCTCAAGAGTTACTTGCCCCTTTATTCTATGACCATTTCAGCTCTCCATTACTCCCAAATCCACTGCCTGTGTTCCTACTCACATGCTGCCAAAAAACGTTGGGGGAAAAAAAAAATTGTGTTGACTGGGTCTACTACATATGTATGTTCCATAATCTCAACTGGGCCCTCACTGAAGCAAGCACCTCCCTAATAAACTCTCTATCTCAATCACTTCTGGACCTTTTCACCCCTCCTTGAAGCCTCCCATAACTCTTCTCCCACTCACCTCCTCAGCTGAGAACATCCCTTATATTTCACTGAAAAAATTGACGCTATTCACTGTTGAGTTCCTCCTTCCTCCCTCCTCATCTTTCATGACTCAGATCCCTTTTCATGTGAAGAGATGGCCCCTCTCCTTGCCAAGGCAAATCCCCCTACATGCCCTCTATCTTGTCTTCTCCTTGTCTGCTCCCTCTATCATCCTGACTGACTCACTTTTCTGGAATCTCTCCCTGTCTACTACTTTCATTTTGCTTCATCTAAACATGGTCATGTCTCTACCATCTTTGAAAAAAAAAATCCTCATTTGATCTGTCCAACCCTGAGAGTTATCCTCTGATATCTCTCTTCCCTTTTGCAGCTCAACAACTTGAGAAGACCTTCCACAATCAATGCTTCCACTGCCGTTCCTCTCATTCTCTTTTTAATTCTCCACAATCTGAATTCTGACCTCATCATTCAATTGAAACGGCTTTCTCCAAACCACCAATCATCTCTTGCTTGCCAAAGCTCGTGGATTTTTGTCAATCCTCATCCTTCTTGACCTCTCTATAGCTGCTAGTTTCCATGACATTAACCTATTCATGCCTTTTACTGCTTCTTCTTGGCTTCCTTTACTGGACCTGGTCTTACTTGTTAATCATGACAGTCCTCCAGGGCTCTGCCCTGGGCCCTCTTTCTCTTTTCTGTCTATGCTATTTTGCTTGGTGATCTCATCAGTACCCACAGAATCAGACACCATCTCTATGCTGACAATTCTTAAGATTCACTTATATAGTTTTGAGTTCTGTCCCAACCGCCAGACTGGTATTTCCAACTGCCTTTGGACATATATAACTAGATGTTTCATAGACATCTTAAACACAACATGTCCAAGACTGAACTCATTATCTTCCCTCCAAATCCTTTCCATTCCCCTTTCTGAATTTCCCTGTACCTGTCAAAAGCACCACCATGCTCCCAGTCAACCCAGGCTCATGACCCCTTTTATAATAGCATCCTCACCCCTTCTCAACCCTCATATCTAATCTGTGGCCAAGTCCTTTAGATTTTAGTTTTGTGGCATCTCTTGTATATGCCTTCTTCTCCCCTCTGACACTTCTGGCATCTTGATTCTTGCCCTTATAGACGACTGCAATAGCATGCTGTCTGGTCTCCCTGACTCGGATCTCTCCCCACTCCAGTCCATCTTCCTTCCACTTGACTGTCGAACTGATTTTCCTATAGTGCAGGTTCTACCCCATCACCCTCTATCACCTACAGGATGAAATTTGAAATTTTCTGATTGGTTTTCAAAGCCCTTCATAATCTGGCTCCTTCCTACTTGTCTAGTTTTCTTATACCTTATTGTATCGGCAAGCACCCCAACACACCCAGGGTGGCTACTAGTACAGGTTCTTAGATCTGCTTTTCTAAAGGAAAGCAACTCAAAGTGGGTTAACAATCTTACTTTAATCAATCAAATACCATTTAACTAGTTCAGGGGGAAAAGTCAGCACCCTGAACTTCAGAGAATACAAACAGAAGTTACAAACAAACAGAAAAACAGATCAGCAGACGGCTTCCAGCGTCTGACCATTACAT
>CM053580.1:159444621-159573307 GCA_028627135.1 Pseudochirops cupreus
CTCTCCTCCTCCCTCTCTCTCCCATGATCTTTCTTTTCCCCAAAGAAGGAATCAAGGGTTTGGGAGCTGTTCTTACTTTGCTTCTTATGGTTATTCTTACTCATGGTTCATCAGACCGTGATTTTTTTTTTAAATCTCTGTGGGGCTCTGCTTCCAGAAGGGAAAGCTCTGTCCCAAATCACTGCAGTCCTCCCGGCTGCCGTAGCTCTTAGGGAGAGGCTGGGAACTCCTCCTGTTTACTTCCGGCTGACTGGATAGCGAGGACTCCAAGACCGAGGCCCAGGACGGCGATCCGGATCCAGGCCGCTCAACAGGAGAGCTCTGGCCTGAGAACAATCGTTCAGTCCCCCTGCTCCCTGCAGGCCGCGGGTGGGAAGCTGCAACGCTGAGGCGGGTGCAGAACCTCTGCCTTTCGCTTTTCCGCTCTGGTGGCCTTCCGGCCAGACTGCTTATCTCCCCCTTTCACAGTTCCCACTCGCAGCTGCTGCTAATCCGCTCACCTGAGAGGCTCCTCAGCTCTTCCTGTCCAGCCACCCCCGGGGCACAGCCGCAGCTTCAGGCCAGGCTGGTTTCGGTTCCCAGTGCTGATATGGTTCCTCGTAGCCGAGCTGACTTTAGTGGGAAGTATATTTGTATGCTTTTTGGAGTTCTAGGATTGGTTTAGAGTCCTATTTTATGGGTATTTTGGGGTGGCTACGTGAGAACTGCGATATGTTGCTGCTGCTACGCTGCCATCTTGGCTCCGCCCCCCAAAATAATTAAATTTATTGACTGACACAACAAACCTTACAGCATTTTATATCTTTACAAATTTGATAGGCAGTTTGTCCTCCTTTTGCTACAATCACCTATTTTGCAAGATTTGGCAGTGAATTAACAAGATTTTGACCCATATTCTTCATCATGAAACTCCATTTGCATTGCATTTGATATCTAGTGTATTTTTAACAAATAAGAGATAAAGAGGATCACAGGAGGTAAAATGGATATTTTGATTACATATAATTTTAAAAGGTTTTGCACAAACAAAACTAATGCACTCAAAATTAGTAGGAAAAGAGGTAACCAAGAAAACAAATTCCAGCAGGTTTCTCTGCTAATAGTCTCATTTCTCAAATATTAAGGGAACTGAATCAAATTTATAAAAAGAAGAGCCATTCTCCAATTAATAAATGGTTAAAGCATATGAACAATGTTCAGAAGAAGAAATTAGCATTACCAATGGTCTCTTATGAAAAAAATGCTCTAAATCCCTATTAATTAGAGAAATGTAAATTAAACAATTCAGAGCCTCACACACATCAGATTGACTAACATGAGAGAAAAGGAAAATGACAAATGTTGAAGAGGATATGGAAAAATAGGTACACTAATGCACTATTGGTAGATGTTGTAAACAGGTTGTAAACAGGTCCAATCATTGTGGAGAACCATTTGGAAATATGCTCAGAGTAATAAGGCTGTGTGTACCCTCTAACTTAGCAATACCTCTACTAGGTCTATATTCCAAAGAGATTAAAGAAGGAAATGGATCCATATGTACAAAAATATTTGTGGTAGTTCTTTTTGTGGTGGCATAGAATTAGAAATTGAGGGGATGCCCATCAATTGGGGAATGGCTGAACAAATTGTAGTATGTGATTGTGATGGAATACTATTGTGCTATCAGAAATGATGAACAAGATAATTTCACAAAAACATGGAAAGACTTATGTGAGCAGAACCAGGAAAAGAATATTGTACATAGTAATAGCAGTGTTGTAAGGACGATTTACTGTAAAAGACTTGGCTACTCTGATCAATACAGTGATCCAAGACAGTTCCAGAGTACTCTTGATTTAAAAAAAAAGTACTGTCCACTACAGAGGGAAAAGTGATGAACTCTGTATGCAGATTGAAATATATGTTTTTTTACTTTATTTTTCTTACCTTTTTTGTGCACTTGGATAATTTGAAAATGTTTGGCATATGTATAATTGATATTATAGTGCTTAACTTATTGGGTGGGAGGACTGGAAGGAGAGAAATTTTATATCTCAAAAATTTCAAAATAAAATTTTAAAATACTTTTCTGCATCAATTGACATTATCATATAATGTTTGGTGTTTTGTTATTAATAATGTTGATTATGCCCATAGTTTTCTTAATATTGAACCAGGCCTGCATTGCTGGTATAAATCTAGTCTGACCATCATAGTGTATGATTTTTGTGATATACTGCTTTAATGTTAATATTTTTGCATCAGTATTCATTAGGAAAATTGGTCTGTAGTTTTTTCTTTACTTTTACTCTTTGGTTTAGGTATCAAAATTATATTGGTATGACAGAAGGAATTTGGTAGAACCCCTAATTTTTTCAAACAGCTTATATAATATTGGAATGAATTGTTCTTTAAATGTTTGGTAGAATTCCCTTGCAAAGCCATCTGGTCCTGGGGTTTTTCCTTAGGGAGCTTGCTTATGACTTGTTCAATTTATTTTTTCCTAAGATAAGGCTATTTAAATATTCTATTTCCTCTTCTGCTAATCTGGACAATTTGTGTTTTTGTAAATATTTATCCACATCATTTAGATTGCCAGTTTTATTCAAAGAGCTGAGCAAAATAACTCCTAATAATTGTTTTAATTTTATCTTCCTTGGTTGTATATTAACCACCTCCATTTTTAATACTAGTAATTTGGTTTTCTTCTTTCTTTTTAAAAGTCAAAATAGCTAGTGTTTATTTTATTTTTTTGTTTCATAAAAACAACACCTAGTTTTATTTGTTCAATTTTTGTTTTTGCTTTCAATTTTATTAATCTCCTTTAACTTTCAGGATTTCTATTTTGGTATTTAATTGGGGGATTTTAATTTGTTCTTTTACAATTTTTTTTTAGTTGCTTGCCCAATTTGTTGATCTTTTTCTCTCTTTTATTGATATCAGCATTTAGAGATATAAAATTTCCACTAAGTACTACTTTGGCCTGCAAATTCATCCTGCAAATTTAGTATGTTGTTTCATTGCTGTCATCATTAATAAAATTATTATTTCTAGATTTGTTTTCTCATCCACTCATTCTTTAAGATTATTTATTTTATAATTAGTTAAGGCCCTTTTTTGAGTTTAATTTTTATTTCATTTTGATCTGAAAAGGATGTTTAATATTTCTGTTTTTCTGCATTTGTGAAGTTTTTATGCCCCTATACATGAGCAGTTTTTGTGAAAGTGTTATATACAGCTGAAAAATAGTACACTCATTTTGATTCCCATTCTCTGTTCTCCAGAGGTCTATTGTATCTAACTTTTCTAAAATTGTATTCATATCTTTAGCTTCTTTCTTGTTTACTTTATGGTTAGATTTATCTAACCATATCTGAGAGGAGTATATTGAGGTCCTTATAAATTGAGGTCCTCCATTAGTATAGTTTTACTGTCTATTTCTTTCCATAACTCATTTAACTTTTCCTTTAAGAATTTACACACTGTGTCATTATATGTATATGTTTGGTACTGATATTAATTCATTTTCTTTGTTACCTTTTAGCAACATGGAATTTCCCTGATTATCTCTTTTAATTGTTCTATTTTTATTTTTGCTTTGTTGGAAGACATGATTATCACCCTTGCCTTTGTTATTTTAACTAACTCATAAAGGATTCTGCTCCAACCCCTTATTTTAGCTCTGTAGGTGTCTTTTTGTTTGAATTATGTCTCTTATAAATAACGTTTTGTTAGATTTTGATTTTTAATCTATTCTGCTATCTTGCTCTGTTTTATGGTTGAATTTATCCTCTTCAAATGCCCAGTTATGATGGCTAACTCCATATTTTCACCTATCCTTTTCTCTTCTAATTATCCCTCTGGTTTTTTTACCCTGTATCCTCCTCAAAGGTTAGTTTTACTTCTGACCAATGCCTCCCTTAATCTACCCTTCCTCTTATCACCCCTCTTCTTTCTTTTTACCTCTTTCTCTTCTACTTCCCTGCTGATTAAGATGAATTTCTATATTCCTCTGTGTGTGTGTGTGTATGTATTCTTCTCTCCTTGAACCAGTTTAAATGAAAGTGAGGTTCAACCATTACATGTTCCCCTCCACTCCATTTCTCTACTCCATTCCAAATAATTCCTATTGTTATTCCTTTTCCCCTTCTCCTAGTGTATCCCTCTTTCTCACCTTTCCATTCTTTTGTTTTTTTGAGATCATCCCAATAATTGATTCATACTCTTACCCTTTGTGTAGATTCCTTCTAGCTGTCCTAATAATGATAAAGTTTTAGAAGTTATATGTATCATCTTCCCATATTGGTGTGTAAGCAATTTCTACTTATGAAGTCTCTTATTATTTTTCTTTCATGTTTACCTTTCTTTGCTTTGCTTGAGTCTTGTGTTTGAATGTCATATTTTATATTCAGCTCTGATTTTTTCAATAGGAATGTTTGAAAGTTCCCTATTTCATTAAATTTCCATTTTCTCCCCAGTAGGGTTATATTGATTGGCTGCATAGATTATTCTTGGCTCTAATCCTAGTTCCTTTGCCTTCTGGACTATCATATTTTGTTTGGGAATTTCTTTCAGGAGATGACTGGTGAATTCTTTTAATTTCTATTTTGCTCTCTGGTTCTAAGATATCTGGACAACTTTCCTTTCTAATTTCTTGAAATATGATATCTAGGGTCCTTTTTATCACAGTTTTCATGATCGAATAAATTTGTTACTTATATGTTTTTAACATTCATTAAAAAAAAAAATTCCCAGTTCTCTACCTCACCTCCAGCCTCTCTCTCACCCATTTAGAAGGCAAGCAATATTAGTCAAATAATTCTTAAATTATTTCTTCTCAATTTATTTTCTAAGACAGTTGTTTCTGCTATGAGATTTTACATTTTCTTCTGTCTTTTCCGTTTTTTAATTTTGTTTTATTGTTTCTTGGTGTCTTGTGTAGTCTTTAGCTTTCACTTGACCAATTCTCATTTTTAAGGAATTATTTTCTTACATGAGATTTTGTGCCTCATTTACCAAATTTTTAATTGTCTTTTCATAATTTTCTTTCATAGGTCTGATTTCTTTCCCTAATTTTTCTTCTACTCTTAATTGGTTTTTTAAGTCATTTTTTTCTTTTTTAAAAAATCTCTTACTTTAGCTTTTCTAGGAATTCCTGTTGAGCTTGTGTCCATTCTGCATTTTTTTTTCTTTGAGGTTTTGCTTGTAATCATAGTCTTCTCCTGAGTTTGTGTCTTAAGCTTCCTTTGCACCGTAGTAGTTCATTATGGTCAGGTTCTTTGTTGTCATTGTCATTGTTGTTGTTGTGGTCGTTTGCTCATTTTTCACCCCACTTCTTTATTTTAGACTTTATATTAGAGTTGGGTTCTGCTTACATGTGGGAGTGGGAGTGACTGACCTGAGTTTCTTTTATATCCTTCTGGGACCATATCTTGATCTGGGACCTGTAAGTTTTAGGTGCTTCTAATATGGTGTGATCAAGGGAGTGGTCTGGTCACTGCCCTCCTGCTCTGGGCTCTGGTCCTTATACAAGGAGGATCTTTGCTCCCTTGTTACTGTGACTGCCTTTCTCCACCTTTGAACTATGACCTGGACTGAGTAATGGGCAACAGATCTGCCACATGACACCTGATCTTCATTTCGGTGCTAGTACAGTGGGGCCCTTGGGATTTCTCTGATCTAGGTGTTCATTGCCCTTACCTTCCTTGGTTACTGATACTGCCCACAGCCCACAGCTAGTGCTACTTCTGCCATTCTGTCCTTATGTTGTGTGCTGTGCTCCATGTCAACCCCAACCCCACTGTCCATAGATCTCTCTGTCCTCCTAAGCTTCCCTGGGCTGGAAAATGACTCACTATCACCTTTTCCTGGCTTTCCTGTTAACAACTGTTGTTTTCAGTAATTTTGGAGGAAAGGTTTTGAGGGAGGTTTGAAAGTTGCGACCCTTCACTCCATCATCTTACCTCTCTTTCTTCCACTAAATATCATTTTCATTGGATTTCAAATAAAAATAACTCTGGGGCAAGTTACTATCTTGGTATTACTCTTTTAAATTTAAAATTCTACAGGCAATAACCTTCCTTTTTATAGTTTACTTAAGATTAACATTAAGGGTGTAAATTTATCCTCTGTAGGCTCAATAAAAGCATCTTGAGCTTTTTTGGCAGACAAGCAAAAAGTAAGGATAGTTACCTCATTGTGTTCTTCCATAATTTTGATCTTCACCCAATCTGCTGTATTTTGAAAGCTTTTCATTTCTGACAACCTAGAGATTATGAGATGTTATTCTTAAATTTTATAGAAATAATATTATATTCAGGTGATCATGGGCAGCAGTTCAGTCTGTGATAATGGTCTGAGTTCTAGTACCATTTAATGGTTAACTTTTCCAAGATATACCAAGGTCTGTATTTGTAATATGGGAATTTGTTGTCAGTCAGGATTTGGAAGACAGAGTGCTTTTAATGTAAAATTCTCTCTACCAGGTCATATTTCACTAGAGATTTGGTGGGTGGGTTGTTGTTTTGTTTTGTTTTGTTTTTGCAGCCGACAGAAACATGTTTGACAGTTTCTGTTATTTTCTTGCACGATATATATTGATTAAGTCTGGGCTCCTTAAAAAAAAGATCCTTCTTTAGTTTCTCTTGGCAGTGATCTGGTCCTGAATTGCTATCATAAGCCTCTCTCTTTACATCAACAAATCCATAGGACTCAACTAATTATTGAGTGGTTCTTTTTTTGACAGGTTATTGAATAGTTCATCCAGATATCAATCACGCTTGGAGGGTCTTCTGATTCCATTTTGGATCTTAGTCTTTTCATAAGTTTGATGTAGATGCGGTCTACTTACGGTTGTTACATTGGACAACAGCTCAGTTCAGAAGTTTTATATAGGTTTTTGACTGATCCTATGCTCTTTGAATATCTATAATCCTTTTCCTCCTTTTTGACAGAGAAGTGTTTTATCTCTCTTAATACCTACCTTAGAATTATGGGCTCAGTATTTTAATATTGTATTGGTTTTTGCTAGAGGTGCTTCCATATTATAGTATATTAAAGATATAAAAGACTATCTTAAAACTGATCTTGCAAAAGGGGTTAAATGCCTTAAAAGGGTTCTTCCTGTTCAAGTTTGACTTCATAATGCCCATAATTCTCTTAAATGTATTCAACCACAGACTTCCAACTGATGTCTTGATTCTCCTTGTGAAAAAAGACATATATATATATATATATATATATATATATATATATATATATGTATGTATGTATGTAATGTATGTATGTATATAGTGTGTGTATATGAATATATACATAAAAGTGTTTGTATATATATATGTATATTTATTTCCTGACCAGGATTTATATTTGCTGTGTGTGTATGTCTGTCTGTATGTATTTCCTGATCAGGATTTATATTTACTGAGTCCAAATGCAATTTTATATCATTGGAGAAAAGTTTCACAAGATGAAGGAGCTGTTCAGTGTAGTTTTAGGTGGATCCGTATAGCTTGATGTCATCTATATACATCTTGTAATTAATAAGATATATTGGGTTGTTTCCTCTAATTTGGAAGCCAAACTTAATTTCATTTGGGAAAGAGGATAATGCATTTAAGGTTAGGCAGAACATAACGAACTTATGCTCTGCCAGAAAAATGCTGTGTTTTATATGAATTGTTCTATTATTGTGTTGGTGGCATGGTTTAAATATAGATCAGTTTTCCACGTGGAAATCAAATGCTCTCACATTCTCACTACACCTGGGTCTGTTGTCTGTCTTTGCAGGTATAATTGAGTCATGAGTGCAGAACTGAGGCTTTGTGATAACCAACAATGGAAGTATATGTTTTTTATGGTGCTTTGGGGTAGGTTGTTCAATAATTACCAACAATGATTGTAAGTTGTTTCTTTATATTCCTGGGACTTTTCGTCATGGCTTTTTTGTTTTTCAGGCAATTTATTGTTTTCTTGCAAGAGGTTTAGATTTTTTCCCCCTGTAATGCAAGCTATTAATGCTTTATATAAAGTGCATAAACCTGTAATTGGCCTCTGTTTGAAGGGGTCATTCTTGTTCCCCCTCCTTTGTTAATAAATAGATATGCTCTATCTCCATAGGATCAGTCTTACATCTGAGAGAATGATGATAAAGAGCTTTGCTAGTCAATCATGTACCACTGTGAAGTGTTTGAGCCAATAATTATGGATCTACGGCTTTCCAGTTTTGCAGTAACATTAGCATTTCCATCCCCTTTCTTGATTGTTAATTGTTCACAAGCTTTCTGCTTCTTGTTTGATCCGGAATGCAGTTTCAGGACTTCTTGGGATCATATCCTCTTTCTCTGGGAGTTTTGTCTTGTCCTTGATTTATTTCTCAAGTTTCTGTAGTAATTTTTTTTAATCAGCATTGTTTATTTTTTTGCCTTGTGCTGCTTTGATTTGTTATGTTACTTTAAACTTTTGACTTTTCCCTTTGATAGAGCAAATCTTGAGTTTCTGATATACTTTTGTTTTACATATTTCCACATTTCTTTTGGTGGTTGCAGTTGCCTCTAATTGGGCAGTATGGCATTTAAGTTTGGGGGTACCAGATAGATATTGCTGCAATCTTTCAGTGTCTTGCCACAGATCTTTAATTACTCTCTCAAGTCTTTTTGCTGCAGTGCTGTTTAATGCCTGTCTTTAGAGGTATTTTTTGATAGGTACCATCTTTTCTCCTATGATTGTTACTATGACAGTGGTTGTCACATATATTGCTATGTGCAGATTATTATTGTTATTACTATCTGAAATTTTTATTATTATTATCTGAAATGTAACCAATCCAAAATGGAATTCCTCTTTTCCCTCAGTTCTGCCCCTCTTCCTGATGTTTCTATTTCTGTTAAGGCTATCATCTTTTCCATTCAACTAATTTCTCAACTTTGAAGTTGTCCTTAACTCTTTATCCTTCTATATTCCCTATATCCAGTCAACTGTCAGGTTTAATTTTCTTTCTCCAAATATATGCCCCATCCATCTTCTTTTCACTTATACAACTTATACACTAGTGCAAGGGTCGCATCACCTCTCACCTGGACTGCTGTAATAGACTCTCAATTCCTTTGCTCCATTCACCCTCTTTTCTTTGTAATCCATCCGTGTAACCACCTAAAACAGATGTTATAAGGTTGCTCCGATACACAAAACTCTTTGGCCCTTTATTACCTCTATGTGGAAAAAATAGAAAATCCTCAATTTAGGGAATGGAATTTAATAATGCCAAGAAAAATTGATATGCCTGGTCCTTCTAGTCTTCTATAAGATGGTTCTTCTCTATCTTGTCAGCTTTATGTAATATTTCTCTCCTTAAGAAACCATTTCAGTTAAGTTGGTCTGTTTCCCCCATACCCAGCCATTCTGTATCTATGTAGGTGTCCCTCAGGGTTTTGTCACAGGCTCCCTTCTCTTCTCCCTTTATATTATTTCACTTGGTAATCTCATTAGTTCCTATGGATTTGATTACTATCTCTATGCTGATAATTCTCAAATCTGTCTAGCCTGTCCCACCTCTCTGCTGACCTCCAGTCTTGCATCTCCAAGTGCCTTTTAGACATCTTGCACTGGCTGTCTAAGAGACCTGTTGAATTCAATATTTCCAAAATGCAACTCACCTTTCGCCCTAAACTCTTCCTCCCTTCCTTCCTTTACTGTGGAGGGAGCAGCACCATCCTCCTAGTCCCTTTGCCTTGCACCCTTTAGGAAACTTCCTGGGTTTCTTACTGTCTCTTACCGCTGATGTTCAAGCTGTTGCCAAAGCTTGTCAATTTCACTTCTGTACCATTTCTCCATTATACCCCCTTCCCACCTCTGACACTGTCACCACTCTAGGACTGCGTTGCTGTCCTTTCTCATCTCTGACTCCCTTTAAGTTATCTCTCTAGCTTCCTTTAAATCCCAACTAAAGTCTCGCCTTCTACAGGAAGCCTTGCCTAACCCTTCTTAATTCCAGTGCCTTCCCTCTATTAGTTATCCTGCATATAGTTTGCTTTGTATCTATTATGTTGTCTCCCTCACTTGTTTGCAAGCTCCTTGAGGTCAGGGACTGTCCTTTGCCTCTTTTTGTGTCAGCTCCTAGGGCAGTCACTAACACGTATTAATCTCTTAGTAAATGTTTATTGACTGATATTGAGAATGCATTGCTTCCCCATTCATTTCTCAGGATTGCTGGTCCCTGACCTGTTCTTAGAGAAGAAAACAGCAAGGCAAAAGAAACCTGGCGACTTGTGTTCGCTTAGGCAATCAGTGAACCAACAAGCTTTTATTTAGCCTGTATTAGGTTCTAGACACTGTACTAAATGCTAGGAATAAAAAGAGAGAAGTGAAACAGCCCTTGTCTTCAAGGAACTTATTACCATTTAATGGAGGAGGCAACTTTTACATATATAAGTGTGTGCATATGTGTGTATGTATATGCGTAATATATGTTTATATATGTGTGTATACAAATATAACTCTTATCCTAAGTTTATTTTACCCTAAAGAAATCATCCTTATTAGGCACTGAATTAGGCTTAAGACTACATGTATATATTATATATAATATATATATATATACACACGCACATATATACATACACATATACGTATATATGTACATGTATGTATGTGTGCATATATATACATATACTTTTCCTCCTTTAGAACATATTATATAATATATATTATGCATATATATATCTGTATATAAATTATGTACTGCACTAAATGAATACAAGGTTATTGGGTGGAATGTACTAGAAACTAGGGGTATCAGGAATGACTTTATATAAAAATTAAAGGAAGCCAGAAGTGCAGGTGAGAAATGAGTACATTCTAGGCATTTGGGATTAACCAGTGGAAAGTCATGGAGAAAAAGAGATACAGAGTTAAGTTATAGAATTGCAGATAGGCCAGTATGAACAGATCACATAGTATATGGAAAGGAATAATGTGTAAGGAGGCTAGAAAGGCAGGTAGGTTCAAACAGCTAGTATGAGTAAGAGGAGGGATTAAAGATAATACCATAAAAAAAATTAAAAGGGGAAGCAGATCATATCCATTTTACAGTTAGAGATAGGAGGTGAATTTTTAACCAAACAGAGGATAGAGGCAATTACAAAAGATAAAAAGATAACTTTGATTATATGAAATAGAACTGAAATTTTGCATGAACCAAATGCAACTAGGGTCAGAAGTGAAGTGGTTGACTTGGAAGAAAATCTTTGTATCTGTTATCTCTGATAAGGGATTTATATCTAAGATATAGATATATAGATATATAAACTAACAAACCCCAGTAGATAAGTGGTCAAATGATATGAACAAGCAATTCTCAAAAGAAAAGTTGCAAATTGTCACCAGCCATATGAAAGAATGCTCCAGATCAGTGGTTCTCAACCTTCCTAATGCCACAACCCTTTAATATGGATCCTCATGTTGTAGTGACCCCCCCAACCATAAAATTATTTTCGTTGCTACTTCATAACTATAATTTTGCTACTGTTATGAATCGTAATGTAAATATATGATATGCAGAATGCATTTTCATTGTTACAAATTGAACATAACCCACAGGTTGAGAAGTGCTGCTCCAGATCATCGATAACAAATAAAAACACTGCTGAGGAAATTTCACCTCACACCAGTAAATTGGTTGGTATAAAAAAGGGAGAATAAACAGTGTTGGAAGGGTTGTAGAAAGTCCACAGGATGTGTCTTCTCTACTTGTCAGCCTCTTTTAATATTTCTCTCCTTAACTGATGCGCTGTGGGTGAAACTATGAACTGATAGTCATTTTGGAAAGCAGTCTGGAATCATGTGAAAAGAATGACTGAATGGCCCATACTCTTTGACACAGAAATTCCATGCTAGGCATGTACCCCAACAAGGTCAGTGACAAAAATTGGAGGGGCTCCACATGGACCAAAGTATTTATAACAACTCTTTTTGTAGTAAAAGAAAATTGGAAACAAAGTAAATGACCATTTATGAGGGAATGGCTAAACAAGCCATGGTACATGAATGTAATGGAATATTAGTGAACTATATGAATATGGTGAATACATAGAAATGGACTGATTTAAGAGAACTAGGAAAAGAATATACAACAACCTAAGTTGGAAGAAATAAAATCAAGGATGAAACAATTAAAAGGTAATGCTGTGCTGTTATAATAATAACCCCCAAATAAGAGGTATAAGTAGATATACCCTTTCCCCTCTAGGATGAGCTAATATTTGCCCACGTTTTCCTGATAAAGTTTCTTTCCCCCAACATTCAACATGGGGTGATGTAGCCCCCCCAAAAAATCCTACATGGATTAACTTTTCTTAAGCCTGGGATTTATAGTTTTTCTTTGGCTGGACTGTGAAACTCTTAGTTTTCCTTCAGAGGAGACAGAGCTGTCCCTGAGACTGATTGGCACCAGTCAGATCCTCTTAGCCTTGGCAAACTACTGAAGACCACTCCATTCACCACATCTTTTGCTGTATCCTGCCCTGATGACCAGACATGTTTCTACGCAGATGAGGAGAGCCATGGCCCACAGAAGCTGGTGTTGAGGCAAAGTAAGCTGCCTTCTGTTAAATGTTCAAGGACTCACAAGCGCCTCATTTTGTCCCAACATTGAACCTGAACGAAGTGCTGGCATTAGAGCTTTCTCCAAAACCCCACCCCCAGCTTCCTTGCAAGGTGGGGACCTATAGATGTAGAACACTGCACATAATATCAGACTTCTTCCACAAGTTGAATGGTTTTACTGAACTTTTTTTTTGCTGTTGTTATTATTCTTTGATATGAAGGATAGAGAAGGTGGGAAGAGAGGAATGTGTTGGGAAGTATAGGTGGTGTGAAAATGTGACCACACCGGTGGGGGCTTAGGAGGTTCAGTATACAATAATAGAAGAGTAGCCACCCAATAAGGTTACCTGTAGAACCTGGACAGTTAGTTGTAGCCTTGTAGTAGTGGCTGTTCCCTAAGAGCTTCCAAGCAGCTAAACTTTGAGTGAAAGTTGGATGAGAACATACTCATGTGTAGCAACTCAAAATGGGTTAACAGTCTTACTTTAATCAATCAGACTTATGTCATTTACCTAGTTCAGGGGAAAAAAGTCAGCACCCTCAACTTCAGAGAATACAAACAGAAGTTACAAGCAGACAAAGAAACAGATCAGTAGACGGGCTTCCAGCCGTCTGACCATTACATCCATACCTAGTCAGTTACCAGAGGGGGAAGCATCAATATATGGGTTTTCAAAGCCCGGGGACTCAATGGCTTCCCAGAGTCTTGTCTGGCCAAATCACACAACTCTTTCCAAAGTGAGCTCCAAAGCAAAACCTCACATCAGGGTATATATAGCCTTCTCCTGTCATAGCCCTCTTGACCCACTGCCCAATCACAAAGTAATAAGGCATGGGCATTCCTGAAGAACAAGCCTCCCACCACAGGCTCCATGTGACCACATTCAGCCTATTAGGGGGCAGAGTATATTTTCAAATCAGGGAAGGTTCTCCGAGCCACTTAAGCCTATCAAAGGGCCTTGGGGCAGGGAAGATCTTCATATTCCCGTAACACCACGCTACACCAATACATTATTTTTAATTTAAAAAATGAAGTATCGAAATTTATTGTGAAAAAAGAAAGGAAAGCAAAACAGGCTCTCCATTTAAGACCTGAAGTGTAGTCTCAGATGAGTTTCTACAACAGGTGGGGTTCCCCTAAAAGGGACTGAGTATCTGAGGTCAACTGGGAATCACCAGGTGAGAACCAAAATTGACCAGGGTAAAAATTCTTCCCATGGTTCCATTCAGCACAAAAGAAATCCTTAAATTTCCTTCTGTGAATTCCTGTATTATAATAATGATGATAATAATAATTATTGGCACTTATATCACACTTTAGATTCTCATTTTATTTTCATAACAACTCTAGGAGGAAAGTGCTATTTTATAATCTCCATTTTGCATATGGGGAAAATGAGGCAGAAGGAGTTTAAAGGAGACTTGCCCACTGTCACACAGTTTTGAGGCTGGTTTTGAACTCAAGTATTCCTTTCTCTAGGGCAGCTAGGTGGCACAGTGGATAGAGTGCCAGGCCTGGAGTTGGGAGAACCTGAGATCAAATCCTGCCTTGGATACTTACTAGGTGTGTGACCCTGGGCAAATCATTTAACCCTGTGTGCTTCAGTTTTCTCATCTCTTAAATGATTTGGAGAAGGAAATGGCAATTTTGAGGAAAGCCTTAAATGGGGTCACCAAGAGTCAGAAACAACTGAAAAACAATAAAATATTTCTGAAAGATGGGATGAGGGTCCCAACAGGGACTGAGCACTAAAGATGAGTTGAAAGAAAATCAACCCTTTACAAGTCCCCAAGATATGATCCGGGTGACTGGGTATGCTCCCCAAGAGATTCCTAGTGTTCAACACATAGTGACACAGGGGAAGGGTCTGTATGGAAGGCCTAACCGCCAACGCTAGCCATTTTCCTTAGACTTCTGTGCAATAAATACATTTTGAAATATGCTTCATTTTTCCATAGTTCCCACACTATTCCTACATGTATTAAAGATATATTCCTACTTGTTCTGCCATGCATCACAGGGTAAACCCCAAAATTATACAGATTTTGGATGACTAGGGGGTAGCTAGGTGAGGCTGAATTGAGAAAAAAGGAGTAGGAGAAAGAAAAACCAAGGAATGTCATTCTTTTGGGTTTCAGTGACAAACTTTTTTAGCTTGACAGTTGCTTTTGAACAGACAGTAGTCTGTGTAGGAGTATGCAAGTTACGTGGAAACACTGTGCAAATGTACTTGTCACTGGGCTAGCAGTTTCATACACCTGAATGCATTTAGGAAAATCATACTGGGAACCACAGCTCATCTGCATAATCTAAATTATCGAATGCCAAGAAGCCATGTGACACTTTTGAAACTCAACTTCATGAGTTTTAGCTTTAAGGCCAAGATATTTCAAATAGAGATTTCATTATGTCTGTGTTTTCAGAGGAAATAGACTTGGGCACTGCAGTTCTACCACCCCCTTCTATAATAATTCTCGAGGTGGAAAACTGAGTATAACTTGTACTTTTTAAAAAGTTACATATATATATTGCCTAAAAGTTTGTCCTTCATTAGAAGGAAATCTGACCGAATCAAAAAAGCTTTTCTGTGTTCTTTTTTTTCTACCTGCTTGAGTAATTGATTTTCTTACATGTTTTATGTCTCACCTTTACTAAAGTGCAATTTCAGAGAAATGGAGAATAGTTCTGTATTTAGAAGAAGGAAAGGAGAGAGGTCCAGTGCAAGGACCATTCATGAAATAGGTCTTGTAATGCTAGTACACTCCCTCTGCACATGAATTATTCATTTTGCTGCTTTTGTTAAATAATGGGGGGACTGTGTTCAATCTCTTACTGTCTTGTAATATAGCCTTCCTTTGCTAAAGGACTACATGTTAGCAGCCATCATTTGTTTGGGGATCCAATTTAGCATAATAGTCATAAGGGTTACTAAGTATGCCATGCTTGAGAGGGAGAATCTACTTCTAAATAACATTTTAAAATGCCTTTTGCTGTTCTTGGATCATTTTTGAAACACAACCTTTTAGTTTTAGGATTTTTATTTTCAGTGTGTAAAATTGTACCTTTAAACAGTGCCAACCCAAGCGTTCTGAAATTTTATTTATAGAAGATGTTGAAAGACAGACCTAGTATGAAAGGATAGAAAAAAAAATTGTACTAAAAAAAAGTTTGTTTTTTTTTTAAGATATAACACAACCAAACCACAAAGAACATAGAAAAAAGTCGATTCTGAGTCATGTACCCCCAGAAATAAAGGTTTCTTTGTGATATCTAATATCAGACTTTCATACTCAAAGCATGGACTTTCCTCAACTGAAAATTCCAGTGTAAATGGTTTAGGTTTGCACACCCCCCTCCCCTTTTCCCCCCACCCCTCCATATCCCCCTTGCTCACTGAATTACAGTCAGTTAGACAGGGTGGGTTAGGGACTGTAGGGAATTCAGAAGTATGGTCTGGTGGGAGCTCTGTGTGCTTCTGTTGTGAATGGACAACAGCATGTGCTCAAGTACTTTCTGAAGAGCGTGATAAAAAGTGGCATTTCCTCCCGAACTGGTATGTGCTGGGAAAATGAATGCTTTGAAGCTATAGATAAGGGCGAAAAGGGTGGGGAAGGAGGGAGTTGGAGCTGTGAACAGATGGATGAATGATTAGCTCATCTGGATAAGGAGTTTCACATTGAAACCTTTGGGGGTTTTCTTGTTCCCTTCAGAAATCTGATGGATTTCAACGTGAAGGCAGAATTGATTGATGCTGCTTAGACTTAAACAGGAAAAACAACCAGAAGGAAGTTCCTTGGTCTGGATTTAGTTGTTGAGAGACAGGAAGTTGCCAAAGAACAAGAACCAAGTAGAATCGAAAGAAAATGTGGTTTGGGAGAATTTGAATCATGTGGCATGACTTTCACTTTTTTTTTCTTCTTCTGGGCTTTAGTTTACTATGAACAAACCATAAGGGATATAGTTCTGATTTAGATAATTTATGCCTCACAGTCCTTGGACAGTCTCTCCTTCAAGACTACCTTACTACTTAAAGGCATGCTTGGATTTTGATGGTTAAGCAGTCATTAAGAGTGTGTAGAAACCTTTTTTAGGCATTCCTTCTGTGGATTAACATTGTTTATTTTTTTTAGGGAAAGGTGACAAGTTAGAGCCATGATAGAAATGCCTCTTCTCTCTCTTCCCCCATCTCCCCTTTTCCTTTCGTCTCTCGTCTTAGGTCGGACCATGTTCTCTGGGAGCCGTGGGTAGTGGTACAAAGTGTGTGGTCTCTCAACTCTGACTAATTTTGTGCTCTGTGACTGAAAATGCCTCATAGCCTGCCAGGGCTGACTGAGAGTTGTGGAAGCCTTCCCCACCCCACCCCCCCTCCTGGTTTTCCCTTTGATTTCTTAAGGAAAGGAGAGATGGGGAAAGGGAGGGGAGTACAGCGTGGGGAGGAGGGAAGGGGTGCTATTGTCGGGAAAGGGGCACAGAGGGGAGGAGAGCAGCTTGAAAGGACTACCCAGGCTGCTAGTTGAGAAACCTGAAGATGCAAGGGGGAAATGCTTGCATGTTGTGGAATGTGGCTCCTCCTGGGAGACCCCAGCCCTGCCGTTCTGTGAGCAAGTCAAAGAATGGAGAAGAGAACGGAGGAAGGGGGTGGGAACCAAGGGGCCCATTTCCCTCTTTCTGAAGCAATGACAGCTGGTTCTGTACTGGCTCACATGACAAAATGCTATGGAGACGAGCAGTTAAGCAGAAGCCAACTAGCGAGGGCGGTCAGCTGATTCTTGTCCCCCTCCCCAAACCCCCCCCAAGCACCAGTCAGGTGATCAGCTGATGACTAATCATTCAACCCACTGGGAAGGTAACTCTGGGACCCAGGTAGGAGCAAAGCTGAGTTACTTTGGTGATGCACTTTTTGTCCCAAGAAGGAATGCTTTTGGAGTACAAAGTTTAACCCATCCCATCCTCCTGGTCAGTGTAACTTTTTAAGACAAGTCATGTATCAGAATTTTGAATGCAACTCCTTCTGCAAAAACCAGTCAGCCAAAAACAAACAAAAACACACCCTGGATTCTAATTGTCTAAATGCTACAAAAGTTGTATTATTTATTAAGTTTCATTTGTTACATTATTTTAGGATATTGGTAGATCACACAGGAATAAGACATTCTTAATCATTTTAAGTGTGCACATCCCACCCAAATTGAATGACTTTCCAGAACTATCCTGGTTTTGATGAATTTGTATGTGTGCACATATATGTGTTGTGTGTGTGTATATATATGCACATACACATATAAACAACTTTGTATACGTGTATATGCACATATATAGGTGAGGATGTGTGTGTATGCACACACAACATAAAAGCCAGGTTAGTTCTGGAAAATCATTCAATTTAGGTCTCAAAAAGGCATCTGATGGTGGGAGGTGCATACTTAAAAATTAAGAATGTCATATTCATACATGATCTACCAATATACTTAAGTAATGCAATAAACTGAACTTAGCGACAAACAGTAAAACTTTTGTGACAATTAAGGCAATTAGAATGCAGGGTTTGTTTTACATATGAGTTTATGTATTTTATGTGGGTATATATGTATATACCTATACATACTTGTACATATACATGTGTGCTTGTATCTGTGTATGTATAATCTAGTGTAAGAACTGTAAGAGATAGTCCTTGTACTCAGGGAGTTTATAATATGATTGAGACCATTAAATTAAATTTAAAAATTCAAATAACAGTACAGAGAAACCAGGAGGCCGGATATAAATAGGTAGGGTCTTCCCAAGTGTCACCTTCTGTGAAGCTTTTCCTGATCCCCCTGATTGTGAGGATTGGAAAGCACCTGGCACGTGGTTAGCACAATTTAAATGTTAGTTGTTATTATTAGCATCTTTCCCCCAAAATGATCTTGCATCTACTTTGTATCTGCCTGCATATGTTCATGTACTTGCTCCTCAAAGATAGACACTGGATGGATTTTTTAAAATGGCAAATTATTGTGGTTAAGATGATAAGGTGTAGGGGAGACTTGGTCTATGTTAAGTAGGGCAGGCTTTGCATAGGCAAAGAAGAAGGAAGAAAGCATCTCAGTCAAATAGAATGACTCATATAGGACAGTGAGTATCCACTTTGACTAGGATGGAGCAGTGTAGCAAGTAACATTGGAAAAGTATTTTGGACTCTGAAATATACCACTTTATACCCATTAAATTGGAGAAGGCAGTTAAAAGTGATCACATGCACTGTTGGTGGGCCTGAGGAGAAACAAATGTTGTTTTGTGCCGCTGATACCTCTGTGAATTGGCGTAATCTTTTTGGAAACCGTGTGACAGTATACAGTTAGAAGTATAAACCATTCCTGGACTTTTAGACCACTGTTAGGATTATACACTAATAAGCTTAATGAAAGAGAGGGAGACCTATCTGCAAAAAAATGTATGCCAAAATTATAATACCAAAAACAAAAACCCAAACTATATTCATTTTTTGTGGGTCTGTTGATTGTTGAATGACTGGAAAATTGTGGCATGTGGATGAAAAGAATTGTTATTGTGTTGCAAATTGCAACAATGAGAATAACATATGATATAGGAAGCTTTATGAAGTTATGCCAAGTAAAGATAGCAGGATCATAATAATGCATGCACTGACTATCATGGAATTTAAAAATGTAAATGCGATTTATGTGTTTTGCTTGTGATTTTTTTTAATTTTTAATTTTATACTAAAAAGTTTGTATTAAAATTAAGTCTTATATGTGTGCATAAGTACATACATATAATACACATATATATGTGTGTATTGTATATATGCCTTGCATGTGTGTATCTATCTATATATATATATATATATTTATATACTTGCATACATAATACTTACATAACACGACAAAACACAGGGTTGCTTGAACCCAAATTATAGGGGTTTTGAATCACTAGATGATATTTTGAGTTCCCGCTCATTCTCGGGTATTTGATTCTTTCTTAGGGCCTATCTATGATGAACAGAAAATGTAGGCTTTCAGGACATTTCCAAAGTGTGAACGTCGAGGGAATTTGTTTTAGTCCAATTTGTTTTTGAGTAAAGGAGTAATTGGTTTTTGAAGATTGTTATTATACAAATTAAACATAAATAAGTACCAATGATTAATTAAAATATATTTGATTGGATATTACTGTATCTAAAAACATACTGATAAATCTGATAGAAAAGGATATCACTATGAAGAACTGTATTAAATGTACTGATTGGGGATGTGTCATTATTTAAATAAACAAATAAGCAAAAAATTCTTGAGTGCAATTACTCATCTATTTAAACATTATAGAATAGCCAAGGAGAGGAAAAACAGAAAAACAAGGAGCCTGGGGTACTATGATAAATTGTGTGACTAAGGGTAAATGAGCTGACTAATAGCAGTGAACTCACTATGAGTAACAATGGTGAATTTAGAAGGATATAAGTAGAATGAGAGTTATTTAAAGGTTAGCTCTCTTACCAGCTCAATTGTTCTTTAGAGAGCTGAAGATTCCTCAAGTGATATTTGGAAATAAATCAGTTTATTCTCCTGATAATGCTTCTATCTTTAATCTGGTAAAGTTGTTTTATATTTCTTTCTTTTCTACTTTAATCCTAAGGGGAATTCTTAGCAAATGAGCTTGCTTGTAGAGTTTTGTAGTGAAGAGAATTGTGTTGGAGGACAGAAGTAAACATGATTAATGAATTCATTTCTTAAAAAGCATAGCATTTTGTGTGAGAATTGGGAATCTGAAAGGTTTGTGAAAAGCAAATTTTTTTCATATGTGTATTAGATCTTAAGCAAGACAAAGAATTGTAAGACTTAACCCAACAGTGTGTCTACAAGTCCAGATAGTCTCATTTGCAGTTAGTTACAGTGTGGTATGCTTACAATACTTAATTTGCCAGGAGTGCTCAAGGAAGAGATATTCTCTTGATAGAATCTTCTGTTAACCAGAAAATCTTTATTGTAGCAAATTTAAAATGATTAATAAATACACTTTCCTGCCTTAGTAAGAATAATTTACAGAGAAGAGATTTTTCTTGTTCAGCACCTTGTAGTACGTTGGGGTATCTGCTATGAACATCTAAGATTTATACATAGATTTAGAAGATGCAAGTGATTGTACCGAAGCCGGAGCATTCCCTGGGATTTCATTTGTTGCTAAATTATCTGGTATGAACTTTTAAAAAGATGATTTGGCTTTTCAAAAACTCATATGCTAGATACTCAGTTTCAAACCTACATTCAGTCTTAATTCATTATATAAAAGCTTGATTAAGTAATTTTTGCTCTTAGGCTATCTGGAAAGTAAGTAGATCGGAAAACCATTTACTAATTTGGATTTTAAATTTTCTAGAGAAATAGTCTTTGTCAGTTGTGAGGACAACATATCTTTTTAACTAAACTGTAAAATATTGTTTTTCCTTATCCCAGTGCCATGTACACAGTAGGTGATTAATAAATGCTTTTTCAACTGAATTCCTATCCTCAAAATAACTTTACTTAAAATGTTATTGTGGTCTGAATCAGGAAAGTTTTAAGACATTCATTAACATTGAGTATCTAATTTGAATAAGATAAAATTTTAGTTAAATCCACATGTACCATGGAAATCAGTTTTACCTAAATTGAAAATTTAAGTATTTTAAAACTTATGAAATCCTTAGGGAAAGCAATAATTTTGAGATCACGTTCATATTGAATTTCAGCATAGAAAATATACAGTTGATTTTAAATTTCTAAGAGAAAAGGATTTGGCTCATCTGTTACTTGATTTAGAGGTTCTATGAGAAAAAATAATGGAATCATTTTTATAATAAATGTTTAGAAATTCAGATATTATACTACTAGAAAATCAATATAAATTAGTTGATTCCCCATGTACTTTTATAGGGAAAGTTTGCTTTGTTTCTGTTCCTTGAAACCAGTGAGCATTTTTGAAAGGAAAATATTTTAAAATCCAGTCTAGGGTAGTCTTTCTGTTTTATTTTTTATAGGGCATGAGAAAAAGTTTTTTAGAGAGGATGGTCAGAGTGGGTGTGTGTATGTGTGTGGTCAGTGTACACACACATATGTTACACTTTAATCTAGACTTCTGTTTCTTCTGGTTCTGCCTCATAGTTTTGAGCAGAGTCACATGTGTAAGCATTCATTATTTTACAGAGAATCTTATTATTTCCAGTTAATTTGGAAATTCCACAAATATCAATAGCTTTATAAAATTTGGAGCCTCATTTATGCTTTAGAATATCACTAGAACTGTGAATTCATTTCATTAAACTCAGAAATGAATGGTTCCCTTTTAATCTAGTAAACAACATACATCCTAACTTGTCTTGACTAGCTCTTACATGTAACAGCACTTTTATATGTCTATGCTGTATCTATTCTAACACTGATTTCAGTAAAACTTTAAAAATTTATATGTGTACATAGATAAATACACAGTCATCTACATATGCCATACGTAGATGGCTGTGTGTGTATATGTGTATTCTGAATAACTTCCTATGTCCTTTTTTCCTGCGATCTACATAATGGAAGCTTAACTCTAAGCTTCAGGACAGTCCTTCTTCATATTGTAGTAGTAAGATGCCAAGATGAGAAGAGTAAATGGCAAAAGTATCTCAGGAGTTTGTATGAATGATGCGAAGAAAAGTGGCATATAAGCTTTAATGTAATAGAGTAAGAATTAGGCAGGAAAATAAATGCAAATGAAGCTGGACTATTTGCTTTGACCTAATAAAAGGATGTAGTAGTCGTTGTAGATAATTCAAGGTTCTGTTTCAGTGAAAAATGGGAACAAAATCCTGGAAGTCAGCAAGGGAAAATGTTACACACACACACACACACACACACACACACACACACACACACACAAAGTAGATATTATCTCTGTACAAATCATTTCATCCATACCTATAATAATGCATATTATTCTGACCCTTAAAAGAATCAGGAAAAAATAAGATAGACCTGGTTGGGGGGGGGAGGGGAGCTGTCCAGATAAGGATAACTAAAATGATGAAGAAAAGAAGAAAGATTTTTTTTTTTAAAAATGATACTCTTCATCCTGGAGAGATGAAGGTAGAAGGGGGGGAATATGATCAAAGTCTATAAAATCATGTGAGCAAAGCTTTATTAACCAAATCCTGCACAAATGGGTCTGATAACTTTATGCAGTGGGTACTAAGCTCATGAAACTCATTACCTGAAGAGGTTAATAGAGTAAAAATACAAAAAGTGTGTTTTTTAATCTAAACTGAGAGGATGCCATCTAGTGGAGGTACTTCATTATTGCAAACCAGATTAATGAATTTTATTTCAATATACTATTGTGAGGATTTTAATTGAGCTTAAAATCTATAATAATTAGCTGTTAGAGTAGAGAAGATTGCTTTGTACATATCTCATATTTATGGACTTTTTTTGTTTTTAGTCACATTATTTTCATAATACATCCCTGCACAATGAGCCATCTATTGTAACAAAGATTAATGGGGGCTGGAGTGGCAGTTCAGCAATACCGATCAACACATTGAACACATCTGACAGTAGATGTAATATTCTCCACCAGAATCTACTGCCCCTTCCATGTAAGGAGGGGGAGGAACATTTTTTCAACTCTGCTCTGGAACTAAGCTTGGTCATTGTATTTCCACAGACTTTTGTATTTCTTTGTTGTGTGTTGTTATTCGGATGTGTCTGATCTCATTTGGGGTTTTCTTAGCAAAGATACTGAAATGGTTTGCCATTTCCTTCTCCAACATATTTTACAGATGAGAAAACTAAGGCAAACAAGGTTATATTACTTGCCCCAGAGTGACACAGCTAGTAAGTGTCTGAGGCTGGATTTGAACATTGGTCTTCTCAACTCAAGACCCTGCACTCTCTATGCATTGGGCCACTTAGCCTTCAAATTACATAATTTTAATTGTTGCATACTGTTTTTTCCTGGTTCTACTGTCTTCATCCTGCATCAGTTGATGTAAGCTTTCCCAGGCATCTCTGAATTCTTCATACTTGTTGTTTCTTACAATGTAATAATGTTTCACTACTTAAAGGTTGCTTTTTAAAAATTAGTTTTAGGGTCTGAGGTTTTTGAAACATGATTTTTTGAAAGCCTAACAGCCGAAGATGATATTTATTCTTTGGAAAAATTAATAAAATCAGGAATCAGAATAGAATCTCATTTGAGTCACTTCTGTTACTTTCTGAAATCTTGTAAATGGAATTTCATACTTGCAAAGTGCTTTATGAGTTTTATTTGTCGCTTTGAAAAGTCACAAGAGCTAAAAAATTTTTTTCTTTGTTTTACATATAAGGAAATTGAACCACAGAGAAGTTTTATAAACTTGTTCAAAATCATTTAGCAGCCATGTATAAACTTATAGGTGAAGCAAATTGTAGCTTTCTTCAAGAGGGCATAGGGATGGAGGCATATATTCTTGGAAAGAAAACTTTGTAAAATATTTGAATCATTTAAAAACATGCATTTTCTTAGTAGACTGTATTTTTCTCTTGGAAAGTTCTTCAGTACTTTTCAAGGATCCTAATTTTGCAGCTGTAGTGACTCCCTTCTCATCAGTTCATATTTCAGCTTAGTAGTAGGTCTTCCTGAGTTACAGTGCTCTAAAATTCAGTACCCTGTGGCCAACCTTGAACTTAACCAGACTGGTCTCCTTCACAGGGTCCCTCCCTACTTGAATCAAAGTGTTGCCAGAGATTGAATTGTATTGTCACAGCCTTTGAAAAATCAGGATCATCTTCATGTCTCAGGACTCTAAAGTAACTTCTTTGTAACATCCTAACTGAAAGGAAGTGCTTCTGATTTCAGAGCATTTGGGGGAAATGAATACTCATGTTTTAGGTTATAAATATTCATCCTCTGGTAAGATGATGGTTTGTCAAACCAACTTTCGATTTTGAAAATACCTGTAAGTATACTATGTGAATTGTACATACCTGTATCAGTAATTCTGAATCTACCAATTTCTTATTTCCCAGCTTCTCGCCTTTTGTCCTCCACACTTTGGAATCTAATTTAACTACATTGTAAAGATGTATCATTTGTCATCTCATATTAGAGCATGGCAAATGTTGACAGCAATGAACTGAGTTTGGTATTTCAGGAACAGTATTTTCTGTTTTCCTTTAATCATGATGAAGACAAAGTATTCCCAGATAAACCTTCTGATACACGCAGATGTGCTATATAAAACTGTCCCTGAAACTAAGAAGAGTAGAAGGAGTTACATGTGACCACACAATCAGTGAAGATAGTCTTATTTAAAGCATTCAAAGTCTAGTTGAATTTGGATAGAATATTCTATGTGCTATTGTTCTAACAAATAATCATTTTGAAAATGTGTTTAATTTCTAGCTGGAATAAGGCATAAAGTATCAAAACTAAAATGACAAGATGGTAAGGGGCACCATTTTGTATATTTAACAGAATGACCACTTTGGCTTGGATAACAACAACAAGAAGTAATAATGAGCATTTATATAGTTCCTTAAGGTTTGCAAAGTGCTAGAGATGTTATCTTATTTGACCCTCATAATTACCCTGTGAGGTAGGTGCTGTTATTGTCTTCATTTTACAAATGAGGAAACTGAAATGGAAAGAGAGTAAGTGACTTGACCAGGGTCACACAGCAAGTGAGTTTTGGAGGCAGGATTGGAACTCAGGTTTTCCTGACTCCCAAATCCAGTGCTCTATCCACCAGACCATTTTGATACTTCAAGATTAATTGCTTTCCCATAAATAGTATGTATCCTTAATTATTCCTTTAGACTTTTGAGTAGAAATTTGAGTATACTATATCATTAGTGCATAATTAGAATTATATCTTTACTCACATGAATACACAAATTTTTAAGATCATAAGATTTTGAGCTAGAAAGGACCTCTGGCTCCGCTCTTTCCAGTTAGATATGAGAAAACGGGAGCCCCAGTCAAGGTCACATAACAAGTAAATTAGCTGAGTCAGATTCAAACCTAGGGCTTTTAAAGAGCTAATTCCATTGTACTTTCAACTGTGTAACTTGGGTGAAAGAAATAATAACAATAATAATAATACCTAGAATTTGACACTTTACGGTTGGGAAGGTGCTTTACAAATCTCATCTCATTTGATCCTCACAGCAGTCCTATGAGATGGGGGCTATCGTTGTTCCCATTTTGCAGCTGGATGAAATGCCTTGCCCAGGGTCACACAACGAGAAGCGACTGACACCAGACTGCAACTCTCATGCCTTCCTACCTCCAAGTCTGGTATCCACTGTGCCTCCCCTCTCTTCTCTGTTTTACCTCGCCCCTCTCCCACTCTGGTACCCAGTGACAGTCACCCTTAACTAACAAGGACCCTCAGATATCCCATTGGTTATTTTGAGTAACTGAACAGAACATTCTTGTTCAGCTCCATTAACCATTCACCAGCTTCCCTTTCGTTTTCCCTTCTCTTCTCCTACCTGAAATTATAAGTTTTCTCTTCTGTCTTTTTGCAACCCACCCCACCCATCCATGCTCTTCTAGAAAATGGATAAAACAGTTGTACTCTAGAACTATCCATGTTAGTGCATTAACGTAGTTCTCCCTCTTTAGATGAGACACCGGCATTTGAGGGGCAAGGTTTCTGTAGAAAACACCTTAAGGCAAAGGAGAAAACCTAATCGCATGAATTTTTGGCTGGGAAATTATTTGGGGGAC
Organism: Pseudochirops cupreus; assembly: GCA_028627135.1. Lineage (NCBI taxonomy): Eukaryota > Metazoa > Chordata > Mammalia > Diprotodontia > Pseudocheiridae > Pseudochirops > Pseudochirops cupreus. The sequence goes on from CM053580.1 coordinate 159,470,939, forward strand.
AGACACAAAGCCTCCCAGTGCCTTGCTGTCATTGCCTACCCTGATTATCCACCTTGTCAAAAATTCTGTTCTTATAACTTGACAATTCAGTGTATAAGAAACAAAATTGTTTTTAAAAGTTCTAAATATGGTAAATTTTTTATATTGAGATTAAGCATTTATTATCTATCAAGAATGAAAGAAGCCTTTTAGAAGAAATCCATTTATACTCATTACTGTATCATATTACGGTTTGTGAACTCAGATTAAGACTGATGCAGAAATATGTCAAAGGAATGCTTCTAACCTGCTGAAGAATTTGAAAACTTGGGTTTTGAGCTCTAAGCTCCTATGAATCTATAGTCCTAAGGCATGTATTGTATCACACGCCAGGCTAACTGTAAACAATCTGAAGTTAATGTTTAGCTGGTTTAGAACTATTTTTGGTTAGCTTCCAAATTTTTATTTACACTTTTACTGCTCGAGTTTATCATTATTATACATTTCCTATGATCTTTTTTGTTTCCCTCTTGGAACTTCCTTGTATGTTTAAGTAAGCAAGAGAGAAATGAAATTTGCAATTGTTCTTGTAAGCAGTTCATAAGGGAAAATCAGATTTTATTAACTTAATGTTTTATTTGTGTGAAAGTAGAAAGAAACTGTTGCATCTGTATAGTTTTATGAAGCAGTCAGCCATGTGTTGTAAAGGGGAAAGATCAACGAACTTGGAGTCAGGAGAAATCCCATTTCTAATCACTTATTAGCTATATCACTGTGGGTAAGCCTTTGTCTTTTGGTATCAGTTTCCTATCATTTGTGAAATGGACATAAACATGCCTGTGTTTTACCTACATTACAGAATTGTTAAGGGAAAAAAGTGATTTGTAAACCTTTAAGTGATATACAAAAGTGAGCTGCTGTCATGAAGGAATAGGTCATAAGAACTTTGAAATCAGAGACATCCCAAAAGCAAAGGTCTTATTTTCTCTTTTCAGAGTTTTTTTTTTCATATTATCATAGTTGCTTCCTTTTCCCCAAATTATTTTCCTTTCTATTCGACCTCAGGTACTTTGAAACTCTTTTGCATCAGCAATATCTCTATCAATTTATTTATTATATTAAAGTACAGTGAAAACCTTTCTGGTGGTTGGAATACAAGGCTTTAAAGTAATGAACTAGTTAACCAATTCCCTAGATTGCTCATTATCATGTACTTTTAAAATTTTGAAGATTTATGAGAGGAAGTATTTTAAAAGCATCTAGTTTTTCTTGTTTTCAGTGTTTAATAAATGTCAGATATACTCTAATAACTAGTTAAACTAGATTCCCAGAAACATATATGTAACATTATGAAGTACATGACCTATTACTACAGCATTTTGTAATACTTAATGATTGTGACCTCAAATGATTGGATGGAATTTTCTAAAGAAATATTTTTCTTCATCTACTTTAAACATATCCTCTTAAGGAGATCATGCTCCGTAGTGGATGTTTAGCTCCTGTTATATTACAGTTACACTAAATTCAGCATATGCTTAGTTATTAATTATAATTTGGGGAGTTTCTACTTAAGTTTCAAATAAGATAGTAAATTCAAAAAAGCACTATTCACTGCTTTGGACTTTATTTTTTTGGAGGGGGGAAGGCAAGGCAATTGGGGTTAAGTGACTTGCCCAAGGTCACGCAGCAAGTAAGTGTTAAGTATCTGAGGACAGATTTGAAATCAGGTCTTCCTGACTCCAGGGCCAGTGCTCTATTTACTGTATCACCTACGTGCCCCTCCTTTGCACTTAAAAAAAATTGTAACGGCAAGTTGCCCGTTCACCTCAGCTACATAAAAATTACCATCTCAGTTTTAGTACCTGGGTGAGCAGTAGCATGTGCAGGTTATGGCACGCATGCATGTATATATAGTTATTCACTAGGCAGCTTTGTGGTTCCAAGCAGCTGAACTCAGTGAATACAGTTCCCACCCCTAATAGCCATCATAGTGGAACTCATATCTATATACGTATGGTATGAAGAAACAGGAGAGCACTGTTAACATTTATGAGAGGGAATTAAGAAAATTTGATTAGAGAGGAAGGAATGAAGGCAGAAGAATGGTTGCTTTTCTTCTAGGGTGAATGACTAGTTTGGGAAATTTTATTATCAAAGCTCTATTGAGGAACCTTCACGTCCAGAATGCAAATCACTTGCTCATATTTGTTCATCGAAAGGCTCTGCCATTTTGAAAGACCGTGAATTTCTACTTTTCTTTGGAGAGTTTGTAGTTTAATCTGGTCCAAGAAACGATTGCAAGATGGATTAGTACTCTCCTTTAACAAATATATATATTTACATATATATGTGTATGTATATGTATATAGGTGTATATATATATATGTATAGATATATAGGTTGTCAGTACTAGTGACTAACGTTCATATTCCTTTTTTCAAAGTGGTTGGGCAGAATCTCATTCTCCGTCATTCTTGTTGGAGCCTTACCATCCATCCTCCATAGTCTATTCACTCAAAGAACTTGGAGGATTTCCCTTGGTGACTTGAGGGTACCTTTAGAGATGCAATTCAGTTTTTCTAATAATGCTTCAATTCAATTCCTTGATCTTAGACAAAGATGATACATTCAAAGTAAAACAATTGATGGTGTAAGAATTATGTCATTCTTAACACACTGACAAGATGGCAGCCAGGGCAGCTAGGTGGTACAAGGTATAGCATACCAGGGCTTGGAGTCAGAAAAACTTATCTTCCAGAGTTCTAGTCTGGCCTCACTTAATAGCTGTGTGAGCCCAGGCAAGTTATGTAACCCTGTTTGCCTCAGTTTCCTCATCTGTAAAAATGTGCTGGTGAAGGAAATGGCAAACCACTCCAGTATCTTTGCTTAAGAAAAAAAACCAAAAACAAAAACCCAAATGAGATCGCTAAGAGTCAGAACACAGCTGAGACAATTGAACAATAAGAAAGATGGTGGCTGCATCTAAATATATCAGTGAGGCAAAACTAGTATAAATTTAAATTGGGGGAAAATATTAGTAGAGCAGTTTTCAATAGCACTTAGTAGTGTCTGTTTGCCAGTCATTCAGGCCATATGGAAATATGGTTTGCATGATTTCACATGTATAATTGATATCATATTTCTTCCCTTCTCAATGGGCAGGGGAGGGACTAGAGTGAGAGAGAGAATTTGGAACTCAGATTTTTAAAGGAATGTTAAAAATGTTTTTTAAAAATACACTTATTTTTAAAAAGAGAAAAACAGTCATTCAGACAAAAATTAGTTTTATGATAAAATCAGAACAGAGAGTGAGGTTGGGGTAGTAGATGAAGGTCTGGCTTGTAGACCAGGATGATCTGAAACATTTCCAGTCTCTTCTCTGACACATACTGGTTCTGTGACTGACCGGGGCTAATTGCTTAACAAACTCTCAGGCACTTCTCCATTGCCTGTTTGTGTTTGTAGAGGGAATTTCCACTCTGAGCTCCCTGTGCAGATGAAATCATAGGTCTGGATTAAAAAAAGAAAAGAAAAGAGAGAGAGAATTTGCTAACCCATGTGAAATCTGATTTTTAGGTTTGTATTGACATAAACTGAGAGGCAGAGTTCTAACCCGAACACTTTTCGTAGGAATCGTGGCAGTTTTGTATTGATTGAATAAATTATGTCTCTCTAAAATCAGTCAACAAAATATTTATAAAGCTAGGCACTATGCTAGATGCTAGAAATAAACAAAAATGGGATAGTCTCTCCCTCAGGGAGTTTATATTCTACTGAGAACAGTATGTATACATAAGTATGCAATTCAGACAGAGTTGATACAGGTTAGCTATATTTGGGGATGGGATGGAAGGGGAAGGCAGTGGCAGTGGAAGGATCAGGAAGGGACTTATTTGTGACATTTTAGCTGAGCTTTGACAGAAGCTGAGGAGGGCTCTTAAGACCAAGGTGAGGATGGAGGGCCCTCCAGGCACCCTGTGCAAAGACACAAGAGTGAAGATAAAATGCCTTACAGGGCAGGTAGGTGACTCCATAATGCACAGAGCACTAGGCCTGGAGTCAGGAAGACCAGAGTCCAAATTCAGCCTCTGAGGCTTACTAGCTGTGTGACCCTGGGCAAGTCACTTAACCTCTGTTTGCCTCAGTTTTCTTGTGAGTAAAATCAAGGTGATAATAACATCTCCTTCACAGGGTTGTGGTGAGGAGCAAATGAGATAATGGTTATAAACACTTTACAAGGGGCCTGGCACATTGCAAGGACCATATAAATGTTTAGCTATTAGGCATTATGTAGAAGAAACAAAAGTGGGTCAGGTATGCTTTGAGACAGCAGAATGAATGATGAGCAGTAATGTGTAGTAAGTCTGGAAAGGTGGGCTGGAGTCCGATTATAAAGGGCTTCAAATGTCAGAAAAAGGATTTTTAAATTTTCTCCTTGAGCCATAAATAGGCAACTACTAGAGTTTTTTGAGGAGAGGTCGTGATCAGACCTGCTCTTTAGGGAAATCAGTTGCACAGAGAATAAATTTGAGTGGGGAGAGATTGAAATGACTAATTAGGAAGGGATAGGTAATTGGAAAAGAAACATGATGGAATGTCTCCTTCCCTCCTCCACTCCCCAACTTCACCTCTCCCTCTTCCTCCCCTCCTCTTCCTCTTCCTCTCCCCTTCCTCACAAGCATTTATAGTCTACCCCCACCCCCAACAGGTAGCAGTTACACTGTAAATGTTTATTGATTGGACTTTGGAAGTAGAGGTGATGACCAGTTGTTTCGATGCACGAAAATAAATGTCTCCCATTCAGTAAACTCTAGTGGCTCCCGGTTATCTTCAGGACCGGTCCTCCATCTGGCCTACAAAGCCCTTCACAGCCTGGCTCCTTCCTACCTTTCCAGTATTCTTACACTCAACTCCCCTCCACGAGCTCTGGGGTCCAGTGACACTGCCTTTCCTGCTGTTCCTCTCACAGGACATTTATCATCTCCTGACTGGGCAGTTTCACTGACTGTCTGCCATGCCTGGAATTCTCCCTCCTCCTCTCTGGCATCCCTTCGAGTCTCAGCTGACATCCCATCTTCTGCCAGAAGCTTTTCCTGGTCCTCCTTCAGTTTGGTGCCATTCCCCTGACATTCTTCCTGACTTATCATGAATATATTTTAGTTAGACTGTGAACTCTGTAAGAACAGGGACTCTGTGTGTGTGTGTGTGTGTGTGTGTGTGTGTGTGTGTGTGTGTGTGTCTAAAGTCAGGGAGGAAGACCTGCATTCAGATCCCACCCCCAAAACTTAATAACCATATGCTTCTTGGCAATTCACTTAACCTCTGTGTATGTCAAGCTCTAAATCTCTGATTCTATGAGCCTATGAATAGTCCAGGCAAGATTTCCTGCAGGGTTGGGTTTTTTTTTTCCACGTACTATATGTATTTGACATTCCCCCACTCCTGTCTCTGGGCCTTACCATAGACTGTCCCTCGTTCATGGAATGCATTTACTGCCTCCTCACTTCCGCTCCTCAGAATCCCTGGCTTCCTTCAACCATCAGCTCAAGCATCACCTCCTACAGAAGGCCTTTCCTGTTCTCTGACAATCCTTCTGTCTCCAGCTACCAGGACCTACCTCTTAAAATTAATTTGTATATGTGTTTACATGCATATGTAACTATAACTCTGTGTATGTATATGTGTATACATATAAATGTGTGTTTGTGTGTGTATGTATAGATGAATAGATATGTGTGTATATATATCTATATCTATCTATCTATATATATATAGATAGATAGATATAGATATATATAAATACACACACGCATACTCAAGGACAGGGGCTCTTTCATTTTATCTTTATTTCCTAATATCTAACACATAGTGATCACTGAAATGCTGATAGTAAATGAAAGGCCTGAAACACTGGGGCTAACCGTGTGATTAGCGAGATGGGAGCAGAGGATGTGTTGTAGAGCTAGAACCAGTAAGTGCTGACCACTGATTGGACATGGGAGATGAGGAGAATAAAGATATTATCCCTACACCCCTCACACCAGGTTGTTAACCTAGTGACTAGAAGGAGGTGATGCTCTTCTTAGAAATAAAAGTTAGGAAGAGGAGTGATTTTGTGGGCAAAAATTAATGAAGTTCTGTATTGAACATGTTAAGTATGAGATATTTCCCAACTTAAGCATTATTTTGATTTTTTTTTAACTTTGAATGGAAGAAAACTTATAAGTGAAATCATCCCTTATAAATCTAGAACTTAAGTTCTGTCTTTTAGTTCAGGATTCATATACAAGAAAAAATGTTTACAATTCCTAATCAAGTTGGTGTTTCATTTCATTTGTTCTCTCTCTCTCTCTCTCTCTCTCTCTTTCTTCCTCTCTCTTTCTCTCTCTCTCCCCCTCTCTTTCTCTCTCTCTCCCCACTACCCCCTCCTCCCTTTCCCTCTCCCCCTCCTTCTCTCTCTCCCTCTCCTTCTCTCTTTCTCTCTCTCTCCCCCTCTCTCCCCACCCCTCTCCTCTCTCCCTCTCCCTCCTTCTTCCTCTCTCCCTCCTTTTCCCTCTCCCTCTCTCTGTCTTCCTGCCTCTCTTTTTCTCTCTCTCACTCACTCTCTCTCTCTTTCTCTCTCCTGCTTTTCCTTCCTCTTTCTTCCTTCCTTCCTCATGACAAGAAACAGTACTCTTTGAGGTTAGTAGTATGTATCATACTTTGACATAGTCTTACAAGGAATACTGTATTATATCCCAAATGCCCAGTATATTATGTATAATACATATCTTTCTTTAAAGGGAGTCTCATGTATATGTTAGCATAATGAGAATAAGAATGCCTCACCCTATATTGAAATGAGAAACAGATCTATAGAGATGCCTACCTTTGTCACCATTTTAAAACTTGAGTCTTTGCTGCCTTAAGGCCACTATTAGGATACTTCAGATCATGCAGCCTAAGGCCATTTTTTTTCCATTTTCCCATTAAATTTCATGATTATACCAACTCAAATTATAGAACCCAAGTCCTTCTGGGGTTAATTAATCCAACCCCATGGTGTCCAGAGAAGACACATTTAAGCCATTCTTATAATTAATAATCTCCAGTGGAAGAAATTATATTGCTTCAGAATCTAACAGCTCATAATGATGAAGCTATGACAGGTTTTAGGGTGTGAAGGTTTTTAATCCTTGAATTACACACCAAGAAAAACCCTTTAGTTGTGAAATTAAGAAGAGTGAAAGCCCATACGGGTGGTCTCATAGCCACTATGGAGTTTCCCAGGTCTCACTTAGCATCTTTTGTATCAGTACCCACACAGATTCAGAAATACAGAATCTCATTCACCCTGTTCTTTTTTTACCCCATTTTTCATCTGATCACCCTTATGCTAATAGAGACTAGAATTTATTCAGGTACCTAACTTTTTCTTTGCTGCCATTCTTACTTTTTTGACACTCCTCTCTCCTACATCTCCTTCTTGTCTGGCTTCTCCTCAGTCTTCTTTACTACACCATCAACCATGGCGTGTTACCTAAAGGTAGTTGCACCCCCAAGGCACTGTCCTGAGCCCCGTTTTCTTTAAATATTCTCCTTTGTTGACACCTCAATTCTAAAGGATTCACTTAGTATCTCTAGTAATAGACCCCTAGATCTACATATCTAGACTTAGTCGCTCTTCTGTACTCCTGTCCACATCGGTAACCAGCTGTTGTCTCTTGGACATCTGATCTGAATTTTCCATAACCATTTCTGGCTCAACCCGCCCAAAAATAAAACTCATCTTTCCCTTCCCCTGCTAAATTTGCCCTTCTTCCAAACTTCCATGTGTTCCCTAGTCATCTAGGCACCTAGGTTCATAACCCTGGTGACATCCTCAACTCTTCACCCATAGTCATGGGTGCCATGTTTTGGAAATTCCACCTCCACAAAATCTCTACCATCTTTTGCCTTTTCTTCACTCACATACCCACCAGGTCTTCATTCTTTGCACTTGGACTCTTGGCAGTAGCTTCTTAGTTGGTCTCTGCTTAGTTCCTCCCCTCTTTAATCCTAGCTTCTACATAGAAACCAGTGATTTCTCTAAAGCACCTGTTTTGGTCACTACTCAAATAAATAAGCTTCAGTGGCTTCCGATTTTCTGTAGGTTCATGTACAAACTATTCTATTTGGTGTTTAAAGGCCTTCACAGCCCTATTCCATCCAGCCCACCTTTCTAGTGTTATTACATACTCTCACAGTCTCTCTCTTTCTCTCTCTGTCTCTGTTTCTGTCTCTCTCTCCCTCCCCCCCCAAACTAAACTGGCCTGTTTCCTATCCCTCAATCAGCATAAATCCATCTCCCCATTTCTCTATGCCTGTCCTTGCCTCACCTCTGTCTCTTAGAAGGCTTGACTTCTTTCAGAACTCATCTTACAGCTTTTCCTGATATCCTTGAACCCTTTCCCTTTCTGTGTACTTTGTATATGACTGTATATGTACGTGTTTTTCACTCCTTCTTTCCCACCAAATGGAATATAAACTCCTTAAGGGCAAAGGCTTTTCATTTTTATCTTTGTGTCTCTAGTTCCTGGTAATACTTAGTAGCCACTTAATAAATGCTAGTTAATGATAATGATAGTAGTGGTAGTGGTTGATAAAGAATATTATATTTCTGTAAGAAATGGTTCCTATGAAGAATACAGAGAAGCATGGGAAGACTTCTATGAACTGCTGTAAAGTTAGGTAGTCAGAACCAAGAAAAACCGTGATTACAACAATAGGAATGGAAAGAACACTACCATAAAACGGTTGAAACTGCTGCAAAAGAGCACATCAGACACAGGGAGGGACTGAGTAGAAAAGAATTCTTAAAGGCTGAACAGAGAACTTTATATTTGATCCTGGAAATCAGTTAACTGGAGTCAGTTAAGTGGTGGGGGAGAGGGAGGTGTCAATTACACCTCTACATTAGGAAAATCGCTTTGGCAGCTGAGTAAATGGAGAGCTGGGAGACTTGAAGCAGGAAGATCAATTAGAATGTAAGTGCAAAAATCCTAGGTGAAAGGTGAAGAAGGCCTCAACTAGGGGAGGAGGTAATTGTATGAGGAAAGAAGAGATTGATGTGAGAGATGTTGTAGAGATAGAAAGAAAAAAACATCAAGATTTGGCAGCTGACTGGATACATGGGATGAGGGAAAGGGAAGGGTCAGGAATAGCGTTGAAATTTCTAGCTTAAGGTTGGCAGAAATGCTGAAGAAAAGTTAAGTGGGGGGTGGGTGGACGATAATGAGTTCAGATTTGAACGTGTTGATTTGGGAATGCCTATAGGACGTCCATTTTAGAGTTGGATATAGAACTGGGATATTAGGGTGTTTTCATAGAGGATCCACATGAAATTCAAGTCTCTGAATATAGGGGTAGAAACCAAGAAGAAGTCAGTGAACTAGGTACTGTTCACTTAAGAAGGGCTCTAGCCTGACTAATTCCATCTAGATCCATTGGGTGTAAGGTTAGGAATAGTCTGGTTTATGACTTTTCCTTTGGAGTCCTAAGCCATTCTCACTCCTCGGAAGCCTTTCTTCCTCTTCCCAGATGCTAATACCTGCCCAACCTAGCTGCTTTGTATTTTATTCTCTTTATATTCTGCATACACTTAAATGAACTTGTCTTTTTCGTTAGATTGTTAGCTCCTTGAGAGTAGGGATTTTTTCATTCTTTGTTTTTGAATTTTTACTATAATGCCTGGCACATGGTAGTAGTCACTAAATACATGCTTTAGTCAATGTCTGATTGAAATCTCTCCCCAGGAGGAAGATTTGTTTCAGTGGGTTAACATTATCACTTGGCAGACAGAGGGTGATTTCCCTGAATCAGGCTGGCTCCTGAATCCTAGGGAGGACAAACTTTGGTATATAGTCAATGTCGTTGACATGTAGAAGTAGTCTGCACCCCCTTCTCAACTCCCAAACCAGTCAAGTCAGTAAACATTTATTAAGTTCCTTCTGTGTGCCATGCACCGTGCTAAATGCTGAGAATACCAAAAAAGAGGCAAGAGACAGCCCTTGCCTTCCAGAACCTCACAATCTAATGGGGGGGACAAAAAGCAACAAAATATGTACAAACAAGCTATGTCGGTGGGAGAGGTAGAATTAAAAAAGGAAGGTGCTAGAATTAAGAGGGCTTGGGAAGGCCTTCCTGTAGAAAATGGGATTTTATTTGGGATTTGAAGTTGTTACCAGCAGTAGTCAACCTTCCTTCACACCTGTGACCTGCTCCCTCCCTTTTTGCTTCTCCTAGAGGACTTTAGGTTTGATGAGTCCCAGACTTAAGGAGGGTTTCAAACCAAACATGAGAGTGCAGTAGCCCTGTTTAGTCAAATTGATTAAACCAGGTTGTTTATTGTAATTCATGCCCAGATGCTGAATAGATTTCATTATGGGGATCGTTCTTATTGAAGGTTTCATAACTGTTTTAATTTGTTTCTTTCACGGCTGTGTGGAAGGTAAAGGATGTTGTCTTAGAAAGCTTACTCCTAATTTGTGGCAGTCTTTTTTTATTTTCTCAGGTGTTTAAAAAAAACTACTACCAATAAAAACACTGAGAAGTAGGGTAGCCGTGCATCCCCCTATTTTGTTAAAGACTAATGGCTGTTCTGAATTCTTGAAGAGTAATTCATAGCAAAACCATGCCCTCCTACTTCATGGAGGTTCCCCCCATGATCCCAGCATCTGCTTTATCTTGAGAGGGTCAGGACTTGTGGTTTCCTTGTGTGGGAAACTTCTGCTGTGGAAATTCCCTCCACTAATGCAGATAGACAACTCATGTCCAATTTGTAATCTTAGTTTTCTGAGACGCCAGGAGGTGAAATGACTTCAACCAATACCTCCTAGAAAAGTTATACAATGTAGAAACTAGATTATGGTAGAGGTTAGTCTTCTAAGACTGATCCTAGATTCATGTTTCTACTCTCATTAAGAACAAACTTTAAAGGGGATTTGAAGACTCCCCATACCCTAAAACATCTTAAATACTTTCTTCAAAAAAGAACCTGTCTTAAGAACCAGATCCTGTCAGATCCAATCCCACTATTCACAGGGTATAATTTAGACTTTGAGGAATAGTCAATCTTTTAAGTCACCAAACATACCGTAAAAGGTCACAGGATTATGAATGCATCTTTGATGTTTGCTTTTGCAGCATTCGAGGAATCATTGCTTTATGTAGCGGTGCATTGTGGCAATAGCTCTGCTTTAGGACAGAGTGTCTAATACACGCCTGGTGAGATCCTTACTTACCCCTTTTGTTAGTAGAAACATTTCAACAAGCTCTCTTTGTAGGGTAAATTGGGTTGGCTTGTTCAGTTTAATTTTGTCTTTGGATGTATGAATGAAGTTAAAATCCAGACATCTTGGATTGAAGCAGACATTTTAAAAATTGTATTTGGAATAAGGATAATATAAATAATCACAGACCTGAGATTTTTGTGTGTGGGGGATTACTTAACAAATGTTGATTTTTTTTTTCCTTGTGAATCCACGGGGCCATAAATTTAGATAAAATTAATGGTCTTAGAAGTCTCATTGTCTCTAAGACAAAGATTCTTAATATTTTTTTTTGATGTAATAGATCCTTTTGGCAGTCTGGTGAAGCCTAGACCCCATCTTAGGATAATAGATTTTTTTCAAATGCATAACAATAAAATACATAAAATTATAAAAGAAAACAATTTATATTGAAATAGCTATTGAAAAAAAATAAGTTCACACATTTTAGGTTAAAAATCTCTACTCTTGAATATACAGTTTAAACCTCTTTTTAAACCCCTGTATGATCTGGCTCCAATCTCCCTTTCCAAACTTATATTATTACTCTCACTTTTCTTTCCAGTGAGACTGGCCTAGTTAGCCGTCTCCCCCTAGAATTCTGAACATTCCCTCTCACCTTTGCCTTTGAATCCTTATTTCCTTTAAGACTCAGCTCAGGTGTTACCACCTCTGGGAAAGCTTTCCCGAGTGCCTGCATTTGTTAATGTCCTTTGCCTCCTCAAATGACCTTAACTGTGCTTATTATCAGTTACATACTGTGTGACTCACTCCCAAGTAGACGGTAAGTTTTTTCAGACAGGGACTGTTTAATCTTTGTCTTTTGCACACATTGGCCGTTAATTTAGTTTGATCAAATCTTCCCTCTCTATTTGTCCACTGAAGTTCTTCCATTTAATGAGTGGTAGTGGTAAGGATGAAAAAACTCAGTTAACAGAACAGGATGCCCAGGATGTTCTAATGAATGGAACAGGTGTGATGGAATTGAGCACGTATACTGGCCGCTTGCTGAGCTTAGAACACCTGCTTTCCTGTGCTGAGATGATACATTTTGCCTTTGAACGTGAGGAGCTTGTGTCTGCCCTTTGAGATTGGTCCCTGTGACTGGGACCTAAGTGAGCCTAGAAATGAACCCCAGGACACTAGCTTCCTCTCCTTTTCTGTGCATCCCTCAATCAGGCCAGATTACCAGTAGCAATTCTGAGAAGTCAGTGTTTGCAGCCCACAGGATAACCTTGTTGAATTTGAGAAAGGTCAGAAATTCCTGAGTCAGTGCTGGTTGCCCAGCTGGAAGTACTTCCTGAAATGGTATCACTACCATCAGGAGGATGGTACAGCAGAAAAGACTGAGAATGACTAAGCCATGTTCTAGCTAGCCAGGACTTCCAGACTTGTGAATTGTATAGACAGTGAAGGCGAGAGGTGAAAAAGAACTATCTGGTCTGACTGAACTCCTGCAAAGTTGTAATTTCCCTGGAGAGTATAATAGACAATAGGTTGTTGTCTTACAATATAAGTACTTGTAAATGTGCTCTCATGGGTCTCATGTGGGTGTTGATCATTTTTATGTGCATGTCATGGAAGAAATAAGTAGCTGTCCTGTCCCTGATAACTTAGTTTATGCATTGAGTAACTTTTCTAGGAAGGATCCTATTCATCCCTTTTAGGGGATATCCTAGGAATGAATCATCCCTAAGCTTTACTGAAGAGATATTCTTCAGAACTGGGAGATGAGGCATGAGAGAATCTGAGTTTAAAAAAAAAAGCCTGATGCTCTTTTTTTTTAAGGGTCAGGCATTCCCAGGATTGAACCCGTCTCCTTGAGCCCAGAGCTAGAGCTCGCTGAGTCATGATTGACATAAATACATATTCCTAAGCACGTATTACATTTTATATGTGATCACTGAAAGGAAATAATCAGCATATTTTCCTTAAACAAGAAAAAAATACTTTAACCTTTTTTGTGTTCCTGTGACACATTCCCAATTTATTTTTGTCTCAATTTTAATGAATGATGTGTATAAAATTACATACTATATGGGTTAATTGCCACCTTATCTGCATCTTACTTGAGCTTACCTACTGAACTCATTTGAGTTAAAGCCCTCTCCTACCCCCACTCCCTTTGAGATCTATACAGTGCCAGAATCTTAGTTAAGGATGTTGACAGCGTCATATAAACGTAATCTGGTGCAGTGTACAGATTTGCACAATGCCTGTTAATCAATAAATGTTTGTTGAATTGATTTACATTGAATTTTGAGTCAGAGGATTTAGGTTCAAATTCTAGCTGATATTTACTGTGACCTTTCTGAGTTCTGGGCCACTTAGATGGCACAGTAGATAGAGTGAGTGCCTGGCCTAAGTCAGGAAGATACCTCTTCTTGAGTTAAAATTTGGCCTCAGACACTTACTACCTGTGTGGCCCTGGGCAAGTCACTTTACCCAGTTCGCTTCAGTTCCTCATCTGTAAAATGAGCTGGAGAAGGAAATGGCAAACCATTCTAGTATCTTTGCCAAGAAAATCCCAAATGGGGTCACAGTCAGACACAACTGAGCAACAACTCTTGAGTTCCAGTTTGACCCCTTGTAAAAGGAGTAGGTTAGACTAGCTGATCTGAGGTCCCCTTCAGCTGTACAATCTATGAACCATTTATTGATTAAATAAAATGAACTATCCTCCCCATTTCTAAAGCTAAACCTCTTTGAGATATTAAGACAAAGACAAGAGTTGGCCCCAGGAATACAACGTTCTTAATATTAAGACATGGTTTTTTAAGGTTATTGGGTCTTTTTTTTTTTTAATGAATATCGGTCAAAGGTTTCCGAAAACTTTTAGCCATATAAATAAAACCAGGTTAATCATGTAATGCTTGGGTTTGTCTAAATAGGAATCTTCTTTGGCCAAAGAAAGAAGTAAATTCTTTAACGAAGGTAGTTTTATTATTGTGCAAATGTCCCTGAGCTGGAGTTCCAACTTTAAATGCTGCCAGGGCTTTCATAGTGACCCATAACAGTGAATGTTGCTGCGTGACTTATCCAAAAATCTTTCCAAAAATCAGGGAACAATCTCCTTAGGAGATCTAAAGTGTAATTTTTAAGCACTTTACTTAATAGCTAAATGGTTAAAGGTGTTGCTGGGGTGGAAGATTAGGTTAAAAGACCTGTTGTTTAGAAGGGGAGGGGAGCAGGAAACCCTGTCGGAGTTAGAGGAGAATGGAATGTTTTAAAAGAGCGGGGTTTGTAATTTCCAGGATAAGGGCGGCTGCTGCAGTCTGGTGGAGCTGTGGGAAGTACTGACTCCACCAGCCAACCCACTCACAGGATATCAAGGGGAAGTATGACCACGTAGGTAGAGGTCACCGAAGTGCTGCGTGGTGTGGCTAGAGCCTTCTCAGGGGCCACTGTGGTTATATATCCTGAGTTTTCCATGGCCTAATACAGTGGGTTTGTAAAGAAGGGTGGATTTGCAGGATGGGTGTGTGGAGTGCGTAGGCCCCAGTTCTTAAATGACAGTGGGTGGAGATTATGGCATTTCATCTGCTTTTCCTCTGACACCTTTTAAAGATACAGCCCACATTCAGGGGTTTGTGCCAAATTGCTGCTAAAAGGATCTTGCAGCACATCCTAAACCCTATAGTTTTCCTCTGTCTACAAAGAGAATTTCTGTGTATGAGCTGAATTTCTAGGTTATTTAGAAATATGAAATTGGCTTTTAAAATATTTAACAAATATCATTTTAACCAGTGTTTAATGTTAAAAATTAATGTGATTTTTAGTTGGAAGCCAAATTTGTATAAATATTTTGTTAGGACTTGGCATTTCACATCAGAACAATAATTTATCCTAACCTTTCTCTCAATGTAATTCTTCCCAAGATTTCGGTCAAGCAGAGACTTAGTTTTATGGAGCCATTTTCTCTGCTAAATCAAACTGAATTTGCATTTTGAGAAGTTTTAATGTGCTTTTAATCACTGGGCAAGATTGTATTTCAAGAGAAGATTAATATTAATATTAAACTATAGTTTAATGTTTTGCCATAGAAAACTTTTGTTCCTCTTTAATGTGCTTAAAATCCTATTGTAGTTTTGAAATTTTTGGTTTCTAATGGTTAAGGCAAGAGTCTCTCAGAAAACATTTGGCAGAATAATCCCTCCAGAAATATTTAAGAAGGTCTTATAGAAGTTTCCTTCCATCCTCTCTCCCTCTCTCACTCTTCCCTGACTCCCCATAGCTTCCATATTTGGAAAATCATAGAATGTTAACTCTTTCCTTCCCCATCATAAGTGAAGGGTTGGAAGGATTTTCTTCAATTTCATAAGTAAATAAAAGTGTAAATTTTTCATAATAGACAGTAGAACAAAGATAATAGCTCATGTATATATAAATGTGATATACCGATGATTAAAATTTTGTGAATTTTTTAATAAGCTAATTCTAAAAGAAATTCTTACTTTTTCTTTGTTTTCTCAAATTTTTATGTTCCTTGGACAATGATGGTGGATCACAAGAATATACCAGCATATAAAGCATTTTTTTTGCCTATTCTTTTTAGTCCTAGTACTCATAAAAACTAAGAGTTGTATTTCAATTTGCAGAAATGGTAAATGAAAATGTTAATTTCAGTTGTTTGATTACACTAATTATAAAGTCACATTCACCAAGGTGGGGAGGAAGAGAGCAGGCTAAATTGCCTTTGGGAAATTTTAAAGCCTCATTATTAACTGTAAGCTCAACATGAAGATAAAGAACTATCTTTTTAAAAAATTTTAAAAAAGAACCATCTTTTAAAATACCACTATTTACCATAGAAAGAAATCTCTCTCTATGTTATAGCAAGATCTGAAATATAGTTGTTTCTGAAGAATTAAAAATTAGTATCTTGCAGAGGGAAACGGAAAAAGATTCATGATTGACCACAACATAAAACCAACAAGGAACTTTGAAGAGCAGTAGTAAAAGATAGCATCTAAGTATTTTATGATAAGAAGGAAAGATGCATTGATCACATGGTGAAAGGAGAAATCAAAGATGGCCTCCAGCAGTTTGGGTGAAACTGCTCTTGTAAATTTATGTGAAGACATAGATAGGATGGCCAGGTATGGATGCATTGTGATTGACCTCATTGGAGGGAACTTCTGGATGGTGATATATAATCAGCCCAGAAGGATGTTTGAGTCAAATTGTTAAAAGCTGTAAATGTCAAACTGAGGAATTGGTATTTTATCCTCAAGGCAATATGGAGCTGTTAAAAGCTTCTTGAGCATGAGAAGACCAGTACTTTCAATTTGGCATATCTGTGTGGAGGATGAATTATAGAGAACAGAGACCAGTGAAGAGGCTGTTGCAGTTAGTGTGAATAGAGAGAAGGGGAAGGATATGAGAGATGTTGTGGTTATAGACAGAATCAACAAGATTTTGTAACTGATAAATATTGGGGAAGGGGAGCATGGTGAATGAGAGTGAAGAATGGAGGATGACTCCCGTGTTGTATATGTGTGTGTGCATGTGCACATGTGTGTGTGTATAACTGGAAGAATGTTGATGCCTTCATCAGAAGTAGGAAAGCTAGGAGGAAGGTTGGATTTGGGGGAAATAATGAATTCTCATTTGGAGATATCCAGAGCTGAAGATAAGAATTAGAGCTCAGAAGAGAAATGATACCTGGGAGGGAGGGAGAGAGAGAGAAAGAGAGAGAATGTATCTTGGGGTAACCACACTTAGGGAAAGGACATGGATTATGTCATGATTCTCAGCCTACTTGTTGGATCAAGATTGAGAAGACTTTTTCAAGGTGGGAAGAGAACCATGACATAAAATTGTCACAAAAATCCAGGGAGAAAAGAATATCCACAAAAGAAGTTGAAGGAGTGAGGGTCAGAAGTATTAAACGCTGCAGAGAGATTGATTAATTAATCAGCAGGCATTTAAGGACGGGGAAAAGGACATGGAATTTTTTTTTAAATCATTGTAAACTTGGGAGAGAGCAATTGAATTGTAGGCATTGAAATCATAATGCACAGAGTTAAGAAATGAGTAGAAGGTGATAAAAGTGGAGGAAAGAATGTAGAAAGATTTTCTTGGAATTTGGCAGTGAAAGGGAGAGGTACAAGATGATAGCTTGAGGGAATTGTAGGATTAAATGAGGATTTTTTAAGGATGGGGAAACCTGAGCATGTTTGAAGGCATCAGGGAATAGATAAGAAATGGTAGAACATTACAGAGAAAGAATGGAGGGTAGAAGGGACAATCTGCTGGAGAAAGGGGGTAAGGAGAATGCAACAAGGACACAAATAGAGGAGTCAACCATAACAAGGCCTTTTTCCAGTGATGTTGAATGATGTACATCTTTTTTCATGATGTTCAGTGACTTAATAGAACTGGAGATAAGGGGGAGCGCTGGATAGGTGGCCTCAGTTTTCTTGGTGCAATGTCATCTGCTTCAAGAGAAGCAGGGAGGGGGGAAGGATGGCTTAGATGACTTGAACTTAGAATAAATGCTGTGGGGAGTGTGGTAGGGAGTCAGTAATGCAAAGGAATTGTAACTCAAGTAACAAGGTTTCCAAAAACTGATCCAAAGAAGACCACTTTCTCTCCTGGACTTATTGTCCCTGACATGCCTTGGGTCCATGCTAGGATAGACTTGAAAATGGCAATAATCAACCAGTTTCAGTATCAAAAAAGATCAGTCTCTTTGGGGGGGGACCTCAAAAGACATGATGGCCCTGGACACAGAGGAGGAGGAAAGTACCCTTGGACTTGATCTAGCATAGTACCATGAGTAGCAGTGTCATGAGCTGCTGGCTGAATGTGATGGGTTCCTTTTGATTTCCATATGGAAGCCACTATTCCAGCTCCATTTTTTCCCCACGTGTACGCTGCTGCTACTTCCCTCCCTCTGCCACCACTCCCCCCCCCATCCTAATTGTAGAAAGAGAGAGAAAAGGAAGCCTCCTTGATACTAGTAATATTTTTTTGCATATAGGATCTTTTCCTCTTTCTTTTGTCTGTTTAGGGTATAGACCTAGTAGTGATATCACTATGTAAATCTACTAGTGATATCACTAGGTCAAAGCACATGTACTATTTAATAACTTTTTGAACATAGTTCTGAATTGTTTTTCAAAATGACTAGATTAGGGATAAGGAACCTGCATCCTCGAGGCCATATGTGGCCCTCTAGGTCTTCAGATATGGCCCTTTGACTGAATCCAAACTTCACAGAACAAATTCCCTTCATAAACTTTATTTATAAACTTGGAGTCTGTCAAAAGGCCATAGCCAAGGACCTAGAAGGTCACATGTGGCCTCTGAAGGTTCCCCACCCCAACTAGACCAGTTCATAGATTCACCAAGAGTATATCAATATAGTTGTTTTCCTGCAGCCCCTCCAGAATGTCATTTTTCCTTTTTTGTTAGCTTTTCCAATGTAACAGGTATGAGACCGAACCTCAGAGTTGCTTTAATTTGTACTACTCCAATTATGCCTTATTTGGAATATTTTTTTCATATAATTATTGATTAAGGTTTGATTTATTCTTCTGAAAACTACCTGTTCATATCACTTGATCATTTATGAACTGGAGAATGGCTCTAGATCTTATAAATTTGAATTGGTTCCTTATAAATATTAGCAATGAGATTTTTATTGGAGAAACCTGCTGTAGAGATTTCCACCCATTCTCATCCCCCAGTTACTTTCTCTTCTAATTTTAACATTTTTTTACATTGATTTTATTTGTGTAAAAATAATTTTATATTATCGACATTGTCCATTTTACCTCTCTATCCCTTGTTTGGTCACGAACTCTTCCCTTAGCTGTAAATATTAAAGGTGATTTTTTTCCCCTCAGCCCCCTAATTTATGATGTCACCTTTTGTGTCTAAGTTGTTTTATACATGCGTGCATGGCATACGTATGTACACTCATACAAAAATACGCCTGCAGCTAGGTTCCACCGGATAGAGTGCAGGCTCTGGAGTTAGGAGGACCTCAGTTCAAATCCAGCCTCATGTACTTGCTCGCTGTATGACCCTGGGCTAATCACTTCACCCTGTTTGCCTCAGTCTCTTCATCTATAAAATGATCTGAAGAAGAACATGGCAAAACCACTCCAGTATCTTTGCCAAGAAAAACCCAAATGGGGTCACAAAGAGTCAGACAGGGCTAATCAACTGAACACTAAATGGTGTGTGGATGTGTGTAGTATTTGTACAACCAAGGCCTACCACCATTCCTGCCACATTGTAAACACTTAATAAAAGAAGATTAATTGAATAGAGAACTTTGATCTGTTTCCCAATTTGTTGAGGCCGTGGCCATATTTCCAGTAAAATTTCCAAATTGTTTAACACTGAGCACCCATAATGCCTGATTACGTTGTCACCCAGTGGATTCTTGAAAAAGATTGGTCGTGATGAATAAAGTGCTGAATACTACCTGGAGATAGTAGATATAATACTTCCTGTCCTCAAGGAGCCTACAGTCTAATGGAAGACAATGCACAAAAGAATGTGAAAAGAGGGGTGGTGGAGCCCAGTTAAAGGAGTGCAGAGGATGAAAAATAAAAGAGTAGGCTGGTCTTTAAACCCTCTTTAGATGGAGGCTTTGGGAGGAATTCTTTGCACTATTCTCTAGACCCGCAGTCAGTGGGGCAGAGGATACAGGAGACTGAGTAAGGAGGGGGAAAAATGAAGTTTAAATATTAGTTATGTATTGATAAGCGCATAAATGTTTCGTTGTTACTACTTTGGAACCTTCCTGCACAGGTGCAGATGGGCAGTTTGCCCCTAAATTAGGGTCTCAGGAGAATTGTATGGAAGCACAGAGAGGCAGTGACTTGCCCATGGTCATACAGCCAGTATCAGGGTAAGCCTTGAACCCTGACTCCAAGACTGACCCTCTATCCACTGTGCCACAATGGCATTTAGATAATATGTATAACCTCCTACAGCTTCTGATATAACGTTAATTCCTAGAAATCTAATTCTGCACTTGTCAGTGGGTTCCTTTCCTAGGCTTCCATCCTCTTCCCTGTAATTGTGTCATAATTACCCCCACCACAACCACCTTTTTTTAACCATAGGAAGCACTTATTGGGAAGAGCTGACGGCTCTTTCTTCCACCTATCATCCCAGTGAAGTCCATCATCCCTTTCTGTCACTACCCACCTAAGCTCATACTGCCCAGCATAGGATAGTCTAGTGGCTGGACTTGGGGCTTCCACAGGACCTAGTTGTGGGACCTTGGATAAACTCCTTCAGTGTCCTCATCTGTAAAATGGAATTGAATCAGATGGGTCTTGTAGTGTTAGGAATTCTTTTCTACATCCTACCCCCCTAATAATCTTCTAGCCAACACTGCCTTCTACCATCCTTCCCACTTTTTTTAAAATTTGTAAGCTGTTTCTAATGTATGTATGTGACACATGTTGAGTTATTGTATTCAAATGCAGTTATTGTATTCAAATACAACACATACATACACTCATACAAAAACACACCTGCAACTAGGTTTCACCGGATAGAGTGCAGGCTCTGGAGTGAGGAGGACCTCAGTTCAAATCCAGCCTCATGTGCTTGCTCACTGTATGACCCTGGGCTAATCACTTCACCCTGTTAGCCTCAGTCTCTTCATCTGTAAAATGATCTGAAGAAGAACATGGCAAAACCACTCCAGTATCTTTGCCAAGAAAAACCCAAATGGGGTCACAAAGAGTCAGACAGGACTAATCAACTGAACACTAAATGGTGTGTGGATATGTGTAGTATTTGTACAACCAAGGCCTACCACCATTCCTGCCACATCGTAGACACTTAATAAAAGAAGATTAATTGAATAGAGAACTTTGACCTATTTCCCAATTTGTTGAGGCCATGGCCATATTTCCAGTAAAATTTCCAAATTGTTTAACACTGAGCACCCATAATGCTCTATTACGTTATTGTATTCAAGTACAATCTCTAAATCAGATTCTATTGGTTAGTGTCAGTGGTATATTTAAATTTCAATGTCCCAGTTAAAAACACCTGAAAGCTCCCTCTTTTTCTGCCCTTGAAGATACGATTATTCCGTGTTCATTTCCTTGAATATATAATTAATCTGGAATGATTTGGCATTGCTCTTTCTAATTAAGTGCTCTATCCACTAAGCCGCTTAAAAACAAGGTAAACTTTTTGCAGGAGGAGGAAGTCAGTGACAGCTGAGGAGCTCTGGAAAGGCTTCATGTAGAAAGTGGTACTTGGCCATAGTTTTGAAGAAAATAAAGCATTATGAGAGGTGGAGTTTTGAAAAGAGGGAGTGATTTTCAGGTAGGGGAAAGAGCCAGGGAAAAGACATGAAGGCAGGAGATGGAGTGTTGTGTTTGAGGGACAATAAGAAGCCCAGTATGATGAGTTCCAATGGTACAGGAAGAGCAGTAATGTATAATAAGGTTGTAAAGGAGGGTGGGGCTTTAAAAGGCAAACAAAAGAGCTTATATTTAATCCTAGAGGCATCAGGGAACCATTGGAATTTATTGAGTAGGAGAGTGACATGATCAGACCTCGATTTAGGAAAATCACTTTGGCAGCTATGTGGAGGAAGAGAGGAGGAAGAGTCTTGAAGCGGGGAGACAGTCTGGATAATTATTGCAGTAGTCAAGAGGGAATGCAAGACTCGACTAGGGTGTTGGCTATGTACATAAAGAGGAGGGGACAGATGTGAGAGATGTTATGGAAGTAGAGACAGACAATATTTGGCAAATAATTTAAAATCGGGGATGAATAAGAGTGAGGAGGGGAAGATAGCACCAAGATCATAAACCTGAGTGACTTCAGAAACATTGTGGCCTATTTCAATAGTAATAGGAAAGTGTGGAAGAAAGTAAGTTTGGGGGGAAAAGATAGTGATTGCTGAAGGATGGGGATTGAGTCTTTTAATTGAGTGGAACATGGTATGCTCATTATGGGTTAAATGATAGCTTATAAACTTTGATTTTCACTTATAAAATGTGATCTGAGTTTCAGAACTACAACTTAATAAATAAACTTTGAAAATACAGCCTGTTAGTAAGAATGCAACTGTAGAAGGAGGAATCTCTCTCGACTAAAGGAATCTTCAGTGAGTGAATAATTATTAAGCACTGTGTGCTTAGACACTGTGCTAAATGCTGGGGGCACAGATAAGAAAAAGACTGCCTGTCCTCAAGGAGCCTACATTCTAATGGAAGACAATGCACAAAAGAATGTGAAAAGAGGGGTGGTGGAGCCCAGTTAAAGGAGTACAGAGGATGGAAAATAAAAGAGTAGGCTGGTCTTTAAAGCCTCTTTAGATGGCGACTTTGGGAGGAATTCTTTGCCCCGTTCTCTAGACCCGCAGTCAGTGGGGCAGAGGATACTGAAAAGGTGTTCCTACCAAAGCTGATTCAGTCTCACAGAATGATGGATTCCCAGGGAGTATAATGATGGTGAAGTTCAGTCCCAGGAGTATAGCAAGTGAGAAATGAAAAAATTTAAATATGAAGTGAATAATTATTTTAGAGGAGACATGTATAGTATCCCACAGTATATAAACTCATATTGCTAGCCTCTTTGGAAATGTAGGTTTTCCTTCCTCTTTTCACTTTTTCCATTGTTCTCCCCACCTTTTAGAAATGGCACATACTAGAATTAGTTAAAATTTGTTTTGAGAAATTTGGGGCAAAAAAAAAATTTGGAAAATTTCAAACCTCTCCTTATGTGCAAAACCCATTATATTGCAAAGTTGACCTCTATAAAAATCAGAACTTTCAAGTAGAGAGATGTCACTGAAATAAAACCTCAAGAATGACCGCGTACATACTTTGACAATCTATGTTGCTGAATTAAAATCCTGAGTAGTAAATTCAACACTGTCTATTATCAGTACCTAAAAGGACAATCTGCTTCTAACTCACTTTTCTTTCCTAATTTCCCTCCCCCTCCTTCCACTGCCTCTATCTTGTGCCCTCCCTCCCAGATTACCTCAGTATTTTAACTACTCTGTGTATGTGAAATAATTGTGTATATGTGCCACATATTTTTATATGTACTTATCTCCTCCATTGGAATATAAGTTCATTGCAAGTAGGGATTTTTTTATTTATATTTTCAGTGCCTAGGCACTGTACCCCTAATTCTTGGCTAGGTATATAATAAATACTTCTTAACTGATTGTTGCATTTGAAATCCAACTTGGTATATGCTCACAAGTTAATTAAGGATATCTGTCATGCTTAGAGTGCATGGGTTGCTTTGAGGATTTTATAGATCTGGAACAATTTAAATCCAAAACTTTTAACTCAAAGGGAACTATTTCTTCTTAATCAAAACTTTGAAATGGAGATTCAAGTAGAAATTGGAAAGTTACAACTTGGCTTATCCTGTAGTGGTCTTGAAATAATTTATCTGAAGACCTACTACTCCGTTTTACCTAGTCTGCATATAGGAATGGTGATGCTCTTGATCTCACTAGAATGCACAAGGATTCCATTTCTACAATTAAAACCCTTGACATCCCTTTATCTGATCACTGTCTCCTGGTATTCCCTCTTTCCCTGTACCTTATTCTTCCTTAACTAAGACATTACATTCACTGTGACCTAGATCCCTCCATCCCTGTAAATTGGCCAGGCCACCTCTTACCTCTCCTTTCCCAGTCTTCAGTGAATTAGTTCAACTCTACACTGTTCTCTATTTTTGAGTTTTTTTGCTCCCTTTTCCTATTTGCCTCCTGTGTTGCCAAACCCTTATGACTCCCCCCCATCCACCTCCTCTGTTCCTACTCACATGCTGTTTAATATAATTAGAGAGAGCCGTTAACCTGTGCTGACTGGGCCCACTGCACATTTATGTAATCTGACCCAAACTGGGCCTTTGCTTCATCATGGCAATCTTTTTTCTTCTCTCTAATGTATTCCTTCTCCTTCTTGTCTCCTCACGCCTCCCACAGTATTTCTTCCCCGCTTCAGATGAGGGCTTTACTTCATACTTTACTGAAAAAAATCAAGCACATTCCCAGAAAGTTGCCACTTCTTTCCTCCCCATCCAAAATCTCCTTGATACCATCACCCCACTATTTCCTTCAGTCTCTGATGAAGTATTCTTTCTCCTGCAGAATGCCAACCCCTCTCAATGTACCCTTGACCGAATCCCTTCCCATATTCTCCAACATATTGCCCTTATCTCTGTCTGTTTCTGATCTTACGTTCCCTCTTTGGCTGCTTATAAACATACCCTAGTCTCCACCATCTTTTAAAAACAATAATAATATAAAACTTTATTAAGTGTCATCATTCCTCCCTTGCTTTGCCAGACTCCGAGAAAAACCTGTGTACACTTTCTCTTCAGCAGTCTGCCTTCTCAGCCACATCACTCTCTCCAGAATTACTCAGGGTCTCTTAGTTGGTGGTCACATGGGCTCTTCTCAGTTCTCATCTTTCTTGTCCTTTATGCAGCATTTGGCACTGCCGCCCTCTTGCTCCTATACTCTCTCCTCTGGGTTTGCTCCTGGTCCTCCTCAGTCCCCTCCACTCGTTCCTTATCCTTGTCACCACCATTTGGGTGTCTTCCATTATTTTGTCCTGGGGCCTCTTTTTTCTTTTCATACAATCTTACTGGAAAATCACATCAGCATCCTGGGGTTCAGTTATCTCTTTGCAGATAATTCCCAGATCTGTATCCTAAGAAACCTTAGTCATTCTCTTGAGCTCTAAGCTTGTATTATCAGCTGCCTATTAGTCCTTTTAAACTGGATATCAAAATCAAAATGACTAAAACAGAGCTTATTGCCCCCACTCCCCCCACCCCAAACCCCTGCAAACCCTTCCCCTCTTCCAGATTTACCTATTTCTTTTAAAGGCACACTAATCTGTTTTCCGAAGAGGCTTAGCCTGCCTAAGTCAGGAGAGAAGCATCAATAGAGGACCTGTAGGTGATGAATTTCAGGCCCACATCAATTTGTGAAACTGCCTACAATAAATGTGGAGGAATTGATGTTTTTGTTGGGCAAGTCATGATATATGATGTTATTGTATGATGAAAGGAATGATTTCAGAAAAACCTGAGAAGAGTTGTATGAACTGATGCAAAGTGAAGTGAACACAACCAGGAGAACTATTTATACACTAATAAGAATATTGTAAAGACAAACAAATTTGAAAGACCCTGATTAGCACAATGACCAACTACAATTCCAAAGGATTCATCATGAAGCATACTACCCTCCTCCTGATAAAGAGGTGATGGACGTGGAATGTAGATTGAGTCATTTTTTTCCTTTTTCTTTCTTTTTTTTAAAAAACATAGCCAAGGCAGGAATTTGTTTTGCTTGACTACGTGTTTTTTAACAAGAGTTTTGCTTTTCTTGATTTCTCATGGGGGAGAGAAGTAAGGGTGGAGTGGGATGAGAAGAAGAGAATGCAGACCTAAACGTAAAATAAAATAGAATTTTAAAAATAAAAGAAATGTATGTTTAGGTTCCAAAGGGTAGCATAAGCAATGCCCACACAAATATTTTGGAGTATTGAAGGAAGCAAATAAATAATAACTCTCATTCATATAGCACTTGACCATTTACAAAGTACTTTGCTCACCAATGACCCTGAAAGAGAATTCAGAGAGTTTTAGTGACAGAATGAGCACCAAAAATGTTTCAAGCATTGGAAATCACAGAATGCTATGGTTCTTTTTAGAATGCATCAGTTTAGCGCACAGGAAAATAACAACGTTTTCTAATACTGTAAATAAATATCCCTTTCTTTCATACTCCATGTAAAGGGAGTCAGTGTAGTACAGTAGAAAGATCGTTCACTGCTTCTAGAGTTAAAGATCTGGGTTCAAATCCCATCCCCAGTGCTTACTACTGATGTGACCAGCGACACACATTTAATATCCCTGATGCCTCTATTTCCTCCTGAAAATGAAGTCGTCGGATTAGATAGCCTCTGAGGTCCTTTCCAACGGGATCTTGCAAACCCAGGGTGTTACCTGTTTTTGTACGGCCCACAAGCTAAGAATGGTTTTTATGTTTTTAAAAGAATATAAAACAGTTCTTAGTTCAAAGGCCATAGGAGATGGCACAGGCTGGACTGTATATAAACCTGCTATAAACCATTGACTAATGGTCATTTGTTTCCTTCAACATGAAACAATTGAAAAACTTTGAAAAGCCTTTCAGGTGATTTTTTCATTTCCATTCAAAGTTTTTATAATTATAGTCTATCACTTTTCATGTGTGCATGTCAATGTTGAGTATTTGTATCGGAATGTTCTTGGGGCAGAATTCATAATTCTGGTCCTTGTTTTTGTCACAACACTTCCCCGTGCTTTGATCACATTGCTGGTGGCAAAATAAATTGTAACCTCGTGCATTCCCATCATCACTCATGGTGTTTTTGTTCCTTATCAAGTAATAAATATTACACACTACAGCATTTATCCTTGTGTGTCCTATTTCATTCTCCACATAGATTGTAAGTTCTCTGCAGGCTGGATTGTACCTTATTTAAACTGCAGTTTTGCCTTAGGACCTACCTAGCAGAAGTGATTATATGATCTTAACAGGATATAAAACGTGTATCTTTATTGAAACGTCTCAATAAGTTCCTGTTTCTGGGATATTAATAGGGGGAAGAAAAAGTAAAGGAGGGAGTGATATTTGAAAAGTTCAGACTTTTAGAATGTTTTATAAAGATTACATTGATTAACGAAAAGTCCCCTGCATCTTCTGGCAGAAATTTGAGAGAAGGCAGTGATTGTAATTAATTTTTAGTTTGTGCCACATATTTGATAATTGCTCTGATTCATGCTATTATAGTCTCCCTTCACCCACAGGAAAACAAACTTAATTTGATTCATACCCTTAGCAAGAAAAAAAAAACACCCTGATATTACTCACATGGCTATGATTCAGCTCTTGGTTCCCAACCATCTCCTCCATCCTCCGTTTCTCCTACGCGGCCACCCCCTTAACCACCCCCACCCACTATATATTCATCTGTCATTGAAGCCTAAAACTGAGTCAGTATGTTCTTAAAAATGGGCGGGGGAAGAAAGCAAGAGCAAGAAGTCCTTTTGCTCAGTAAACTAGACTACTAGATCCCAAATCATAAAAGTAATAAGGATGTGATCAATAATTTCTTCCTTAGTCTCTGTGAGATTATACACTCACTCTCTCTCTTTCTCTCTCTCTCTCTCTCTCTCTCTCTCTCTCTGTCTTTCTCCCTCTCTCGTATTTATGTGTGTGTATACATACATATATTTTTCATTGAAAAACTAGAAGATTTAGAAGAAGAATTAAACATCAAATTAGCAAAACCAAGTGTTTAAATCACCGAGACTGTTTTTCGAAATAATGGAATAGATGATTGTCATGAAGGGGAAAAAAAGGATACGAATGATAAAACATATGGAATTGGGTTTTCCACATTCATAAATGGCAATTTGTGAATGACTCAGCCATGAGGCAGCTAGCTGGCTGGTGTAGTGGGTGGAGCGCTGGACCTATAGTCAGGAAGTCCTGAGTTAAATGCAGCCTCTATTCTTACTAGCTGAGTGACCATGGAAGTCACTTAACCTCTCTGTGACTGTTTCCTTACCTGTAAAAAGGGGATAATAATAGCACCTATCCCCTGGTTGTGAGGCTAATATGAAATATATTTTTGTGAAGAACTTAGAAAATCTTAATGCTCAGAATTATCATCAACCTCATTATTACCATTAATAAAAATAATCCCCAAATAATATGTAGGACATAAACGACAATAGGAAATGTGCTGCGGTGGACATTTTGTAGTGTTTTTTTAATGAATATTTTTGAGGTTATTATTTTAATAGAAAACTGTATAATTACAAAATTATAATCTCTGTGCTTATTAATATAACTTTCTTTAGGGCAATGATGAGTCATGAAACAAAATGAATAGCTAGATTAATCACTGTCTCGAAGTTACCTAGTTTAAATACTGAATAAAATATTATGTACAAACGTGAAGGCCTCATACATTAACCATTTATACCTTAGTAAACATGTTCTTGAAAGATACTATGTGAATTAAATTTTTGTAATTTAAATTAAATTCTTAGGTTATTTAGAATTTACCTGTTGATTGCAGTCTTATGGGTCTGAGTCAGGGGGAGAAGCATTTTTGTAAAGTGAATAAAGGGAAGAAGAAAGAAACAAGCATTACTATACGCCAGGCTCTGTGCTAAGTGCTTTACAAATATTTCCTCATTTAATCTTAGATCTTGCCTCCTGCTCAATCCCCTGTCCCACCTTAGCTGTTTCTAAACTTGATTTAGCTGATTTATACCACTTCTCCCCTCAACTTGTTCTCCTTTATTTGAGGAGGAAATAGGCAATTATTTCCCTTCCACATTATTTTTTCCCTGGATGACTGACTTGTTTGGTTTTTAACAATCCTGTTCTCTCGCACATTTCTGCATCCTTGGATGCTGTTGATCACTTTCTCTTCTCCTTGATAACTTTCTTCTGTCTAGGTTTTCAGGATTCTGCTTTCTCCTGGTTCTCTTCCTACCTATCTGTCTGCTCTTTCTCAGTCTCCTTTTCTGCTTCCTTATCCAGGTTGAGTTCTCTAACCATAAGGTTCTTCTCTCTTGGCTTGTCTCTTCTTCTCCATCAATATTATTTTACTTGGTGATTGCATCAGCTTCACGGATATAAATAACCTTGTCTGTACTGGTGATTCTCAACTCTCCCTATCCTAACCTTGCTGCGGACTACCAGTCTCACATCTCCAGTCACCTTTCAGACATCTCAAACTGGTGTGCAGTAGACATCTCGAAATCAGGTATGTCCCAAACTGAATTAATTATCTTTCCCCAAAACCCTCCCCACCTCCTACCTTCCTTATTTCTAGAGAGGGCACCATCATCCTGTCAGTCCCCCAGGCTCACAACCTAGGAATCACCCTGGATTTTTCACTGTCTCTCTTCCCCCCTTATATCCATTCTGTTGCTGCGGTCTGCCTCATTCTCTGCAACACGCCTCAGATATACAGGTTCTCTCCTCCCCACTCTGGTGCTGGCCTCCTCACCTCATACTTGGACCATTGTAGCAGCCTGCTGGTGCCCCATTGGACATTCAGCCAACAAAGTGATTTTCCTAAAGCGCAGGTCTACTCAGTAAATTCCAGTGGCTCTCAGTTGCCTATAGCATCAAATACAAAATCCTCTGGCATTTAAAGCCCTTCATAACCCAGCCCTCTCCTGTCTTCCTAGTCTTTCCTATTCTTTACTCCTTGATGCATACTCTTCAGTCCCCAGTTCTTGACTCTTTTGCTTGTTCCATAAACGAGACACTCCACCTTTCAGCACCAGGCATTGTCTCTGGCTGGCTGTCTTCTACGCCTGGAGTGCTCTCCCTCCTCATCTCTAACCCCCTAGCTTCTTTTAAGTCCCAGCTAAAATCCCATTTTCTACATTTCCGAACTCTTCATTCTAGTGCCTTCCATCTTTTTTCCCCTCTATTTTTCTGTTTCTCTGTCCTGTATATAGCTTGTCTGTGCATATTTGCATGCTTATAGATTAGATTTTGAGCTTCTTGAAGGCAGGGACTGTCTCTTGCCTCTTATTGTATCCTCAGTGCCTAACACAGTGTTTGATACGTAGTAGGTGCTTAGTAAATGTTCATTGACTGACTAGCAATTGATACTCCAAAGGCTTGGTCATAGGACTTAACCTTACTGTATTTAAAAGGAATAAGAGTGCTGAAAGAGTTAACAGTAATTAACTCCTATGACCAAGCTTTCAGAGGGTCCTCATAGGCAAATTATGCTTCTAGCCATAGCATTCACATGTTAGCGTGACAACAGGTAGCAATTTGTAATGTATAATTTCTTCCCACTAGTGTTCATGTTAACATGTCTACTGAAGGAAGAACAGATATAAGGGAAGATTATGGAAGTAAATACAATAAATTAAAATTGTCAAAGATCAAGCTGTACTTGATTATAAATTTAAGTTTTGCGAATCATAAGCTTGTGGAGGTCAGAATATCTTTCCTTGCATTATTTGATGTTTTTATGACTGTGTGTGTGTGGTTATATCTGTTTTTATAAGAGCTATTCTGAATGCAAAAGTGAAACCCTATTATATGGCTTCCATCATCCTTACTACTTCCTGGGAGAGAAAAAAAAACCCTCTGGGACCTAAAAATCTAAATTAGGTTTGACAGAGCTACAGAATTAGCCAGAATTATAAGCTACTTATAGACTTGTCTCTTAGAAACAATTGAAATTCGTAATTAACTCTTGAGCCACTGCTACTACTATAATGTAGTTAAGCAGTAATTCTCTTAAGTAACACCTTTGGTGACCTGAAAGAGCTAATACAGGTTTTGCCAGTGGCATATTCCAAAGGAATTGCTTTTGCATGCAAAGAATTTGACTTATCCCAGGTAAGGAATAGGAGAGTTCTGACATCACACTCTTGAGGTAGTTTCAATGTTATTAAAGTCGTTTTAGCTTAAAAAACTAAACAAAACAAAACATGAAATGCCTTTGCTTAGAGCTGATAAAAACCAAGAAAATATAGCATATGAAGTTACTTATTATTATCCCCAGCATTGTGTTCAGTAAAGCAAATCTAGAAGTGAGGAGGGCTCATGATATCTAGAGCTAGATGTCTGTCTAGATAACTCTTTCATTTTGCAGATCTAGAAACTGAGGCCTGGCTAAATCAGTTGTCCCAGGTCATATATGTAGTAAGCTATTCGAGACAGAATTTGAACCTATGACATGTGACTTCAGAGCCAGTGCTTTTCCCACAGTAACACAATGCCTCCTTAGGGAAAGAGTAATTACATGTTTCTAGAATGTGTTACCTAGGTACCTATTGTAAAGAAATTAAATAACCCAAGGAAAGTTTTCCTAGTTTTTAATTCTATTTTTAAAGTGCAGCAAAGTATGATATGAAAAGATTAGGGTTGTAATTTTTAAACTAGTAGGAAATGAAATGTAAAAGGATGATTTCCAAAGGATTCAGTCATTAAACCATTTAACTGGTGATCAGAAACGCTGCTTACATGTAGTAATTTAAATTTAATATGTAAAATCTACTTAATGGTGATATATGACTAGAAATTTTAGTTGTCTCACTTGTAAAATTGCTAACTTAGCTATTTTATGGTGAGAAAAAGAATATACAACTATTTTTTTCAAACCAGTTCTAAGACTTTCTTCTGCATATTATCCAGTTGTAGGAAACTAAGTGGAATATATTTTCCAATGAAATGTCTATATTTAGCCTGTACTGTCTTTAACTTTCACTATATTTCTGGGATTAACCATCGTCACTGTGTAGTAGTATGACTGCTTCCTATCTACGTGGGCCCTTTCACCCCATTTCTTAAAAAACAGCCTGGTTCTGAGGAGCAAAGGGGTGGGGTTTAGGGAGCTGGAGTAATCATGGCTGGTTTTCCTGAAGTGCACTTACTACCATAAATTGAGAATGGCAAGCGCAACCAGGATCCTTCCTCTTGTTACTTAAAGAAAAACAGCTACTGTGGCTTGGTGATCAAAATGTAACTATCCCCGCGTGAAAGATGAAGCAGAGACTGTCTTTTGAAATCAGTCATTTTCAGTGGCTTGAAAATAGAATGAGAAAAACTAAAATTCATTAGGAAACACCTATGTGGGGGAGATGCAAATATCCTTTTTTTTTTTTACCTAGACCAGATCTTTAGTGGAGAGAGTTCATATTTTAAAAATTATTTTTACTTAAAAAGGGGAAAGATTTCCTTAGTATAATGAATTTTTCCTCCAGACTTGAAGAAAAGTTCGGAATTGTTTCTGTGACAGCTGTTTTCACTAGTTACTGTGCTAATTGGTCCCAGTAATTCATTACTTTTACCTGATTTATAATAGCAATTTGAAAGCAATACTTCTAACTGTAAAATCTACATTTGACATAACATCCTTTCAGAAACCAAAAATGGGGAAAGGGGTGGGAGTGGAGGGGGGGAGCATTATAGTACAGCTAATGTTTTGGGAAAACCAGTCCTTTTTTTTAAAAATGTTTTTGGAAGCTAAAATTTTAGAAACACTGTGAAGAGGGAAGGTGCAGGAGAACAAGTGGAATGAGTTTATTTCTGTAGTAGATTTATAAACCCAATCCCTTGCCTAGGGATTAATTTAACATGTGCCAGACATCCCTCTTAGGGCTAGTTGTGAATGCATCTATGTCTGTGTGAGGCTAGGGTGTTTCCTGCTTTATAGAACTAGCAGCCTCAGCCTGGGCGTTTCCTATTTGAGTTTACTCTTTCTCCAGTCCCTCCCCATTGAGTGTCCTTTGTGTAACCCCAGTAATTCAGAAATTTTGCAGGGGACTTGCCCTATCATGTGACTGAGGTACTAGTTGCAGGCTGTGATTGGCCATCAGCTAATTGGCGGTTCTCTATAAGAGCTCCCTGAGCTGGAGCTTAACTGAAGCTACCTCTCCCCCAGTCTTCAGTTACAGGAATGTTGTAACATTGAGAATGAAGTGATTCAGCAACATGTGATAAAAAGTTACCAGTGCTGCTGATTGACCAGGCCAGGGGTATGCAGTGGAGCCAGTTGCTGCTGATTGGATTGATCTCTGACTTTTATGAACTGGTAACTGTCACTTTAAGATTGTTTACTGATTAAACTTAGAAGAATGCAGTTTAAAATCTTTGCCAGGAACTTGTGTGGACTTATTCCTTTTTTTTTTTCTCCTTTGTTTTGTCACAGGAATGAAATGCTGATAGCTTCTTACTTTGGAGGGGGGTGGAGGGGAGAGTTCCAAAGGATCTGAAACAAAGCTTTTTATCTACTTGTGAAGATTTATCTAGTTGGGAAGAGGGAGTTTTTACCTAACGGAAGCTGCAGCATTGTCCCCAGGAAATAATGCTTTATCCAGAATGGGTAAGTAAAAAAAAAAATGGCATTGCCTACTAATGAATATCATCTGGTGCATGTTAGAATTGTAAAATTGTTTGCAGATTCCTGATAACTCTGTAGAAGCCAAGAATACAAAAGCACGGTGGAGGAATTTTTTTAAGGGGAATACAAAAATATGAAATAATATCTGGGAAGAAAATCAGGCAAATTAAGGAAAATTCAACTGTGTTACTTGTTTTAGTTTGAGTATATTTAATGCAAGGAGATGATTTTAAAGAATGGAAAAAATAGTTGCTAAGCAGATGAACCTTTCTGTAGAACAGTAGCAAAACGTTTTTAATGTACAAATTTCTGTCTGCCCTAACTAGTATGTAATATACCAGTAGGGGTGTTTTTCTTTAGGGTTAGCCTATTAATACCATCTGGACATGAAACTATCTAATGAAAATCTTTACCAAAATAACGAATCAAATACGGTATTTGGATAAATTTATTTTAGTTGTGATTAATGGATTGTGATGTGAGAATAGTCTTTTTAAGGATATTTGAAGTTCAGAATTGTTCTAATTTGTGGATATGTGACTTCAGTTAGACCCAAAAGGGTGTTGGTTTTTTTTTTCCCCTAAATCATCTCCTTTCAGAATGTTATGTTTAACGCTCCTTCCTTCTTCTCTATCTCTTTTTCTCTTTCATTCTCTCTCTCTCTTACTTAACATGAAACTTTTAAGGTTTCTAGAGAAAAATAAGCTTTTTCTTTATATAAAATTATATAACTAATAGCTTCTTTTTCAAATGCTGTAAGAATATAATTTTTTAATTTCACATAGATAATTGATTTCTTAATTTGGTTTCTTATGAATGGTTATGCCGAAATGGTTGATTATAAGAGGAAAACAGTAAGAATGATGGGTATGCTTTCTTATTGGTCAGTAGGCCTAATCACGTGGTCCCTATTTGCATAATAAAAAATAAAATACTGAATGCAAAAATATTTTATTCTTGTTCCTTTTTGGATTTAAGTTTTTAAAATTGTGTGTGCTTAACACAAAAGTTGTAACAAAAATAAGAGATTGTTTGTGTGGCAGGGATATGTATTTGTGTGCTTTTGTTTTCCTATAGTAACTAAAATTGAAAAGTTTAATGTGAAATAGACTCTTCTATTAGAGAAATGTACTTTTCAAGAACTTACATGCTTTTTCTAGGAAAATATTATAATTATACATGTGATATAATCAGTCTCTAAGATGATATCTTATAGATTATATCACATGTATGATTATAATATATTATATATACTATATCTTATAGATTATATCACATGTATAATTATAATATGTCATATATGCTATATTATCTTAATAATATAACAAGAGTTAACTACGTTGCTTTGGGAGAGGTAGGAAAGATGGTAGGATCAGGAAAGAGAATAAATATTACCTTCCCTCCCTTTCTCCTCCCCTCTTCCCCAACTTTGGAAAACGTTCTGAACAATGCTTTTTATAAAAATAGAGCTCAAGATTTTTGTATGACTAAATTTGGAGGGGGGGGACCGGAAATGTCTAATAAGAGAAGCCATAAAAGAAAGACTTTGGAGATAAGCATGCCTATTAAGGGCTGGGCGCTCCAGCAAATCAGAAAGAATGTGATACAACCTATTGTATATCACAATTGATTTTATTTAAGGTGTGGCTTACTGAACACCTGGAAAAATTCTGCTTGCTGGTCCAAAGTACATGAATGCTTAGGTCCTCTAGTCCTTTGATAATGATGGAAAGTAAGAAGTTTATAACTAGGTTATTCATCAAACTACTGATTTGTGATAATAACTCATAAATGATTCATTGCTGTGTATTTCATTTCATCATGTTTGAAACCTCATGTTTTAATAGATCCCATTCTCCCACTTAATGATCGAGTCTCTCTATCCCTTTAGGTTTTACTCATCTGCTTGAAAATATTTGTTTGAATTACATTAAAATGTGTCATACTGGGTCTCAGTGGAATTTTTTGCATCCTGTCTATTAAGTCTAACCATCTTTTTTCAGTTATTCATTTATTAATAAAATGCATACATAAAATGAATGGGATTATAAGTAATACTTCTATCATATTTAATTCTGCCTTTGGGTACAATTTAAGTTGCTAGTGGTTAGTGTCATTCATGGGGGATTTTCTGTGTTCAAGCGTGTGTGTAGGAAGGGATGCACCAATTCATCTACTTTCTCTGTTATGACTGATGAGACCCTCCCCGCAACATTTGCTAATTATCAATATGAACATTTATCCCCATCTGGTTATCCCTATAATTGATTTTAATGTGGTGCATGGAATCTATGCCCGATTAAATGTTGCATTTAAGTGTACATATTTGGAAGAGGCCTTCAATCACCAATGAAACAAACGATCGTTTAGTGCAACCAAGATAAGCTTCATAATATTGCTGCTCCTATGGCAACAGGGTAGTTAGGTGTTTTGAAATATAGCTATAAGCAGTCATTGTGGAAATGTCATTCAGACCTCCCACTACAGTCTCATTGGGTGGGAGATTGATGGGAAGGGGTATAGCCAGGCTGGGGAAACAGCACATAACGCATGTTATGTGTGTGCCTGTATCTTTCTATAAACTGTCCTGAAAATAAAATTAGAATGGTGTAGTTTTGGACAACATGGAGTCTAAGAACTAAATGAAGGATGATGGAAGAGGGGATCAGGAAAAGTGGAGTAGAGATATTTAAGGGGCAAGAAAGATAGTAGAAAAATGTACTCGGCAGCTGAAAGCCTCCCATGTTAGCTGTCAGTGGGAACATCTTGAATTGGTTATGGTGTAACTTCAACATCTGAATAGGTTTCCTTAAAATGTGGTATGGGGGAAATTCCTTTGGTAGCAGTATGGTTTACCACTTTATATAACGTTTGTGCATCTCCCCTCTGTTATTCTGAGGTGCAGTCTTTTTCCAAGAGGGCCTGAAAGAATGCTTGTTCCTTGATCATCTGCCTTCCGTTATGTGCTTCCAAGAGGCAGAGATTTCATTTAATATGAAAACATTGAATATGACAAATAGATCATGATGGCTTTAGATCTCTCATCCTCCAGGATATCTTTTTTCTTTTTAAGCTCTTGAACAGGAGTGAAAATGATTTGCCTAGAAATTGAAGTTTGAGTGACTGACTGACTGACTGTACCCATTTTATAGAAGTAAAGTTTTTTTGTTTTAGTTTTTGGGGAACTGGAGCTGTAAGCAACTCTTAAGTTATTCAGGGAGTACTGAAGTAGGGTACAGTGAGAAGAGTGCTGGGGTCTGAGATCCTGGGTTTGAATCTACCACTGCTGCTTGGGCCTCATTTCTAAAATAAGGGAGAAGGGGAAAGGGAGCTGACTCAGTGGCCTCTAAGACCCTTTGTGGCTCTGAATCTTTGACCTTGTATTATTTTAATGCCCATGCCCTGCTACCACTTTCTTTTCACCCTGAACATGTTGGGGTTTTTTTTGTCGACCCCTCCCCTCCCATTTCATGGGTCGTTCACACCTCCAGAGAGTGAAAAGTCAAAGGAAAAAGGAAATGGACATCAAATGATCAGTGTTCTGAGCCAGCATTTGGAGAGGAAGGTGTTGGGATTCTTTCCTGAAAGAAAGAATTTAGTATTGTACCTCCTGCGCCCCGCAACTGCCACCTTTTCTCTCTCCCACTGTCACAAATCACAGACTCTTACAAGAGAATTTCAATCATTCATGTAATTCCTGGTACCCCCCATGATTTGGAACCAAGAGCAATCTATTGCTGTTTTTAAAATGACTCTTTTAACAATAGAGCACCAGCCCTGGAGTCAGGAGGACCTGGGTTCAAATTCGGCCTCAGACATGGAAAAGCTAGCCGTGTGACCTTGGGCAAGTCAATTGCCCTACGTTCTCCTCTCCAAAAAAAAAATATAAATAAAATGACTCTTTAAGGGTACTTTAAGGTTATTGTTTTGTATTTGATCTCTTCAGGCTCTTTCCAATGCAATAATCTTTTTTAAAAAATCAATATGTCTTCTTGGAGAAGGGAAAAAACTCCCTCCCCCTTGGTTGGGGGAATGGGAGGATCCTTTTATTTAAAAACCAATTCTGCATTTCTACAGAATTTTCTCCAGGCTCTTTCCTGAATATAGATGCTAGAACCAGGGCCTGCCATTAATTTGGGAGAAAAAGAGGGGAGAATGTGGAAGGATAACTGTTTTGTTGGTTATGGATAAACATGGGATTTTCCCCATCCCCAATAACATGAAAGATTCAGAGCCACATTTGTCTTCTGGTAGCCATGTAGCTCTTCTTGATTTCAATTTAGTAATTCATGGTAGATGGTTATAAAACATAGCTATGACCCAAAACTGAGGGGAAAACTAGGTATTCATTTATGTACCTTCTGAAAGGTACTAGCCTAGCTGGTAGGCCTAGCTCTTCAGTACAATTTTTATCAAAAGCATATCAAAGTATTGGCATTAAACTCTGTCTCGTTTCCTGTTTATAACAGAAAATTTGTCAAAAGTACAGGGTGGGAATGTCATTATACATTTTCAAGAAAGTTTTTATTGGGCTGTCAGATTACTTTTTTATTTAGAAAACTGAAGTTAGCTGTTTTCAAGGGGCTTTTAGATTCTTGTGTCTTGAGTGCTCTCCATTTTTTAAAGTCAGATGATGGGTGCGCTGATGATTTTAGGATTAGAGATTACCTAGTCTAACTCAATTGGCCGATGAGAAAACAGAGGCCAGAGAAATTGTAACTTGGCCAAAGTCACACAGATAGGATAGTAACTCATTTATGTTGTCAGATTTTGAAGTTAGCAAAGTGTTTTCCGTACATTATTTGGTTTGGTCGTCATGGTAACCAAATGAATTTTACCAAGCTTTGGGTATTAACTGTTTTTTATTTTTTTATTTTTTAACAAATGAGGAAACTGAACCTTGGAGGGGTAAATATTTTCACACTTAAAAAATCTTCATCATTCAGAAGTGCTGTGCCTACCATTGTTGCTAGGAGATACAGGTAAGGCTGAACAAAAAAAGAAAATTAGATCTTTAAAACTTGCCTTTTTTTTTCAGACAAATAGTACTTAACAGCTCTTTAGCCTCAAATGAACTTGAGAAAGAATTTAGTATTATGCCTCCTGCGCCCCCCAATTGCCACCCATTCTCCCTCCCACTGTCACAAATCACAGACTCTTACAAGTAATTGAAACTGGTTTTTGTCTGCTAGGTTTTTCTTGCTTTTAGATCGCATTTAATGTTAACATCAGTGGAAGCTATTTTTCTTTCTCAAAATGTGACTTTGTATAATTCTGGATGTTAAAACTGTAAACTTCAAACCTAATAGAAATAATTGTTTCAGTGGAGAGGAAATAAAGCCAGATTTGAATTTAAAAAGTCACATGGATTCTGTGTTATAAGTAAGAGTATATAGAATAAAAACATTTGGGGATTTTGGAGATTGCCTTTGATTAAAGTAAAATTTTGGAAGCATTTTTAACATCCTTTAGAAGGAAAAGCACCATCCTTCTCTACTCACCCACACTCCACCCTTTTCCCCTTAAAAAAAACTCTGGAAATTAATGCAAAAATTGTTCTAAATGCTATATTAAGGGGATTGTAAGTAATCTAAGCCTTGGCATTTCCTGACTCAAGTTTCCAAGTTCTCAACCTTAACCCATTATATTAAGTTCTTAAATTTATTTTGGTTTCTAATAAAAAACCATCTTGGTATTAGGAGATGATTTGAAATATGTGCCTAAGATGCACAATATCATAGAGTTTGTGTATATACATACACATACAACATATATATACCTATACACATACATAGTATACTACATATTCATATATATAGTATATACTTTGTATATAGAGAGTTTAGAAGATTCCCGAGTCATTTTTACTTACGAAAATTCATTTTTTTAATAGTTTGAATGACAAAATTGATAATTATATAAATCGAAGTTATACTGAAGTTGAAACATTTTAGATATGTTTGTGTGTTTTTATACGTCTGTACTGGGTGCACGCATTCTTTAGCAACATAATCACTAGAAATAGAAACTTTTCCTTGTAGCAGAGGCAATGACAAGAATGTAATATTTAAAATAGTTCGTGTAAAAAGAAACTTCTGATTTAAGATAGCAGCTATTTATTCATAACATGGATATCCTAACCATTGATGAAGAATAATCAAATCATTTTATTAGCCAGATAAGTGGGGGAATGGATATCATGCTGAGCTGAGTTCAAATCGTGCCTCAAACACTCACTAGCCATGTGACCCTGGGCAAAATCTCTTCATTTCTCTTTTCTTCATTTCCTAGTTTGTAAAATGAGTATGATAACAAGACCTGTCTCATAAGATTGTGAGAATCTAGTGGGATCATGTTTGTGAAGTTTTTCCAGAAGTTAAAGAGTTGTAAAAATGTTAGGTATTGTTGTTGTGATTTATGGTGATGATGGGGTGGTGGGTTTTCATATCTTTTATCAAAGCATAACTCAGTGGAACCAAAGGAATAATGAGTAAGTCTAAAGTTATTTGATTGAAGGTTATGGGGCAGGAAAAGAGAATGGTACTTTTATAATGAACTTCCTTCTCTTCTGTTGACAGGGTGTGTTGACAGTTTGTGTGTGTGTGTGTGTGTGTGTGTGTGTGTGTGTGTGTGTGTGTGTGTGTGTGTGTGTGTGTGTGTGTAAGAAGATGGCTTAGCTTTCCTTCCTTAAATCTGAATTGAGTTGAATAGTTTTATACATAAAAAGCTTGTGATGAAGAAAAGGGGGGTCCAGATAGATCACTTTAAAAAATGTAAAATAATGTTTGATTAGATTCACATAGGATTTTAGCAGAGATTTTTACAGATTGCTTCCAAAGATCACCCTGGATGAAATTTTTCAGCCTTTTCCACATTTTTCAGCATCAGAAGGATTTTTTGTGGAATGACTCGAGGAAACATCATGCCAGGGCTGTGGCCTGTGTTTCAATTTCTTTTGAAAACTTTTACTCGCCTGTTACCTGACATCTTTCATGGCTGGTTTAATTCTTTTAAATGCCTGAAACTGATGACCCTTTCCTAATTTGTATCACTGCTTTCATGATGAATAATACACCACATAGAAAAAACTTAATGGAGGGAAACACCATGGTCTGCCCAAGTGAGTGAAGTAGAAAGTCTGATCTTTTTTTTTTCATTTTCACTAAAAAGTATACTTGATTTTGAAATACAGAGATGACATTTTCTGCTTATCTCACAGTTTCAGTGGATCTATTTTAGTCATTTATTATCTAGATATATCTATTAGACAGTGTATTATAGGGGAATTCCTGGTTTTAATTTCAGAATTCATACGCTACGAGATTTACTACATAATTTCCCCTACTTTTCCCCTGATATTTTCACCATAAGTGAAAGGAGTAGGAGGGAGAGATGAATAGAAGCCTAAGTTTGGGTACCAGCTCTTTTACTTTTCCAGCTGTTTGACCTTGAAGACAATCATTGGGTACCAGCTCTTTTACTTTTCCAGCTGTTTGACCTTGAAGACAATCATTTTAATTAGTCTACCTCTGTTTCTTTATGTATAAAATGAGAGTGTTGGACCAGTTAATGATTTATCTCATTCATCACTGCAGTCTGGATCTTGGAGCGTTACTTCCACAATCGTCTTTACTCACATCTCATAAAGAAGTCTCTTTAATAACTTATTAACCATAAAGTAATCTTCCTAGCAAAGCTAATTAGCATTTAGATTTCCTTATGGGTCTTTGCCATGTCTGTTTATATTCTGTTAATTTTTCTTTAAAAATGAGAAGTTTTCTTCAAGGAATAACCATGGGGATTGCCCTTTTCATAAACCAAATGCTGAAGGAAAGAGGCAGATCGGTGATTTTTAAAATGACTGAAAGTTGATAAGTTTTCATTAGGAATTGTCTTTACGTTCCAGTAAGTTTTGACTCTTTGGTTATCTTTGGTCTAGCGTAGTGGTCTCCAAACGTTTTGAATCGCATACCTCTACCAATAAAATCAAATTTTTAGCAGGCACCCTGATGTATAACTTAAGTTATGGCCCCTTTTGTATATGAATAATCTTTTTGCAGAAAGAGGCAGAAACCCATTTGTGTAAGGGAAAGTCAAAGTGTTGGGTTTCCCATCCTAAGTTAGAGATATCACAGTTTATAAGGAGGCACTGATTGGAGACATGAGACCCTAGACTCTAGAGGGAAGTTACAGGAACAGAGAAGAACTCTGGTGGGAAACCTGCAGCCTTCTAAGTCCTGGGGTGAGACCCTTTGAATCCAAACTTCACAGAACAAATCCACTTAATAAAAGGACTTGTTCTGTAAAACTTGGGCTCGGTCAAAAACCTGCACCCAAGGACCTAGAAGGCCACATACGGCCTCCAGGCTGCAGGTTCCTCACCCCTGCTACACAGAGCAAGGAAGTAAACCAAATTTAAGAAGAATCAGTAGAAGCCAAGAAGAAGACTTAGGCTACCAAGGATGCTGTTTTCAACTGAGACAGCTAATTTTTCAGCTGCTTTGCTGGGAGCCCTCTGATTAACTGGAGAAAGGTGGGGTCAGCTTAGGGAATTCTTCAGTTGATCTGATCTGTGGGGAGATCAGTCTTGCTGTTATGTACAGAGGTCTGGTGCCATCTATAGCCTGGGGAGTAGGAACAGGGAGGGGATGGAGAACTTCTTAGACATGTCTGATTGTCCTCTACTTCTTCTCTGGTCTAATGTCGGAGAAACAGAAGGGGAAAGATAGGCTTTCCATCTGTTTTGCTGGGGGCTATATTTATTGGAGAAGAGGCCTTGCTTTGCTGGAAATTAATTGGGGAAAGCAGAATTCTGTTGAATGAAGAGCTGGCTGGACTTGTCTGCATTGCCCAGAGGGCCCACCTGAGTTGCTTTGCCATCTGGTGGCTTAAGGAAACTGCTTGTTACTTTTGCTGAACAAGAACTCTGTGTGTGTGTGTTTTATTTTTTTATTTTTATTTTTTGCTAAAAGCATTCCATTGCCTCATTGGCCGGAGGAGTGGTTTTTGCCCAGCCAGAAGAGTGCTGGGACCACAAGCAGTGAAAAGAAAAATGATTTCATAAGATGCGGATTGTTCCTGATGGCACCAAGGCCATCAAAACCTCCATTTCAGAGTTGTGGGTGGCCATGTTACGTTTTCCTATTCATGTGTTTACTAGGTATCTGCGTGTACCTGCTTTTTAACCATGAATATATTACATGCATTGGTGAGAAACTATAATCCGAGTTTATGGGTTAACTGTATTGTTATGATTATTCCTATTTTTGTCTTCTATAGAGTAACTGTAATGTTTGATTATTCCCATATTTGCCATTTCCTTTAGCTGTTTTCTGTTTAACAGTGTCGCTGTGATTGATTTTGTAGACAACCATTAGTGGGGGCTCAGGTCCTACAGTGGCAAGTATTAGGAGTATATCCCTCCAAATCAGGCTTATCTCCGTGACTTTAAGAGACACATAACCTCACAGGAGGCCTCTCCACCTCTGGAAACAGAGATCTTCCAGTGTGCATGCAATTCTAGTGAGGTAACTAGGCTAAGGGTGCGTGCTAAGCCTGGTCTCTATGTATATTTAATTTAAGTACATGTACTGTCGTACTGACAATTACATACTTAATAAAACTTACACACATAATAGAAATTTAAAAGGATGAAATTATATTTGGTACCAGTTTCAATAGAGAGCCACTGAAGTTTGTGGAGTAAGGAGGTGACAGTCAGACCTGTGCTTTAGGAAGATTGCATTGTTGTCCATGGGGGATGGATTGGAGAGAGGAGACACAAGTAGGGAGAAGAATTAGGAGACTATTGAAGTAATCCAGGTGAGATATGAGGGCATGAAGAGAGTGTCGGCTCTTGTAAATGTAGGACACATGAAAGAGAGAGAGAGGGAGAAGGAGAACAAGAGAGGTG
Organism: Pseudochirops cupreus; assembly: GCA_028627135.1. Lineage (NCBI taxonomy): Eukaryota > Metazoa > Chordata > Mammalia > Diprotodontia > Pseudocheiridae > Pseudochirops > Pseudochirops cupreus. The sequence goes on from CM053580.1 coordinate 159,514,042, forward strand.
GTGGTAGAAGCAGATTTGGTAGCTGATTGCATGTATGGGATGAGGAAAAGCCCAGAGTCAAAGGAAGCACTTAGGTCACACAGAAGGTGATAGTTTAGAAGGAAAGAAGGAAGCAGAACATTTTGAAAGAGTTGGGAGGAAAGCTAGTGAAATAAGATCTGTGATGAAGACTACAACCCATCTGTGCTTATTCATCCCTCTTTCCCATTCGAGATGAAAACGGAGGAGGGAAGGCCCTTATCAGTCACTGCCCTGACACACAGGCCTGCCGTCTTCGAGGTGCCTGCTGCATACAGACACCAAGTGATCTGAAGGGCTGAGGACTGGATTTTCCCAGTGGCACCAATGACTTCTGTGGGTACCCAAGTTAAATAATATATGAGAGTCATAGTTGGAACCTTGTGTGATGAGGGGGAAGGATAGAGAGCAGCAAGTTCTACCACTGATTGTCACAGGACGGATGCAATGTGGCCTATCTTCCCATCCTGAAATTGGTCGATCCTCCATCACTTTGGAGACAATGAATTCTCAAACTCAGATTTTCTTTGTTTAAAGTTTATAGCACTCATCTGTTATCACTACTTCTGGTAGCTAGTCTTTGTTAGTCTTCATAAAGATGTGTTCAAACTATTAGAGTGTGTGTATACATATATATACATATATATATATATACACACACACACACACACATATATATATATATATATATATATATATATATATATATATCCCTCTAAACCAGGGGTGGAAAACCTGCAGCCTTGAGGCCACATGTGACCCTCCAGGTCCTCAAGTGCAGCCCTTTGACTGAATTCTGACTTCACAGAACAAATCTCACTAATCAGAGGATTTGTTCTGTAAAACTTGGACTCAGTCAAAAGACCATACCTGAGGACCTAGAAGGCCTCATGTGGCCTCAAGGCCACAGGTTCCCCACCCCTGCAAAAAGGACAGAAAGCTGTATGCCAGAAGTTAGGGACTGCAAATAGCCTGACGCAAGCCTCAGGTTGCAGGTTTGAGATAACCTGGTCTGTAGTAAGGAGGGATTAGGCAACCCACGGTCACCCCTCTGGGCTTCTTCAGGAAGGTGAAAGGGCCTTGGAATCTCACACAGGTGTTTGTACCTGTTTAACAGGCTTTATCTAACTCATTGTTGCATTCTCCAGTCCCGGCCTTGGGGACACTGGAGAAAGAGAGATAAGGACTGGGGTGGGGGGGGGTTTGAAAGGTATCTGGGAGGGAGGGGAGGTGAGCACTTACTCTTCTCCCCTTCTCTTAGCCCAGCCTAGCCCAGACCAGCCAGCCAGTGGGCCTTTAATTTGATCCTCAGTCCTGGCAGAGGGACCAGGCACATTCCACTGACTGATACTCTTAAAGCCCCCAAGCAGCCTCTGCTGGCTGCTGCCATGGTTGCCGTTTCAAAGCAAGGGAGTGGAGAAGTGGGTGGTGGGGGTGGGGAACAGGCTGGAATGATATGGAGAAAATGTTTTTCTTTGTTTTCTTTCTTTTTTTTAAGTTGTGGTTGGGAAATAATGTGAGTAGCAGAGGATTTTAAAACTTTTTGGAACCAGCTGTCTCTTTTATTCTTTAAACATCAATATTAAGAAATTGATGGGAAGACTTGCAGAAATTTGTTTTGGAAAGTAAATTGTATTTTTTCGAAGTGTAAACCAAAGTGAAATATTCTTCCTTTACCCTTAGTCAAATTTACTGTGACCTTTTCAGACTACTGCTAGATATATCTAGGAAAAGCCACCCCTCTGGAGAAGAGGGGTTCTACCTAACAATTTTTGTGAAACCATAAGATATGGACTTCCTTACTATCACCATACAGACATTTTTGGTGGTTGTACATGTCCCATTAATACACAGGAAAACAATTAATAGCTCTGATTTTATAACACGGTACTGCATTTTCTTGCTGTTTGAAAAATGCATTACTGGCCATCAGAGGCCCTTTTCCAGTGGCAAAACTATATTAATTTTTGTTTATCTTTAATAACCCGGCTGTTAGACTGAGAAAGCATATGCAAAAAAGAGTTCTGACCACAACAGCCAATACTAGAAACCAGGTCTCCCAACATTCCAGTTCTTTTTTCTTTCCACTATAGTATTGTCTCCCTTATCATACTACAAAGTCATCTACATGATGGAGAAAGAACTGGTAGGTAATGAAGGGAAAAGTCTCATTTCTTATGTAAAGCTTGATTGTTGCCTCCTTCTTCAAAGAACCCTAAACATAAATATGGGGACTCAAGACAAATGGGGGGGTCTCAACCTATTCTCTTAGGTTAGCTTCTCTTGATTATAGAAGTATCCACAACTCACATCTATTGGGGGGTTTTCTATGTGGATTGTTGGATCGATTGAGTCTCAATGGCCGAGTATGGGATATGATATAGTTTGTACCCTGCTGTTCGCAAATGAGAGCATCTGAATGACATCGTTGCTATATCCCTCTTACATTTAAAATCTGGGCAAGGTGTCTTCCATGCTAGAAGGCCTTTTATATAGAGTTCTTATGGGGACAAGTTTCTTTTATAGAGTACTCACTCTATTTTGTACTTCACTTGATATTGAGCGAGAATCATTGAACAGTGTTATGTCTGAAGGAAACTTGTATGATCAAAATGTTTGTAGGGGATTTAGCTTGTTGTAGAAGAGTCCTTAAGAATGTGTTTCTCTCTGTCAAGTAAAAATCTTAAATTTAAAAAAAAATCACCAGGAGCAGCTAGGTGGCACAGTGAATAGGGTACAGGCCCTGGAGTCAGGAGGACTTGAGTTCAAATATGGTCTGAGACACTTAACATTTACTAGCTGTGTGACCTTGGGCAAGTCACTTAACCCCAATTGCCCTGTCTTTCCCCCTCCAAAAAAACAAAAAAAAAATCACCAAATGAACGTAGCAGGATTTTGTAGTTTTGGTACCTTTTGGTCATTTGTGCAAATGAAGATGCACTGCTCTATAGAATATTGTTTTCTAAAAGTCTGCTTTCTGGCACAAATTCCTTCTTTGTGTATTTGATCCAGTCCAGCTGTTTTCTTCAACTTAATTTTTCATGAGTGCCATCTTCACTTCATCAAGTACTTGGGTGTTAAGAACCACAGATGATGAAAGTAAAGCATTGTAGAAGTACTGTCAGATTTGTGTCATTTTTCATCTCTTTGCGTATCATCCAGGCTGTGATGTGAGTTAATCCACTATTACATATATCTTGGACAGAAATGTTGGGAAAACATTGCAAGGTGGACCCAGAATTGAACAAGGGGATAAGAAGGTTTTAAGTGTTTTCAACAATTTCAGATATTTCCTTGATGCGCAAACTTGCCTTTTTAACCTTGGTTTTTTTGTGATGATTCAACATGGTTTTGAACCATGGAATAGCACAATTCCAGAAGAATCAAAGTTACTAGCAACCCCAAAGGGGGTGTCGGGCTCTTGACAGCCTATTACCAATGACATGGTACCCATGGAAGAAGCATTGAATCTAGTAGGGAGAACTAGGTTCAACTCTCATCTCTTATGTTACCTATTTTACCTGGGATTTTACCTCTCATGTATAAAATGAGGGAGTTGGCCACAGACCCTTCCTGAGAAATATCTGATCCTATGAGAAGTGATTTGAAAGGTTATCATCTAAGAAGTGTGATAGGAAAAGAAGGTAGATTGACTATGTAATGAGAATGAAGGACAATAGATGCCTGAATTCTATCCTGGAATCCACAGAACCTTAAAATACCTAGATAGAAAGACATTCCTTCTAGAGAGTACATGGGGTAGATAAATCCCCTGAGATACTGTTTAGAGCATCCACGTGGATGATGAAATTCCAATGGGTCATGGATCCATTGAAACAAATATTACCTAAAATTAAACTGGGCTTTTTATACATGTTGTGGAACTCATGAGGAATCTAAAACCATTTTCTTAATAATGACATTAAGCCTTCTGCTTCAAGCCAGAGAATTAACAAGCTCACTTTAGGCATGACTTCAAATTTGATACCTTCTCTGCCCATTTAGAAAAACACAAACAAACAAAAACCAAAAACCCTACTTATGACTTGCAGTGAAAGTTGTCCAGTTCAAAATCAGGCTAAGGACTGCCTTTTTTTTTTTCCTTGCTGCTGGCAATCTTATTTGACCCTATCTAAGAAGTGACCTCCGCTCAGTACCTTCATCTAGCCATGAGGTTTATGCTCATGTTCAGAAAGCTGGAGGTCATCTTTCAGTGATACATGACCTGTACAATTGGGAGTCATTTATATAAAGAATAGGAAAAATGAAGCAATATGAATTGCATTCAGATCAAGATGTGTCTTAGTTTCTAAGAATTCACAAACACAGGTAACAAAATGTTATCTGTTGTAGCATGCCAGCGGTAATCTGCACGTGTGAGTCAATATTCCATCCTTCACACCAGGGAAGGGCAGTGTTAAGATAGATCATAAAATGATGGAGAATGGTCTCAGGGGTCTGTCTTCTCGCTGCTTTAGCTTCTGAGACACAGAGAGCAAATAAGAAGAAATAGCAAAAATCCAAGGTGTAAAGATGGTCAATTTGGATACTTTCTTCATTCACCCTCTGAATAAATCTTTTTCACTTCCTTATCTTATGCCTCTTGGTAGTCATAAAATTGTTGCAAAGGCCAAACACAGTCATCTTTATTGATATCCCAAAAACATTGGGTTATTGATTTGTTGTTTTGGTTTGGTTTTTTTGAGTGAAAGTCAGAATAGGGAATTGGCCTTGGTATCACAATACAACCAAGTTGTGAATCTTTTTAAAAATAAAATTAAAGGTTTATAAAAATAGTCACAACCCTGAATGTTCTTCCCCCCACTCCCCTCCTTGCTGAACAGGTGGAGAAAGTTAAATTAAGCAGCTGAGTTGATTCAGTACACTACAAATTTATACTATTCAGCCTTTACTTGGCCCTCACTGTGCAACAAGGTAATTCACATCCTTGATTAAAATCTCTGGCAATCTTCTGTCTGACCCATAACATCCTTTGATTCAATCTATCGCTATTCTTCACCTTCGTTATGACCTCTAATCCCTCTACCAGGCCATTTTTTCCTCTTTAATTTTTTTTCAATTAATTCTTCTTCCCTTTCCCCTCTCCCGACTGAGAATGAAAGAAAAATAAAACCTGTTACAAACACGTATAGCCAAGCAAAATAAATCCCCCTATTGAGCATGTGTCTGTATATATGTATATATGTGCATGTGCATGTCACATGGTCAGTGGGGAAGTTTTTTGCTTGGCTGTGTGTATGGAACTTTTATAAATGTGGGGTAGGAGTGTGTCAGTCTGCCCTGAGACCATCCTCTCTCAGATGGGAGATAGGTAGCACTTTTCTTTGGAATCATGGTTGGTCATCGTGTTTATCGAAGTTCTAAAGTCTTTCGAAGTTCTAAGTTTTTACTCTTTCAAAGCTTTCAGACCATTTTCAAGTCTGACGTCCCTTTCCCCCCCTTCCAATCTTAACACAATAATTAACTTGTTCAGTTACTGAGACTGTCCTCCACTCTTGAATCCCTCCTCTCCCCCCGCCAGCATCATAACCCTTCTCTTGCCAAACCCCAAGCCTGGATTATTCCCACTAATTTCTTCCTTGGTTCCCATCGACCTGCCAATGAAAAGGACTGGAGGAAGTTAAGCAACTGGGTTGACTAGGAACCTGCAAATATATTGTCTAACCTCTACCTGACACCTTTATTTCAGCAAGGCAGTTCTTTGACTGCCTAATTGATTTCCCAGCCCATACCCTATTGCTGTTCCAGACCTTCTCTTATTTTTTTCAAGCCTGCCATACCGCCCATTCTTCTTCTCCATCCCCACCCATACCCTCCTCAGCTGAATATATCACCTTTTTACAGAGAAAATTTAGACTTTCTCTTTATTTCAGAACCCTTTGACTTCATCCTTCTGTGTTTCCTCTTCCAGTGTCTGATAAGACCCTTCTTTTGATCAAGGCCAACTCTTCAATGTTGTCCACAATCCCATTTCCTCTCTTCTCCAACCATCCCAATCACCCCTTCTCCTCTTCTGTTCTGTAATCTTGAATGGGCTCCTTCCTTGCTCCCTACAGCCATGCACAGATTTCCCCCATCTTGGAAACACCCTCACTAGGATACCATCCATTCAGCTTTTGTTCTGTGTCTGCCCTCCCTTGCTTAGCCAGACTCCTTGAGGAAGCCGTCTCTCTCCTCATTGCCTCCACTTCCTCTCCTCTCCTTCCTCAGCCCTTTGCAATCTGGCCTCCGATTTCATCACTCAACTGAAACTGCTGTCTCCGAAGTTACCAGCCATCATCAGTTGCCAAATCTGATGATCTTTTTTCAGTCCTCACACTTCTAAGATGCATTTAATGGTGTTCACCACTCTCTACTCCTGTATGAGCTCCCCTTTCTGTCTTGTTTTTCTTTTGTAACAGTACCTTCCCCATTTTCTGTCTCCTTTATCCTCTCTCCCACATCCCTTGACTGTGGGTAAATCCCAAGGCCATGTCCTGGGCTCACTTACACCCCCTTTTCATACTTCTCTTGGTGATCTCATCAACTTTCTTTGGTTTAATATCTCTGTGTAGATAGCTCCCACCTGTATATATCTGCCGTCCACCCTGATCCTAAATACCTGTTGCCTTTTGCCTCAGACTGTCCTCCACTCTTGAATCCCTCCTCTCCCCCCACTAGCACCATACCCCTTCTCTTGCCAAACCCCAGGCCTGGATTACTTCCACTAATTTCTTCCTTGGTTCCCATTGACTTGCCAGTGAAAAGGACCTGGAGGAGGTTAAGCAACTGGGTTGAGGAGGAACCTGCAAATATATTATCTAACCTCTATTGGACATAGACATTTCAAGCTGGGTATATTTCATATACTGAAGACATCTCAAGCTTAACATGTTCAAAACAGAATTTTCCCTTCAGGCTCTCCCTTCTATTGAATAGGCATTTAAGTGTTAGATAAAGATAACTCAGGGAGGAAGAGAAAGAATCTAGAATTCAAAGTTCTATAATCAAATGTTAAAAATATATGTGTGTATATATATACAATTATTATTATTATTATTAACTACATCCAACTGGGACTTAAGATACACAGGCACTGTGGTAGGGAGATCCATCCAGCCCTACCGGAAAGTCAGAGGGGCGATAGGGGAGGACATAAGAGAAAATAGATTGGGGGAGGGGTTATACAATGGGATGGCTGTTTTGGGGTGGTGGGCAGGAGAAAGATGGGGAGAAAATTTGTAACTCAAAATCTTGTGGGAATGATGTAAACTATAATAAGTAAAAGTTTAAAAAAAATAAAGATAACTGGGTATTCTCTCTCTCTCTCTCTCTCTCTATATATATATATATATCTGTCTCTCTCTGTCTCTGTGTGTGTGTGTCTCTCTCTCTCTCTCTCTCTATATATATATATATATCTGTCTCTGTCTCTCTCTCTCTCGGTCTCTCTCTCTCCCTCTCTCGGTCTCTCTCTCTCCCCCTGTCTCTCCTCTCTCTCTGTTTCTCTCTCTCTGTCTCTCTCTCCCTGTCTCTCCTCTCTCTCTGTCTCTCTTTCTCTGTCTCTCTCTCTGTCCCTGTCTTTCCTCTCTTTCTGTCTCTCTGTCTCTGTTTCTCTCTCTTTCTCTCTCTCCCTTCTTCCCTCCCTCCTTCCCTCCTTCACTCCCTCTCTCTCTCTTCCCTTATCCCCTCGAGTTAGAGTCAGGAAGACCTGAGTTCAAACTCTCCCTCAAATTCTTTCCTAGCTGTGTGATCATCAGCAAGTCACTCATTGTCTCTCTGCCTTAGTTCCCTCATCTGTTAAATGGGGATGATAATAATAATAATAGTAATAATTATAATGTGCTGAGGTGGTTGTGAGGATAAGATGACAGCGTCAGTAGAAGTGCTTTTTAAACCTTAAAACACTGTCTGCACGGTGATTGCCATCTGTAAAACTATTATTATTATATTGCTTAACTTCATTCCTTTAGAACCAGTAGATTGTCTGTTCTGTGGGGGAAAGTCAACGAGTTAAATCAGTTTATTTGACCGAATTGCCGAGGAGGCCCTGACCAGATTAATTCTGGGTAGTGTGACTCACTTGGTGGCAGGATTCTCCCCGTTTTCTATGATTCCTAAGTCTGAGCTCTCTCATGTAAAATTTTGTTTCAGACTTGGAGTCTTAGACTCTTGGAGCTAGAAACCGTGTAGCCTGACCCTCTCCTTTTATTGGTGAGGAAACCGGGGCCACAGGGGAGAGAAACTGCTGGAAATTTGAGGTTCCGGTAGTATACTTTTGTGTGCAAAGTTAGGACTTGTCCTCTTGGAACAGGATGTGATTTATAGAGGTTGAGAATTAGAAGGGACCAGAATATGAGCTGCCGTATATCCACCCCATCCTCCAGCCTCTGCTTGGTGGTGTCCCTGTCAGTCTTTAGGGACAATATAAAGGTGTTTTCTAAGGTCCCTGTGTGTGTGTCTGTGTGTGTCCCCTAAAGCACATTCAAAATGAGGCCTAGGCTATTTTGGTAATTCCCCTTTTCTTCCCCCATATAAATAAATGGTTAATCAGCATCAATAAATGGCACATGTTTTAAGTCCTTGATATTCTAAGGCATATTCTAAAACAGTTATGCAGGGACCAGGCGCTGTTAAATGAGTCAGTTCCTACAGTTTGGTTAGAAGTTCTCAAAAAGTATTTCAGAATGTGGATGTGGTCAGCAGAGTCATTTTCCAGGCATCTAAAAGGAAACCCACATCAACTGTAAAAATTGAACTTTGAACTGGTTGCCCTCCAATAACAAAACTTTATAGCAGTGCTTCCCCCTGAAGGGAGAGCTAATAACTCTCTTACTGTCTGTTAGACTTTCAGATGGAGTTTGGTTTTATTGTTGTTTTTCGCATAGTATCTTTATAGGCCTTTATATATTTTTTTTTCCCTTTTCATTTCACAGGTAGGAGAAATTTGAACATATGCATTTGTACAAAATCATATAATATTAGTGCAGAACAGAAGAAAAAAAGGGCAGTCTAAAAATGGAGTATATAATACAGTTTAGAACCGGAAAATTTGGCAGTTTCTATAATTTCACAAGAAACTCTACAGAGCACTAATAATAGTGTGATATATGCAAATTTGTTTCATTTGCTAATTAGGTTCTGAGCACTAATTAAATTGGTAGCCTTTGTCATTGTTCAAGAAATACTGATTATAATTTTTAAATTTGTAAGCTTTTGAAAAAATGTAAAATTGTATTATAAATATAACAACCTTCAACAAGCAGAAATTCACAAGTACCCAAAAAATACGTAAGCAAAAAATGTTATACATAAGCTGTTCATTGAAGTGCCAGGCATGTGTAGATTAATTTTAAGTAGTATAAAACTCACGCTGTTTATTTACATCTCTCTTCTCTCCATCCTTTTCTATATATTTTACCGATTTTATTCCTATTATTATTGTTTATATTTTACTGTCTTCACTTTACATCATTTCACATCTTTCCCTATTTCTTTAGGTTCTTTTTTTATGGTAGTAACACTTCATTATATTACCAGACAGCCATTATTTAGTCATCCCTTGATTTTTGGCTGTATAGGTTCATTTAATTTTTTGCTCTTACAGATAATGTTCCTGAAATATTTTTATACATTTTAACTTTTAAAGGACTTAATTTATTATTTTATTTAATACTATAATAAAACCTAAATTTTAGACAATGACTATTTTAAGTGTGTTTCCCCTTAGTTATTCACAAATTACATGAAATTATTGATTTGGTAGTTAGCTATCAGTCTTATTTACCATGAAAATACTTTTGGCTTATTTGACATAGAAGTCAGAATTATGTAGATTTGATAGACCTTTCATTTCAGAAACTAAAATTAAGCTGTGAAAGTAATTTTAATATGTGTATATGGTTTTGTTTATAAGATATTTTAAATAGGTGATAGGAAGTGGTATCAGCATTACTTTTATACTTGGAAGGTAGCTGGCCGTACAGTTACAGATTCTAGTTCAGTTTAGTTATCTTACACAAACATATCTAATATGGTGGCAGCATGGTGCAATCTGACATGAAAGCTGAGCCAAATTAGCAATTGTATAGAATAGAAGATGCATCCTGATGGGCAGGAGAACAGATACTCCCTCCCATGGGGGGAGCCTCCAGGGATCCAGCTTTTCCTTTCATTGAAATCCAATCCAGTAAACACTTTGGCACGTAGTAGGCCTTCTACACAACTGCTAATTTGGTTTGGCTTTAGTGTCAAATCGCACCATTTCACCACCACATTAGATATGTTTGTGTAAAATAACTAAACTAGAATCTGTACAATTAATAAAAAAGAAAGATAACCCCTGCCCTCAAGGAGCTTACAGTCTAATGTTGGGGGAGGAGGGAGACAACACATAAAAGGAAAGAGGGCTGAGGAGGTGAGGGGATATCATGTTATGTGGATTTAAAACCAGGCAGGTTGACAGATGCAGAGTGGTTCAGTTTCTGGACCACGTGGTTCAGAAGGTAGTAAGTGGAAGGAGATGAATACTCCACCATCCAATCAGAGGGAAGAAGAGGCTGAGATAGGTGGTATCAAGTCAAGGCTTCAGTTAGCAACATAGTAATGAAATTAGAATGGGAAGGAGCAGAGGAAATTCAAAATAGGAGGAAGGACTCATTTTCTTTTTCTTCCCCACGATGGCTACTTTTGAGTCAAGCTTATCCTAAGTTTATAATTCATTGTGTCTTTCTCTGATAGTGGAAAGTTATAAAATAAGGATTGAAAATATGTTATTAATTCTATTTATAGACCCCACATTTTGCCAGGGAATACCTCCCAGCTTTAATTACATCTATGAATCTCACCTCCAAGTGACCCCCCTCATGTATTTTTGACCCCCAAAGATCACACACATACAAGCCATCAATACAAAAAGCAAACATATTAATTCAGAGAAACTGGTTTCTTAGATGAGATGGTAAAACAAATTAAAGCATGCTTCTCCCTGGAAAGAGGAGGCAGAAGTTGGGAGAAGAGAGATGATGGGGCAAAGATTCACCAGAGCTCTGTATTGGCATTTCAGCGTCCCCACTGGCCAGCAGCCAAGGATGGAAGCTCCTCCTACCCAGAGTGGAAGTGCTCTGTTTTCTCATAATGCAAAAGACCTGATACCTTCCCTTCATGGACCCTGTTTGCTTCTCACTTCTCTACAGGTTTATATTTCCCCTCTTCCCTTAGATTCTAAGGCTTAGAGTGAAAGAGCATCCATTAAGTAACAATCAGGGCCCCTTTGCTTCTTGTGCCAGAGCACTGAGGATCTCTGTCCTGTTCTAAAGACATCCAAGTTTCCAGTTGCACTCAATTCCTTAGCCAAAAGATGCTCCATAAAATCGAGTTACTAAGGTTATGCTCCTCTTTGAATTTTACCTTTGGTAGTCCTGATGTGCATGCATTGGAACGCACTGCTTGCCTTTTAGACTTTTCAAGCAGTAGATCTTTGTGCTCATGTCTATTTATATATAAATAAAAGAAATTCTTTTATTTTCTTTGTGTTCCCCTTCACAGACATTTGTGGTGTAGTAATTGGCAGAAAAGGACTATATAAACTATTATATAGAGCCAATAAGGGATGAAATCTACAATTTCGTGTCACATTTTAGAGCTCTGTAGTATCTTAATCCCATTAAATGAAGCATGGCTTTAAATGGATTCTTATTCCAAATGCTCCACTTCACCTCAAATAGCAAGTTGTGACACATGAACAAAATGCCATGTACTTGATTATCTTTTTTTTCTTAAGGAAGCAGTCTAAAACACTGCCAGAGCATTTGCATTCAAGCAATAGATCAGGATCAGAATCCTTTAAATGAAATGAAAATGGAGCAGAAGGTTATAAATCAAGGATATACCCACTGCCTGATGAGAACCTTCTCAAGCTCATAGCCATTTGTGACTCAGTGACCATCCCTTACTATCTGGCACTATCACTGTCTTTTTTCACTTTTATAAGAAAAGCAATCGGGGGTGGCTAGGTGGCACAGTGAATAGAGCACCAGCCCTGGAGTCAGGAGGACCTGAGTTCAAATGCGGCCTCAGACATTTAACACTTATGAGCCGTGAGACCTTGGGCAAATCACTTAACCCCAATTGCCCTGCGTTCCCCCCTCCAAACAAAACAAACTATTAGATTTTCATAGCACTTTCACGTTTACAAAGTGCTTTATATACATTTTCATTTGATTCTTCATTTTCATTTCTGTACGTTTTTGAAAAACCTCCACAAGATAAGGGACATGTATGGTTACACCTATTTTATAGATGAGAGTAGAAAAGATGTCTAATGTGCCTTCCAGCTCTAAATCCTATACCCAAGTTCACATAGCTAAAAGTAGCAGAGCCAGGGTTCAAATCCAAGCCATCTCTTGTAGTAGGAAAATTACTGACTGGACCTGGGTTCAAATCCCTTATTTGTACTTATTACCTGTGTGACCTTGGACAGTTCCTTTTAACCTCTCTGAACCTTAACAAATGAGTGGGTGGTATTAGATTGTCTCCAGCTCTAAATCTGTTACTGTATTGTAGCACAGCATGGGTGCTCATGCTCAGTTTCTCCAGTCTCACGGGCTGGTCAAGATGTCATAGTGTGGCTACTGCTGTTAACCTGAGAGGCTGAGTGGTTTTCCTAGTGATGTCTGTCACGAGCCACTGGCCATGGTGCTCCCCCATTGACTCTCGGCTGATGTCATTTAACCATCCTGAATTAATTAGCTCTTAGAAATGGGTATTTTCTTCAATGATGCAAGAAGAACAATTAGTTAAAAATAAATTACCTACACTTTACAATAAATAAGTGTAGAATGCAAAGAGAAGTGGCCTCAGAATCAACTATTTGTGACGTAGGGGTAACTCACAGCTGGGAGTAAATTTCCCCACTTCTGTGGGATTTTCAGGAGCTTTCCTTTAGGTGTGACTTATCTTTCTCCTGGGCTCCTTGTAAAGTTCTAAAACTGCCTTTCCTCAGGGCATCTGGTTTATATTCATTGTATCTCTCAGCTGTCAGCACTAATATTCTAGAGACACTCTCATAGTCATAAGTGAGAAGTCCCAAATCTCCCAACCTTTTCAAATTCACTGTCTTTGTCTAGTGAGGAGAGGAATGGCAGAGGTGGACAGAGACTCTCTCGTCCCCCACCAAGCGATGGACCTCTCAGGGGCTAGTTGTACCACCACTAAGATGACCTCCTCCTGGAATACCAGCTTACAGTCTACCTTGCTGCTTTTTGCCTCCAGGAGTGATCGATCCCCTTCACCAACTCTAATGCACTTCTATGTTTTGTCAGCTCTTATCATTTAATAGCTGCATGCATTTTACCTTGCCCCTTCCAAATTAAGAATTTTTCATGTCTAGTGTAATGTCTAGAATGATTTAATAGAGGTATTCTCATTTAATAAAGCTACCAGGGCAGTATAGCATCTTGTTTGTTAAAATAATTGACAAGAGTGATTAATTCAGTCAAACCCCATCTTTACACTATGAAACTCAGTTTCCCCGCCCCCATACAGCTGGATAAACAATCTCAACATCTGTTTACCCTTAGCAACAGTCAAGTTATTTGTGAAAAATTACACCTCATTTCTTAATGCCCACTGGAGTCTTCCGGCCTTCTCTAGTCTTACGAATTATCACAAGGTAAATACCTGCAGCCATGGTAGTTACTTACAGGAGGTTAGGATTGCATAGTGTGGTATGCAGCAATGAATTTTTGAGTCATGAGCCTTGGGTTCATATTCCAACTGATACATACTACTTATGTGGCTTTGGTCAAATCACTTTTTTGTGTCTTAGTTTCTTTTTAAAATGAAGATAATGCATATACTACCCACCTCACAGGGTTTCTGTGAGAATATGTACTTGTTAAATCTCAAACCACAATAGAAATATAAGTTTTAAATGTCTATCATTGTGTTATACCATTTTGTAGCTGGCTGACCTTTTCCCAGGTCCTGACCATATTTACCTTTTGTATTTCTGAGCTTCCTCAACACAGCCATTTACCTTTTTAAGTGAAAGTACTTGTTGCTACTCCCTTGACACTGAAAATAACTCTTCTTACTCCCACTCTCCCCATATCCCAGATTTTATACTTTCTTATCCTCCATGAATCATCCAGAGATATGTAGTACTTTAAGGCAAAATGCCCATCTTGACCTCTTTCCTTAATATAGAAAAAGGAACTAAGTTTCTCCTTTGTTCCTGCTGTCAATACAAATAGTGGTTTTGCTTCTGCTATTTCCTCTTTCAACCCTGCCATAAAATATGTCACAGTGCTTCCTTCTCTGATCTCTTGACTCTGGTCAGTCCTGTGATTAACCTTCTCTTTCTCAGCTGACTCCTTAAAGAAAGTTCTTTTTATGCAGTCTCTTCCTTAAATCTACTTTAATTCATAGGATTGTAGATTTAAAGCTGGACAGAGATCATAGAGGGAAGCTAGTTCAATTCCCTCATTTATTTGTAAAGTGCTTTACAGACCTTAAAGCATGATGTAAATGCTAGCTCATCCTTTTCATCATCATCATCACTGTTGTCACATATTTTACACAATGCAATTTTTATCAGTTTGGATTTTAACTGTACCTTTGACAAATAGTCCATTTCCTCCAAGTTTAGCACTAATTATATAGCCCACAGGTTTTCAACTGGGTTTTAATCAGGTGAGCCTCTAGGTCATTGCCCAGTTATTAGTGGTTCACTCAGCCTTCTGGCAGTGGTTTTACTTATAACCTGGAATGAAAGAATGGATTTCCACAGTAAAAATTATTTTTTACCAATCTTCATTACCACAGTCTTTGTTTTTGTTTTACTCATCTTCCTGCTATTCTTCCAGCTTCAAGGAGCTTGGTCTAGAGAACTCGCACACAAACCTCTCTGGTTGCAATATACCTCTGAATGTGATTGCTTATGTCCTAGGAACTAGTTAGAAATCATTGCAGCAATGATTTGTCAGTTCTTGGTATTATTTTGCACTTTTGACTGAACTTCTTTTGTGCTTTGGTGTGATTGATCTTATTACATTGTTGTCTTGAATGGTTTTTGAATCCCCATTATCCTTATCGTAGCAGCAGCTACAATATCTCTAACAGTTGTTGAAGTGTGCTCTTTAAGAGGAACAACTTTTACACTTTGTTAAAGTCCATTCTTAAAAACTACAAAATTAAAAACAATGAAACCTGTATTATAGCACAAAATCCACCATTCAGCTGACAGAAAACTTGACTAAAAATGAGGAAACCAATGAAATCTTGTTTCGTCTGATTAGTGTCAGATGTTCTGAGTCAGCTGCTGACACATATGACTGTTCCTGTCACAAAATGAAACTAAAATTATTGCTTGTCCAAAGTATTGTGTACATCCATATATGTTGAGATTGTAAACTCCTGGAAAAAAGAGAATGTTTCCCCATTATCTCTGTTGCCAGTGCCTAGCAGTGCCTGGCATGTATGTAGTAGGTACTCAATAAATGTTAGTTAACTGCTTACCAAGTACCTCAAAATCTGAAACCAGCAAGGAAATATAAATAAGATCTTATTATATGCATTTTATCTTTTCATCCATTTCTTATGAACTTTGTAACCAAGATCACAAAATGCCATTCATAAAATTGTGTCCACATTAGTTTGATTAGCACTCGCCACTTACACAGTTGGTGGCTTTGTATTTAGTACTCAGAAATGTTAAGTGTCCAAAATCTCAGAAGTCCTTTGAAACTTGCAGATTCCTTCTTAAGCTGAGAGGTAAAGGGGAGGAAAGGAGAGTGGGTGAAGGGTCCCTTTACACTCTCTCCCATTAATTAACCCCCCCTTCTGTGGACACGTACTGTTAGTGTGGCTTTAATCATTTGCCGACTTAAAAAGGGAAATAAAATTGAACATCTCAGATGAAAAGTTTAGTACCTACTGTAATTTCAAAGTATATGGTACTCTTCCCATGGGGATCTGAGGGAAATCATCTCTTCATTCTTAGGTGAGAAACCAAAAATGTTGTAGGTGAAAGTGCTTCAGTGATGTGTTCAGTGCAAAAGATGGTGATGTTCAGAATAGAGGATGGGGACTAGGATTGAGAAGACTTGAGTTCAAATTCAACCTCAGATACTTATTAGCTGTGTGATTCTGGGCAAATCATCACCCCTCTATCTACCTCATTTCCTAATATGTAAGATGAGGATAATAATAGCGCCTCCCTCATAGGGTTATTCTTAGGATAAAAATGAGATAATACTTGTAAAGCACTTAGTACAGTGCCTAGCAGATAGTGGGCCCTTACAAATGCTTATTCCCTTCCTCACTTCCTCCCCACCCCCTTTCCTTTCTTCTATCTAACTGGAGTTTGGACAAATTTTCTTAAGTGTCCCTTTCTGTATGATCCTATGGAAACTTCTTCAAAGGACCCTGTACAGTCCACTTTGAGGTTCAGTGGACAATCCACTTTGAGGTTCTAGGCAATTGTCTTTTGGGTCCCTATTCCCAGAGAACATCCAAGATTTTCCCACAATGCATTCCCGCCACTACAAGGACATTCCTACTAGAATTCCAAATAGTACAAGTATGCTCAGTTAGAGACTAAAGAAAACAAGATCTTATAGTCCCTCAATAAGAGTGAGGATCTCAAGAAAAGAGATTAAGCATTTAGAGGATTATTTGGAGTTTCCAGGCCAGGTGGTACACTCTGGATCTGCACTTAAAAAAAAAAACAAACTCGGACAAACCATATGGATTCGAGTCACAAATAAGACAGGTAGCCTAAGACATCTTAAAAGTACAAATTAAAATATGATTGTTTCTGAAAAATAATAGTGTTCTCTAGGCACTAATATTTTACAGATTTTATTTTAGGGATACATAAAAGGCCCAGCATTTTATATTAGCTGCAGTGTTCATAATAGCTTACAGTAAAGCAGCAGCTATTGGTACAAAAGCTTTCAAACAAGCAAAAGCAGTCTCAAAAGAATTGGCCCGACTTTTAAAGAAATAAACCCAGAAAGCTGACTGCTGTTTATTTGCCAATTAAAACAAGAAAAAAAAAGCCATTTTTTTTTCCCTAGTGGATCTAGAGAATCCAGTAATGAAAATCTTGGGTGGAGAATTTCTCTAGTGAGTCCCTGAAAATCAAGGTGCTCATGTAGCCTAGTGCTCTTGATTGATTTATTGAGATATGTTCTTACCTAGTGAAGGTATCAAGGTTAAAGTGGGGTGGGGTGGTTTCGACCCCACCCTTACCACCAGCATTATTAGAAAAATCTATTCTTTGGGTTTTTTTTTTAAGCTAGTTAAAACTAAGTACATTCATGTAGTTTCTTGAGTCTATACAAGCTGAGTTAAGTGGGATGTTGGATTATCCTGTGATTAATATGGCCATTCCAAAAAACGCAAGATCAAAATAACCCATGTTCCTCAGAAATAGATTTTTCTTTTTGTTCTGACTCCACGTAATTTTACCTATAAATACAATTATGGTGGTTTGATTAAGCTCCTGCCGTGTGCAGAAAAAGAAAAACCAAAAATCCTTACCCTCAAGGAGCTCAACAGTCTAGTGGGGGAGAGACAACAAGCCAGGAAATGTATAAACAATCTACATCCAGGATAGACTGGAAGTAATCGACAGAGCAAGGGCACTAGAAAATGATGGGGAAAGAATTTAGTAGAACCCCTATTGGCTCTTGCTCCATTTTCTCCATTAACGAGCTCTATGACCTTGGCCAATTTGCTTAACTTACATTTGTTTCACTTACATTATTTATATCTGTACATAGTAGCAAATCACTTCTTTAAGGCTTAGACTGTGCCAGACATCCAAAGTTGGTGAAACCAGAAATTTTTAAGGATAAAGAAATATAAGAATGTCTATTTCTAGAGCTAGGATTTTTCTACCTCACTTCTAAACTATCTTTACGATTATGAGGCATTTTAGTTATTAAACTTACTTTTTTACCTTTCCTTTCTTCTACTTCATGTCAGCTGTATGAGGCTAAGTGGGAAAAGTAAAGGAAGGTCCAAAATGAGCTCATTTGCACATGACAGTATATTCCAATTCAAATATATTTCTGTGTATCCATGGGATTGTTACTGTAGTAGTGACTGATGTCAATACAGTGTAATGTAACATGTAGCTTACCCTTTCTTTAAAGATGGTGCTCAAATGAATCTAATATGAAGCTTTCTCTGATTCTCCCATCCATCTGACTGCCATCCCTCCAAAAAATTGAGAGTACTCTCTTTGGAAATCTCCTAAAATTTTTATTGACACTTTCACATTTTACGTTTTACTTGTCATGGAGCTTACTACCTTATGGGAAAGAGAGGACCTTGGTTCATTTTTGTCTGCTGCAGAGTCCCTGCCTTGCTTATAATTAAGTACTTAATGAACCTCTGTGAAATCCATATTAGCTTAAAAAAAAAACCACAAAAAGCTTTTTAAAGATGTGAGCTTCAGGTGAGAAAGAACTTCAGGATAATATTCTGTTCATCATGAGGGATGATAATTTATAATCTCCCAACTCATGAACTTTTTTTTAGAGACTAACCCATCCCCTTCTTACCTCTTTTCTCTTTCTGTCACTTTCTGTCTATTCAGAAAATATTCAGCTCACTTAAGCATTCTAAATTACTTCACTAGTCATTAGTGGACCATGTTACCTGAGCTTATCACGATAATGTCATTTCATTTCTTAGTTCTTAAAACATGCCAAGAATTTCCCTTACTACCAATTCTTATCACGCATTACAAACATTTTCCTTGAAGGTCATTAGCATGCAGATTCTTTTCACTCCACAAACGTTCCCACATTAAAAAATGTATGTGTGTGTGTCTGTGTGTGCGCATGTGCGCACATGTGCACGTGCATACACATATGCACGCAAACATTCTTCTCTTAGACCCTTATGGATTCCATGTCATTAATTCCTGAACTTGGCCACTCTTGGGTTAAAACTCTTTCTTCTTCAGGGTATCTCTCCACCTCCTCATTTCCCCTGTTCCCGCAGAGCAAAAGACTCATGTCTTCACCAAATGATTGTGAAAAAGTTTGATTCTAATTGAAAAAGAGTTAAAGATAATTACTAATAAATATTTTTAACTAGTTTGAGTCTTTCTTTATGGGTACACAACAGGTTTTGCCTTGAGTAACTTGTTTTAAATTCTTGTGCCAATCCCAGACCTGCTCAGACTAGTTATAGTCTGGCAGAGTCCTTTAAGGGGAAAAAAAAATCTGTAGCAAGAATTTCCATCAAAATGTTCAGCCCAGTCTTAATGTTGACTTAGAGGGCAATTTACTAAATAGTGAGATGTGAGAGTCAAGTGACCATCAGCTGGTATAAATGTTTTTGATCAATATGGTCACAGGGTCTCAGGTATGCGAGAGCTGGATTCACTACAAACATTCGCCAGTTATGGTGATACCCTTGGCTCTGATGTAATTATGTAACACAGCAGGAATTCAAGTTCACAAGAACATACTTTAATTAGACACCTGTACTTCAAATGTTGGTTTCACCTCTGGCATAATTTCACCCTCTTGTATAAGGGGAGAGAGAGGGAGAGAAAGAGAGAGAGGGAGAGAAAGAGTGTGTATACACGTGCATGTGTTTTTTAAATGACTTCCTTTAACCATGCAGTGTGCTAAAATTTCTGGGTAGAACTTTTTCACTTATGTGATCACTTACAAAGTAGGCTCATATTTTATTATAACAATAATCAAAATGTTGTTTCAAATCCACAAGTAATCTTAAGACACAAATAGATTGAGAATTTAGTAATGGAAGAATGGTCACACTTGTAATAAATTAGAGACATAATTAAATTGTAGATATGGATACAATGTGCAAATTCACTTGGGGTGGAGAGCATTTGAGATGTCATAAGATCTTAGGCCAGAAGGGATCTTTGAATCTCTCTGTCTAATCCAAAATTATAAACGTGGCTAAAAATTCTCTAAAATTCTGCCAAGAAAAATCAGAATTTTTGGTATTCTTATTAAGAATTCTTATTGAGTGTACTCATTTCATAACTCCTTAAGAGTTAGTAGCATTCATTCACTCCTACTATTTTCTATCTTTGTAACATTGGGCAAATTATTTGCCTCTCTGGGTCTTAGTTTTTATATGCATCAAATTAAGTTTTTATAAATATTCTTATTTCCTTACAGCTCTCAATCCAGTGATCTCCTTCCATACATGCAATTGTTCCCCAGTATTAAAGTTTTCTGTTTAGAAAGTAATATAGGGGATGTGAGTATGTGTGCACCTGTAGATATATAGATATAGATATCACTTTCAGAAAGAGGCTATAGGATCATAAATAAGTTTACCATATAACATAAGGACTGTAGGGAGCCACTAAACGGAAATGGTCAAGGTGGTTCTCTTGGGTGCCTATTCCCATAAGAGAGTAAGTAGCCCATAAAGCAGTGACTTCTCACTGTTTACAGGCTGTGTCAGTGAGATTTCATTGAGTACTTTTTGTGATATAACCTCATTTTTCAGGCTGTTTCCTTAAGATATTGCTTGTTTCTTTGTAGTATTTTATCCTGACTATTTATCAGCACTATCTTAATTTTTAATTGCAATCCATTCACATGCAGCATTCACATAGTGCTTAGCATTCCCTGGTACAGAGAATGTACTTTAATAAATGCTTATTGACTGACTGACAAAACAAAACAAAAAAATCTTAAAAGTTATCTTCTTTCTAAACATTAAATCTAGTTGCAGGTGGCAGACATTTAATTTTTAATAATTCCCTTCTCAGCTCTTTATCCTACCAATTTACTTTATTATCTTTGGTCATACCCAAACTGAATATTGCGTATTTTGTATTCAAAAGCTATATCTGAACTCTGTTGCTTATGTCCAAACTTGAATCCCATCCAAATTGGAACAGGCCGTGATACAAAAGGCCTCATAGCTAGTTGTCTTTGACGTTCTACAATAAAAGCAGAAATAATTTTTACCAAAGGTGACTTTTCTTAATTTTGGTTTGAATTAGTGCCTGTTTTAGTCACCTTGCTTAGTAACCTATATTCCACTCCCTTTCATTAGTACAGAGTAGCTCACAGGAAACTTTAAGAGAGCAATTTCTCTAAGCTCTTTGGACACTTTTGAGTCTGTGTAAAAGAATCAAATCAGCCACCCACCATTTACCAATACCAGTAGCATCGTTCTTTTTTGTTCACAAAGCACTGCTATTTTAATAAGTGTGGGGTGAATCAGTTGCCCTCTCATCATTCCGTATAAACAATATATTTATGTAACTAAAGTTCCTATAGAAATATGGGTTGGAGTGGACCCATCCCAGCAGAAATTCTTAACCTGGAGATCTGTGAATTTTTAAAAAAACATTTTCATAACTATTCTGATACAGTTGTGTTCCTTTGCAGTCCTGTATATTTTATGTTATCCAAAGGCTTCCCCAAACTTCTGAAGTTTGAACACAAGCGTCAGAGTTAAGATACAAAATACACAAATCCAGTTTGGGTATGTCCAAAAAAGTAAGGTAAGTTGGTGTGGGATAAAGAGCTGAAAAGGAAATTATTAAATTATTCCTTGACACCATGAAGCTTAAGAACCCCTGTGCTAAAGAGTGTCTCTAGTGCTTCTTAAACTGTGGGTCCCGACCTTATATGGGGTCACCAAAAATCTGGCAACAGTAAAAAGTTTCTCAGCATGCAACGACCAAAAATTAATAAAGAATCAAATGCATGATGAATCTGAGGTGTTTCCAGCAGCACTTGCCCATGTTGCATCCAGCAGCTTCACTGCAGCCTGGTTCTGAACACAAAGCATGCGCACTTTGTACTGCCCATGCCCTCAGGCCACACAACAACCAACTAAAGTTTCCAAAACAAGAAAAGGGGTCAAGAATGGGAAAAGTTTAAGAAAGCCCTCCAGCAATAAAAGGCTTTCTGTAGTCTGATTTTCAGTTGCCTGAAAATTCCTCCAAAGCTATATCAGAACTTTTTAAGGCATAAATAGCTTCAACTGATTAACAATAATTTGTAGCTTATTTCATGGGAACTCTTCCATGCTGGGGTTAGAGATTCATTTCCCCAAAAAATAGGTAATTAGTTTCTTTTAAATATGTTGGGTCAATTTGTGGAACTAAATATTTTCCCCTTCTTTCCACAGAACATCTCCATGAAAGGGTATGGTTCCTTCTGCCTGTTTTGTCCCTCATTCGCTCAGTAGTCAGTGTAGATCCTGTCCCTTTCAATCAGCAGCTACATCTGGCTACTGGGTCTCTGATGGCATCTTAGAGCTTCTGTCCCAATCTTCTTGTGAAGACTGATGCTTCTGGACAATGAGAATTTTGTCTTGTCTTCAACATATATAGAAAAGTCCTGGTGCTAAAAAAGTTCTCCAGCGTGATGTCAAATTTGGTAATCCTCTGTGTCTTATCTAAAGAATGAGACATGATAAATAGCCTCAGAGTGAAAGGTTCTGAGCATTTGTTGATTTATTGGTTTCCATGGCATGTACCAACCACTAACATGTACCTTTCTAGGAATAAAAGCCATGTTTCCATAGGCTTTAAGATGATAATTTCTGAGTAATGCAGTATTTAAACTGTACTTTTATCTGATGCTCCCTCATCGAACCGTTTTTGCCTAGGGAACTCCAACTTGCTTATTAACTTCTGGTCTTTCAGTCGTCTCTCATATATGATGAATAACATAAGTATGTTTTGAAACATAAGAGCTGAATTAGGTTATCCAAATCAACAGAACTGGTTTTGTAGGGAAAGCGTCCAGGTTTGGGGCATGAACCTGGCATACAATGTAGAATTCTGTGTTTATTAAGTAACAGCTACATTGTCTGCTGGGTTTCAGGCTACCTGGGAATGTACATCCAACTGCTTTCCGGAGTCCAGGCTTCATACCTGTAAAACTACCTGTTTTACAGAAATAAAAGAAAATTCATCGAGTTTGCCTTTGGGAAAGTTTCAAGGAAATTAATTTTTTTTAAGTTGGTTTTTACTGTGACTTCACATTCAAATGACCATACGTAATAATAACTGTTTACAGAGAAGAGCATTGTTAAACACAGCCAACTATTCTTAAAGTTTTTAAATGTTTTAAATCTTAATTAAAAAATATAGTGAATTCTTCTCATTCTTCTTTTCCCCCAAACCTCTCTCCCCTCCACTCCTCCACCCCCCCAACTTAGAAACATGCATTACATTTACTTATTTGGTCATTCACTACTTATCTATTTGTATATATTATTCCTGTAACTCTATGTACTGGGACTGTGAGTGAAATAAAACTGCTGTCTTCCTGCACATATGCTTAGACCTCTCTACTTCTGCACATGTTGGTCTCACTTTTTTTATAATCTTTCTTTCCCATTCATTTTAGTCTTCCCAGCACTCCACATATGATTATGGCAGCCAAATTCCCAGTCTTATTGCCTTGCTATATCTGCACTGCCTCATTGTCTCGGAAACTGAGAATTCTTTCTTTGGTTTCAGAAAGAAAAATTCTTGCTTGCAGCTCCCTTCTCCCTCATGGATTAGAAGTCCAAGCACATTGGCTAGTTCCATTTAGTTTCCTGTTCACCCTTTACCCCTCAATATTGAGGCCAGAAATTAAACTAAACTGGATTTTTACTGCTGTTTGGAATCGCTTTTACTGTGAAGCCAAGACAAGGGAGGTTTTGGTATAGAATTACAAGTTAAAGTTAGAAATGGAGACACACTAGTACCACAGTATGGTCCTTGTTGGAAAGGTACAACCATTACATGAGGCGTATTTGTTATGAATGTTATTGATAATTTCATATCACCAGTGAGTTTTTTCCCAAAAATTTTAAATTTTCATTAATAAGAAAGAACACATTATTTGGCAGGAAATTACAAGTGACTGATGTGATTTACTAGGCTTTTAAGCTAGGAATTATGTATTTAAAATTAATAAAGATTCCCACGTTTAAAGTAGAAAATGGGCAAAGACAAATCTGTGCATGTAACCATAGTGATGTGATGTATTTTTACAACACTACTGTAATTGTACAAAAATAAAATTAATAAATTTGAGATTTTAAAATAACGTCTGCCTGTTTGAAAATGAGACATGAGAGTTCCTTGCCCACCATTCATCCTATACATCCCCTTGAACTGGAGTCTTGACTACCACAGACTAAAAACCCAAAATGAAGTCTTTGGAAATGTCAAAGAGGCAGCAAATTCTATTGAGACATAGATTTGAAATGGATACACCACCACCACCACCACCAACTCCCCACCACACACACATACACACACACTGCTTTTTAAAAACACATTATTTGAGTCCTGTTACAGTTATGAAAGAACTTAGAGCTAGGGAAAGACTTCAAAAGGAATCTGCAATTCTCAGGTTGGATTTCCATTTCCCTCATAAACCAAATGTGTTAACATTAAAATTGGTGATTATGACAAGATATGAGGGAATTGGGGTTTTATTCCCTATTGTATCTTTTTATCTTTTTCAATTAACAGACATTTATTTTCTCTCTTTCCCATTCCCTCTGCCCACATTGAAAAAAAGAAAATAAAAACCAAAACCCTTATAATACACGCATAGTCAAGCAAAACCAATTCTGACTTTGGCTGCGTCCCCACTTGTCTATCTCATGCTGCCTCTTAAATCCATTAGCTCTCCATTAGGAATTGGGTAGTGTGCTTCATCATCAGTCCTCAGGAATGGTTGTTGGTCATTTCACTAATAAGATGTGTTTCAAATCTGTTACATAAAAAGAATATTTCCTGACCTTTCTAAAATGCAGGGACCTGCTCCATCCTTTACACTAATGGTTGTCTGTCTTTACATATCTTATTGGCCAATTATCTCGTCATCTTGTTATCTCCAAGTTCTTTAAAAAACAGTTTAAAACAGTTTTTCCTCAGAAAAATTTCTCATTTAACATAGATGAAAATATATTCCACCCTTTAGACTGACACAGAATCTGCTGTTTCTACATTTTATTTTCTTGCATTTGACTTTATTTTGATTCATTAAAAGTGCAAGTCTTTGACTTCCTAATCTGTCATTATTTAGACTAAGTTTAATTACCCTGCTTAAGGGTTATTTAGACATTTTATTTCCCTTTTGCTCTTCCACCCATAGGTAGCTTAGAAAAATCATGATCCTAGAGTTTAATAAGAGCCCCGTAGTAAGTCATCTAGTCTAATTTTATTGCTTTGGAGATGAGGAAATGGAGGTCCCAAAATGTTAAGGGACTTCCCTCATAGGACGCGGCTTTTTAAAGACAGTGTCCACCCCAGAACCCAGATCTCAATTCCTTATACAGTGTTCCTTCAACTACACCTCCACCTCAGACTTCAGCACAGCTCAAGAATGTGCTTGTCTTTATAGAAAAAATGAGTGTCTATAAGACCTACAGTTACAAAGTAAATACCACTGCATAGGTTTGATCTGTCAAAACACTTGCCTATTCTTACCACTCAATCAAGAAGCCCTTTTAAAAAGACAAGAAGAAGAAATTAAGAACCTAACCTAAGCCATTTCTAACATGGATTGTCCTTTTGAGTCTTTGTGTGAGCAGTGTTAATACGGCGAAGTAGGTAAGGTGAAAGATTGTAGGGAGCTGAGTGAGTGGATGGAAACATAATACACTCTTTTTTTTTTTTTGGAGAAATTCCTTGGGAGTAAGTGGTATAGTCTTGGTTTGAGGGGTTGTATTTTGAAAAGGAAAACCAGTGAAAAGAGACTAATGATGCAATAGAGGGGAAATTATATAAATCTTCACCCAGACAGGCCTTCCTTTTCAGAAATTATGTTTATTACATAAGGATGGTGGCATCCTTAATTCATCATTGGTCAGAGTATTGTTTTGATCCAGTATTGAGTACTCCATCCATTTGAGTCAGAACCACTAAATGGTGAGGCTTCTTGGTTAGATCTACAACTATATGTTCATTCTCAAGCAACTCTTGGTTAAATTAATTTTATTCCAACCTTCAACACACCATTTTATATGCTTCCCTATCCTTGACATTATTCACATAAAGCCTATATATAAATTGCTTTTCTTAATTTCAATGGAAATTATTTTTGCATTGTGATATATTTTTAAAAAATATATATATTTCAAGGAGATATAATTTCTTAACTCAGATTCTTTGAGTATATCACCTAGACATTTCTGTTGCTTTGTGTTCCATAAATTAGTTGGATTTTATAAACATGGTTTCTATTTCCTAAGACTTGTTCCCTGTGAAGTTCACATTTATCATTTCTCTCCTATAATTTCAGTTTCTGTCTTTCATCTTCCCCCTTTTCTCCCTCCCTCTCCTCATGTATATAGATATATGTATGTATGTACATAGAATTCTATCTTCCATGAACTGCTTTACAATAAAGATTTGACAAACATTCTTCCTGCTGTCCTGAGAAGGCTTTGGGGGTAAGGATTGGACTAAACAGCCTCTGAGGACCCTTCCCAATTGTAAAATTTGTGTGTGTGCACATAAATGAAATAGATAGATTTCCCAATATGGATTAAATACAATTTTTAACCACACAAGAATACAGTTCTTGGGGGATATGGGATGGGAGCAAAAAAAATGAAGACATCTTAGGAGGACTGCCGGCTTCCATCCTCAGCCTGAGTACTGGAGTGGTGTAAATGTTATATAATGTACAAATGCATTATATGCATGTGTGGATGTGTTATACATATACTCAGTATAATTATGCATATACATAACATATTTACACATACACATATATGAAATTATCAAACATGGAGCAAAGATACACATTGACATTTCTTGCTAAGTGGCCATCCCTCAGAATGAGTTCTCTTTTTTTCTTCTCTTCATTTCATATCACTCAGATGCCTCAGGCATCTATCTAACAAAAAACCAGGTCTCCTTGCCAAGGCAAACTTTGCCTGTACACATGGTACCCTTCCATCCCATCTCCAGTAGATTGTTCCTTTTATCATTCGACTCACTTATCTTCAGTCTCTTCTCCACTGGATGCTTCTCTACTGCCTACAAATGTTTTTTCCCTGTCCCCAAAAAATGATCTCTTGATCGTCTCAACTAGCCACAATCCCGTGTCTCTTCTCTCTTTTGTCACTACACATTTTTTGGTGGAGTGAGGAAATCAGGGTTAAGTGACTTGCCCAGGGTCACACAGCTAGTAAGTGCCAAGTGTCTGAGGTCTTTCTTCACTCTAGTTTATCTTCCATTCAGCCACCAAAGTAATTCTCCTGAAAGAAAGATTTTAACACGTCACCCTGCTACTCAGTAAACTCCAGTGGCTCCCTATCACCTCCAGGATCCAATATAAAATCATTTGGCATTCAGTCATAATAACCTACCCCTCTCCCATCTCCCATTCTTCTTACACTTTAGACACCACCAACCACCCCACATACACTGTTCTGTGGACACTACTAGCCTTGTTCCTCCCAGCTGCAGGCATTTCTCTGGCTTTCTCTGATGCATGCAGTGTTCTTCCTCCCCAACTCCATCTCCATCCCCTTCCCCGGGTTCCTTCAAGTGGCCAATAAAATCTCACCTTCTACAGGATATCTTTCCCAATCCCGCTTTCCCAATCCCTTCTCTGTTCATCCTGTATATAACTTAATCATACCTAGCTGTTACCATATTGTTTCACCTTTTAGATTGTGAGTCCCTCAGGGCAGGGGCTGTCTTTAGCCTGTCTGACACATAGTAGGTGCATAATGAATTCTTACTGATTTACTTTCCATAAGAATTAATACCAGGGCAGTGGGGTAGAGTAGGGCCCATACTGAGTGAAGAATCCATCAGGTTGAAGGAGATACTGGTTCCTTTTATATGCACGTTGCAATGTCAGGACACACCTCTCCTTTATGCATGAAATAAAGAATCCTTTAGGTTCTAGCTGCCTGTTTAACAAGGGATACTGGTGAGCAGCATCTCCCAGTTCCCACTTGGCTTGGAATCCTATCTGCTCCACAGCCTAAAGACTTCACCCTTGAAATTTTATCTGCTATAGGGCCCGCTCAAACCCAGGAAATAGGTACAGGCCTGGCCACGGCCTACCACAAACAGCAACTGTGCACTCCCCCAGAGCAGAAGAGCCAATTCTTTCTTGGGTTAGATTCCCTGGATTAACAACTGATACTTTAGGTACTTTTATACTTCTGTGTTCTTCACCACATTCTGCTTTTTAGAAAAACAAATCTGATCGTTGTTGCTTGCTTTAAATGACATAACAGCACTCTCTCACCACCTCGAAATGATTATTCACTTTATCCTAGGCAAGCTTAATGTTCCTATTAGTGGAAGTTCCTCTGCTAAAGCCTCTTCCCTTTGTTCATTTTGCCATGTTATTCTTACTCCCTCTATCAATTTTAAAGCAGAGCGATTATGTTCTTCAAGCATTTCTCTCAAGAGCTTCCTACCTCAATTACATTTCTTTTGAGTTGTTCCTCAGCCTTCATCCTCTTGCTAATCCTACCCTTTAGTTTTCTTAAATCTCTTCCAGATGCTGCACATTCCAGAGACCCTACTGGGACTTGGGGAGAGTGGGGGGATGGGAAGAACGCAAAAAGGATTTTTAATTAAAAATTATAAAAATGGGAAAAAATACTTAAAAAAAACAGGACATAAAATTCTTGACATTTCCTGAAAACCTTCCCCTCTTCTTTAGTAATGGAGACAGGTGATATATTGGAATGGCATTGCCACAGAAGAACAGCCTTCACTTCTGGCATTTTCCCTCTGCATTTCATTTAATACTTTAGTGTTGAAATTCACTTTCAGTGAGTATCGCTTATGTTTTTCCTTACTTCTGTATGTGCACAAGGTAGCTCAACATGTCTCCCAAACTTTATTTGGACAATCTTTTACCTATTTTCCTTTAAAGAAAATAAAGATTTCAATATTTAACCACTTATTAATTACTTTTCATCTGCCTGGAGTAGTTAGTGCTGAATTGAGAGTATCTAATGAGGCTAAAATACTAGGAACATGGATTTAAAGTGGGACACGAGTTCAGCAATTATCTAACTGGACTTCTTCATTTTACGTAGAAGTTGTGAC
Source organism: Pseudochirops cupreus (assembly GCA_028627135.1). Taxonomy (NCBI): domain Eukaryota; kingdom Metazoa; phylum Chordata; class Mammalia; order Diprotodontia; family Pseudocheiridae; genus Pseudochirops; species Pseudochirops cupreus. The sequence continues at coordinate 159,543,131 of CM053580.1, forward strand.
CTAAGGTCATACGGGTAGTGAGAGACAGAGCCCAGACATTTAACCCATCCTTTGACTCCAAATGTACCTCTCCACCATACCATGTTTAATGGGGTCAGTTTCCAGAGAAGGTCAGATTTGCACAGAGAAACCCTCATCCAGACTAATTGCTTAAGCCTGTCCAGCTATCTCACCAATATATGCAATTTTTTTATTTAAAATTAAAAAAAAGATGGACTGTATCACTATCTCAGAACAAACCTTTCTTCACCACTTAAAAAAGAAACCAATATGTATATTCCACTGATGAAAGATCAATAGTGTCATCTTTGTATGGTGCCTAAAATGTACTTTTAAAATAGCATCTAATGTTCGACCATGGTACTGATTTGGTCAGGCAATTTATATCTAGTTTGATTTCTTTAATAATGTATTAACTTCAAGCACCTCTAGTATGAGGCCAGTCATGTCATGAGAATGAACATGAGGGCAGCATTGACGAATCCCCTGAAGCATTTATGGAAAAATGAACAAGATGAGGATGAAGAGGTATGGAAGGCCTGGGATCTGCTTTGGTAGAGGGAATACCAGCACTTAAGAGATCACCAACCTAACAGTGTAAAAGCTATTACCAGGCTGTACACTATGTGAAGGTAGTGACTGCTTATTCCTTAATATTTTCTTTTCCCAAGCAATAAAGCATAAGCTTCAAAGGGAGGAAAGAAGAGACTCTGAAATGTTATCATTCTGCTAAAAGTATATCCAAGAATCTAATCCTAACCCAAGCCTAAACAGGAATTTCTTCTACAACCTTCCCACAAGTGACCATCCAGATTTCACACAAAGGTTTCCAGGAACAGGGAGCTCACTGCTTTCTGCGGCATTGCACTTTTGGATAGCTTCAGTGATTAGGAAGTTTTCCTTACTTTGAATGAAAGCTACTTCTTAACAACTTCTGCTCATTACTCACAGTTTTACCCACCAAAACTAAACAGAATAAATGCAGTTCTTCTTGCACATGGCAGCCCTTCAAATACTTAAAGAGCGTTAGCATGTCTCCCTTGAGTCTTCTCTCCAGCCTAAACATACCCAATTACTTCAACCCATCCTAATATGGCTTGGTTTCCAGAATCCTCACTGTTCTTGGATGACCTTCCTTGGATGTACTCTCATTTACCAATGCCCGTCCCAAAATGAGGCACCAGCCCTGAACACAACACTCCATGTGTGTTCTGAGCAATCTGAACATTCTCTTTCTACTAATGCATCCAAATATGGCATGAGCCTTCTTGGCCCATTTGGTTATATCTCTGACTCATATTGAACTTGCTATTCACTAAAATCCCCAGATCTTTTTCACATCAACTATTGTCGAGTTGATGGGAAAGGCAAGACTTTCTTACCGTATACTTAGTACAGGTTGTTTGTTTTTTTTAATAAAATTTAAGAATTTGTTTAATTTCATTGAATTTTTAATTTATTATTATTTTTTAAATTTTCAATTCCAAATTCTCTACCTTCCTTCACCCCTCCCCTACCCACTGAGAAGGCAAGCAGTATATAATTATACATAAGAAATATATTTACCAAAAAAACAAGAAAAATAAAGTTTAAAGAATTGTATTTCAATTTGTGCTCAGAATTCATCAGTTTTCTCTCTGAATATAGATAACATTTTTAATTATAAGTCCTTCGGAGTTGTCCTAGATAATTGAATTGATCAGAGTAGCTAAGTCTTTCACAGCTGATCATGCTTTCAATATTGCTATTACTGAGTACAATGTTCTCCAGGTTCTACTCACTTCACTTTACATGAATTCATGTAAGTGTTTCCAGGTTTTTCTGAAAGCATCCTGCTAATCATTTCTGACTGGCTCGACAATATTTGAATGATTTCTTTCTGGCTGCTTACAATATTTTCTCTTTGATCTCCAGAATTTGGCTGTAATATTCCTGGGAATTTTCATTTGGAGGGTTTTTTTAGGAAGTGACTAATGGATTCTTTCAATTTCTATCTTGGCCTCTGGTTCTAAGATATCATGACAGTTTTTCTTTATAATTTCTTCAAATATGTCTAGGCTTTTTTTTTTATCATGGTTTTTTCAAGTGTCCAATGATTCTTAAATTACTTCTCTATCTGTTTTCCAGGTCAATTGTTTTTTCACAATATTTCCCATTTTCTTCTTTTTTTCATTCTTTTCACTTTGTTTTATTGTTTTTTTAGATCTCTTGGAGTCATTAGCTTCTGATTGCCAATTCTGATTTTTAAGGAATTATTTTCTTCAGTGAGCTTTTGTATCTCTTAACTATTTGGTCCATGCTGGTTTTTTTACAGAGTTCTTTTCTTCAGTGAATTTTTGTGCTTCCCTCTGGTCAATTCTGTTTTTTAAGATATTAATTTCTTCAGTATTTTTTTGTGCCATTTTAACCAAGCTGCTAATTTCTTTAAATAATTTTCATAATTTCTGTTTTTATCACTCTCATTTCTTTTTCTGATTTTTCCTCTATTTTTACCTCTTCCTTTACCTCTTCCAGAAATTCTTGTTAGGCTTATGTCCAATTTGCAAAATTTTTTTGATGCTTTGCTTGTAGCTGTGTTCATGCTATCTAGAGCTGTATCTAGATCCAGAAACCCCATTGACTAAAAAATATTTTAAAATATAGCAGCACTTTTTCTGATAACTAAGATTTGGAAACAAAGTAGCTGCCCATTAATGGGGTAATGGCTAAACAAATATGGCATATTAATATAATAGAATATTACTATGTTCTAAGAAACAAGTATAGTGAATACATGAACTGATGCAGAGCAAAGTCAGCCCAGAAAACAATGTATACAGTGACTACAATAATGTAAATGGAAAGAATGATATCAAAAAATCAAAAGTAAATGTAGCAAAATTAAAAAGATTAAGTAGGAATTAAATGAAGAGATGTGAAAAGACACCACTAACCTACCCCTTCATGGTAGTGATAAGCCCACAGGTGTTATACAATGCATATATTTTTGAACTTTTAAAATGTATTAATTAGTTGTGCTGACTTTGTTTCTCTGTCCAAAAAATACTATTTGTTATAAGACATGGGATACATGGAATACTATGGTGATGTAAGAAACAAAAAAATATCAACAAAAACTTATTTTAAAATAAGATAAATTTAAAAATTAAACAAGGAAGAACCAATTATAACAGTTGTTTTGATGCCTTATCCTGTCAACCTAGGAGATCTGTTTCTCTGTTCTGGTGGTTTCAGATGGGAACCAGGCAGGCTTAGACCTCCAAGGATGGCTGTCATGCCCCCCCTGTTTAGATCTAGAAATAGATTCAGAAGGATTCTCATTATGTAAAAAGAGCTGGGACTTACTGATTGGCTTTCTAATATTGATCAGTTGAACAAGACCTCTCCTCTTCCCTTTCCCCATAGTACCAGCCTATTTCACAGCCCTTTAGAGATATTTTTTTAGAAGGTGGAACCAGGCTTGCTTTGGGCCTTACCCTATTTGTTACTCTTTAGAATTGAGCGTATATGCTTTGGAATTTTGAACACAGATTGGACCTCTAGAAGGCCTTTTTTCGTGTTAAGCAGACTTGAGTACTACTACCATCTCAAGGGGTCTGCTCTAAGTGGATGAGGAAGCCTTGTACTAGACAGGCCTTATGGATTTTGTTATAAATATGAGATTGATAAGACAGACAACAATGATGAGGCTGAAGAAATATCAAAAAGAAGGAGGAAGAGGCAGTGGTTCCCTCAGTTCCATTGCTGTCTCTTTCTCAAAAACTCTTCAGGGGTTCGGCTAGGTGGCTCAGTGAATAGAGTACTGGCCCTGGAGTCAGGAGGAGCTAAGTTCAAATCTGGCCTCAGACACTTAAAGCTTACTAGCTGTGTGACCTTGGGCAAGTCACTTAACCCCAATTACCCTGCCTTTCCCCCTCCAAAAAGAAAAAAAAAAGTCAGACTCTGACCTTATGGAATTTAAAGATTGTCATTGGTCGAACTAAAATTCCCCAAACCCATTCAAGTCTTGTTATTAGACCAGAAGGGTAACCATTTATTGAGGGAAGTCAGGATTCAGAACTTTAGAAGTCTTTACGTAACCATCATTCTTGCTACTCCACTCAAGTTAGGCACAGAATCCTTGTGAATATGGGAAGTGTTTTGGTTTTGGGGGAGGGGGGGTGGCATTACATGGCAGACAAAAACCACTCTCTGACAAACGTATAGTTTGTGACACTAATAGAGTTATAAATCATCCTGAATGTATATAGTAAGGATGGATTTATTGGTTTTGAAGGGGTTGGTCCTAGTTCAAGCTAGTGTTTTACCCATCTACTTCATTATAGTAGGGAATATTCATTGGAAGATCCTTGATTTACCCAACCCATGCTACCCTATTAAGATCTAACAGTGCTGTATCCCTGGGGTTGTTGCTGAGATCTGCACTCTTATGGCCAACAAACTTCAGTGGGGGATGGGGGAGTAAGAACCCAAGCATGTGCTAAGCCTGAACCTGGTAGTACCAACACCTTCCATGAAAAACTCACATGAGGATGGCCACTGTCCCAGCACTGTCAGCTCTGACCACAGGAGACCTTCTTGAGAGTATCAGGACCTTTCAAGCTTGGTTTGTGGAGAGCTGTGTCCATGTTCGGCTTAGCTTTCCCTGCAAGGCTCCTCCAAGCTTGTCTCTATCCTTGTGATTTCTTGAGGGACAGGCTACCTACCGAGAGAATCTTCCCAAAGCTATTGCTTTGGGTCTCACTGAGTTGGTCAGGATCTTGGAGGTGTAACTGCTGGCCTGTTGGGGCAAAGCAATGGCAGAACTTCGCTAATACAAACAACTATTTACAAAATTGGCAACCAGATATTCCCTTGATTAAACAGAATAATCCTGTGGACAAACTTTTTCCTTATGGCCCCATCCTCTGTCATTTTCCTTGATTAGGGGGCCTATTTCATTTCTAGCACTGTCCAGAATTGTGCTAAATCTTCTATCACCAGGTGTTTTTATTTGGCCAATCATCCTCAGACAAGTGGCTTTATTAAGCAGTAGGAACAGATTTCTTAAAGATCAGCTTTGATTTTTAGCCCTTATCTTTGCTAAATAAGCTGAATTACTTTAGAAAACAATGATCGCCATTGGTTCCCTTAATCTTATATTTGCTTTATTTATTTATTGTACTATGCTATGAAAATGCTTGTTTTATTCCATAAATTAAAAATAAAATCTTAAAAAATTTAAATCTTATGTTCGCTTACCTTTCCTCCTGCATGTTTTAGGCCAGTCATCTCCCTAAAAGCCAAGGTAGACTTGGCAGTGGAGGGAAAGATAGTGGACTTTCACCATAGAGGAGAGATTAGGGAGGAAAGATGGCAGAAAACATTTTGTCCACTTAATCCTTATAGGTGGTCCATGGGTAATATTCAAGGGCTCAGGCAATGACACTCCTAGAGAAATTTAGGGGTCATTGGACTTTGGGCGAGAAGGTGTGGTTTCGCTTAGATAGGGGTAAGATTTTGTTAATTGTTCCCCTAATGTTAAAACATCTTTTTATCTCTATTATAAATCCTATTTGGTCATATTAACAGCTTTTTTGGATAAAGTGTGGGTAGTATTTTTACTAAGATTCTGATTAAATCATTAACATCAGTATACCATAGTGAAGATCTAACCAGAAAGATGATATGGAGTGCTTGCTTTCAACAAAGCAAAAATTTCAGAAAAATTATCTCTGCATTATTAAGATCAGTCTTTTTAATTGCATAGAATTTATATATTTTGACATCATTGCCTTTTACTTCTCTTTTGCCAAACTCTCCTTCATGTCAATATTTTTTGTGTTTCAAACTTATTTCTGTCTTTCTCTCTTTCATATTTCTCTACTTTTGTGACCCACCTGGTCTTTGACCAAGTGAAAGAAACCATTCTTTGCCTCATTTCTTAATGTTGACATAATCACTGCATGGGTGTTGCCTTAGTCAAACTAAGACCTGGGAAAGACCTCAGCTTAAAAAAGGTCGTCTCCCACTGCATGGGGGCCATCTCCAGTCATCCTGATCTATATCTGGTCACTGGACCCAGATGGTTTTGGAGGAGAAAGTGAGACTAGTGATTTTGCACAGCCCTTCCTCATTTAAATCTGATTCACTTGCAAGTTGTGGCAACATCTTCCTAATGTCATGGTCCTCTTCGAGAGTGAAGGACAAACCACAACCACAACTTTTCTGAAGAGATTTTTTTGTGCTGTGTTTTTTTCTTATTTTTCTTTTGGTGACCTTCATATTTTGCATTGAAAGATCTGTTTCTTCTCAAGGGATTGTGGAACTGAATCTTGTAAACTAAAAGTAAATAAATCGGTTAAAAAAAGAAAAGATATGTCTGTGGATCTAATTTTGTTCCTAATTTCTTCTTTTAAAGTTTTTATTGCCCCTCTAAACCATTATGGGACTGTGTTTATTGTTTTTAATTGATTAAGTTATTAGTTTATGTATTGCTCTGTTCCACAATTTCTAAAGAGTTCCTAAAATTCTCTTTTTTATGTAGAGTAATTTTGATTCATTTTCCTCCCTATTACTACCTATACTTCATTTCTATTTGTTCTTTCTTGAATGTTTTATTCATTTTTCTTTCTGTCCTTATGACCCTCTTTGTTGCTTTATTTCCTTGTAAACCGGGTTTTTTTCCTTGGATGTCTTCTCTTGAATTTTTGGTCCTTCAGCCTCTCTCCCTTGTATTCTCAGTCACTTGTTTCTGATTTCTCTCTTCACTCTTTATTTCCCCTCTCCTTTCTGCTACTGAAACTGGTCTGATGGATTGTGAGGACAAAAATAGAGGAACAAAAAGTTGTGATGGAAGCAAAGAACAGATAGGTACATCGAAGAGGTCTAGAAGTGACAATATTTTGCAAAGAATATGCCATTTTCACCTCAAGGCTCTGAAAGACAAAGTGGGGAAAGAGAGACCAACATTAGATGGGGCAGCTACCAATATGGAAAGCAAAATCAGGTTGTATTTAAGAGGTGCAGGAGAACATTGGTAGGAGACAGCAAAAGTGATGGGGAATTTAACAATAAAGCAGGGTTCCTGGGAAGATAAAGAATATAGTAAAAAGGCATCTGGGTGGCTCAGTAGACAGAGTGCTGGACCTAGAGGCAAGACCCTCATTCAAATCTAGCCTCAGATACTTAACTAGCTCTAGGACCCTGGCCAAGTCACTTAATTTCTGTTTGCCTCCAGGTTTATTGTAAGGATCAAGTAAAATATTTGTTAAGTGCTATGCAAACCGTAACATTCGATATAATTGTTAGTGGTTTTTTCAAATGGAGTGGAGTAAATGGGCATGAGAGGATGGGGAGAAGGAGCAGCAGGAAGGTATTGGGCAGAGATAGCAAGGATGAAGTGAGTCAGAAATTGAAAGGCTAATTGGAGAGTTACTGCCCTAGAGGAACTGGAATGAGGACAGTCAGAGCTGGTTAGTGGCAAAGTCTTATAGAGTCAGGTAGCCTCAGATCCCCTTTAGAATATTGGTGGGAAAGTTATAATTGAGCATTTCTTATAAGGGGATAGACCATTTATATTAGTCATTTAATGAGAACCCTGATGACCACATTATTAAAACACAAGTTCCTTGAGGGTAGGGACTGCCACTCTTTTATATATATCTTATATAGTGTGGTCTGGAATGGAAAGATGAATCTTCCTCACTCCAGGTCCAGCACTATCCTCTGTGCCACCTATTTGCCTACAGATATTATTACCCCCATTGTATAGATGTTGAAACTGAGACCCAGTGACTTGGGTTAGGTGACTTGCTCATGGTCCCAAAATGAGTGAAAAGGATTCAAACCTTGATGCTCCTGAATCCAACTCCTGTACTGTATCCACTGCAAATCTCTCTCTTTTTCTTTCCTTTTCTGTTCTTAAATTTTTTTTTTTTTGGAGATTATTACATAACGGGTGAAAGGGTGATGACTTCCAAGTTTTGCCCTGATCAGCTTGATCAGTGGTAACAACCTAGACAAGAAGCAGCTGAAAAGGGTATTCTCTACACCAAGGCTGGGAAATAGGAGCTCACATTCCCCTAACTGTAATCATTCCTTTCCTCCTTGCCCTGAAATTCCCTTTGTTGTGTTTGTGTCTTCTCATCATTTGATAGATGAGTTCTTTCAACTTAGCTGCTGGTTTTAATTAAGATAGAAATATTTTATCCTTCCATATTTGGCTAAAGTCAAAAGCCAAGATTTCAGTCTCATTTGTGGTTCTAAAGGCCTGAATTTGATGCCCAGACAATATTGAAGAATGATAAAGATGATTCCTTTTTTTTTAAACTCTGCTATACTGCAAGCCTACCTGTTACTAAGTCACAAAATATTAGAGTTCAGAGGAACCTCAAAAGCCATCTGGTTCAATCCATACCTAAACAAGTACCTTCTCTACAAAATCCCAGACAAGTGACCATTCAGCCGTTTCGCGAAGACCTAGAGTCAAGAGAAACTACCACAACAGCCGATTCTACTTTTGCTGTAATTGTTAGGAAGTGTTTCCTTATGTTGAGCCTGAATCTGCCTCTATAACTTCCACCAAATTCAGCCCTCTGAGGCCAAAAAAAATAAGGCTCATTTTTTCCCCTTTCATAAGACAGTCTTTCACATGCTTAAAGATAGCTCCCATACTTTCCCTCCCTGCCCCCTCAGTTCTTCTCCAGATTAAATATCTCAGTTCCTTCTGTCAGTCCTCATACAACATGTCCTGGCCACCCCCACCATGTTGATTAACTTCTCTTGAACACTATTCACTTAGTCAATATCTTTTCTAAAATATCTACTCAAAGAGGTATGACTTGAACACAGTACTTTAGATTTTATACCTCTTGTAAACTAATGAGGCCTAGCATTAATTTTTGTTCTGATCTGTTTAATTTTAACAGATATGGAACTTGCGGTCTACAAAACCACCAGATGTCTTTCACACCAATTTTTCTGCCCCTGACCATGCTTTTTTTGTATTGTCTTGTTTTGGAATTGTATAGTTGGTAGTTTGAGGAGAATGATTGGGATAAGTCTCATCATCACCTCATTTCACAGATGAGGAAACTTAATATCAGAAAGGATGTTTGAACAGTCAAAGATCATACAACTAGTAGGTGGGAAAGCTGGAATGGAACCCAGATTTTGTGACCTCGACACCTGCATTCTTTCCACTGAACCAGGCTGCTTTGCTCTGCTTTGTCCTCTGGCCTCTGTGCTGGACCCCAGAGAATGGTAAGGAATGTATCTGGGGAGGGTGCGAGCTTTCTAAGACTTTGAGAGCAGTGATGTCAAACTCAGAAAGAAATGGGGGCCCCTAATCTCTACACAGGGATTCTTATAGGCTGCATACTTAGTTTTAAAATGGAACATATTGGTTTTATTTTATTTTTATTTTGTTAAGTTTTCCCAATTATGTTTTAATTTGGTTTGGGCAGAACTGAGGCAGCACATCTGCCCTTGAACATTTGGGAAAGGAAGGTCGAAGCAATGAAGTAGATGGGATAGTTCCCAAAAGAAGGAGGCTGCTTATATTTGGGAGCTGAGGGCAGACCCAGGCTACAGGCCATTATGTCTGGTCCAGGTGTGGTTTCGCTGACATTGACCATTTCCTTGTCAATGATCTGGTTGGAATAAAACTAGATTTTGCTGAATTGTTCTCTTCTAATTACAGACATAGCAATAACAAATATGAAAAATAAGCAATCTCTTCCTTTAATATTAATAGTATCTGGTCACTTAACTCAATGATTTATATAAGTTTCATTCTACTATCCTCATCCAGGTACCGAAATTGTGTCCAATTTCAGTATCTTCCTTTATAAGTACCATCTTCTACATATTGCCTTTCTGGATTCCTCAGTTGCTAATTCCCTTCTCCCCTAATTATGTTGTATTTACTTATATTATGTCTATTTTTTATTTCTTCTCTTTTAGCCTGAATTGTCCCCCACCCCCACCCCCCTTCATGTATATGTATAGATTTGCTTGAAACAACCCCTGAGGCCTTCTCAGAGTTCCCCTGGCAACTTCCAGGGACATATGTGGCTCAGCACAAAGGACTGAGGCAGAAAGAGTAATATATTGGCACTTGCTCTCTCTCTCTCTCTCTCTCTCTCTTTCTCTCTGTCTCTCTTCCTCGCTCTCCCTCTGTCTCTCTCTTTCTCACTGTCTCCCCCTCCCTCTCTCTCTTTTTGTCTGTCTCTCTGTGCCTCTCTGTGTCTCTGTCTCTGTCTGTCTCTGTCTCTCTGTCTCCCTCTCTGTCTGTCTCTATCTCTCTGTCTCTATGTCTCTCTCTCTGTTTCTCTCTCTCTCTTTCTCTCCTTCCCCACCCACCCAGAGAGTTACAGTAGTCCTTGCTCATCACCTGAAAACAGCCACTCACTAAAAAAAGAAGAGAGGCTCCCTTTGGCCAATTTTTATCTTTTGAATGCACACCTAAGACTTTAGTAAGAAAAAGCAAAAGCAAGAAACATTTATTTTAAAATCATGATGCCCTCTGCTGGAAAACATATGGCAATATCTTTTTCCTTAGGAATTATATTCAAGACCTCGTTTTATTTTGTATGCTGTGTTACTGACACTCTTGAGATACAGCTAAGGTATATAGATGCCTACTACTTTAATATTAAGAAACTTTGAGGCAAAAAAGTCATATTTTCCATCACATTTCCAAACTTCAATTAAACTAAAGAATTTTGCAGAGTAAAATATATTCTCCTTTCTTAATCTGACCATAATTAACAAATTTTTGATGGGACTGCATTTAATAAAACATGATAGCTTTGGAAAAGCAATATATGTAAAGAGGAAGAAACTGTTTCTGACAGACAAGCTGTTGTCTGTCCCCTCCCATTTTGCATGTCCTTCAAACGGTGCTTGATATATATATAATACATACACAAAAGGGGTTCAATAAATGTTTGCTGCACTTAGGGTTCTCTTTATGTGAGCACTACTGGAATTTGTCAGTGTCGATTTAATGATTTTTTTTGTTACGAAGAAATAGAGTAATTTTTAAAAAATTTCTTTGGTGTTATAACATTTCTCCCAATTAAATATTTTTAAAAACAGATTGTTTTCTGCAGAAAGATCAAAAAAGTTCCTATATATAGAATTTTTTTAATTAGTCCATTATAACTTGATTGAAATTGGCAATCCTTTCACCTAGTTAATAGGTAATTACATCTTTTTTGTTCATTTTCTGCCAGCAATGATAAACCATCCCAGAGAACTTGTACTGGTGGCCTGCTGAAGTCTCTTGAGCTCAGAAAGTAGGAATAATAGCAAGGACCCCTGTCTGAGACCTCCATCTCATTCTTTCCTTTTTGTGTCCATCCTTTGCAGAGGCTAACTAGATATGACATTCAGTGAAAGAAACCACCTGAACAAGTTTAACTCAACATTTATTAAGTATCTGTTAGATAACCATGCTGGACATTGATCATAACCCTCTGATCCTAGGCTTTTAGAATCAGAAGGGACCTTAGGGAGCAAGGAAAGCCCAGCACCAAAAGAAGTAGGGCCTTAGACCCCAGGCTTGTTCAAGACCAAAGGGCATGCACTGTGTTGTTGTTAAGTCATTCAGTCATGTCCAGCCCTCTGTGACCCTGAGGACCATAGATAGTATGCCATGCTTTTCTATCTTCTGTTATCTCCTGAAGTCTATTTAAGCTCATGTTCATTACTTTTATAACACTATCTATCCATCTCATACTCCGCCATCCCCTTTTCCTTTTGCCTTTAATCTTTCCCAACTTTAGGGTCTTTTCCAATGAATCCAGTCTTCTCAATATGTGGCAAGAGTATGCAAGCTTCGGTTTCAGTATTTGTCCTTCCAATGAGCAGTCTGATTAAATTTCTTTAGATATTGACTGATTCGATCTTGAGAATCCAAGGGACTCTCAAAAGTCTTCTCCAGCACGGCAATTCGAAAGTGTTGATTCTGTGGGGCTCAGCTTTCTTTATAGTTCAACTCTCACAACCATACATTGCTACTGGAAAAAAACATAGCTTTGACTATACAAACCTTTGTTGGCAAGGTTATATTCCTGCTTTTTAGTATGCTGTCCATATTTGGCACACCTTTGCTTCCAAGGAGCAAGTGTCTTAATTTCATGGGTGTAGTTGCTGTCTGAAGTGATCTTTGAGCCCAGGAATATAAAATCTGACACTGTTTCCATTTCTTTTCCCTCTATTTGCTAGGAAGTGAATGGACCAGTTGCCAAGATCTTAGGTTTTTGTCTGTTTGTTTTATAATGTTAAGCTACGCGCTAGCTCTTAGACTTTATTCTTTGACCCTCATCAAAAGGTTTGTTCATTCTTCTTTACTTTCTGCTCCCACAATGGTATCATGTGCATATTTAAGATTGTTAATATTTCTCCTGGCAACCTTAATTCTGGCTTTTGATTTTTCCAGCTGGGCATTTCATATAGTATACTCTGCATATAAGTTAAATAAATAAGGTGACAATATACAGCCTTGTTATATGTCTTTCCCAACCTCAAACCAATCATTCATTCCATGTTTGGTTCTGTTATTTCTTGTCCCACGTGTAGGTTTCTCAGGATACAAGTAAGATGATCTGGTACTCCATATCTTTAAGAATTTGACACATTTTGTTGTGATCACATAGTCAAAGGCTTTAGTGTAGTCAACAAAGCAGAAGTAGATTTTCTTTTTTTCCATTCCTTTGCTTTCTTCATAATCTGGCAATGATGAACAATTTGGTCTCTCTTTCTCTGCCTCTTTGAAAGTCAGCATGCTCTTCTGGTAATTCTCAGTTCACATGTTGCTGAAGCCTCACTTGCAGTATCTTAAGCATAACCTTGCTTGTGTGTGAAATGAGCACAATTGCTCAGTACTTTGAATATTCCTTGGCATTGCCCTTCTTTAGGACTGGGACATAAACTGATTTTTTCCAACCCAGAGGCCACTGTTGAGTTTTCCAAATTTGCTGGCATTTTGAAAGCAGCACTTTAGGAACATTATTTTTTAGGATTTTAGATAGTTCAGCTGGAATTTCATTACCTTATTGATAGCAATGCTTCCTAAGGCCCACTTGACTTCATTCTCTAAAATGTCTGGCTCTGGATCAATAAACTACACCAAAATATTCATCAGTGATATTAAGATCTTTCTTGCACAGTTCTTCTGTATATTCTAGATATGTCTTCTTCATCTCTTCTAACTCTGTTAAGTCACTACAATTTTTGTCTTTTCTCATGAGCGTTTCTGCATGAAACAATTTCCTTGATAACTCTAATTTTCTGGAAGAGATCTCTTGTCTTTCCCATTCTATTGTTTTCTTCTATTTCTCTGCATTGCTCGTTTAAGAAAGCCTTATCTCTCCTTGCTCTTCTCTGGAATTATGAATTCATTTGAGTATATCTTTCCCTGTCTCCTTTCCCTTTCCCTTTCCTACTTTCTTCAGCTGTTTGTAAAGCCTCATCAGACAGCATGATCTATCCACTGGATATTTTCTTGGTTTGTGTCAATTTCCCAGATTTATAATAAAGCTACAGAGTTGTCCTTGCCTGTATGTTCTGTTTGGCCCTCTAGTTATTTACTGACTCAAATGTCTACTCAGCTTCCTGCCACCTCCACCCAGATGCCATATTTGTCAAGTGAAAACCTATACCAGCCTAATTTTTAGTGTTCAAATTTTTTTTTTCAAAAAAATGATCAAGAGTAAATTTTCTTCTGTAGTTTTCAACTTTCTACAGGTCATACTGAATAGAGGATATTCTCTTAGTGCTGTAATAATTCACATGACTCCTTCTGCAATTCAGTTCCATTGCATTTGCCCTTTCTATAGCCTCTTCTGACTCATCTGTCTCTCTAAATAAACAAGAGAAAGTCCACTAGATCATCCAATTAGCTGACGAATGTAAATTATATTGACACAACTGAAAATTCCATAATGAGAAAATATTTCCCCAGATTTTCTCTCTATTGTATTTAAACTGAGATAAAGCACTCCAAGATATATTTTAGGATTTGCCCTATTATGTCTTTTTAAATTAGACATTGGTAAATGACTGTAGCGACAATACTCTACTATATACAACCTCCTTTGTGATTGTCACCTATGTCAATGAGTGTGAGAACTGAATTAAGGGTGATGTCTATGAGGATGCCTTCTTGATGTTGACCTGGATTTTTATCTTGATGGAGAGTGAAATTCAGAGTATTTAAAAATCCTTGTTGGACTATATGATTCTGAACTGATCTCAGATTTTATAATGTCACCTGATTAAGGAAGACTCTTTGCTGAAGATTTTAAATAAGAGCAAATTCTCTGCCCTTGAAAATGGTCTCTTTGACATCAGTCATTTTGGTTCTTCCTACCATGACTAAACCAGGAATGTGGGCAGTGATCTGGTAAGGAGAGGATGCAGCAGTGATAACCACTTTGCTTGACTCCCAAGTTTAGGCAGAATGTCCTAGAAGCATGATGTTTTCTTGACATGACTCCCCTTCAGCTCCTATTTTCCTGACATGATTTCCTTTATTAGCAATTCCCTAACTGCTTCTTGGTCAAGAGACATAAAATAGTCTCAGCTCTGTGTAGTCTGTGCCGCTCAGATTTGGTTAAGTACCTGAAACCAAAGAAATCACCACACCTGATTATGTACTGACCAGGCACATTTACAGATTGAGAGGAGGGGGACTAAAGACCACTGATCTTTGTTGCATATTCTTACCATGTTAGGGAAAAGTTGTTCAGTCATTTCAGTCATGTCCAACTCTTCATGATGCCATTTGGGGTTTTCTTGACAGAGATACTGGAGTGGTTTGCCATTTCCTTCTCCAGCTCATTTTTCAGATGAGGAAACTGAAGCAAACAGGGTTAAGTAATTTACACAGGTTCACACAGCTAGTAAGTTGTCTAAGGTCAAATTTGAACTCAGGAAGATGAGTCTTCCTTACGTTAGACCTGGCACCTTCAAGTTTTTTAGTGTCCTTGTTAGAACAATATCTAATGAATGTCAGTGCAAAATGTTGAATAAAATATTATCAAAGAGGTTATGATAATATATTAAAATATTATATAAATAATATAGTAAACCAGTAAAATAAACCATGGGTTAATATGACTTTTAAAAGATAGAAGAAAATCAAATTGTTACTATCAAAAATGAAAAGACTTAATGAAGATGGAATTAAAGCAATTATTAGGAGTTATTTTGCCCAATTATATGCCAATAGATTTAACAATTTAAGTGAAGTAGAAGAATATTTATAAAAATATAAGCTACTCTGGCTAACCAAAGAGAAAATAGAGCATCTTAATAAATCTATTTTAGAAAAATATATTGAACAATTCATAAATGAACTTTGTAAGAAAAAAGTGTCTGGAGCAGAAGAATTTACAAGTGAATTCAAACATGTAAAGAACAACAAATTCTAAAATTAAATAAATTATTTGGGATAACAGGCAAAGAAGGAATTCAACCAAATTCATTTTATAAAACAAGCATGATGCTAATACCGAAATCAGGAAGAGAAAAATGGAGAAAGAAAATTATAGACAAATTTTACTAAAGAATATTGATGCAAAAATCCTAAATAGCTAGGAGACTGCAACATTATATCACAAAGTTTATATGTTATGACCAAGTGGGTTGCAGGAATGCAGGGCTAGTTCAAATAAGGGAAACTGTTAACATAATTGATTACATAAATAACAAAAGCAACAGATGCAGAAAAAGCTTTTGACAAAATACAAGACTCATTTCTATTTAAAAACACTTGAAAGCATAGATATAAATGATTTTTTTCTTAAAATGATAAGCATTATCTACCTAAAACCATCAGCAAGCATTAATCTGTAATAGGGATAAGCTAGAAAATTTCTCAATAAGATCAGGAGTAAAACAAGGATGCCCATTATTACTAATGTTGTTTAATATTGTACTAGAAATGCTAGCAATAGCAATAATAGAAGAAAAAGAAATTGAAGTATTCAGAACAGGCAATGAGAAAATAAAACTATTTCTATTTACAGACAAGATGATAGTATAATTGGAAAATCTTAGTTTCAACTAAAATTAGTTTAAAAAATTAATAATTTTTAACAAATAGCAGTATATAAAATACACCCACATAAATCATCATTTCCTATATCACCAACAAAGCCCTACAAGAAGAGATAGTAAGAGATAATTCATTTAAAATAACCATAGACAATGTAAAATACTTGGGAGTGTACCTGCCAAAATAATCTTAGGAACTATATGAATATAATTATAAAAACACTTTTTAATACAAATAGTGTTAGAGTTAAATAATTAGAGAAATGTTAATTGTTCATGAGTAGGCAGAGCCAATGTAATAAAATGACAATTCTACCTAAATTAATTTATTTATGCAGTGTCATCCCAATTAAACTACCAAAAATTATTTTACTGAGTTAAAAAAAATAATAAAAGCCACTTGGAAGAACAAAAGGTCAAGGATATAAAAGGAATTAATGAAAAAAATGTAAAAGAGGTCAGCAGTACCAGATATGATGGTAATTATCAAGTCTATCTGGTACTAGCTAAGAAATGTAATGGTAGATCAGTGGGATAGAATAGATATGCAATACATAGTAGTAAATGATTATAGTAAACCTTGAATTTGAGAAACAGAGATTTAAGCTTTGGGGGTAAGAACTCAATATTTGGTAAAGATTTTGGGGAAAACTAGAAAGAAAACTGACAGAAAACTATGTATAAACCAATTATCTTACACCAGTTAATTACAAGATATATGACTGCCCTAGACCAAGAGAAATCATAAGTAAATTGGAAGAGCATGGAACATATTACCTATCAGACTTACAGATAGGAGAAGAATTTATGAGTAAATAAGAGACAGAGAGCATTGTAGAATATAAAATAGATCATTTTGATTATACTAAATTAAAAAGGGGTTGTATAAATAAAACCAAGGTACTAAAAATTAGAAGGTAAGCATAAAAAGGGCAGGGAGGACGGTAATAGACAATTTCTCAGATAAAGGCCTCATAACCTCAAATATACAGAGAACTGAGGCAAATTTATAAGAATATGAGTCTTTCCCCAACTGATAAATGGTCAAAGGATATAAACAGACAGTTTTTGGAAGAAGAAATCAAAGCCATATATCATCATTTTAAAAAAATACTCTTTATTATTGATAGAGAAATGCAAATTAAAATAACTTCTAGATACTATCTCAAACCTATCAGATTGGCTCAGATGATAGGAGGGGGAAATGATATGCTGGAAGGTATGTAGAAAAATTGGGACACTAATATACTGTTGGTGGAACTCTGAACCCGTGCAACTATTTTGGAGAGTAATCTGGAATTATGCCCAAAGAATTACAAAGCTGTGTACACCCTTTGACCCATCAATACCATTATTAGGTATGTTTCCCAAGGTAATCACAGAAAAAAAGAAAAGGACCTATATTTCCAAAATATTTATAGCAACTTTCTTTGTTGTGGCAAAGAAATGGAAGTCCCGGGGATGCCCATCAATTGGAGAATGACTGAATAAATTGTGCTATCTGATGGTGATGGAATACTATTTTGATGTAAGAAATGATGAATGAGTTGATTTTAGAAAAACATGTAAAGACTTACATGAAATAATGAAGAGTAAAATGAGTAGAACCAAGAGAACATTGTATACAGTATCAGCAATATTGTTGAAGGAGTAACTATGAATTGCTAAACTATTCTGAGTAATACAAATATTCAAATCAGTTACAAAGGGCTTATGAAGAAAGATACTATCCACCTCCAGAGAAAGAAATGATTATGGAAGTATGTACTGTGTGGTTCCATGCATTTGTCTGTGCCTTTTCTAGTGTGGGGTTTGGGAGGGAGGGTAGGAGACAGCTCAGAGCTCAAAATATCACCAAAAGTAAATAAATAATAGAAAAAGAAAACTATTATATATACTCTCCAGGGGTGTGTTGGAGCCAGCTTGAATGAGAACCAAGTGTCAAAAATTTTAGTATGAGCATTTACACCTTGGAAAAGTGCAAAAGCTATAAATCAGGGTTTGATTTTGTGTTGCTGATTGTCTAGACTTAAGAAAGTGATAAAAAAAATGTTAATAATTCAGATTAAATTTTAAAATGTGTTATACCCACATTTATTTTGGAGAACAAGTTGTTAAACATTAGAAAAACTATTGATAGATTATATCAATAACAAAAACAGTAAAAATTACACAATTATACCCATAGATGCAGAAAAAGTATTTGACAAAACAGAATCTATATTTACATTCGAAATTCCAAGAAGCATAGGTATAAATAGCTTTTTCCTTGATATGGTAAATAGTATATATCTTTAAAAAAAAAAAGATGTGAGCATCTGTGAAGGGCAGAGTTGGTGCTAGAGCTTTGGAGAGGAAAGACCTTCCTTCTTGCTTTGAGAGAGGACAGTAATTCTGTGAGGCAGGTGCTATTCTCATCATTATTTTGCATGCGAGGTTATTGTTGAACAGTTGTTTCAGTTGTATCCTACTCTTGGTGACCCTATTTGGGGTTTTCTTGGCAAAGAGACTAGAGTGGTCTGCTGTTTCCTTCTCAAGCTCATTTTACAGATGAAGAAACTGAGGCAAACAGGGTTAAGAGACTTGCTTAGGTTTGCACAACTAGCGTCTGAAGTCAGATTTGAACTCAGGAAGATGAGCCTTCCTGACTCCAGGCCTGGGCATCTAGCTGCCCTCTGCAAGTCATTTTTTCTTTCCTGGCATGGGTATGAACTTCTTTTTAAAGAGAGTAGCAGAATTTTCAGCTAGTAGAAAGCTAGTTAGCTAACATAATCTTCTGAGAGGATAGCAAAATATAAAAAAGCTAAATGTATACTTTCACACTGTTAAGCCAAAGCAACTTGGTGGGACTATTTGGAAGTTCATTTTTTATTTGCTTTTTAACTCATTTTTAAAAAATTGAACAAAATTATTAAAGGGTTAGGAGCAAATGGAAAAGATTTTCTTTTTTCCACTTTTCATTTTTCTTACATGACGAGAGAGCATGACATAGGGGAAAGAAAACTGGGCCAAGCGTACCAAAACCTGAGCTCTAATTCCAACTCTGCCACTCACAGCCTGCCTGTTGTTGTTCAGTCATTCAGTCACATCCAGCTCTTCGTGACCCCATTGGGAGTTTTCTTGGCAGAGATAATGCAGTGGCCTGCCATTTCCTTCTTTAGCTCATTTTAGAGATGAGGAAACTGAGGCAAACAGGGTTAAGTGACTTATTCAAGGTCACACAGCTCTCAAAAAAAGCCGTCTAAGGTCAGATTTGAACTTGGGACTTCGTGACTCCAGGCCTGGCAGTCTATCCAGTGTGCCTCCTAAGCTGCCCTTTCACTGACCTGCGTGCTTCAGATTAAATTTAAAAGTGAAATGGCACATGTAAAAATGATTTGAAACTGTAAAGCATTCTACAAATACAATGGCTCATTAATTTCTTTTACTTCCCTACCCTGATGTTCTCTAAACAAACAGCTGGAATACTCACTTTCTCAAAATTCTCAGGCGCGTTGAAAAATTCCTAAATTCTTTAGGTAAGAAACAATCCTGGAATATCTCAAATATAACTCAAAAGAAACTAGTGGCTGGTCTCTTGATTTCATATGACCGTAAATCATGTAACATTGCAGTCTCATAAAAAGTGCAGTTGGAGATTACCCAAATAGCAATGGAGAGACCCAAAGAACATGGTATGGTCCAGCATATTGTCAACAGCGATTTCCATTTGGTGAGTAGTAGCATGAAAGACAGCATCAAAAATACGCATAATTGGTAAAGGAGGTGAGCTTGTCATATAAAAATAATGAGGAAAAATATGGCCTGGGTGCTACCTATGTGGCTTTGGGATATTAAAAGGAGCAGAGGAAGGCTCCCAGCTAATTGAGTGGATTCTCTATTAAGAATTAATAGATGGACTTTGGTGAGAATTGTTTAGGACAGAAAGACTTTGGAGGGATTTTCATCTTCCCTGCTGGAGGAAGTATCTATTTCAGTGAAATCACAGATCAATCCAAGTTTCAACATATATCTAAATATTCAGTTGTGCTAAGAAATTTGTGCCTTCTAAGCTTGATAGTTTCAAGTCCATCATATAGGAAAGGACCAATACTTTATTTATCTGAAAAACATGAAAACAATTGACAGATCTTCCCATTATTCTTACTGTCTTCTAGAAAAACCTGCAATAGGTAGAATGGCTTTTTAAGCAGTAATCAATAGAATTGAGGCATGACAGTTATGTCTCTAATCAATACTGAGAAGTTGATGCTAAAACCAAACTTGTCTTTTTAAGACCAACTGTGCTGTAAGACTTTGTATTAACAAAATGAGCAATGGTGCTCTTGTAAAGATGAATTCCACTCTTCTAACTTGCTTGAACATGGCCTGTCACTTTATATGTCTGTGACCATGAAATATATTTAAAGGTGGCATAGTTTTATTATTATTCTTATACATACACTATATATTGGACTTGGGAGATAAATTGCATCCAAAATGGAATAAGAGGAAGAGATCTGACTGGATTGGCTTTGGGAAATTGCCTTTAGTGAGCTCGAATTTCTACCTGAAACAAAGGCCCATCTTTTTAAGGTCAACATTCTTTCAGTGATGTAGTATGCCTATGACTCACAAGTGATCAATCAAAAGGGTTGATTGTTTGATTAGCTGAATGCCAGTCTCCCAAGAATTAAATTTATAGGTCATCCAGAATGAGATAGAAAGGGCCATGGTGGAAGTGAGTCAACTGTAGCCAATTAACCATGAAAAATTGCACAGAAGTGGCATGAAGAATAAAGGCATAACCAGAAAATGAGGTGAGCCAGTTATGTAATGAGAGGAAAGGATAGCTGATGCCTATGCATTCAGCTAACGTCCAGGATACCCAGCAAGTTGGCAGATCCTTTGGAGGATTTATGGAAGGACATGGACAAGAGTTGCTCAAGATGAAGAAATGGGAATGGATTGTCATCTTTACCAATGAAGAAAGTATTATTTGGGGTGAGACATAGCTCTTTGTGTATTTTTTAGAATAAGAGTAATGAAAAAAATAGCATTCACCACTTCTGGAAGACTTCCTCTGTAGAATCTCTAGCATAGATGACAGTGATACAAACATTTTATCAGTGTGTATCTATGACACACCTAATTCCACATTGAATAGTCATTCAATAATCATTTATTAAATACCTGTTATCTATAAAGTGCTAAGAAACAAAACCAGTACAACCAGGAATAAAAGAAAAAGTCTTGTGTCTAAAATAGCTTTTGAACCAATAGACTATTATATTCTACTTAATGAGACTATGGCTGCAAATCATCCTTTAGTCAGCAATGTCTCCCCACTCCAAATTATTAAGCATACCGCCAGCAGATAGTCTTTCTAACACACATTCATGGGAAAATTCAACATTTCATTCACGAGAAGCCTAGGTAACATCTAGAAAAGGCAGCCATGATTATAAATAACTAGCATAGCTTCACTAAGACCAATATATTCCAGACTAACCTGATTGCTTTTTTTGACAGGATTACTGAATTAGTATGTTAGGTGAACATTATAGAGTGTGTTTAGGTTTTAGCAAAGCATTTGACAAAGTACCTCATGATTTTCTTGTGGAAAACCTGGAGAAATATCAGCTAAATGGTAATACAACTGAATGACCAGACTCAAAAATTATTCGCTAATGGTTAAATAAGAGCTCAACAGGAAGAAGCCTACAAGAGAGTGCCCCAGGGATCTATACTTGTCCCTGTACTATTTATCATGTTTATTATTTGGATAAAGAATAGATGCCATGTTCATCAAATTTACAGATGATACAAAACTTGGAGTTATAACTAACACAGTGACGTATGATCGAAAAGATCTTCACAAGCTTAAGCACTGAGCTAAAACTAATGAGATGAAATTCAGTAGGAATAAATGTAAAGTCTTGTATTTGGGTTCAAAAGATTCATCTCACAAGTGGTAGGTGGAAAAGGTATGGTTAAGTAGCAATTTGTCTGCAAGGAATCTGTAGGTTTTAATGAGTTTCTAGCTTAATTTGAATTGATAGTTTGATGTATCAAACAAAAAAAGCTAATATGATCTTGGGCTGTAACCAAATAGCTTTTAGGACCAGGGAAGTAATAATTTTATTGATCTCTGTCATCATCAGACTTAATCTGATGTATTGTAGTCACTTGGAGCATCATACTTTAGAGAGGTCATTGATAATCAGGAGAGTATCCAGAAAAGTGCAACCAGGATTACTGAGGCCCCTGAGTCTTTGGGGATATTTAGAGAAGTGAGGACACAGGAGGGACATAATAACTGTGATCCAATACTTGGAGGGATGTTATGTGGCTCCAGAGGGCAGAACAAGGAACCATGCATGGAAGGCAAATTTAGGCTTGATGTTAGGAAGAGCTTCTTAACAATTAGATCTGTCCAAAAGAGGAATAGTTTATCATGGAAGGTGGGTAGTTTCCCTTTTACTGAAGGTTTTTAAGAGTCAAACCATTCTGATTGGTCAGTCAAATCCAAGTCATTTGATTGGTCAATCCACCATTTTGATTGGCCAGTCCTTGGATGTGATGTAATGGGGTCTCCTTCTAGATTAGACTAGAGGACCCTTGAAGTCTCTTTACATTCTAAAATTCTATGATTTCCAGTGATTTTTCACAGTTGTCATCTTGTCATTCCCCTATTCAAGAACATTTGCTGGCTGTTGCCTATAAGTTAAGCCCAAGCTACTTAGCATGATATTCAATGCCTTCACAATATGATCTCATTCTAATTTTCCATTTTTATCTCTCATTTCTTCCTTCTTCAATCCTTGGATTTTTACACCATGACCCCCAAATGCCTCACGCGTTTCTACATTGACATTTTTGAAAATGAGGAAACTGAGATCCAGTGTTGTATAACTTGATATTTCTCAGTTAATAATAATAATCATAGAAGAAGTAAGAGATTGTCTTGAAGAGTATTATTTAAAATGAAAGAGCTTATGAAGCATGAAAAAGCACACATTTGAACTGTAGTTTCTCTGACTCAATTTTTTGGCACATTTAAGTTGACCTCTCAACAGTATATTCTAATTTACTTATGCTAATGGCAAATATAGAAAACTCTGTAGATAAAATGTACTCCAAAGCTAATTTTAATGTGGCCCTTTCTCTGTCACCAAATATTTTTATCAGTGTCTAAAAAAATAGGAAACCAGGTAAATTTCAGCTTCACCTTCTGTTCTGACCCAGTTCCACTGTGATTCAAGTCCTGCCAAAGGGGAAAATATCCTAAAGATGGCTGCCAAGAAGCTGAGAGAGGAAAAGCAAAGAATCTGGATGATCCAAAAATGTTTATTCAGCCCTTAAGTCATTGTTGAAATTCTTTAGCTTAAAATTTCAGAATTTTAGATCTGAAAGGGATCTTAGAGTTACTAAGCATTCTAAGAATTTCTAAGGTCTCTTCCAACTAATTTCTTAAGTCCTAAATACAGCTAGCCTCTTAGTATGAATAATTAATCCCCTGAAATGGTCACATTATTTAAATTCATATTTTATATTTTCATAATTATAACTTTGAATAGTACTAATTCAAATATATACAACAACTTTGGAGGATTCCTTTTTTGTACCAATGGAGACCTACCTGAGGTTCCCACATTTTCTCTCCATCTCTTTAAAAGCTCCGAATGTACAGGGTTTATGTTTCTAGTATTTTATTCAAGTTCATAGATTTATTTCATCAACAGGACTGGAATTCATTGAAATTTTGACTAAAGGAATTGTTTACTTTGATCTTTCAAATGTCATAGACTATTCCCAACCACAATTGTGAGGTTATATTGACCCTCTGTTATTTTTTTAATTTTATGACTAAAAATGCAATGAAAATCATCACCCCTTGCCAAAAATTACAGATATTTCCTCCCAATCTATTTTTCTGACAGTATATCCTAAACCAGGTAATGAGTAAATACTGAGTCACCAAAACAAAAATTGGTCATCTGGAGTTAGCCTTTAGCTTCTTAGAGACAGCCCAAAAAGTTCTTGCTAGTACCAGGTCTAGGACATTTGAACTATGGTAGCAAACGAGAAATTCCTCAGAGGTTGTGAATAAGACCAAAATGATGCACACAGAGCACACCAACTTAGAATATAAGGACCGTCAGTTCAAACATTATCATTGTCATAATAGTGCTTCAGGAATTAAAATCTAAATAGCTTTGAGACAGAGAGAGCTTGATCATTCCTTGGTATGGTTTCAAAGACTAACAGTACTCCAAATCCTTCCTCAGTTGCTGACTGTTGCTTGAATTTCTTCAGTCTGATCTTTGGCTCTTTGGTTAAAGGATTGATACCTGTTAAAATAGAAAATATTCTAAGGGATATTGGTGAGTTATGATTGTCTCCAACTTTGAAATTTAATTAGTAATTCATACTTTAGTGTAAATGAAGCCTCTGAAAATAATTCAACAAAAATTAATTACATATTTGCTATATAAGACATTATGTTAGTTATTGTATACACAAGGATAATAACTGAGTGATATCTGCCCTAATAGGAAGAAAAGGAAAGATAGGAGAGACTACTATGTGTCATTGTGTAAAGAGTACTAGATTATTAAGTTCCCAAACCTAGAGTAGAGTACCAGATTTGCCATTAATTTACTGTGAGGCTTTGGTTAAAACAATATATCTCTTTGGACTTCAGTTTCTTCATTTAGGGGAGGAAGATTTGATGATTTTTAGGTCCTTTCACAATTCAGTGTTTTATGAGAATTGAGGGCCTCAGGAAGTAAGGATTCGACTGAGAAAGAGAAAAGACACAAAGAGGTAAATTGACCCTTCATAGATAAATTTCATGTCATTTTGTAATTTTGATGAGGGTTGGGCCTTATTGAAAATATTACACAAACTATTTTACAAAATAGACCCTGATTTTAAAAGTACTTCTTGAGCGTCAAGAGTACTAAGTAGAGTCACCAATTCTCAGATTTGCTGAGAGAGAAAAAAATATATCCTTTCCCCATAGACTTTTAGTGGTACCTGGAAGAAAGGAAAAGAGGCTTTGAATATAAAAACTAGAGAGGTTTACCCCTTAGAACAGATTGTGGAAAATCTCATCCAGGAAGGAAATACTCTGAAAATTAAAATGATCTAGACATGTAATGACTAAATAAGACAACATAAAAAAATTAAAATGAAACCAAAGATTGGAAAAAAGAATAAAGTATAATAAATATAATATAAAAAAAACAAATGATCTGGAAAAGAAATCAAGGAGAGTTCATCTAAGAATTATAAGAGTATTTTAAAACTATGATAATAAAAAAAATCAAGACACTATATTTCCGGAAAATATAAATGAAAATTGCCCATAGAACAAAGTGAACCTTTGAAAAGTTAGTCTACCTTTGGAAAGAAACTCCCAGAATTAAAACTTCCAGGAACATAATAGCCAAAATCCAGAGCTTCACAGACAATTTTTAAAATAAAATTGTACAAGCAACCAAAGAGAAAGAGCTCGAGTACCAAAGAGCCACAGGAAAGATCACACAAGTCTTACAATTACTGCAATAAAAAAAAGAGCTTGTAATATGATAGTCCAGAAGAAATAAAGGTTGATAAAATTTAACCTATCTGGCAAAACTAAGTTTAATCCTATAGGGGGAAAAGAGCCTTAATGGAATAGAAGATTTCCAAATGTTCCTGATGAAAAGGTCAGAACTGAGAAGACATTTTGAAATAGAAATGTAGGTCTCAAGAGAAAAACAGAAAGGTACTGATATTTCTGTACTGAAAAGGGATATATGGTAATAAATTGCTTTTAATGGGATAAGAAACAAATATCTTTTTTTAAGAACCCAAATATCTTTAAGTGTCATTATAGATAGGCCAAAATGATAGAGGGTTTGGTGTGGTTTTGTTCTGTTTTAATAATCTTGAGAGAAGACAAAAATGGGAAGGACAAGGAACTATGCAGTAGAGGAAAGTAGGAAGAAGGAGTGGAAAATCACTACTACATAACAGAGATACATAAAATGATGTGTATAAACTCATGGAGGAAGGGTTAGGGAATGAGTATTTGGAATGGGAATGGGAATGGGAATTTGAAGATCTTCCCTACTCCTTAATAGATGTAGGAGAGTTTGAAGACCTCCCCTGCTTTGAAAGTAAACTCTGCCCCCTAATAGGATGAATGTAGTCACATCAAGCCTGTGGTGGGAAGAGTTTACTGAAGGGAAGCAGAGCCCACAGGAACCTGGGAGCCAGAGCCAGAGAGATGATGGGAGAGAGAGGTGCTCAGGCAAGGAGAGAGAGAGAGGTTTGTGAGTAAATATTGATCTTGTATTGGTTTGTGGGAAGACTGAAGGATGCTGTGGTTCTCAGTATTATTATGGCTTCTTAATATCTTTGGTACTATAATGGAATCAGCTTACTGGTTTGGGGATTCAGTTTTCTAGTGTCTAAATAAATGCTTCAGTTCTGTCCTCTATATGGTTTGGTATATTTTTGCAATCAAACGTCATGTGATATTTATAGTCACGGTCTTTATCATGATTGTGGGCACTGTAAATATTGCATTGGCACTATAGTATTCAATGAAACTTACTTTCATCTGAACCAGATAAAGGAAGATTGAACACAATTACACACATACACACACACACACACACACACACACACACACACACACACACACACTCAAAAAAGATCCAAGGGAAAAGACAGGATAGGTAAAGGAAGAGCTATAAACTAACCAAATTCCCAAGTTGGAGAGAGGAACTTGAAGCGAGGGAGGATTAAAAAAAAGGAACAAAGTAAAAATGTGGGATCAGAGTTACGGTAAGGGCAAGAGAAGAGCTGTAACAGAAAGGAAACAGACTGTTCACTTATACGTTACATTTTAGGTAAATACTCTTCTACTATCTTCTTATTTGTAAAGAAGGAAGTAGGAGCAAAAGAAAGGAAAAAAATACAAGAAGGTAGGATGGAGGAAAATATTGAAAAAAATAATACTGTTAATGTAAATTATTCACAGATAAATTCATCAATAAAATGGAAGAATATAGCATAAGAATAAAAACTTTTCCTTAATATGGTAAATAATGTCTAAAATCAAGAACAACCTTATATGTAATGGAGAAAAATTAGAGGTCTTTCCAATAAAATCAGGGGCAAAGCAAGGATATCCATTATTACCACTATCGATGATTCTAGTAGTAGAAATACTATTGTTATGTCAATAACACAAGAAAAAGAAACTGAGTGAATAAGCATAGGCAAAGAAGAAACAGAATTATGAGGGTGTGCAAATAACAAGGTAAAGTACTTAGAGAACACTGGATAGTTATATAAAAATTAATTGAAGCAACAATTTCAGCAAAACTGTAGGATATAAAATAAATCCATATAAATCATCAGGATTATCACCAACAAAACTCAAGAGAAAAAAGAGCTAAAAAAAAAAGTATATTCAGATTAACTGCAGAAGCTATAAAATATTTGGGAGGGTACATACCAAGATTCGTTTAAGAACTCTATGAATCTAGAAAAACAGTCTCACGGAAATAATGACAGATCTAAATAACTGCAGAAACATTTATTTCTTCATGGATTGATTGAGCCAATTTTTAAAAATGATAATACTGCCTAAATTAATTTATTCAGTACTATGCCAATCAAACTATGAAAGGAATATTTTATACAGGTAGGAAAATAAGGAAATTCTTATGGAAGAACAAAAAATCAAGAATCTTAAGGGTTATAATGGAAAAAAGGCAAGATGGAAGGAGATCTAACACTGCTAGATTTCAGACAGTACTACAATGCAGTAATGATTCAAACAACTTGGACCTAGCGAAAAAATAGAGGTCCGTCAGTGGGAAAGACTGTACATGCAACATACAGTAGAAAATACCCAGAGTATTAGGTTTCTTAAACCCTTAGACTAGATTACTAGCATCAATGACATTGAGCAATGAAATGGTACTAGGCAATTGTATTGGAGAAACATCCTCTGGAACGGAGGCTTGCAGATATATGTGGTTAGAAGAATATCTCAGTCCCTCAGAAGTACCCCATTCATGCTCTGGGGATCTGATCAGCTAGTGCATGTGTAGACTGATAAAGTCCGGAATCATACCTCAAATAAAATTAGCAATATTCCCTAAACCAATTTACTTATTCACTGTGAGTTCAGTTGTTTCAGTCATGCTTGACTCTGTGACCCTGTTTGAGCTTTTCTTGGCAAAGACACTGGAGGGGTTTGCCATTTCCTTCATCAGCTCATTTTACAAATGAGGAACCAGAGGCAAACAGTGACTTAGGGTCCCACAGCTAGTAAGTGCTTGAGGCCATATTTAAACGCAGGTATTCCTGAACCTAGGCCTTTGGGACAGTCTATCCACTGTACTACTTAGTTTTCCCAATTATTCAGTACTGTACCAATTAAACTACCAAAGGAGTATTATATAGAGTGGGGGTGCAGATGGGGGAGTAGAATAACTAAATTCTTTGGAGGAAAAAAATGAGCAAAAGGTCAAAAAAATTTCAAGAGATATAATAAAAAAAAACTGGGAGAAGGGAGCCTATCGGTACTAGACCTCAGGCTACCACAAATGCTTTGCTACTGGCTAAGAAACAGAGGTCAAACATTGGAACTGATTAAGCATACAACATAAAGAAGCAAATGAACACAGTAGCATAGTGATAGATAACCCCAAAGATTGCAATTATTTAATGGGGGCAGGTGGGAAATGACTGTAGGATAATAGCCTGACAGCAAATAGGTTTAGACCTTTATCTCACACCATCTACCGACATAAGTCCCACATGGCTGCATGACAGTTATAAAAGGTAACATCATAAACAAATTAGAGGAATATAAAAGGAAATACTTTCTACTACTATGGATAGGAGAAGAGTCCATAATTCACCAAGAGGTAGAGAAGGTCACAGGAAACAAAAGAACAATTTTGATTACATAAAATTTAGAAGTTTTTAAACAAAACAAATGGTGTTAAAAATTAGAAAAAGTTAACTTGGAGAAAAATCATTATAACATATTTTTCTAGTAATGACTTTATATACAAGAAAGGTGATTCAAATACATCTGAACAAGAACTAACCCCTCTTCCCTTCAACAGATAAATGATGAAAGTATATAAACAAGCAATACTCAGAGGAAGAAATCTAAGCAATCAACAAGTACAGAAAAAAAAACATTCCAAATCGTTACTAAGTAGAGAAATACAAATTAAAACAACCCTGAGGTTCTACTCTATAATTAATATCATATTGACAAAGGTGGCAAAAAAAAGAAAAATGACTGTTTAGAGGGGCTATGGAAAAGCAGGCATGCTCATGCACTGTTAGTAGAGCTATGACTTGTTATGACTAATCTTGAAAGCAATTTGGAAACTACGCCCCCAAAGTTACTAAACTGTGAATATCTTTTGACTCGGCAATACCGCTACTAGATCTATGCCCTAACGGTATTAAAAAGGAATAGAAAGACCCATATGTACAAAAATATTTTTAGCAACTTTTATTTAAAATTTGTAGCAAAGGACTAGAAACAAAGAGGTTGCCCACCAACTGGGTAATAGCTGAATGAATCATGGTACGTGTACCTACTGGGATAGTAATATGCCATAAGAAATTATGAAAAGGATGGATTCAAAGTAACCTATGGAGACTTGTATGAACTTCTGAAGAACAAGGTGAGTAGATTCAGGAAAACAGTTTATGCACTAGCAACCACATTGTGAGTTGCTAGGTGGCACAATGGCTAGAACACTAGGCTTGGAATCAGGAAGACTCATCTTCATGAGTTCAAATGTGGCCTCTGACATTTACTAGTTGTGCGACCCTGAGCAAGCCACTTAACTGTCTCAGTTTCTCATCTGTCAAATGAGCTGCAGAAGGAGACTCCAATATCTCTGCCAAGAAAACTCCAAATGGAGTCATAAGGGGTAGGATATGACTGAAATGATTCAACAACAAACCACCATAACATTGTAAAGAAAAACAGCTTTTAGAGGCTTAATAATTTTTGGTCAATGCAGTGACTGAGCGCGATTCCAGAGCACTGATAAGGAAGCATGCGACCAATCTCCTAACAGAGAAGCGGTGAACTCGAGCTACAGAATA